>ONZH01009270.1:0-665000 GCA_900303285.1 Rhinella marina | reverse complement strand
AAATCCGTCCGTATTCTGGCTCAGGAATAGGCATGGATTCCTGATGATATACCATCATTATTGCTTCAGGATTTCCGTGTGTATTCTTTCCTCCCTGCATTTGGGTCTATAATGTGTGCATTTGGAAACAAATCCGGACAAAACCCGGACATATTACTGATTTCAAATACTGACAGAAATTATACGCCCATGTGAATATCTCTATTCATTAACATTAGCAGCAGATTCCAGGCCATAAATCCGGGCCATATATACGGATTGCAAATACGCTTGTGTGAAGGCGGCCTATTAGATGTGTTTTTCCTGCAGCTAATGTTTGGACACCTGATTCACACAATATTAGCTGCACACTGTGTTTGTCTCAAATCTGGATCTTTTTTGAGGGCCCCAAAAAGCAAACTCTGACGGAGCAGATACGGGGTCTCCACGCCAATGTTTCTTTACAGTGTCAAACTGATCCACTTTGGTCTCTGTTTTTGCCATAGAAGTGAATACAAACTGTTAACGGATCCACCATGAAATAGTTACATATTTACAACCCTTATGTTTAAATTCCAATCTATATGTCCTTGAGTAAGGAAAAAAGGAAACTGTATATTGTGTCTTTTATTTATTTATTTATTTTACCCTGAGTTCGGGGAAATATGAATTGGACATTTTTATTTTTTTTTAAACATACAGTACAATTCTAATTGACTCTAGTTTGATAATGGTTAAGCACAATGTACATTTTGGGTACGGCCTCACGGTTAGGTTTCCTACCATTCATTTTTATTTTTCAGATTTGCATGTAAAAAAAATCAGATTTTCTGTGTTTCTTTTTTATTAGTGTTGCCGAGAGATAAAACAAAAATGGAGGTTGGGGGGGGGGGGGGGGGGGAAGTCAGGCTTGCCGTCTGAACTGGAGAAGACTATAGGAGCGTTCCAGTCTGACATTTATGTACACAGTGAAGCTGGTGTTACTCATATTTTTTGATAATATTTCACATTTTTTTACTGTTTTTTATTTGTTTATTGTTTACTGTTTGCAGGTTTTTTTTTTTGTTGCAAAAAATGCCAGCTCCAGGTATTGTATATAAGTGTATGGGAAATATTAAACGATGGATAAACATGCATTTTCTTTTGTAGCGGTGTTTTTGAAAATTGAGAAACATTTTTTTGGGTCAACAACTTTTTTTTAAAATTGCAGCATGCTCAAAGTCTGATGTTTTTCCCTTCTTTTCTGGCATTTTTGTCCCATAGACCTTCTTAGCACAACTTATTCTTATTGCACAACTGGCAATAGGCATGGCTTGTCTTAGGCTGAGTTCACACTTCAGTTATTTGGTCAGTTATTTCCACCAGTTATGTCCTTTTCACACGAGCGGGAGACTCGCATGTCTCCCTCAACGCATCTACAGGTCTGGACTCCGGCACTGACTGGGATCGCATATAATGCTATGCGATTCCCTGTCAGTGCGGAGTCCAGCCCTGTTAGATGCGTTGCGGGAGACATGCGAGTCTCCCGCTCGTGTGAAAGGGGCATTATTGTGGGACAAAACCAGTAGTGAAGCCGACTGAGAGATCAGGTGTAATGACCCGCAGCTGGTTTTGGCTCACAAAAACTGATGGAAATAAGGGCTTGTTCACACTTCAGTTTTTTGATCGGCCCCCTGAGCCCTCCTCACCACCGGCCAATGGAAGTTTTTGGGGATGTATTTTGTGTTGAAAAACGGACCCCATTCGTGTTGTGTCCTTGATTTCCACGGACCCATAGACTTCAATGGCTGTGTTTGGTCCGCATCACAGACTGAAGTAGTGCATGTCCTGGTGATTTTTTTACTGATCCGCGGTCACTAAAAAAATACTGCTGTTTGAACAAAGACATTCAAATCAATGGGTACGTGTGCTGTTCTAAATTTACGCCAGCAAGGAAGCCCTGCGGTGGATTCATTGAAGTTATGTAGAGGCCGACACTTCTCCATAACTGCAGCAGATCCACTGCCAGCGCAGGGGTTATTAAGACCGGCGTCTAAAAAGTTGTTCTTAATAAATGACCCCAAAGTTCTTTTTTGCTCCTTCCATTTGTATTCATTAGGTGCCATTTCTTTTGTCTATTCAAAAACACAGCTTACTGGATTTGCCAACACCTTCTCTATGGGGTAAAAACTCCATGAAGAAAAAAACAAGAGTGGTAAGACACATTGTGTGCAAAAATCATCAGAAAAAAACACAGCAAAAACCTAGTAAAAAACACCAGTGTGTAAGGATCCTTAAAAACTATGTGAACTGATGTAATTGTCTGCATCTGCTGTTCAATCAGTTTAGAACACTTGCACTAAAAATAGAAAAAGAAAAACATTCAGCAAAAACACAAAAACAAACAAAAACACAGCGGTGTGAATGTGGCTTCACAACCATCTGTCTCAGGATACATTATAACACTGTGACATCAGGCTGTGCGTCAGTCCGCAAACAATGCATAGGAGGCAGATTATAAATGATGATACCTTCTATGGTGTGTGCATGATATTAGATATATATATAGATACAACAGATAGACATAGATAATATAGTTATAGATAGATATATAGATAGAGATAAAAATAGACAGAACAGATAGATATAGATAAAGATAGATAAAAGGGATAGAAAGATATAGATAAACAGATAATGGATGGATAACATATAGACTGATAGATAATAAATAGATAGATAATAGATTATATATAGGTAGATAGATAAAGATAACTAACTAACTAGCGATAGATAGATAGCTTTTGATAGATATTGATTGTTAGATTTGTTAGGTATTGAAAGATTGATAGAAAATTAATAGAGAAAGATTGGTAGATAGATAGATAGATAGATCTAAAGACAGATATATATATAGATATATTTTGAAAGATTCATAGAAATTTTATAGTGATAGATAATAATCCGATAGAATGGTAGATACATAGAGATAAATAGATAATAGATAGACAGAGTCAAAGATAGGTAGATGGATAGATAGATAATAGATGATAGATAGAAAAATAGATAGATATTAAAAGATTAATAGGAAATTGAGATAGATAATAATGTGATAGAATGGTAGATATAGATATATACATGGATAGATGATAGCTAGATAGATAGAGATAAAGATAGATAAATATGGATAGATAGATAGATAGATATTGATAGAGATATATATAGATTGTTAGATTTTGATAGATATTAAAAGATTGATAGAAAATTGATAGTGATGGATAATAATTTGATAGATAGATAGATAGATAGATAGATAGATAGATAGATTTGCAAACAAATATCCTTGTTCCATGAAGTCTTTGTGTTCTGAGGAATACAGATTATGAGCTGTAGATGAATGTCTGGGTCTAATGTTAGTTTGTGTCAGAATATATTTACCATATATACCTTATGTTTTGTCTTTCTTAAGGTCCTTTTACACGGGCCGATTATCGGCCGAAAAAGCGTTCCTAGGAACGCTAGGGCCGATAATCGGCCCGTGTAAAAGTGGCCCTAATCAGCCGACGAACGAGCAAAACGCTCGTTCGTCGGCTGATTGGATCTTTTGTAAAAACCAAAAGATCCGATCTGTCGGGCGCACATCGCCCTGTGTAAACAGGCGATGTGCGCCTGACAGCATGGAGCTTCCAGGCCGCACGAGCGATACAGCGATCACTCGTGCGGCCCGGCGCTCGATTCATCGGGCCGTGTAAAGGCTCCCTGAACGAGCGCCGATGTCGCTGATCGGCGCTCGTTCAGGGAGACTTTATCGGCCCGTGTAAAAGGGCCTTTAGTGTGTTGTGAATGTTGTGTTTTTTAACTTCTTTAACACTGATGGCCTATCTTTAGATAATATCAGATCTGTGGGGTCCAACCGAAAAAAGGGAATGGGACAACTCTGCAGAACAATTGGGAGAGGAGTCGGTGCTCGTCTAATCACTGTGGCCCCTTCAAACTGTCGATTGGGAGGGTACTGAGAGTCAGACCCCTGTCCAACTGATAGTCCATGAATAAGTCGTCAATTGGAGAACCCCTTTAAGTGCTGTAATAGCAATGAATCTAATTATACTGGTGATACTGACTGGTGGTCACTGCAGGACATTCTACTAACTGGGACACTTTTTAAGGAAGTGAAATTGTTAAAGACAAAATAAACAAGTGGAGAGTTGCCATGATGATTCTGGTCAATGTAGTGGCTTTCATCCTTATAATGACTTTTGATCAAACAATACATTTATTGTAGAAGGATATTTTGTTGGTCTTCTCATCTTCATATCCTGTATTCTGCCCGGATCATCTCTCTCTTGGTAACTTCTAAATATCCTGTAAATGATGTGGAACGGTAAGGATAAAATATACATGACAATTGTATAGGTAAAGCAAGGTACTCTTTTACAGGTTCATGCCCTGACGAGATGCTCGTCTTAGAGATTGTGCTGTGACTTGTAGTTCTATAACCACTAAAGAGCCATAAGATTTAGGGTACGGCTACATGGCACATAATGATGGCGTGAATGGCAGTGCGACATGCTGTGACTGTGGTAAGTCAGTCACAAAAAATCCAGACTGTAATAGTTGCATGACAGCAAGTTGTAGACAAGTCGGACATATTTTGTTGCGCTATTTTTCTGCGTCTTGCTGTCATGTGACACATGTCGCTGTGTAGAAGTACGCTTAGAAGTACGTGGTCACATATTTACTGCAATCTCATTATTTTCTTTCTTCTGTCTATCTATCTATCTATCTATCTATCTATCTATCTATCTATCTATCTATCTCTTTTGTATGTATCATCTATCTCATATCTATCTGTCTATCTATCTATCTAGTTTCTTTCTTTCTTTCTTTCTTTCTCCATATCTACAATCTAGTCTATCCATCCATCTCGTATCTATCTATCTATCTATCTATCTATCTATCTATCTATCTATTTATCTATCTATCTATCTATCTATCTATCTATCTATCTATCTAGTTTCTTTCTTTCTTTCTTTCTTTCTTTCTTTCTTTCTTTCTTTCTTTCTTTCTTTCTTTCTCCATATCTACTATCTATCTATCTATCTATCTATCTATCTATCTATCTATCTATCTATCTAGTTTCTTTCTTTCTTTCTTTCTTTCTTTCTTTCTTTCTTTCTTTCTTTCTTTCTTTCTTTCTTAGTACTGATGTTAGACTATGAGATCTGGGCTTGTAGTGTTCGGCAGTATGTCAGTATTTGCACTTTGTATTAGGCACCTTCTCATTGACACAAGCAGTGAATTATTCATGCAGACAAACACAGATGTATCTCTCTAGTGATCACTGCTTTGTCTTGGACATTGATTTACAAATGAGCCCAGTAACTAAAACATCCATTTATTGAAATATATTGACAAGTGTCAAATTTTACAGTGACATGTGTGGGTGACGTCATCATCATCATCATCATCCCTCTCTATGCAGACAGTGACACTACTCAACCCAGTGTAATTAAAATGTATGAATATCTATCTATCTATTATCTATCTATCTATCTATCTATCTATCTATCTATCTATCTAACTAACTAACTATTATCTATTTATCTATCTGTCTATCATGTTTCCATCTACTATCTATCTGTTGCTCTTACACTTTATGATGTCTAGGGGCTGCTCTGTTACTGACTTTGCATTGGGGCCCAAGAGCATCAAGTTGCCATACACCTCTGTCTACACATGGAGGACAAGGTGGGATCCTGTATAAAACATGAGTACACTAGTATAGTAATATGAATATCACACAAAGAAAAAAATAGTCACCCCAAAGATGATCCATCAACTTATAAGGAGAAAAGTAGAAGTGCCTGCAGGGGCCAAGTGATCTGACCTTCTCAAGGATAATGTGATGTCTCTGAAATAATAACATTAATTTAAACTTAGAATTAAAAACCTATGAGCTCCTGAAATCAGCCCAACAAGAATTCAATGGTATCATTATCTAGTGTGCTTCCTGATCCCTGGTCTTCAGAAGGGTATACAGATCTATTGACCATCTGTCTATTTTTCTATCTATCTATCTATCTATCTATCTATCTATCTATCTATCTATCTATTTTGTGTTTGAACCTTAAAGACAATACTATGTGCAAGAATATTCCACTAATGTCAGATAGGTGTGGTTCTCACCTTTGGGAACCATGCCCATCTCAAGAATGGGAGCCCCCAGGTGAGAGAAGAGCAGCAGCAAATGTACATCCGCCTCCCCAGTCATTTCTATGGGACTGCCGAAAGTGCTAGCTCGGCTATTTCCAGTGTTCTCATAGAAGTGAATGAAGCGATGGCTGCTCTTGCGCGGTACCCTCTCCATCCATTTCTATGGGACTGCCAAAAATTGCAAAGTATGCTTGCTATACGGGAAAAGAATGGAAAGATCACCGCACATGCACTGGGTGCTTTCCTTCACTTTTGGGGGTCCCGTTTTAGAGATAGGTACTGATCTCAGAGGTGAGACCAATGTCTATCTGACTTTGATGGCATATCCTAGCAATATGCCATGAAAGACCCAGATGAAACAACTCCTTTCATTCGTATAGTCAAATATAACATGTAGGAGGTTGAGTCACATAAGGTAGTGAAGAACACAAATAAAATACATGGAACATTCATTAGCAGTGACAATTATCAGTGATATAGTTCTTAGACTGATGCCAGCTATCAATGATATAGTTCTTAGACTGGTGCCAGCTATCAATGATATAGTTCTTAGCCTGGCGTCAGCTATCAGTGATATAGTTCTTAGCCTGGTGCCAACTATCATTGATATAGTTCTAAGCCTGGTGCCAACTATCAGTGATATAGTTCTTAGCCTGGCGCCAGCTATCAGTGATATAGTTCTTAGCCTGGTGCCAGCTATCAGTCATATAGTTCTTAGCCTGGAGACAGCTATCAACGATATAGTTCTTAGCCTGGCGCCAGCTATTAGTAGTATAGTTCTTAGCCTGGCGCCAGCTATCAGTGATATAGTTCTTAGCCTGGTGCCAACTATCAGTCATATAGTTCTTAGCCTGGAGACAGCTATCAACGATATAGTTCTTAGCCTGGCGCCAGCTATCAGTCATATAGTTCTTAGACAGCTATCAATGATATAGTTCTTAGCCTGGTGCCAACTATCAGTCATATAGTTCTTAGACAGCTATCAATGATATAGTTCTTAGCCTGGCACCAGCTATCAGTAGTATAGTTCTTAGCCTGGTGCCCGCTATCAGTGATATAGTTCTTGGACTGGCGTTAGCTATCAGTCATATAGCTCTTAGACTGGTGCCAGCTATCAACGATATAGTTCTTAGCCTGGAGACAGCTATTAGTGATATAGTTCTTAGCCTGGTGCCAGCTATCAGTGATATAGTTCTTGGGCTGGCAGAGTTCACGCAATACAATATTCCAAGCAGACTAGGTCAAAGGCAAGCTAAAGAAGTTCAAAGACAGGGAGAATCCAAGTTAGCCCAAGCACTAGAAAAATTACTCAGACAAAAAGCAGTGGACACTTAAAACAAAATATCAACCCCAGTCTGGTGTACCTCTAGAAAAAACAGACTTCTCTGCTCCCTGCCATTCCATTATGGCCTTCTGGCTCTCTTAACTGGTTTTCTGGTCCCTGTCTGTAAACCTTTTAGTACTGCCATGGGCAAGGTGTAATAAGAAGTCACGGATACAAAACACTACACTACAGAAGTGTTGCAAGTGATCAGGTGAGTGCATGTAACTCCCTAGAAAAAAAGGTTGAATAAAAATATTTAAAATATTAAACAAATACACAGATATTGAATATTAAAAAAAAAATACCATATTTTCCCCCCTATGAGATTCACTCTCCCCCACCCCCAAAATTAGTGGGGGAAACATCATTGTGTATCTTATGGGGTAAATACTAATAACCACTTCCATTATGGAAGCGATCCTTAGTACAGCAGGTCCGGGTAGCAGTGAATACAGCACACCTGATGCTGGCTCTTTACTCACCGTTCCCAGGTCTTTGTCTGTTGTGTTGCCAGTTGTGAGGACTGAGATACACTGGGGTCTGACTGGGGATATGATCAACACTGGGGGTCTGATTGGGATTCTTATTAACATTGAGTCTCGGATCGAGGATCTGGTCTGAGGTCCGATGAAAAATGTATATGTTTTTTATTTTCCTCCTCTAAAACCTAGATAATCCCTGGAAACGAGCAGTGTATAATGTGATGGAAAAATATATCAAGCCAACCAAAGAGGACAATCACAATACATTAGTAATAGAGATGAGCGAACGTGCTTGTAACGAGCACTGTACCGCTCGTCTCCCCTGCGCTCGCATGGGCGCAGGCAGCCACTTCCGTCAGGTGAGGAGAACGGAAGCGGCTGCCTGCGCCCATGCGAGCGCAGGGGAGACGAGCGGTACAGTGCTCGTTATGAGCACGTTCGCTCATCTCTAATTAGTAATTACCTTGTATTAACTTTGTCTACATGATAAATGCCATTTGCTGAAAGTAGACAAGCCCTTTAAGGGGTTACGCTAGGAGCATGAAAGCACTGAAAGAATTATTTTTTTTTCTTGGAAGAACTTTTGCCCTTCGTAACCTGAGAGGCAGCTCTGCTCATCCTGGAAATGGCCAGCCTTGTGGGATTACACAGATCGTTTAATATACTACAACAGTTTTATTTCATGCTATTTAGTGCCATGCTGCTTTATTTATAAGAGAACATTAATAGTCATCCTAAGCATTTGGCACATGATATGTCAATTTCCAGACGGGGGGGTCAGTACACTGGGCTTGAAAATACTTTGCTAGCTGACCTCACCCAGCTAAAAAATGCAGCATCAGATGTGGTAGTCTAGATACTAGAAAAATGTTTGTTTTGCTAGATTAATTGGTGTCTGGCAAATGATGAATGCATCTTAGTCTGTGATGTCAGTATAAGCAAATGGGCCCATCACATTAACCTCTGAAATATTCTTCCCATAAAGGGCCGTACCTATCTATAAGCATTCTACTGCTCAGGTTCATATTTAGTGTTAAAGGCAACCCGTTTTATTGCTCCGACATAAAGATAAAAACAGTCTTGATAAAACATTCTTCTACCGTTTTGTGTATGCAGCTCCTATACAGATTTATGTGCATTCAAGGTTATAGACCACAAAGCCAGTGTTGTCTGACCTGTAATGTGATAGGATGCATTTTCATGGCCAGATCTTGGGCCATAATGAGTGGTGATCAACAATAAAACTAGTTCATCACACACTGACCAATGTTAAACTCATGGGGGATGAATGATCATTACTACAATATAGTCTTTCATAATTTGACATTAGATTGGAAGAGCAATCCCTGTTTATCCCCAGGACTATGACTGTGACGAGGGGACATCCTCTGCATCTGGAGGAAAGAAGGTTTGTACACAAACATAGAAGAGGATTCTTTATGGTAAGAGCAGTGAGACTATGGAACTCTCTGCCTGAGGAGGTGGTGATGGTAAGTTCACTATAAGAGATCAGGAGAGGCCTGGATGTATTTCTGGAGGTAATAATATTACAGGTTATAGTTACTAGAGAGGGGTCATTGATCCAGGGAGTTATTCTGATTGCCTGATTGGAGTTGGGAAGGAATTGTTTCCCCCTAAAGTGGGGAAAATTGGCTTCTACCTTTTTTTGCCTTCCTCTGGATCAACTTGCAGGATAACCGGCTGAACTGGATGGACAGATGTCTTTTTTCGGCCTTATAAAATATGTTGCTATCTTACTATGTTATATAGAGAGATGTGTTGCCGACCAGATTGCAGTTTAATGCTCCTGTAAACAATCCAATCAGAAGGATCGGCGGCACAATTACACAGGCCAATTATTGGGAAACGTGTGCTCATACGACTGTTCATTCACGATTATCGGCCTGATAATCTGGCCATGTAAAAGTGCCCTGCCTCCACTTCCTCAGCTCCTTGGTCTTGATAAGCCACAGACAGTTGAAGAAGAAGCAGAGGGAAGGATGTAACGTATGACTGCAGGATCAGACTATACATGGCTTCTTTGCAGTCTGTTACCATGGGGACACATGGGTCTGCATAGGAGTTGTGTACACAGAAGGTATGATATTTTAAATAAAGAGTATTTGCAAAGTTGTTCAATATTTTTTTTTTATTTTAGATGTATTTTATGGATAGTACAAAATGGAACCAAAATGCAAGGGATGGCAATGAGCAAATGATGACCTTATTAAAAAAATTATGGGAAACTAGGTGTTGAAGGTGAGGGCATAGCTATAGGATATAGTATCCAAGAATATCCAGGCTAATCCTTTCCAGGTGCCCTGTCAGTGATGATGTGCCAGTCCAACATTTAACCATTACAGCCAATCACTAGCTGCAGCAATGACCTAAGTGGTGCCTGCTGCAGCCATTGGTGGCTGCAGCAGGCACATGTGCTAACACATCACTGCTGGATGTTAGAGACAAAACCAACAGGGAACTGTGAGAGCATTGGCACCAAAGTGACATGGGATTAGTAAGGTATTATTGTGTTTCTTATTTTATAGCAATGTAAGCCATTGGTGAAAATATAATTGAGCTGGGTAACTCCTTTATGATATCACATATATGCCATCATCTCCTAGGCCCTGGCCCAAAGCTAATAATGGTTATAAAATGCTTTAAAAAAACTTAAATATGAATTTTAATTTGAATCTTGTTGTGTCCTGCAGACTACTTGCCATCTCTTTTTCCCACAACGTAGCGCCACCCCCTTTAAATGATGTTATACCCAATGCCCAATGGTGTCACCCATTGATTTTCCAACTAGGCCAAGGCTGGCTCAGTGAGTGTATTGTAATTCTGATTATTGAACTATCCTGACAAAAGATTTCTATAAGGACACAAGTGGATTGAGGGAAGGAGAAACGGCCCTGACACAGATAATAGGAGACTAGAGCTATTCTTAAAAACCCTATGTTTTTACATTCAGCTATAGTTTTCTACATGAGACAAATGCTAAAGCAAACCAGAAAAATAAGGGTTTCCAGTGCATTGAAATTGTCAGAAGAGCTCTGGGAGAAAAGAAGAGGACTGAAGACAGGGAACAATGGATGCTTACACAATGGCCACTTCTACAGACAGGCTTAAAATTCCATCATAGAAACCCCGAAAAAGTCTTATAAAAAGGTTCAGGAGAAGAAATCTAATGAACCTGAATAGACAATAAATTCTAAGAAGTGTATCAAAGTAGAAATAAATCTGAAAAACCATACAGCCCTAATGGCTAAAGTAAATTCCACCCAAGAACTGAAACTTTGACTGAAATTTTAAATTTGAAGGACTCTAGGTGAAAGACTGTGAATCTTGTATTGCTTGAGAAAATAATCACTAAACAACTGTTTTATTCAATTTGTTAAAGTTAATTCCAAAATATGTTATTGTATTAAAACAAACGTTGTTAAGTCTGGGCTCACACAGGCGAGAGAGTGTGTAGTAAGACTCATGTGCATCTTAGAAGACAACCAGGAGGACTGAATAAATCCCTGCATCCTAATACTACTGTAAGTTCCAGAAGTTGACAAGTTGAGGTTGGTTTTAGATGGCCACAACATGGACAAATTTCAACATCCATTTTTTTAGCCACAAAACCTTGTCTACCCCAAGTTCCACTGAGATGAACTCAGATCACCATAAAACCCTGTGGCAATCTAAATTCAGTCCAGTAGACCCAAGGAGGGTTGGGCAGATCTTGGTTACATAATACTGTATGCTCCAGACATTGACAAGTTGAGGTTGGTTTTAGATGACCACAACCAGGGGCGTAGCTATAGGGGGTGCAGAGGTAGCGGTCGCTACCGGGCCCAAGAGCCTGAGGGGGCCCAAAGACCTTGTGCCACATAAGAAGACACACAGAGCGCTAAGGGAAGGGGGGCCCAAGCTGAACTCTTGCACCAAGGCCCATGAGCCTTTAGCTATGCCCCTGACCACAACATGGACAAATTTCAACATCCATTATTTTAGCCACAAAAACTTGTCTACCCCAAGTACCATTGAGATTAACTCAGATTACCATAAAACCCTGTGGTAATGTAAATTCAGTCCAGTAGACCCAAGGAGGGTTGGACAGATCTTGGTTCCATAATACAGAATTACAGTCATCCAAAAATTTCTGCATCAGCAAGGTTGTTCTGGACGTCAAAATCTTATGATTATTTTGTTCTTTTTTTTTGTCTCCTCTGACTTTTCTCTACCCGTTCCATGACCCCTCGTGATCACTAACTGCACCTTCTTTCTGGGCAGAGGTGGTCTGGCTGGCTGCTTGGCCATATAGATGCTGCTCTGCTTGCTGCCTTTTTGTGTTTCCCCAACATCTAGAATGGTACCATTCAGACAATTGAATTGAGGGTACCCATACACCTTCAATAACTCTCAACATGTATTTGTTTTCAATAAGGAGAGTGAAGAAAGCCACTGCTAGACACCCCTGGTGGTTGTTTAATGCCCTGGACAATAAAAGGATCGGGTGTTGAAATTCAATATGAATGATCCATCTGAATTCTGGACCTCTGAGCTCATTTCTGTTTGAGAGCCAAGTGCTACCTGAGGAGGCTCAGGTGCTCTGGTCGGCCAGTGTGATATTGACGGTGGGACATGTCAAACTCAAAAACTGTGGTCAAAAGCTTGATTTGTAATTTTTGTGTAGAGTTACTCTTTCAGTTCTGCAAAATGAAATCATTGCAGGCTTTTCTGCCCTCTCCTTGTCCTGGCCCTGAACTTAATTCCAATTTTCAAGAACTATACGGAAATAACTGGTATTAAATGATTCACGAAAAGCAGATCAGTTACTCAGCGGCTGTAACCGGTTTTGGCCATATAAATGGATTCACACGTTGCATTGTACACAGTAATATCTTTTACATCATGGAATGTACAGAAATTTCAGTAAAATAACATTCTGTAACATTGTGACCCTGAGTTGTTAGAGATGAAAAAAGTGTATTTTTGGACTAAGTGTTTCAATAAATGTTAGATTACCATCGGGGATGCAGTCAGAATTAACAAAGGACAATGTCAACTGACCTTGTAATAACCAAATATTTAATAACCATATAACAACCAAAAATATTATAGGATACTCAAAATGTAATATAATAACCATAGAATAAAGTTGCAAATTTCAACTCAAAAGCTAAGATGAAATTGTGCTGATTCAGTCTTTCAAGACGCATTCACATATTTTTTTTTTCTCAGTGGAATCTACTAGATCTTGTGGCATCTGTCATCCCTTGGATTTACTATGTGATTTAAAAAAATACACAGATTAGCACTGTGTATATAGAATGATGCCATGGTAAAACCTAGGTAGGTTGGGGGATGGCACAGTGTAATACGACTATCCTTACGTCAACTTGGTATATTCACAATTTGACAAATAACTCAAGGTTGGGTTCACAATTCACATATATCAGTTGTTTTTCTGTCTAGTGCAGGAAAACTCGTCAGAGAAAACCATGGGATCTGACATGGCATCAGTTTCCCTCCTACATTTCTGTGCCACACCAGAAAGAAGCTACAGCCATGTAGGAACCCAGCCGAGGGCTTGCCATATACATTAGATAACTGTTTGGCCGCCAGCTATCTTTACCAACCCATACACATGCCAGCTTGACTCAGCATGTGCTGAATGTGGGAAGGAGAGAAAAGAATTGCCAGGTACCTCTAGTGGCAGCTTATATCCCCTGAGAACAAAAGGATCGGTCAGTTGGATTTCAGCTGTATAACCGAACAAGTTAATCTTGCACGTGCATAGGTTGGGAGAGATTCTTATTTCCCCAACATCTACTGAAAACTGTTTAGAAAGAAGAAGTGACTAAGGGCTTGTTCACATCTGCGTCAGAGACTCTTTTGCAGAATCCATCATTCAGCTGATACTATATCTCCTTATGGAGAGAGCGTGAGGAAACACATAGGCCATACATGCTCCTCTGAAATTCTGTGAAGAAGGGATGCAAATGAGCTCTTGGCAAGCTCTGCTTCTGATGCCACCATAAGTCAATGTTCGACCCTTTAAATAGGCCTTGAGACATGACTTGGATAAAAACAAGCCAGCATCTTATCTGCAGACAGAGGGGCAATTATCCTGATACAGCTGTCTGCAGATGAGATGCTGGCTTACTTAACATCTGAGTTATGTCTTAAGGCTTATTAAAAGGGTCAAACATTGACTTATAGAATAGCTGCCTTACATCTGGTGGCATCAGAGGCAGAGCTTGCTAAGAGCTCATTTGTATACCTTCTTTGCAGTGGAAAACGAAAGTCAATAGGATGTGTTTGGCTCCATTTCAGTTAGTTTGAGCACTTTGGCTATTATTGTTGCTCTGCTCCTATGGAAACCAATGGAATGGTTTCCATAGGAGCAAAGAGATGGAAACCAATAGCCCAAGAGAGAAAGAGGTCCAAGATAAATATTACAATGCACCATATTTACTAAAGATATGCAACAGTTTTTGTAAAAAAAAAGAAAGAAAACAAACACGATCAGGTTTCCTGATGATTCAAAAAAGAGGAGAAGCCATATCCATCCTTGATACTTTCTCTCCTTTTATGATCCACTCCTGATTTTAGCTTCCAAAACTGTATGCAGAAACCTGACTGTGGCCATACTCAAGTTCAATTGACGGCAGTGTCTGCAAATCTCCCCCAGATATATTTTTCAAGGCCGTTTCCAATTCTGAAGATCTTGGACAACTGAGTAATCCGGCTTGATGTGGAACTGAGCCCTGTCCAGACTTGGTTGTACCATTGGCCAATGCTTTTCTGACTTTACTTGTAACATTGATACAAATGATCCTGGAGCTTAAATCCATTGAGCTTGTTCAGTGATACGTTTCGCTCTATCATCGCCAGGGCTCTTTTTAAATCCAAATCACATCAAATAGTGTCACAAAATAATTAGTGCAGACATGAAACCAGTTACCACCTTTTCCTCTGTATATTTCCAAGACACACAAACAGTTTGCAGGTTTAAGAATATAACTGAAAGAATTACAAGTAATCAGATCTGGAGAGGGTCAACAGTGCAAACTTTTTAAGACTAATGTTTATTTAGAAAGCTGAGTGATGTCTGTTGCTTTTCTTGTGTCCCTGTGCCAAAATAGTAATGACTTTACCAGACAAAGCAAAGCTTTGCAGAAAAAAAAATCAGAAGACCACCGGAGAAAATCTGTATGTTGTGCTAGAAAATCTTCATAAAATAAACTTCACATTCCAGAGGATCAATAACTATTTCATGCCTGTATGTAAAAACACGAATATTAATCAAATTATGGAATGAAAATAATATACAATTTAAATTTATACATTTTTAAAATTAAAAATTGTGTTTCAAATTTTATTGCATTTGCATGAATTCATTTACAGAATTTTGGAAAGAATCTAGAAAAAAAGTTAACTTTAATTCCAATCTATTAAAGAAGATAAATATTAATTTTCTTTTTGAGACGTCTGCAAAATGGGGGAATGTGAAAAACATCATATTTATATGTAAAAAAACTTAAGTGTTAAGTATTCTGTTAAAAAATCTTTTAAATATTTTGAACATACGCCATATGATTTATTTTCAAATTGTTTCATTTAAAAAAAAAAACTTTTATCTAATTTGCATGAATTCATTTAAAACATATTTTAGAAACATTGAAAAAAAAATCAATTTTAATCAGTCTATTCAAAATATAAAAATGATCTTTCCTATGTTCATGTCTACTGTTTCCAGCAATTATTAAATGGGAGTAATATGTAAGACATCATAATTATATGGAAGAAGTCAACTTATTAAGTCTTAAGTGTTAAGCACCTTATATTTTGAACATATATGATTTATTTTCAAATTGTTTCATTTTTTAACTTTTATTTTATTTGCATGAATTCATTTAAAACACAATTTAGAAAAATTGAAAAAAATCTATTTTAATCAGTCGATTCTAAATATAATTTTCTTTCTTATTTCCATGTCTACTGTTTCCAGGAATTACCAAATGGGAGCAATTATAAGGAAAATGTCAACTTATTAAGTCTTAAGTGTTAAACACCTTATATTTTGAACATATAAGATTTATTTTCAAATTGTTTTATTGTTTTAACACTTTTATTTTATTTGTGTGAATGCATTAAAATATTACATCTAGGAATAGGTTCATTTTAATACCAGACTTTTTCAAGAAAAATAAAATGAATGAATTAACTTTTATTCTTTTGACTTAGATGTAGATGGTTAACATATCTTTATGGTATATTTACCATATGGGAGAAATTTTTTTATAAAAAGAAATAGAAAAAATATCAAATTCAGATTGATTTTTACCAAATGTTAATGTCTTTGTAATAATATAAATTACAAAGATACTGTTTCTGCTACAGAAAAGTAAATATTTAAAGGTTTGCCTTACAAGATAATTGATTGCCCTTTTTGTCAGATGAAATGGGAGGGAAGGGGGGACAGAAGGTGGTAATAATGTGTTTGCTTAACTGGCAAGCTCATCAGAAAATTCAGGCCTTGCTTCCAACAAAAGATCCACATGGAAAATCAATTGCAAATCACAGGCTTGTATGGAACCCCTCACACTTTCGGTTGAGTTATTAGCCAAGAAATATGTGAATGAAAGTCGGATTTAGAGAGGTGATTCATTTATTAGCCTCCAAGGCTTGTTACAAACCACAAATTTTGTTTTCGGTCATCCAAATCTGAAGGAAGAGTTATGATTTTTACTTAATTGTATCCATTTACAAGCTAAAAAAAATAGACTGTAGAAAAATATACAAATACAAATCCTGCAAAAAAGTTTGTTTATCCGGATTTCAGTCTAATAAAATATACACGTTAAATTGAATTTACAGTAGTTTTATTGTAGCCAGTAAACGTTTTATTAGATCTGGAAAATGAATCATTTTCAACATTCATAAACCTGCATATACTCAACCTCTGTAAACAGAATATTCTCATAGGATAACTAGAACTTATGATAAAGGCTCTAAGGCCTAATGCACAGGGACATATAATAGATCCATATCATAGTAGTATGGGCTCATATTGTAGCCCTGTGTACAGCCTGATTTTATGAGTCCTAAAATTTACCAGTCAACCAGGGCTTGACATATGACACATCCACAATATGACAACATGACTTGTAATATAAAAATGACATCATCAAATATTACAAAGTGGCTTGAATGAATTAAAGTCATTATCCCAAGCTTATTGTAAAAAATGAAAATCAGACATCATATAGTACATGACACCCTCTTTCTAACAAAGCTAGAACCAGTCCTGTACCTCACATGGATCCAGAGATCTCCCCAATCATTACTCTGCTAGATTTATATCAAGCTGACAGCTCAAGGGGAGTGTCTATTCTGCTGCAGCTAAGGGGGCGTGTCCATGCTCTCCCTATCACAGCTCAGGGGGCATGTCTCAGCTCTCCTTATCACAGCTCAGGGGACGTGTCCATGCTCTCCCTATCACAGCTCAGGAGGCAGCTGAAAGATGAAACTGAGCATGTGCGGCCATCTCAGTGAGCAGGTCGAAGAAATCAGAAAAAAATAAACAGCAGGTGGCGCTATACAGATACATTTTATTGAATAGTCCAGTGGCTGTGCTACATTTTTAATTACATGCAATAACCAAAGTATTCAGATCCAGGTGCTGGTTTGAAAACTGTAGAATATTTTTCATGGGACGACCCCTTTAATTTATGTACATTGTATGGATGCTTTCACTCCCTGTATTGATCCTAACAGTACAATATGGTTTTTACATTGTAGCAACTTGCGATTGTCTAAATGAAGTATCAGACAATTACATGTCATTTATATCAGGTTTTCATTATATAATATTTATATTACAGCAGAATGAATAGGCTGTTCTATTCTGTTCTCTGAAGGTTATTTCTCAGCTTTGCTGTGTAGACTGGTAACAAGTGAGCAAAGTCATCTCATTATTCTTAGAGTGTAAGATCATTCTGGAGGTCTAGATAAGGCAAAATTCCAGCACAATACACTCAAACAAGGTTCTGTATCCATATAAACTGTGACTCCCCAGTCTCACCAGGATGGGGCTATATTCCATCAATTCCTGGAGGCTGCATTTGTCTATGAAATTTCTCTGTAACCGACACCGATTTTTTTGTGGCCGCTATAAAAACACAAGTCTATACAAACAATACAGACTGAAAGTATGTTCTTCCATTATGGCCTCCCTTTAAGAAAGTTCTAGAAAATAATATAATTTAAAAAATGTTCTATAGACTTACACATAATTACATAATTACTGAGGCTAAAATAAAAAAATACTTGGAAATTTTACTTTAATAGAAGAGAATCTTCCAAACACATGATAAGAAAAGACAAATAATGGCGCTCAGTCTCTGTTGTATCATGTAAGTGAATGACTTCTAGGTAGAATTCAGAATCTGACCCACATGTCGGAATGGGGTTGTTTTAGATTAGGGTCTCCAAGCCCCAATCAGATGCACGGTACAGCTACAGAAATGTCTGCAACAAATCTGCAAAATGTGAATTCACTTTAAAAGGGTTACCCAAGTTCTACAATGCGCACCCCCCGACAAAAATGCCCGGGCCCCTCACAGAGTTTGTACTTACCTTGCTTCCCGGTACCAGCGTAGCTTCTGATGCTGGCATCTCCCCATTGAAAACATCCAGCGTTGGGGGCAGCCAATAGCAGGTGGTGATGGGTGACACTAGGGAGGCTCGTTCACGTCACGGCCTGCTATTGGCGGCCCCCCCAATGCCGGATGTTTTCATCCACACGACGGGGAGATGCAGCGGTGGCCATGCTGGCATCAGAAGTGACGTGGGTGCTGGGGAGTGAGCTAAGTATGACCTCTGTGTGGAGTCCGGGCATATAAGGGGGGGTCTTTATAGATCTTGGATAACCCCTTTAATAGTTGAGGTTGTCCCATCATAGACAATGGGGGCATATCGCTAGGATACGCCCCCACTGTCTGATAGGTGCGGATCCCACCTTTGGGACCTGCATCTACAACGAGAACGGAGCCGGGAAATTAATGGAGGGCACACTGCGCATGCGCAGCCGCCCACCATTCATTTCAATGGGGCCGCCGAAAATAGCCAAGCACTGGCTCGGCTATTTCCGTCTGCCCCATAAAAATGAATGGGAGCTGGGGCCGAGCATGTGCGGTATGCTCCCATTCACTTCTATGGGAACAGCGTTTAGTGGTGGACGGATCCCGGGACAACCCAGGGTCCTCTAGTCACAGCTCTTCCTGCTCCTTCTCCACCTCTGGGACCCGTCAGACAATGGGGGCATATCCTATCGATATATACCCCATTGTATGTGATGGGAATACCCCCTTAAGTAACTTGGACTTCGAAGGCTGTAAATGACGTTTACATAGGTTCCTATGTGTTACCAGACAACTGATAACATCAATCACTGAATGTTTCACTCTAATATGTTATATTGTATAGATGCTACATGTTATACATCGCTATGTTGTATATTTGAAGTGACATGCAGCTACATTTCTCCTTTGACACCTGATATATAATACTCTCGCTGTCTAACTTTAATTGTGAGGTTCTGTAAACCCATTGATTCCCTCCGGGAGCTGCATGTAATATCAAGAGCTATTTTCTCTAAACATAAGTAAGCGGCATACAATTTCGCTGAAAGACATGTATCACATCTAAGATCTCTGTGTGGCATAACAATTATACTTAAATCAAACACATTAGCCATGTTACTGAGTGATCCTGCCACCAGTCATTCCATTTATTGTTGTATATTTCAATCTCTTGCTCCCTGACATAAGTAAACAAATCTACGGGAAAACAGATAAACTCAATGTATAAAATTGTTCTGTTTCCCAAAGTGTAACTTCCCTGGAGATCGGGGCTTGACATTTACTATTGTTTATATCACTTACATAAGATAAATATTTGGGAGTTCGGATGAACTACATGCACAATGGCATCTGGACCCAATGGGATCAGAGTTACTAATGTTTGCACTGTGCATTGAGGGATGTCGGACTCTCGAACAGAATTATGTTTTTCGGTGTTTCTTGAAGCAGATCTTTAAAAATAACTCTTATGCAATTGCTTCTAGATTGCAATAGTCTACATTTTTATGTGTATACTACCCCTGTTTTAGCCTTAAAGGGGTTGTGCCATGATTAATGTAAAAAATTAAAATCAGACATCATATAGTACATAAAATACCTTTCTAACAAAGCTAGAACCAGCCCTGTACCTCACATGGATCCAGAGATCTCCTCATTCATTGTCATAATTACTCTACTAGATTTATTTCAGGATGGAAGCTCAGGGGCGTGTCCCTTTCTGTTGCAGCTCTCTCCCTATCACAACCCAGGAGGTGTGTTCTTTTGGCTGCAGCTCCTCCTATATCATAGCTCAGGCTATGTGTCCTTTCTGCTGCAGATCTTTCCCTATAACAACTCAGAGGCATGTTCTTTCTGTTGCAACTCTCTCCCTTTCACACCTCAGAAGATGTGTTCTTTAAGCTGCAGCTCTTACTCTATCATAGCTCAGGCTATGTGTCCTTTCTGCTGTAGATATTTCCCTATAACAGCTCAGAGAGCATGTCCTTTCTGCTGCAGCTCTCTCCCTATCACACCCCAGTAGGTGTGATCTTTTGGCTGCATCTCTTTCTCTATCATAGCTCAGGCTATGTGCCCTTTCTGCTGTAGATCTTTCTGTATAACAGCTCAGAGGGCATGTCTTTTCTGCTGCAGCTCTATTTTTACCAGAACAACCAGCTGATGGCAGTTGGAGGATGGACGTGAACATGTGTGTTCTTTTAGCTGTAGCTCTTTCTTTATCATAGCTCAGGCTATGTGTCCTTTCTGCTGCAGCTTTTTCTTTATAACAGCTCAGAGGGCATGTCCTTTCTGCTGCAGCTCTTTCCTATCACACCCTAGGAGGTGTTTTCTTTTAGCTGCAGCTCTTTCTCTATCATAGCTCAGGCTATGTGTCCTTTCTAATGCAGCTCTTTCTCTATAACAGCTGAAAGGGCATGTTCTTTCTGCTGCAGCTTTCTCCACATCACAGCCCCAGGAGGTGTGTCTTTTCTGCTGCAGTTCTCTCTCTACCAGAAGAACCATCTGATGGCAGTTAGAGGATGGAAGCAAGCATGTGTGATCCCCTCTGTGGGTGGCTGTGCAGATTACTATACAGATTAAACACCAATAGGGGGTCCTTATATTGAAGTTAAGAGAATAGTTATGTTTGATTTTAAAATGTTAAATAATTATTGTGTCACAAGGATACTGTTTTTTGTTCATTTTTATTGGAAGGCAACTGTTATATGCAAATTAAATGGAACTTAATCAGTTCGGTCGAGTCTTATGTCTTCATGAGTTTGCTTATAATACATTTAACGGGTATTAATCAACTATATTATTCTACTAATTAAAATCAAATAGTGAAACATTTGTTTTTTTAAATATGTTTTCATTTTCTTATTGTACTATTATTTTTTAAATCTTATTTTCAGACATGATTATGGGTGCTGCCATCTTGCCTGAACATCATTCAGAGATATCCTTTACAGCAGCCACATGGACAATAGGAACCCGTAGTCCGGAGATCACTCATTGTAGTGTTGTGGGCATGCTTTGTGACCTGTGCAGAGAAGGGGGAGGAGTAAAGCTGTGACCATCACCTATGGTGAATGGTGGGACCTGTGTTATCTGTCTGGAGGTGTTATCAGTTATTGTACCCCTACCTGTAGTGCTAATGAGATGACTGCTGAGAAATGATCCATATAGAACAGGAAGTGGAAGTCTATTATGCTTAGTGGCCAGTATGAAAACGGCGAGATTTTAGGATTTTTAAAAGTATAGATGGTGACATTGAAAATAAAATTAAAAAATCAAGAAAATTCTTAAAAAATATGTTTACCATTAAAAGCTTTGAGTTAAACAATAGGTCAATTTCTGATGACAAATTCTCTTTACACATGTATACCTGAAAGGTCCCAAAGATTTCCAATCTACCTTGTGTTAACCTTGATAAATCCTACACATTCTGTAAAGCTATGGATGAGACTCAAAATCCAATCAAAACAAGAAAAAAGTCATAAAATCAATGCCATCCATTGGCCCAAAAAGCATTAATCTTTAAAACGACCCAGTGTATTGACCTATGCTATCCAGTTGACAATTGCTGATTAGCTGACCACCCATTGTGCATGGCATATTGTAATGCCATGGGTTTAAGAGCTGTTAGTAAATGATGGAGGCCATATTTGTACTTCTCCAAACTCTGGCAAGACTACAATTCCCGTCATTATACAAATTAACAATAATTGATACATTGTTAGCAACTAGTTTTGTTTCTGGTATATTTGTTAGTATTGAAGAAACTTTTTTGAAAAAGTGTTGCAGGCTGCCATTTTCAGTAACATTACTATGCAAGCCAAGGAGTTGAATGGATTATACAGTGTCATGCTCCGCCCTCTCATGTCCAGCACTGAGCACAGCACAATGTATGTTTTGTCTGGAGGTTTCCTTTAACGTATAAAGAACTTGTGGTGTTGATAACTTTTTTTGGAAAATAATTTCTAGGTCTAAATAATTTGCTATACATGAGATAGGAGCCAGGGCTTTTAAGACATAAGGATGCCTCCCTTATCATGGTTAACCGATTGGATTGCATAAGTGGCAGTGGCTGTATCATGAAGTGGGCAGGGTTAGAAAACCAAGTCATCAGGTATATAATGGGAATGATTACTGCAGATGGAGAGAAGCATTTTGATTGTGTGGGAGGCAGTGACCAGTCTTCTTATTTCATTATAAGCATAGCTTGAATCATTTGGGCTCTGATGTAAAGTCCGTCCTGGGTGCTTTCTAAACATCACACACTGTTTATAGTACTGCCATTCCTGTTATGTGATTTTGGCTTTTTTCAGGTTCCCGAAACTGGTGTAATTACAACATTAATGAGGGCAGGGAATTTTAAAAGTATATGCAGCTTCAGTGGTTAGTGATTTGGTTAGTGCCCACCTCTGGTGAGAAAATATTCCCTCTCTGCAAGTAGTTTGTCTTTGGTCCAGACACTTCAAGTGAAGGGTTTCTTGGATTTTATTAGGAGCATAAAATCGTCCTTATCTTGCTCTTTGTCCAACTGGCCGAGTGTTGCAATTTGCTTCTATTTGCCACCAAAGTCCTTTTGCCAAACAAAGAGAATAACTGAGCCAAGTGCTGGTCTAAGTCTAACTACAAAGTCAAAGATTTCTTCTGATTGATCTGGCACTCAAGACATCATTCTGACTCACGGTGTCAGAAAATATTTGCCTACCTTGAAATATATAGTAAGTATTCTCTGGAATATAATAGGTCTCCCAGTAATGGGCCATAAACGGGTTGTCCACTCTTTTATTAGTGATGGGTCTGACACCCTGAACTCCCACCGACCACCTGTTGGGCAGTAGCTGTGGCACTGTAAATAGGCTTCAGAACTGCACAGCTGCGTCCGTGGTGCAGTGGATGGAGCTGGTTACTGCAGGGCTGCTCCCATTGAAGTGAATGAAGTAAACAGCCCCGTCCACTGCAAAATAGATGAAACTGTATAATTCTGTCACTGATTTCTGTCACTGGAACCAATGCAGAACAGTTGATCAGTGAGGGTGTAGGGTTTGGGCTCCCTCCGATCAGACGGTGATGTCCTATCCTGAGCATAGGCCATCAAAAGTAAAAGAGGAGACAACTTTTGTTTAATGGGATATTCCAACCTCAACCATTTAAAAACGTTATAGGTGATAAATGTTAGATTGTTGCAGGTTTACCATCAGGGGTGCACCACCAATGAGGCCAGGTGAGGTGATCGGCAGAACCAGATGGGGGCAAGAGGGGGGCAGCGGAAGGGCCATGGGCAATGAGCGCTTTCATTTTGGCAAAGGGGTTAGGTTAAGAAATTGGCATGGGGGGGCGTTTCTGTTTTCGCCTCAGGCAGCAGAAAGGCTAGGTGCACCCCTGTTTAACATCTGCAACCTCCATCAATGATCATTCTTGCTATCTACTGTGCATGACCACGTCAAGAATGAGCTTGAATGGAGGGATTGGTGGTCGAGCATGCCCAGTGCCACTCCATTCAAATTTCTTTGGAGTCACGGAAACAGCCAAGTGTGAATTTCCAGAAATAAAACCTGTTCAGAGTATGAGTCCTATTCTTCTACCCAAGCAGTTATGTCCCAGATGGACTGCTATATTAGTGTTGTATATAAATAATATAGGAGAAGCTGGATAAGTCTTCCCTAAATTATCTTCTTATTGAACCACCGTTTTCAGCATCACATCCCGTACATTCACAGTGCAAGAATGAAGTCGGGAAGAGTACATTTTTGGGGAGTAAAAAGACAATAAGAGCATCTGTAAGAGGCTAGTACCATGAAGTGGGCAGGGGGATGTTAATCAAGCCTAGAAATGTGGCCTTGAAGACCGGGCTGTGTGAATTTTTAGGGTAGTGGCACCACCTTTTATAAGTTCACTTTATACATAATGTAGCAATAGAGAGTGAATACAGGGGCCCCTATAAATCTATTCCCACCTGGTACTGAGTCATGATGTGACTAAAAACCTATGACAGGTTACTTTTAAAATTCTGCCAGTCAGCAGCTTCCACTGTAGAAGACAGATTTAATACTGATTGCCTGATTGGAGTCGGGAAGGAACTTTTCTACCTCACAAGTTTTTTTTTTTTTTTGCTTTTTGCTTTCCTTAGGATCAACTTGCAGGATAACAGGCTGACCTGAATGGACAGATGTCTTTTTTCAGCCTTATAAACTATGTGACTATGTTACTATGTTACGTTACTACTGAGTTCTACAGGAACTGTAGAAATTCTACAATAAGCTCCCCCTAGTGGTGACTGCAAACACCAAGAATTTTATAAAGGGGAACAGGGGATTAAGGGCTCTGTATCAGAAAAAGTAATCAGCACTGTATCTAAAAATAAGAAAATGATGTATGTTGGTGGAATGGTGAAATTTAAGTAAGAACAATTAATTTCATGAAACTAAAATGAAATACACGAGACATTCCCTTTAAGGAATAACCTATATGTTTCTGTACATAATTTAATATTGAGAATACAATATTTAAATGAGGGTTACAATAAGGTCTGTGGTGCTGTAGAGTAGCAATAAATGCTGCTTTTCAATCCATCTGGAATCCAGAAAGCCTATTTTCCTCTCGGCCTGTTTGTGTTTTCTGTCTCCGGCAGATGTTCAGATGCTTGACTATCCTCAAAGCTAAGATGCACTTGTGCGGAGGATTCTGTTTTTGATCTAATGGCGATACTGTTCAGTGACACACGAGCTCCCTGCTCTTCAGAACTGGTATCACTGTCTGAAATTGTCTGTCCACAATTCAACATTTAAGAGATACTAAATGCAAGGCGTGCACTTCTCTGAAGAGCAGGCAGAATGTGTAAAATTACAGGGATTAATGCAGGGCTAAGGGGGTTAGTGAAACAAAAATACTCCAAAATCAATCGAAAATCACAATTATTATAATGTGGTGCTTCACAGCTGGCCGTACGATAATTAGCACGTTTTGCATATTTGGAGATGTAAAGCAGGCACGGCCAGAGTGGTTAACCCTACGCTTCCTTGTCTGTCCATCATGTAATCATGTACTGGAAGGAAACACAACAGGCGCGAGGGGTTTGTGCCTTGTTTATATTGTTTTATGTAACTACTTGGTAAATAGCCATTGACACAATGTAGTTATTACAATGCCTGGGCTCTGTTGAAATGTTTTTGTTTCGTTGTTTATGTTATTGAATATTCATGTAGCAAAATATGTAAAAAAATTTTCGGACACATTGGATAAATTCCAGCTTCAATTTCACCGCAAATCCATGATGGATTCACCACAGTAATCATCCACCACATGTAGATTTTGCTGCAGGTTCACCGAAGATTCAGTTTATGCACTGAAAGGCTGAAATCAGCAGAAAAAAAAAATCCATGACTTTTCCACAAGATCATGAGCCTGCTATTAACAATAGCTTTGGTTGTGTAGTTCAAAGCAATGAAAGGGTTGTATGAGATAATTAAAGGGGTTATCCAAGAGTATAAAAAGTTATCCAATATGCCCAGGCCCCTCACATTAAATATACTTACCTGGCTCCCCACGCTGCTCCTGGTTCTGCCGCTGCTGCTTCTCCCAGTGCGCGGATGAAAATATCCAGTGTCAGGGGGAGCAGCCAATGGCAGATCGGGACGAGCCTCCACGGGTGATGCTAGAGAGGCTTGTCCCTGTCCCCACCTTCCATTGGCTGCTCCCCCCGACACTGGATGTTTTCACCCACGCACTGGGAGAAGCTGCAACGGTGGTGCGGGGACCAGGAGCAGCGCAGGTAGCAGAGAACCAGGTAAGTATATTCAATGTGAGGGGCCTGGGCATATGGGGTAACTTTTTATAGTCTCGGATAAGCTCGAACAAGCCTCTCATTTGACTAAAATAAAAAAATTATGCCATACTCACCTCTTTCTCTATGCCGCCGATCCGGTCCTCCTGACGCTGTTTGTTTTCAAACTGCAGCGAGGATGTGCCGCCATGTGGAACGTGACCACTGCAGCCAATAACTGTCTTCAGAGGTCTACTGCAGCGGTCACGTTCCAAACACCTGTATATCGCTTTGCACGTTACGTCAGCTTGTAAACAGGCATCGGGTAGGAGGACTGGACTAGCAGCACAGGGAACGGCGATGGAGAAGTAGGTACGTATAGTATAATTTTTTATTTTTTAGATAACTGGAGTGATTTTTAGTTATCTTGAACAAACCCTTTAAGATTTGTGCACCCATCATGCACTGAAAAAATATGAGCTATGCAGACGGAACAATGAAGAGTTCTCAGCTCTCTGGGAAAAGTTATATGGCCATATTCAAACTGAAATTCCACCCCCATTCAAAAAAAATAAAATATAAAAGAAACCTGTAAAAAACACAAAAAATAAAAATTTGTAAAATATATTCTATACAAGCAGAGCAAATTCAAGATAGCGACCTGCAAATTTTAATTTATATCAAATATATATTATATGTAGGGATGAGAGAATCGACTTTGGATGAAACATCCGAAGTTGATTCACATAAAACTTTGTTTCAATACTGTACACAGCGAGCGCTCTGTACAGTATTCGAATGTATTGGCTCTGATGAGCAAGAAGTTATTGCTTCGCAAAGTCTCACGAGACTTCGCGTAATAACTTCAGAAATTGATTTCTACTGTAAAAAACATTTCCCGAACTCGTGTTCTGTTCCAAGGTACCACCAAAGTCGATTCGCTCATCCCTAATTATAAGCATAGAGTTCGCAGTCACACACACATGTGAATAGGACCAAAAGGTCCTTCTGCCTAATATAAGTTGTCCAGGACTATAAATTATGTCTGGTAGATGGATGGACGTGTTGCTTATTGTCCATTGGGACAGAGGAACCTCAAGTTATATACCAGCTTTACATGAAGCAGATCTTACAAGATGTACAAGGCCTATCCTGCACAATTCTCTAGGTATCAGCTAATGGATTGGGGTCCAGAATAGAGGACCCTACTTCTGGCTAAATATGACCTAATAGGGCACATGACAAGAATCTGAAGTAACAAGAAGCCATGTTGAAAAAATAATCAAAATGTAACAGCCATCAAAAAGGGAAATCCGGTCTATAGTCAGACCCTTCCATGGCCGACACCAGCCCCGATCGTAACCTTGTCCAGCCATTTTACAGCAACAACGGTGTTTACATTGGTGCCTGGCCTCTGTCCAAGGTTTACTCGTTTCGAACCAATTTCTTAGTGTCTTTTAACAACTTACATGCTCAAGAGTTCAATATTGTGTTATGTGTCTAAATAATATGTCAACTTCTATTTTAGTGTTCTGCAATATGATACCCTGTATACCGTGCTATTTAAACTGAACGGATTGGGTTACATTGCTGGTAGATGTCTTAGAGATTACCTCGGAAAAGTATAATGAAACAGTCCATTCTCTGATTTATCTGTCCACACTGTGTCTTATGGGGAAAGATACATTTACTCTTTGCTAAAAGAGGTTAGCCAGGAGTATAATATGTTGTATT
Organism: Rhinella marina; assembly: GCA_900303285.1. Taxonomy (NCBI): domain Eukaryota; kingdom Metazoa; phylum Chordata; class Amphibia; order Anura; family Bufonidae; genus Rhinella; species Rhinella marina. The sequence goes on along the minus strand of ONZH01009270.1, from coordinate 636,902 downwards.
CTGCCATGCTATAATAAAATACACATTCTGAAATGACCTTGCAATATAAGGACCTGAATGAGAGTGGAAATGATGTGGGGTTATCAGCTTTGGACAGTCATTTTTGCTAGAAGGGTTCTCCAATTATGAGCTGATCATAGGGTCTACGGCAGATGGGAACACCAGAAATCAGCTGAATTGTTTAAGAAGGTTTGGCAATAAGCGTTTAATTCCCTAAAAGCACTACCGGGGGGATAAAAAGCATTGTACGCTTGTCATTGAGATCAGTGAGCTGTCCATAAAGCTCACAGCAGAGGTGTCAAGTCCTGTAGGGAATAGGGAACCACACGATTATATTGTAAAGAGTAGAGATTCTTTATTCCATCCAGAATTAAAGTGATACCATTGGCCAACGTTTCGGTCTAACCTAGACCTTGTTGTCGGCCATAATGTTGGCAGCCGGATGATTGTAGGGAGGATGGTGTTTAGGGAGGGCGCCATTTTCTTTACAATCCGCCGGCTGCCAACATTATGGCCGTGAACAAGGTCTAGGTTAGACCGAAACGTTGGCCAATAGCATCACTTTAATTCTGGATGGAATAAGGAATCTCTACTCTTTACAATATAATTGAGTGCCGTGGTTTACTCTATCTAACATTGAATACCCCTAACCACTGAGCACCACCCTTAGCGACGAGGAGTGCCGACCAACTCTTCCTCCACAAGTCCTGTAGGGAGATGTTCTCGGTAGCCTCTCTATCTGCTGGCTAAAAGATGAGGATCCTGAACAGGGGACCCATCTTTATCAAGTCAGAATTCACTTAAAATTCACTTAATTCAAAATATTTGAAAATGAGGTTTATAATACTTTAAAGGGATTGTCCAGCGATATTTAACTTTTATATCAGGTTTACAAAATAAGCCATGCTCACCCTTATATCTGCTGTTCTGACGCTTACTGCTTGACCGCCGCTCTCCATTTCCAGGTCCAGGCTCGACACATGGAGAATGTCTGGTTATGCCTGCTAAGCCAATCACTGCCGGGTCACCGCTGTGGCCAGAGAGTGACTGAGCAGGCCTCTCCAGGCATTTTCTGTGTCCCTCAAGATACGATGGCCTCAGGATACAATATTTTCAAACTGGAAACTGGACTCTACATACAATGTCTCAGACTCAGACTCAGATCCAACCAATCAAGGCCACTTCTCTGGTAATATAGCTGGATTAGTTGCTAGTTATCAGCTATTCATGACTGTTATATGTAAGGACTTGTGTTATCTGTCTTAGTTATCTGCTTATTTTTCTTAAATCTTCATTTTCTCTTATCTTGGATGACATTTTGGGGCTTTGGAACCGATTACTCAACTTACAATGGTTTCAACATACAACGGTCGTCCTGGAACCAATTAATATTGTAACTTGAGGGACCACTGTATTGAACTGGGACCAGAAAGTGGTTGACTGCTAAGTGATGGTACAGCAGTGCTAGGGGATTTGTGAAGGTAAGTATGGATTATTTTTTTATTTTTTAACCCCCTGTGATCCCTAAATTAAAATTCAATACTCCAGGACAATCATTTTAAAGTGTTTTTTATTTTTTTATTTTTTTACCTCAAGGGGACTTTTGGATGACCTCCCCTCCCCCTGCTCCCCGCCTCTAGGTTCTGACTTGTTCTCTCTCATGATGCTCCTCCACTTCTCTGGTCTCCCTTTGTCAACATCTGGTTTGATATGGAACATGTGGTTTGTCCTCTATGCTTTATGTCACTATCTCACTTCACTGCTGTGGCCCGTAATTGGCTGCAGCGACCACGGAACCTGCTTCAAATCAAATTTTGAGATGGAGAGACTGAAGACGTGTAGCAGCAGCAGAAGCAAGAGATGGCAAGGAGCTAGTAAGTATGGTTCCCTTCAAAGGTCCTGCCATGGGGGTGAGGGGGACCCAAAAGACCCTAGAGTTAAATAACCCCTTTAGGGCTCATGCACATGAATGTATTTTCTTTCCGTGTCCGTTCCGTTTTTTTTTGCGGACTGTATGCGGAACCATTAATTTCAATGGGTCTGCAAAAAAACCCCGAAAGTTACTCAGTGTGCATTCCGTTTTCGTATGTCCGTATTTCTGTTCCGCAAAAAAAACAGAACATGTCCACATTACGGACAAGGATAGGAATGTTCTATTAGGGGACAGCTGTTCCGTTCCGCAAAATATGGAATGCACACGGATGTCATCCGTATTTTTTGCGGCTCCGTTTTTTGCGGACTGCAAAATACATATGATCGTGTGCATGAGCCGTTATTAAGGTACAAATATTTTCAATTTATTAGAGTCCTTTTTTAAGATATCACCATATAATAATGATTTTTTTAAAATTTTAACAATTCACTAAATATACATTTACATTAGAAACTCGATCCCTCTTGTTTGGGGACTTCTGTGGCTGCACCATTATCAGATTCCCAGATACATATTTGGTGCATGTACTTATAGCAACTGAACATAGCGCTGTCATACATCGAGATGATTGTTAGACGAGCAGATGGGAAAAGAATGACTTCCAAGTCCTCGGGACGATTTATAGGGGTATCGTGTTTGCAATAGTTAAGCATGACATCCCATTAAACAGTCATAACATTCTCTGGCTGTGTCGAGCAACAAGACTAATATTAAACAATAACATATGGAGGGCAAAGATTTCACCCTATTGCACAGGCATACAAAGCAACGGAAATTTTCTGCCTTCAGTTATAATGCAGAAATTATTATTAACGTACAAAAATATAAAAGCTATAAAATAATGTAAAGTATAATAATATACATATTTTTCATTAAGCTGATATTAGAGTATACTTAAATATGATAAAGAAATGTTTCGCTCTCTGATGTTAATGTTCACTTTAACATTTTAATTATTAAAGGGGTTATCCAACACCATACAACAACGCCCCCATGTGCCGGACCCCTCACAATGAATATACTTACTCGGCTCCCTGCTCCCTGCACCGCTCCTGATCCCCGCACTGCCGGTGCTGCTTCTCCCCGTACGTGGATAAAAACATCCGGTATCAGGGGTAGATGGGGGGGAGCAGCCAATAGCAGGCGGTGACAGAAACGAGCCTCCCTATTGTCACCCGCGATGCTTGGGAGGCTCGTCTCAGTCCCTGCCTGGCATTGGCTGCTCCCCCCGACACCGGATGTTTTCATCCACGTACAGGGAGAAGCAGCAGTGGTGACACGGGGACCAGGAGCGATGCAGGGAACGGGGTAAGTATATTCCCTCTGAGGGCCCTGGCACATGGGGCTGTTGTATGATGTTGGATAACCCCTTTAAACTAATTGCTAATTAAAAAAAATAAAAACAACTTTAGTTTAAATCAATCCTTGTATTGTCTTGTTCTGTCAAGTTATAACATTTATTTTGGTAGTTTTTGTTTTTTGAGTTATATCCTCTTCTTGGAAAACTGGTTGATAACAAATATGACCACCATTACCGCTCCCACAGGATCTTAGCCAGATTTGGTAGAGACCCAAATGGCAATTTTGCCTGGTTGTGTAGTGATACATCCATGACCTAAAAGCCATTAACTAACTATATATACACTTACTTATTTATTAAAACTGTCTGCTGGAAGACCAATCTGGTTTCTCATAGCAATCGAGAACAGTTTAGCAGGGAAGGCCCACCTTCATAATTATTTTTGCTCCAGTACATTTAAAACAAAAAATAAAACAACTTTTCTAAAAACTTTGTTAAGAATCTCCTTTCAGATTGTGTCTATAGCTTTAATACAGACCAATGCATCGCCATGGTACCAGACTACAAACAAACCCTGTGTAGTCAGATTCTGCAGTCATTTTGTCACCCATTTGACTCCTACTTTTTGCTCTTCTACCAAATGTATATGAGTAAGCTGTATATCAGTTGTGTTTGGTCAGTTGTTTAGTTCCTTAGGCTACTTTCACACTAGCGGCAGGCCTGATCCGGCAGGTGAAGGGTGCTGCTGGATCAGGACTGCCCCAGCGACATGTGTGGAGCCGGAACGGCGCTCCGGCCCCACACATGTCACACAGTACATACAGACACACACACAGACACACACACATATACACAGACAAATACACATACATACATACTTACATGCTCCCGGCAGGTCTTCAGAGCGACGGAGAAGCAGGACGGCTCACACAGGTGACGATTCTCCACAGCGCCTTCTGCTGGGCGCCTGGTGGAATCGTCACCTGTGCGCGCCGTCCTGTCCCTCCGACGCTCTGAAGACCTGCCGGGGTGCATGTAAGTATGTATGTGTATTTGTATGTGTATATGTCTGTGTATGTTTATGTTTATGTGTATGTCTATGTCTCTATGTGTCTATGTGTAGCCGGATCCGTCATGAACTCCATTGAAAGTCAATGGAGGGCGGATCCGGTTACCATTGTGGTCACACCAGACGGATCCACCCCCATTGACTTGCATTGGGGGTCATTCCGGATCCGTCTTGGTGCAGATGCCTGGACCGGAGAGCAAACCGCAGCATGCTGCGGTTTGTTCTCCGGTCTGAAGACGGAACAGAATGCTTTCAGGAGCATTCCGTTGTCTTCAGTTCAGTTTTGTCCCCATTGACAATGAATGGGGACAAAACTGAAGCGTTTTATTCCAGTATTGAACCCCTATGACGGAACTCAATACCGGAATTTTAAAACGCTAGTGTGAAAGTAGCCTTATTTGGACACAGTTAATGACATTATGTGAACTTTATGCACAAAGAACCGAAAAGAAAGGGGCCAACCACATATAAAAAAACAACCCATATTGTGTCTTTTCCAGGATGGCGCCAACCTGGAGGAGACACAATATGGGTAACTGATTCTGTGCTATATACTGCCATAGCAATTGAACTTTAATTTGGTTTGTTTGGATCATTATGAATTGCTACCATTGTGTTGTCTGCCAGTGATGCCGCTATTTTCCCTGTTCTTGTTTTTAATATTTTATATTTGATGAATTTTGCTAATAAAGTATACTATTATTTCATGCGGTCTGGCAGTTTTTTGTAGGTACACTTTATGTACAAGCCTGGCATCCATAGCCTGATATAACTGGACAGAAAAATGCTGAATGTAACGTTTTTCTCTCCAGCATTCGACTTTACAAGTGATATAGCAGATGCCAAGAACAATCCCATATACAATTATGAGATCAATTCTTGCATCTGGTATTCCTTTGGGACCTCTGTACTACATGGAGGGAAACTACAATAGATGGCAATATGTGGCACTATATGGGAACCCAAGCGAAGAAGTATGGGACAGATTAGGATTTTGAGCATGATATGTGTTGCACCCGATATCGTCATGAAGCCATTCCCTTAATGGCAATAGGAGTTCAGGATCAGACCATACATGTTATGTTAGCATAAGGACACTGTCTGTAGAAAGTATAGGATTTTGTATAGTTTTTAATTAGATATTATAATGCAGGTTTGCTTCCTTTTTCATTTTGATGCCACTGAAATAACAATCAGAAAGTTGTGACTATAAGCATAGCATAGCGTGGGTGGTAGAAACACAACAAATGGATCCTTCTCCAATTCTTGATGTAAAATTGACCAGTCTGAAGTTTTATTAGGAAAATCCAACTCAGTGAAAAGAAAAAAAAAATTAAGAGAATATCCAGCAAAAACATGGATAAAATTAGACCCATCATGAACACCCCATCAACAGAAGAAAGGACATTCTGGAGCAACGCTATTTATTCACACGGCATCCAACGTTACACTAAAAAAACTAAAAAACTACTAGTAGTAATAGCTAGATTTGTTTAATCTGAACCTGGATCTTGGCACGAGAAGCTAGACTTGTCCGTAAGAGAGCGCTTTAAAGGAAACCATCTATGATTATGGTTGTTGAGGATCCTACTTCTGTCACACACCAAAAACAACACCAGACTCACTAAATACAGGACGAGAAACCACAAATTAAAGGCTGAGAACTCTAGATGCAAGTCCAACTGCAGACCACAAAGATGGAAAAATAACAGACAACGAGCCTCACTGCCTCATGGATAAAGATTTGCATTATCCTCCTAAAATGCTGAAAAATTCTGATAATACTGCGACCCCCAAAAACATGAGCACATCACAACACTCATTGGAGAAACCATATAGCAAAAACTGTCATGAAGAAGACAAGAGTGTAGTAGTATTAATAGTATTAGTAATAATGCCAACTTGTTGAGCGTTTTGGTGGGTCTGTGGGCTCAATTGAACATGATACCTTCTCAGACATTTTGAAAGGGTCAACAACCAACTATCATGAGAACTATGACTTACTTGTATTATGTTCTCTTTTATGAAGGCATCCTATGGTGAAACTATAACAATACTGTTAATTTGAAGAGGATTGTTCTAGACTCCAAAAAAACAACTGGATAAATATGGTACCCTAAGTGCCCTAAATGCCTGCTACAGAGCATTTCCAACCAAAACCCTAAATGGCCATCTATTTGTACATCAGAAATTACAGCAAGAGCCAAAGTTTGGCATTTATGTTTATTTAACTTGCAAATTGTGATTTTTCTATTCAGATGCAGGGGCCATTTCTGAAAAAGTGACATCAGGAAGTGCCGCCATGTTGGTTGCCACTTTTGAATTAGTTCCTCAGAAATTGATGGTCAAACTGCTACTTTCTCATTGAGGCCACATGGTTATAGTCAATCTAATTTACATTAGTTCTACTGATTTAGTAAATGTGGCCATTTTTATGTTTTTGGTATACAGCTTCTTTAGGTTGACAAAACGTCTTGTCAGCAGCTGGAATATATGAGGACGTGCACCAGTGTTAACATTATAACTACTATACTTCATGCCATATTGACAACTCTCCTGATCTTCAGGACTTATGCTATGTTAAATAGGCATCAATGCACAGATATGTCTGCCAGTACAAATGTTCTATTTGGACCTTTTGGATCTCAGACCCAGTACTTGACTAGCAATAAACAATATCATCGCATATAGCAATTTATGCAATTCCCAGTCCTCTACATCTGATTTAAAGGCTGTGTCCATCTTAGTAACTCATTGTATTGTTCCAATGCATCTAAAATGATAAAGAAGCAAGTTTGCAAAAAATCTTGTCTACAGCTCCTGTGAAAATGTATGTGTCTCCATAGTAACAGACTACAAACAAACTTTGTGCAGTGTAGCCCGATTCTGCAAATGCAATCCCTTCCACCTGTCCTCTACTTCTGGTAAGTTTGTAAGAAGTGTTGGGGATGTCATGATATTAATATGAAGCCATTTTGAGGATGTCATGATATTATTGTGACGCCATTACAACATAGCGCTGGCACCTAGATGTTTACATAGTCTGCATTCCAAAGTTTGTAAAATAATGCACAATGGGCAGATTCCATATGTTATCTCTTTTCTTGTTTTTGTATTTTAGTCAATGAAACAACGGCACGAGCCTTAGTAGAGGAACACCCTCTCTGATGATATAAAAAATTCTTAACTTCCTTAATAAACGAGTTCTGCTTTGATACTTAATTAGGGTCAGTGTGGTCCTTCCGTGCACGATAAACGAACAACTTGTAATTTGGTGAAGACAGTCAATAAGATAGCACAGCCTGGGTGGATCCAAAACAGAGGTAGGGTACAGAACAGATACAAAGAGAATATGGCTGTAAGATCTGACTACACACAGTTTGTTAGCTGTCTGTTACCATGGAAACATATAGGTCCAGAGATGTAGACACAAAATAGGATATTTTTACTCATGACTATTAGCAAAGTTTCTTTATTTTTCATATTAGATGCACTGGAGAATCAGAAGGTTGCAAATGTGTACACAGCCTTTAAGCAATGTACAGTATTCCTTTGACATCATTAGCAGCATAAAGCTGATTAATCTGGTTAAGGAAGAAAAATGTCTTGGCACATTGAGAGAAAGCATTTCAGAAATGGTGCGTACAGCTGGGTCTGCTGTCCTGAACCTTTGACCTGTGCTCTGGAAATATTTAGGAACCTACACTATGCAGGCGAAACCCTTGTTCAGTTTCACTGGGACACCATTTGCCTTAGATTTCAGCTGTCCACTGTATTTCATCTCTTTCTTCCTGGGTATCTGGGAGAGTGAAGAATCCCACGCTGCCCTGTAGAGACTCCAAAAGCAGAGAGAGCTCCATAATGTCATCTCTGCAAAATGCTATTACCGATAACCTCCAAGACCATAGCTTTCTAGATTGAAGAATGGGAGTACAGGACATGTGGAGCCTAAAGAGTTTGTGCAGTTTTGAATACATTTTACTAAACTAATAGAGCTTTTACCTTTAGGAGACTATGATGTGGGAGAAGATGACAAGAATTTATACATGGTTCCCTATCTGTTAAGTAGTGACCCTTCCATCCGGTTCAGTTGTACTGTGTGTTATCCCATTTAGAGGCATAGGACGGGTGCCTGGCGCAATGGTTGCCCATAAGCCATTCAACATTGGCCTGGGCATATAGATACAGGGGTAAAGCCCTAAGACATTGAAATTGATAATTCACATAATATACTCACCAACCCTAATGCAAAAAAAAAATACAAAGAACTGGATCGCACATCCATACACTATGCTTTGATCTCATCTCTGCTGTTTAACAGAAGACAGTGCTACTTGGCGCATGTGTACCGCCTTACTGAGGCATTAGTGTACATTTTGATCAAAAGGCATAAGCCCACTCACCACACCAAGGTTGCCTCTTTGAGTGGGACCTACTCTAAATTTGTCGTGGTGCTGCTCGGCGACCACAGACACTGCGGTGCCGATCTGGCAGGCGTTGGGACCCAGCAGCCACACAGCACCAGTGCTGCCTGGCCATGCCAAACCCAGCACTAGGCCCCACCACCCAATGGCCATCGCACAGCACCGCACCATGTGAACAGTTGTCAAAGTTCACCTTACCCAAAGCTTTCAATAACTCCAACTGAGAGCATGGTAGGTTCATTTAAACCCTCATACAGAATTTTGCTAATTAGAATCACTGGGTCGAATGGCAGGAGTACTGATGAGATCAAAGCATAGCATGTGGATGTGCAATCCAGTTCTTTTTTTTTTTTTTTTGCATACTCACCAATACTGTTGTGATCTCACATTATTGCTCCCCATTGGTTCTCCTTTCTTCAGTTGCACATGTCCCATCATCATGATCATTTCTAGAGATGAGCGAATCGAATCCAATAAAGTGGAATTCAATCCGAATTTCAGGATAAATTCGATTTGCCATGAATCCGAATTTCCTTGTGCTTTGTGGTAGTGAATCAATTTAACCTGAAATAGTCTAAAAAACAAAAAAATCATACTTACCTCCTCCATTTGCTTGAGATGGGCTGGCTACCGCCATCTTGACTGACGATCTCGGCTGAAATCCCGTGCGTGATGATGTCAACTCGGGCCGCTCGAGATTTTGCGCAAGATCTTCAAGCAAGATGGCAGCGACCGGCCCATCGCGAACAAATGGAGGTGGTAGGTATGATTTAATTTTTTTAAATATTAATTTTAAACTGTATTATTACTCTCAGATGCCGTGATCATGTATCAACGCGGCCTCTGAGGGGTACAATGATGGGGAGCGGCACTATCGCACCCGCTACTTACAAAAAGTAATTCGAAACGAAGCAAACTTTTTGTAAAATTTGGCGAGGCAGCCGAATCGAATTTTCTAAAACTTTGTTCATCTCTAATCATTTCCAAAGAAAACTGGCTCCTGATCCAGTGCAGAGCAGTGGTGAAGGAACAGAGCATTTTCCATTTTATAGCCACAGGAGTAGTTGTTGGGAGCTAAATGAAGAAGGAATGGAAAGAAAGACTGCAGTAAATCAAATGAACATAGAAGTGCATGGGACAGTCTGCGAGGAAGCTGGACAAATGGTTATTACTATTAAAACATGATACCTGAGAATCTATGGAGGTCTTTAAAATTAACAGGAATCTGAAAATAAGATTATATTGATTACTATATTTTTCTTTTTAATTTTTTTTTAATTGCATTCACATTACAGGTAAGGCTGCTTTCGCATCAGCCTTAATCATTTCCATTGATCTGCTCTGTTAAAAAAGAACAGCAAAATCACCTCGCCAGATGGACCTCACTGACCATAATAGGATGTGTCAGGTCTTTGATAGGGAGTCTGGCAGTTTACTAGGCAAGATGGTTCTGCATACAGTAGTAGTATTTTTATGGACTCTGTGATGGATGTCAAATACGAACAAAGCCTAATATTCATGCCTGTCTTATATCTAATGATCAGGAACAGTTGTCCATGAAAATGGACAAACTGGATGAGTTAATATAATTCTGAATTCCTATGATAATGGAATAAACAAAGTAAAGTATTTTTTATAGACCATTGGACCCTTCAAGCCTACACTTGTTTCATGAAGGCATCCTTAATGGACTTTTGATCTTTTTCATGAAGATGTTTTATTGAACCTTTGAACCCTTCAAACTTATAGTTCTTTTGTGAAGGTGTTATTCATGGACCTTTGGACCCTCCAACCTACAGTTCTTACGCGTGAGGGTGTTAATCATATACATTTCTACTGTCCAAACCTAGCTCTTTCATGAAGGTGTTTGTCATAGACATTTCCACCCTCCAAACCTGCAGCTTCTTTCTTGAAGGTATTATTTGTAGACTAACGTTGAGCGAATCGAAGTATCTGACGTGCACTTTAATCCAGATTTCAGGAAAAATGTGAATTTCTTGTTGAAGTTTGGCAAAGCAGCTGAATTAAATTTTTCAAAACTTTCTCTATTGCAGACCTTTGTAACCTCCAACCCTACAGCTTGTTCATAAAGGCATCATTCATAGACTATTGCACTCTCTAAACCTACAGCTCTTTCTTAATGGTGTTATTTGAAGACCTTTGAACCCTCCAAACCTACAGCTCTTCATGTACGTCTGGTGGAGACTATGGCTGCTGTAACTCTAGTCCAACAGTTCATTGAATATCCTGCACAACCATAGTGAGTAGTGCAGTGCCCGGGAGCCAGGAGCACTTAGAAATTGGACATTTGTATATTTCCCCTATGCAAAGTTAAAAAATTCTTACTTTATTTGACCTACAAGGGTTAACGTGCACATTTTATTACTGTGTAACTGCATTTTGTATATGTTTTGATATATACTCTGTTCATTATCACTGTACTTAAATGGCTCTGTGGAAAGGGTTAAATGAATATTGAGAGACTGTTAGAGCTTGGATTATGGAGCTGGTAATTTTCCACTGCTACCATAAGAGAAAAACAGACTTGTTTACCACTATGTTTTGGAGGGAAAAACCCAGACTTGTTTACCACCAAAAATCAGACAGCCTGACCTTTTAACTGTCTGGTTTTAGCTGTTGTTATGTCTGAAAACTTGTTTGTGTCAGAAACACCTGCTGAGTCATTACCATTAACTGCAACATTGTATCTGTTTGTGCTGAGCTTCTCCACTCCACCCCTCCCACTAGAAGGTTCTAGTCTAGCAGACACAGTATATAAGGACAGCAGTCAGAGCCCTTAGTGTTGTTGCAGTTAGGGACCAGTGCTTGAAGAGGAGAATCTGACGGACTACTGAGGGACGAGAAGAAGACACGGACGGGGATACGCTGCCACAGACCCTGGATCATCAGCCTTGGACCAGGGTACCAGCCTTCTGAAGAGAAAGAGGGACAGCTAGCGCAGGCCTTTCCTCAGCACCAAACCCTTCTTCTGCCAGGGAGGAGATTGGAGAAGCCAGTCCTATGCCTCGCCTGTATTGTTTTGCACCTGAATTCCAGTAAAGAAGCACCCTGGTTTACTGCAGACCCTGACTCTCTGGACTTATTTCCCATTGGGGTGCACCACGCCTTAACAACCATTCCGGAGAGCAGTAACACGTGGTGACACCTCAACGGTGTCCAGGGGACCCCAAACCCGGTCACTGCAGTAGTACCCAAACAATAGTTTTTTTTGTTGCTTTCCTCCATTGGGTTGCTTGGTGTCGATAATGGTTGATTCCAATAATTCCCCTAAGAAAACACTGTCATTAGCCATGCAGTGAATAGTGAATTATTTTAATAAAATGCCACATTTCCATGAGAAATACAATCTTTGGAAAATATCTTTGTAAAAAAGATTAAATTCTGTCTTAAAATCCTTGAACGTTCGAAGGCTCTTTTGATTTGGACACTGGTGACTCACCAGAACCGCACACGACTCAGCCTTTTTCTTACATTTTTTTGGGTTAGGTGAATCTCGAGTTTTTAATCATCCAGGTTTTTCCAACATATGTCAGACCACACAGACATTCCAAAATGAAGTTCCTCAGACAGTAACACACATGGTCTTACCCTGAAGTGGTGTCTTCTTTTTCCAGTCTGTGGGTGTTATAAAGATGTTCCTGTAATCAGTTTATTGCAGACGCAGCTTTTCAAAGCATCTGTAATGTTCATTCCCTGTCACTGGTAGAAAGGGAAGGACTATCTGGACACTGGTATTTTCCATTAGTAAATTCTTAAGGTGCAGTCTAGAGAGTTAACTGTTGCGTTCCATAGTGCGGATTTGTCATGCCCTTAATTTACCTACAAACATTTAATAGATGGATATGAAAATATGAGGTAGAAGCATGTTACTATAGTATGCCTTATGATTACTCTAAAAATGTAATTGAATAAACAACATAAACAAACTATGGACATTCTGAAACTGTTAGGCCTCTTTTAGACATCTGCTGTCTGTGGTCTCTGTGGACAGTACACCTACTCGTATTCACGCATCAGTGGTTTTCCCTGGACCATGTCCTATTTTGTCTGTGATTATGGATCCCCCTGCACACTATAGTCTAAGGGTCCCTGAAAACCACGGACGCCATCCATGTATGGTCCATGGTCTCCAATTTGTAGGAGATGCCCTAGAATCTAATTTTCAGCCTGGCAGTGTACGTGGAATATGGATGACTCATGGAGAACAAAAAAAGGGACACATGGAGCAAAGAAATATCCTTCAAGGACATCTTCCTCAATAAACCACTTACCATCTTGTCACGGATGTCATCACAGACATGGACATATGAAGCAGGTCTTAAAGGCTATGTACACTTTTGAGGGCATTTTTTTTTTAATTATTGCATTATACTTATTTTGAGCAAAAAAAAATCATTTTTTCAAATGGTCTTTATTAACAACATGGAATCCTTTTTTTGTACAGAGCTGAGATGCTCTACTAGCTGCCTGTATATTTTCTGTCTTTTCCGTCATCTGGGGAGCAGACGGACTCCTTATCTCTGCTCTCTGACCTTATAAACACTCGTTATATCTCAGTTCTTATCTTACTGATAAGAATGTGACTTAAATAAGTGCTTATGACTTCTTAGTAAATTACAGATAAGGGTAATTAGATGACCGGCTGAAAGTGGAAGTAACAGTCACACAGCTAGAAAAACAGTTAACCCTTTGCGTCTGAACAGCTCAATATTTTTAATAAAGGCCAATTGAAAATATGATTTTTAACCAAAATTAAGTTAAATGCAAAAAACTGACTCCAAATGTGTACATAGCTTTTAATGTGACTCTTTCATGTCTTCTATATGTGGGCACCATAGGGTAGAGGATGAAAAGCTGAGTTTCGGGATATATACTCTTCTGTTGTTACGTTGAGTTTTTTCAGGTACACAACTGTTCACATGTTGCCTGGACTCCTAGAGAAAGCCAGAGAGTCCTGCCCCCCCACCACATATTGATTGGCAGCTCTGGCTGTATAGAAACTAATTCAGGAAGAATGAACAATCACTGCATGTGGGTGGGGTCAGCAGGACTCACAGGTGTCCTCAATGAGTCCTGGCAGCTGCTGCACAAGTTTTCACATGAAAATACTGATTAATATAATGGAAAATGTGTATCCTACCAGGCTGGTTTACCCCCTGTATACTATGCTTCTCTGTACTGATGCCTTTGGAGAATGTTTCCACGCAGTAAGATTATGTATGCGGTTTCTAAAAATATTCTGTACCTTGAAAAAATATTAAACCCCCCCAAAAAAGCAGGTTCCATTCACTGTATGGTGGAATAAAGAGTCTGTCAGGCTGAGACTGGCCAACAGGGGTGCAGGTGAGTCCCCCTGGTAGGCCCTGAGCCAGAGCAGACCCCAACCCTTGTAAAAGTAGCACATGTCACAGCACATGTACCACATAAGGGCAAAATGTAAGGCCAAAGTTCATCATTTCAGCAACAGCAAATGACCCAGGTTAATACTATAGATTCATTGGGTGGCTGAGACAACCTCTAGACACAAAGGCAGTCCAGCATGCATCCTCCTTCCCCAGGGTCCTGCCTTCTTGATGTGGCTGCAGGGGTCCCCTTCATCTATTATCTTGCAGTGTCTTACTGTTGTGTGGGGATGTGTTCCTGGCTGACATAGATAAGAGAGCCCTAACTCATGACAGGAGCTGGACAGCAGTATAATATTTGCATGTACCTGTACTGTGAGGTTCGGGTATTATTTGCATGTACCTGTACTGTAGGGGTCAGGTAAAATTTGCATGTACCTGTACTGTAAGGGTCAGGTAATATTTTCAGGTACCTGTACTGTAGGGGTCAGGTAATATTTGCATGTACCTGTACTGTAGGGGTCAGGTAATATTTGCATGTACCTGTACTGTAAGGGTCAGGTAATATTTGCAGGTACCTGTACTGTAGGGGTCAGGTAATATTTGCATATAGCTGTACTGTAAGGGTCAGGTAATATTTGCAGGTATCTGTACTGTAGGGGTCAGGTAATATTTGCATATAGCTGTACTGTAGGGGTCAGGTAATATTTGCAGGTACCTGTACTGTAGGGGTCAGGTAATATTTTCAGGTACCTGTACTGTAGGGGTCAGGTAATATTTGCATGTACCTGTACTGTAGGGGTCAGGTAATATTTGCAGGTACCTGTACTGTAGGGGTCAGCTCTCTCTGCAACTGAGAGGACCCTTGCACTTAGATTAACTTTCTGAGAAATCAGGGACAGGAATGATCACGTCATCACTCCTGGTCCTGTCAGTCAAAGTACAGAGGGCGTGGCAGTAGCAGAGAGAGCAGAGCCTCTAGGAGTAACAGCATTGTATGTTTACACAGAACATGTTTCATACAAATATTCATGGACTTAAGATCTAGTTTTTCTACCAAGAAACCTTCTTCATTTATCTCGTCTTAAGCTGAGTTTTCAAAGCTCAAAGTCATAAAATTCATTGCAATCCGGTTTCAAAATAAATAATTGTATTAGTTAATTGTTAATGTAACCGTATGTCTGCAAATGCTTTGTGCGCTGTTTATTTTATTCCTCCTGTGTGCAATTTATTATATCATGTAACACAAATCTGGAGCAACGATCCATTTTTACATGGAAGTCCCTTTCAAGTTACATGATTAGCCCTGAAGAAATGTAATGCTAAATTCTTGCGGAAATCAGTGGCTGCTAATAGGGCATGCAATGTCTAATTTCCATCTCATTTACCCCGGCGGTCTTCAAGAGGACACTGCATGGTCACCCCAAGTCATAAAAAGTACAACCACTGAAGACCACTTGACCGTTAGACATAATAAACCAAAAATTTATAGGTCTATCTAAATGTGCAGTCTTTTCACATATAAGAAGTGATTTGGGTTTAGATTTTAACTACAAAAACATCTGTACCAACATAACAGAAAGATGAGATGTTATAAATCTTATATGACCCCTTCTTGCTATTATTTTTTGAATTTCTGGGTTCTCCTAAATCTTTGTTCATTACTTTTGCATTGTGACATCACTGTTTATTATCCCTGTACTCAGTCTGATGAAGGTGAAATGCATAGCTTGTATATTTTATATATGTTTTTAATAAATTCTTACTTACTTCTGGTGCAACACGCTGTTTTGTTTACCTTTGGTAAAATATTATCTCTATACTGTGACATCACTGTGTTTATTTTCTCTATACTGTGACATCACTGTGTTTATTATCCCTGTACTGTGACATCACTGTGTTTATTACCCCTGTACTGTGACATCACTGTGATTATTATCCCTGTACTGTGACATCATTGTGTTTATTATCCCTGTACTGTGACATCACTGTGTCTATTATCCCTGTACTGTGACATCACTGTGTTTATTAGCTCTGTACTGTGACATCATTGTGTTTATTATTCCTGCACTGTGACATCACTGTGTTTATCTCTGTACTGTGACATCACTGTGTTTATTATCCCTGTACTGTGACATCACTCTGTTTATTATCCCTGTACTGTGGAATGAATGTGTTTATCATCTCTGTACTATGACATCACTGTGTTTATTATCCCTGTACTGAGACATCACTGTGTTTATTATCTCTGTGCTGTGACATCACTGTGTTCATTATCTCTGTACTGTGACATCACTGTGTTTATTATTCCTAGACTGTGACACCACTGTGTTTATTATCTTTGTACTGTGACATCACTGTGTTTATTATCCCTGTACTGTGACATCACTGTGTTTATTATCCCTGTACTGTGACATCACTGTGTTTATTATCCCTGTACTGTGACATCACTGTGTTTATTATCCCTGTCTTGTGACATCACTGTGTTTATTATCTCTGTACTATGATATCACTGTTTATTATCTCTGTACCGTGACATCACTGTGTTTATTATTCCTGTACTGTGACATCACTGTATTAATTATCTCTGTACTGTGATATCACTGTGTTTATTATCCCTGTACTGTAACATCACTGTGTTTATTATCCTTGTACTGTGACATCATTGTTTGTTATACCTGTACAGTGACATCACTGTGTTTCTTATCCCTGTACTGTGACATCACTGTGTTTATTATCCCTGTACTGTGACATCACTGTGTTTATTATCTCTGTACTGTGACATCACTGTGTTTATTATCCCTTTACTGTGACATCACTGTGTTTATTATCCCTGTACTCTGACATCACAGTGTTTATTATCCCTGTACTGTGACATCACTGTGTTTATTATCCCTGTACTGTGACATCATTGTGTTTATTATCTCTGTGCTGTGACATCACTGTGTTTATTATCCCTGTACTGTGGCATGAATGTGTTTATTATCTCTGTATTGTGACATCACTGTGTTTATTATCTCTGTACTGTGACATCACTGTGTCTGTTATCCCTGTACTGTGACATTACTGTGTTTATTATGTTTGTACTGTGACATCACTGTGTTTATTATCCCTGTACTGAGACAACACTCTGTTTATTATCCCTGTACTGTGACATCACTGTGTTTATTATTCCTGTACTATGACATCACTGTGTTTATTATCCCTGTACTGTGACATCACTGTGTTTATTATTCCTGTACTGTGACATCACTGTGTTTATTATCCCTGTACTGTGACATCACTGTGTTTATTATCCCTGTATGTGGACATCGCTATGTTTATTATCCCTGCACGGTGATATCACTGTGGTTATTATCCCTGTACGGTGACATCACTGTGTTTATTATCCCTGTACTGTGACATCACTGTGTTTATTATCCCTGTACTGTGACATCACTTTGTTTATTATCCCTGTACTGTGACATCACTGTGTTTATTATTCCTGTACTATGACATCACTGTGTTTATTATCTGTGTACTATGACATCACTGTTTATTATTGACATCACTGTGTTTATTATCCCTGTACTGTGACATCACTGTGTTTATTATCCCTGTACTGTGACATCATTGTTTGTTATGCCTGTACTGTGATATAACTGTTATCCCAGCACTGTGACATCACTGTGTTTATTATCCCTGTACTGTGACATCACTGTGTTTATTATCCCTGTACTGTGACATCACTGTGTTTATTATCTCTGCACTGTGACATCACAGTGTTTATTATCCCTGTACTGTGACATCACTGTGTTTATTATCTCTGTACTGTGACATCACAGTGTTTATTATCCCTGTACTGTGACATCACAGTGTTTATTATCCCTGTACTCTGACATCACTGTGATGTGAAATTGAAGGGCATTGTTTTAGTTCTCAGAAACATGAGGTTGGAGAAATTATTGATAAAAGTTCTCTATAGTGTTTTGACCCCTCTTTGTAATCTTTTTTTTTTCTTTTAGATGCATTTACTACATTTGCCCTCTACCTATATTTGGGAGGAAAAAATGTTATTGCAGAAATCACATTTAAATGCTGTATCTGCAATACTCTTGTCATTTTGTGGTAAATATGATTTGTGAACAGCAGGGGGTGAGTAGAACATTCGGTCAGTACAGATTGTAAAGTCAGAGGCTGCAAGCAATTGTCTGGAAACTGTTCCTTGGCAAAGTGTCTCTTAATTTCAAGACTCTGTTGGCTTTTTATCTGCATGGGGGAGATCCTCAGAAACAGAGAAGAAAACATATTTTTTTGTAAAGCAAATTAAGTGAAACAATAAACAATGTGAATTTTACCCCACACATACAATTAAAAGAAAAACAGAAAAACGCTTAAACATTCTGCTGAGCCCAAGAGGCATTTTTGAAAACCCTTGTGTTATTAAAAATGCACAATAGTTTTCCTTCACAATACAAACATGGTCAGGAATTATCTCCCACAAATACAGTCTATTAAGCTGTACAAACAGCTGCAAGTAATAAAATGGTAGTCAGATCGACCCTATTGTTACTTTGGGCTGCTTTGATTGCAAGGCTATGAATTTCAATAGACTGATACAGTAACCGCAAAAGACTGCTGAATGCATTTATGTAGAGTAAAATTATTAACATTGGAGCATTCAATCTCAGACACAGACTTAAAGAGAATGTTCACATTTTAGCACCACATAGTTTTTACTCTATCTGGCTGACCTTTTACATGTGCACTTGGCAGCTGAAGACATCTGTGTTGGTCCCATGTTCATATGTGCAGCATTGCTGAGAAAAATGATGTTTTAATATATGCAAATGAGCCTCTATAGAACCCCTTACACAAGGACAATTAATGTCCTTATGAAACTGGCTGACCTGGTGCATGTGCTTTTGGCAGCTGAAGGCATCTGTGTTGCTCCCATCTTCATATGTGCCCGCATTGCTGAGAAAAATGATCTTTTAATATATGCAAATTAGCCTCTAGGAGCAATGGGGGCGTTGCCATTACACCTGGAGGCTCTGCTCTCTCTCTGCAATTTCCACGCCCTCTGCATTGTGAATGACAGGGCCAGGTGTGAGAATTTTTTCACTGTCTGGCTCTGTCAATCAAAGTGCAGAGGACGTGGCAATTGCAGAAAGAGCAGATCCTCTAGGTGTAATGACAACGCCCTGTTGCTCCTAGAGGCTCATTTGCATATATTAAAACTTCATTTTTCTCAGCAACAACAAGTTTCTGACCAAGAGCATGTATGTGGAGAAGTCTCTGCTCCAGAGCTTACTGGTGAATGAAGCATACAAGGGCCCCACCAACATCCTGCTTATTGCAAACTTGACCATCAGATCGATAACAAAAGACAGCACTGGAGACAAGATGACTTGACCTTTAAAGGGTTATTCCCCTCTTAGACAATTGGGGCATATTGCTAGGATAGCTGCACCTGGTGGTGGCCGGACCCCGGGAAACCTGGGTTCCTCCAGGCACAGCACTCGCCGCTCCATTCTCGATATAATCCTAGCAATATGCCCCCATTGTCTAATATGGTAATACCCATTTAAGGTACTGTTGGGAGGTATTATGGAGGTGACAAGTTCCCTTCAAATTGCTTAGAACTTTTGCTATACAACTAGCTTAACCAGATCTGGATCACATGATCACCTTTCTGAGCTTGGTTAACTTTAAAGGGAACCTGTCATCTCCGAAACACCCCCTGAACTAGAGTAAGCGGTGTATAGTGTAAGTGATGCTGAATCCGAATATGTAATTTTTATCTTCATACTCACTTCTATTCTGACGCTGTGCTCCCACAAACCAGCAGTAAAATGCACTCACTGGACTCCAGTGCTCACTCACATAATGGAGAGGACTCAAAGAAGAGTCCTCTCAATGCATTTTACTGCTGGTTTGTGGGAGCACAGCGTCAGAATGGAAGTGAGTATGAAGATAAAACTTACATATTCGGATTCAGAATCACTTACACTATACACCGCTTACTCTAGTTCAGGGGGTGTTTCGGAGATGACAGGTTCCCTTTAAGGAGATGTTTTTGACTGGTTAAGCTTCCTTGAAATGTTGTTGCTTTCTGCTGTTTAGTTGCTGAGTGGAGTGTGAACTCTGCATTTGCATCTCAAAGACAATTGACTGTATTATTAGATTGATCTTCTAATTGGTGAAAAACATGGGACCCTCCAGGATTTCTTCAAGAACTTGAAGGTAGGCCATTTTTCTTCTCCTCTTCTACATGTGTTGTACAGACGGTGCAGCTCTATTGATGATTTACACCCTTTTTGTCTCCAGGCCTACAACCTAAATCCTTAAATGGTACTTTCTGTAGGCAAAAAAACCTTTGTGTTCCTAGCGTTTTGTTCCAAACCTATTTTTGTTGTGTCAGTGCAGCTTCGTCCTTCTGCCATTCATTGCTATTGGTGGTGAAGATGCTGCTTCACTGTGGACTCTGTTATAGTCTATTTGCAGAGTTTCATTTTTGATTTTTCTGTGGGTCAGATCCTTCTTGTTGTCTGCCTTGGTTAGTATTGCAGAATGGGGTCAGTTTTTGTTACTGACTATATTTATGTTCACTATCTCCACTCTTAACCTGTATTCCATTACCTTCTCCTATCTGCTCCACCGCCAGACTGGCATCTCCTTCATCCATTTGCTACCATCATTCAGTTTCTGTTCTCTATCCGTAAGTTACTTCTGTTGATACATGCTTCATTATATATTTTTTGTGACCATACAGTCAGGGCCGTAACTACCAGAGCGGCAGATCATGCAACTGCTATGTGGCCCAGGGTAAGAGGGGGCCCAGTCTTAGTTGGGATCATCTCCCCTACTACTGGAGGTGAAAACTTGGTCAGGACTCTACCCTCTAAAGGAACAACTTTTAGCAAATGAGGCAGTGGAAAAATGGCCCAAGGGTGAATAGGGTTTAGTCAAAAACCCTTCTGGGTGGGGGGCCTGGTCTGATCCTTGCTATGGGGCCCTTACACCACTGGGCACACATGATACCATCCTTTGACAGAGGGAGGCGGGAAGTCCAGAGAAGAGAGATGAGAGCCACAGAGCCGGAATGGCAGGGAGCAGGTAAGTATGAATTTCTACACTGCTACCACTGGCTGGTACCAGTTCACATTGTGAAAACTTAGCTACATGTATTATTATGCTAAGCTCCAATGGCACTGACTCATTGCCTGATATAGATTTAAATGGGTTTTAATATTAATTTAATAAAAGTGTTTTAAGCGAATATTTTTTCAGGCAGTTAACAATTGGTCAGGACTCTACCCAAAGGAACAACTATTAACAAATGAGGCAGTGGAAAAATGGCCCAAGGGTCATTGAAAAGGGGTTTAGTCAGAAACCCTTCTGTCCTGTGTGGGGGGCCTGGTTTGATCCTTGCTATGGGGCCCTTACTTCTGTATGTACGCCACTGCATACAGTTGTTGCATAATTTGGACCTACTGTAAGTTCTGGGAGTTTATAAGACACTGCTAGTTTTTCGGAAAGGTGACTGCTATAGGTGAAGTCCTATGGACAACCGGCGTCCTTACAGGTGGTTGATAGACACAACAGGGAGTTCGGGAGCCCTAAGCACTTTCCTATCTGGGGTCCAGATATTTCCGATGATGGCTCTGATTTAAGCTTATATTTGGGTTCTGCTTCTGATTCTAAAAGAGGAATTTAACTGTAAACCTAAAATTGACCATATAATAGTAAATGAGAAGTTAGACCAAGAACTAAAGTTTGACACTTCTACTTGATTGATTTATATATTGTCCTTTTCTAATTGATTGTGGGCATTTTTTGCAAAAATAAAATTGTAGCCATATTGGTTGTGACTTACCCCCAGACATCTCCCATTCACTGCAATGGTCCCATTACCGTAAATGGGAAATTTCCAGTGATTACACAAAAATATTCTCAAATTTCCATTCAGTAAAAAAAGCAAAAACTAATCATAAATTTGAAATCTTTTCAGAGCCCATGTAGACATTTCAGATGATTAGTTTTTTTCCCCCGTTCTTACCCTGCTCTCCTATCATGAAACAATGCAAAAACAGCACATAAGACAAGTATGTGCCGTTTTTGAAAAAAAAAAAATCCTCATCCCCCTCAGAGGATAGATTTGCCAGCCAATCTGTTCTTTCATTCTGTTTTCATTTACATGGGCCCAACACTTTATTAAAACATTCATCAAGGCTTCAGGACAGAAGAATGTCTCTTCCCAGAGATGGCCATAAAATAAAACAACAGTATTCGTCTGTCTTGCGCCTGGGGCAGGAAAACAAGATGAAGCTGAGGAAAAGGAAGAGTTTGTTCATGAGCGCGAGCAGTTCACGTAGGAGACCGCCTCATGGTGTTATTCTATGAACTTGTGACCATCTGATAAAGACAAACACATACACTGGAAATGTTGGCACTTTTACCAAATGTTATTTTTTAGGTAATAAAGTCTCTTTTTGCCTGCAGAAAGTACCTTTTAAGGATTTAGGTTGTAGGTATTGACTCAAAAAGGGTGTAAATCATCGATGGAGCTGCACCGTCTGTACAACACATGTAGAAGAGGAGAAGAAAAATGGCCTACCTTCAAGTTCTTGAAGAAATCTTGGAGGGGTCCAATGTTTTTCACCAATGAGAAGATCAATCTAATAATACAGTCAATTGTCTTTGAGATAACCACCCAAAATTGCATTCAAAAATAGACATCTAGAGGGGAGGTCCTCTCAAGGAAGAGGACTAGTCCTGGTTTTATCTCTGTAATATAGACACTAAGGTATGGACCATCTACTGCTGCTTGATTGCAGCCTAACAGGACATTTCTGGAAAAAAATTATACAAAATAAAAACTGTTTCCCATTCTTTTAAAGGGACACTACCATCAACATTTTTTGAAATTATATAACAGTCTATATGTAAATACTCTATGTAATTTCATGTAATTATATGTATGTATTTTTTTTTTCAAAAACAGGTGAATGGTTTTCTGTATATCATTTTTGGAAGTTCCTCCATGAATTCCACTTCCTGTCCTGGCTCTTTAACATCCTCCTTTGTTTTTACTTTTAACATGGCAGACAGTCTCCCTTGACATTCTTAATCAGACCATTCACTCTGACCAGAGAGGAACGGGGATGAGTTATGGTCCACATCTAGCAGATTGTCGGGATGGAAGTGTTCCTTCCAGACAATCGCTAGCAGAGAAGACCGCTTTACATGCACCCAGGGGCGGACTGGGAATTCAGTAGCCCTGGAAAAAATACTAAAAGTGTCCCTATTTTGTAGTTGGGTCCAAACTGATGGAAGGCAGGGCCAGCAATACCATATTATGGCACATTATACCGCCCCAACAGAGCCAAATACCACAGTCCATCACAAAATACTGCCAGCAGCGCAAAATACTTCCCCAAAAACTTCCACTGATGGCTGCCCCCTGGGCATCAGTCCACCAAGACATTTCTCTGTAAGGTCCAGGTCAATCTGCCCCTGCATGCACCGATCTCCTCCAGCTCCTCCAGAGTATGGGGAGGAACGATCACTAATGCCATCGCTGTTCTCCATACTGTCTTGTTGTTTCCCGGCAGCAGATCATGTTTATACAGCACAATCTGCCGCTGGCAAACAATGATCTTTTGTGCTGCACAAAAGATACAATTACCCAGTGAGCATTTTGCTAATTCATCGGGTAATCGGCGGTACATTTACACCGCCAGATCATCGCTAACGAGCGTTAATACTAACACTGGTTAGCGATGATCTGTTTAATTATTGGTGCAATGCTCTTCTGTTGACATCTTTATCTAGACTTGCCATAGAGAACAATAGACTTGCCATTCTGTTATCCTAATTCCACCTATAAACTATTTTACTAACAGATAACATTTTCCCATTACAGCAGCAATAAACTGACAATGAGTTCTTACTCTCAGTGCTGTCAGGTATAGAAGGACAATATTTTGTATTTAATTCCAGTGATATAGTACTGGCGACATGAAAAAGAAAAAGAGCCAAAAATTATTTTTCAAAACTGTTTTTGATGAATATTGAGTTTCTGAATGAAGTATCCTTTTTGATGGGACTGGTGGAGTTGATGGCAGCAGACCCCCAACGAACTAATTAATGACCTTAGAGGTCGTCAGTATTACAATCCCTGAAAACCTCTTTAAATTTGAGAATAATGCTTTTATTGCGGGAAGGATAATACAACTTGAACGTGAAAACTGAAACAGGTTATATCATAGGTAAAGTGTGTCACTGCTTTAACGTGTGACCATTGTTCATGGCGTCTGATTAATATTTCCTTTTCAGATATTTCCCAGATGTCCTTGTTGAATAAAATATTAACGTGTTCTGATAAAACTGTTTGTTACAAATGCTTATCTTTTCAATATCACAAAAGTTTTAACAGCCACATTCAGACAGGCTAGTAAACATCGAGGACGTGGAGGAACCGTGAACTTTCTGAATGGAAGTGCACAATTAAAGCTGGAACTGGAAGACTTTACATTGATGTATAATGGTCCATAGTTCTTCGGGTCAAGAAGGAATGCTTTATATAATATTTATAAAGCCGGATGACAACATCCATTCTGAATGTAAATGCTGCAGTTGTGCTTAAACAGGACCTATCACCACTTCTGACTTGTCGGCTTTACTAAATCCTTGCATTCCACATGATCCACATCTTTTATTTTAACTCTGTATTGTGCCTCTGTTCATGGACAATTGACCACTGGATGTTAGTTAACATTCTCTCTGTCAAAGGCCTGTATCCCTACATAGTCTGAGGGTGTCAGCACTATCTACTGTGCTTTTGTATCTATATTTTTTCTTAAAAGGGCTTTTGGGCTCCTGATAATGATGACCTATCCTCAAGATCGATCTATCTATCTATCTATCTATCTATCTATCTATCTATCTATCTATCTATCTATCTATTTCCTTATCTCTGTATCTCTGTATCTCTGTATCTATCTATCTATCTATCTATCTATCTATCTATCTATCTATCTATCTATCTATCTATCTATCTCATATCTATCTACGTCATATCTATCTATCTATCTATCTATCTATCTATCAAAATAACTCCACGGCACTCCGATATAGTAAATCAAGGGTGTTTATTCACCTGATTGCAATCAGGTGAATAAGCACCCTTGATTTACTATATCGGAGTGCCGTGGAGTTATTTTTATATTTTCTGGACTTTGGACCGTGTCCACAGCCACTGGCACCAAGCTTATATGTCTTTGATAGACTGTGCGGTCCACACCTTGCAATTATTGTATCTATCTATCTATCTATCTATCTATCTATCTATGTATCTATCTATGTATCTATCTATCTATCGTCTATCTATCTATCTATCTCCTATCTATCTATCTATCTATCTATCTATCTATCTATCTATCTTGTTTCTTTCTCTTTCTTTCTTTCTTTCTTTCTTTCTTTTTTCATTTTTCTTTCTTTCTTTCTTTCTTTCTTTCTTTCTTTCTTTCTTTCTTTCTTTCTTTTTTCATTTTTCTTTCTCTTTCTCTTTTTTAATCTTCCTTCCTTCCTTCCTTCCTTCCTTCCTTCCTTCCTTCCTTTCTTTCTTTCTTTTCTTTCCTCAACTGGTATCTATCTATCTATAAGTGCTGAGTGAATTAAATTCCACAAAGTAGACTTCAATCTGAATTTCAGGGAAAATTTTATTCGCAGCAAAGCCGAATTTCCCTGTGCCTCGTGGTAGCAAATCAATATTCCACAAACGGCAGTAAAAAACAAAAAAAAAACAAAAAACATGCTTACCTCATTTATTTGATCGCGATAAGCTCGCTGCCGCCATCTTGATTGGAGATCTCACACGAAATCCTGTGCACGGTGATGTATAACATCACCACTCCAGCTGAAGTAATGACATCATCACGGGCCGTGTGGGATTTCATGCTAAGTCTTCAATCATGATGGCAGTGGCCGGCTCGTCATGATCAAATGGATGAGGTAAGTATGATTTCAATTTTTTTTTGTTTATTTTACACTGGGGTACAGTGATGGGGGCGACGCAATCGCCACTCCCTGTTATTGCACCCACTGCTTACAGAGAAATGTGCTTTGTGACTAAGTAATTAGTCACAAAGCGCATCTTTTTCTAAAATTCTGCAAAGCAGCCGAATCGAATTTTACAATACTTCGCTCATCACTATCATCTATCTATATATATCAATATTTTTTTCTACTGCTTTCACTTTGCAGACAGAACAGTTTTTACACGTCATCCTTTGTACAGTTTAATGCAGAAAAGAAGCGTAAAAGAAGCACAAGGAGATGTCTTGACACAGAAGGAGAGGTCAGCGGGCACATGTTGAGTGACAGGACATGCCGCAGCAGATGACTTCACTTTTAGACTCTCGTCTCTCTCAGGCTGTTCCTCTGGACGGAGGAGATTTGAATGGATTTTCCAGATTGGGTCTGGTGGCCTCACATGTTGACACAGCAATAATTTTTAATGAGAATTTTTTCAGTATTTGTGTGGGGGAGAAGTGAGTGTTGTATACACAGATGCAGTTCTGCCCACCATGCTGAGAGCCAGGGCACTCCCTAACATGCTGAGTTCAGTCCTAAAACAGATTCCTTTCAGGCTAAAAGAAACATTTAGGCTTACTCACCTTTGAACTGCTTGCAATTATGTTTACTTTGGCAAAGCCAAGAGGCAGCTTTACAGATATTAAATACAGTCCAAAGGGGAATCTGGAGGCCTTCCT
Organism: Rhinella marina; assembly: GCA_900303285.1. Classification (NCBI taxonomy): domain Eukaryota; kingdom Metazoa; phylum Chordata; class Amphibia; order Anura; family Bufonidae; genus Rhinella; species Rhinella marina. The sequence goes on along the minus strand of ONZH01009270.1, from coordinate 610,055 downwards.
AAAATTTAATCACCCAATTTAGCAGATTTTAGCAAGGGGTTACTAGCAAAGAGCTGCTTCTCATCGCACAAAATAAGCTAAGCCTGTGAAGTGTATTTATTTATCTCTTCCTAGGACTGGAACCACATTAGAATTCTGGATCCCAAATACTTGGATGGATTTAAGCAGCAAGATGTTATTCTTGGTAACAGTTGTGCTATCAAGTCATGTACATGTCAGTCTCCGTTACATCATACACCGGGAACAACGGTTAGGAAAATAAATCCTGACAGATATGAGATAGATAGATCTGAGATAAATATATATGAGATTAGATAGATAGATAGGTAGATAGATAGATAGATACATAGATAGAAGATAGATAGACATATTCAAAGATTTCAGATAGATAGATTTGAAATAGATATGAGATAGACAGATTTGAGGTAGATAGATAGATAGATAGATAGATAGATAGATAGATAGATAGATAGATTCGAAATAGAAATAGATAGATATAAGATATACTGTATTTGAGAAAGATTTGAAATAGATATAAGATAGATAGATAGATATATTTGACATAGATAGACATATACATAGATATGAGATAAATATAAGATAGATAGATAGATAGATAGATAGATAGATAGATAGATAGATAGATATAATTTCTTGGCAGCAGTCTTTCCCCTTGTAATCAAGCATTTGCTGCTGACAAAGTTTCCATATTAATAAATCTGGTTTTTGTACTCCCAGCATCTGCTCCTGCTTCTGTTTGCAGCTGGTCTGTTACAATGTTTCTCCTGCTGGGACAGCAGGGGTAAGGACTTCTGGCTGCAGTGGATGAGGCAAAGTTCCACCCAGGGAAGAAGCCCCAGCTCCCCTGGCTGCTGCTGGCTTCATTTTCCAGGGTAGTTGGTACTGGTGGATCACCGTGGACTGGAACGTAAACAATGCTGACCCAGCTGAAAGGACTGTGATGGTGGTGGCACTGGCAGTCCAGGGATCAGAGGCTCTGGCTTTGGCTTCTCCCTGAAACAGAGGGTGCCATCTGGTGACTCCTGAAGTCAGTGCACCGGTATTTCACCTGGTGGTTCCTCCGGCCAAACTTCAGGTGGTGATGCAGGGACCAGGGGCTTAGATAACACGGTAACCCCGGTAGCAAAGGGGCCTTTCAGGGATGCCATGGAAGTTTATTCTCCCTGATCCCCCACGTACAGGCTGTGACAGGGTTGGGGCAGGTACGGCCATTTCACTGACCAGCGGCCCACAAAGTACTCCTTGCTGTCCTCATCATCCGCCAGGAAGCCAGAGCCTCGCTCCACAGAAAACCACAGGACGATTCCCTTTCGCCGCACCAGTGTAGGGTCTCCCGGCCTCGGATGGTCCAGTACTTGGATGACCCAGTCCTCCACTGCATTCTTGTAGTCCCATAGGGTCTGGGCATGGGCCGTCACAGATGCTGGCACAATCGGGTTCTGCTGAATGGAAGGTGTTGTTCTCCTCCTGGGCGGCTGGAGCATCCGCTCCGCCACACCAGCTGCAGCAGTCACACCAGCCGGCAAGGCGAATATGGAGTCAGGAGCCGGTGAGACTCTCTTGCACAGTTGTGCCGCTCTGATCTCTCTCCCCACTTGGGTCCCAGTTCTTTCACCATGCTGTTTACTGTGGTCTGACTCTGGATCTTGTTCAGCGCTGGCTTGAACTGGAGATGAGGGTGGAGTTCTGAGGCAGGAGTCTTCACTCCCTATATGTGAAAATAGTTAGTTCCCGGTCGGCCGGGCTGGTTTTTCCCTCTTCTGAGGGGGGCGTATCTTTAATTTCCCGCTCTTGAGGGGTCGTATCGTCATTTTCCTGCTTCGTGGGGCCGGGGGAAAAGGCAAGAAGAATGCGTACTCACTTACGTTGCGTATGTAGCGTACGTAGCGTTAGCGTTCAAAATACATTTACAAAAAATGCGAAGCGAATCTGAAAAATTCAGATTCGCTTCGGAGTAGGAAAAATGGAGGATTCGATACGAATCTACGAAGCGGGGAATAGATTCTCTCATCTTTAGTCCAAACAGGAGATACCCCCTCTGTGTTACATCCATATGCCCAAATAGGATATTTAGACAGAGGTTGCCATACTGGAAAGGCCCTTTAAATGCCTGCAATCTGACACCCAGTGGTCTGCTTGCTTCCCCATTAAGGCCTGTTTCACATCTGCGTTATTCAGATCCGGCAGGCTTTTCTGGCTGGGAACAGCCTGCTGGATCCGTCATCAGTGTTACAATCTCGGAAAAACCCTCTAATCCTCAGTCAGAGGTGTCTGGCAGCTCTCTTGCCATAAAAAAAAATTCACTCATTGCTGAACCAAGGATGCATGTGTTGCTGAACCGAGAATGCATGTGTTTGGCCGTCAGCTACTGAAGTTGTATAGACACTTTAATATGTATAGGCAACTTTTTTCAACAGAATGAACAGATTATCTGGAAATGATCAGGCAGCATCATCAGCTTTACTGAAAGGTTGATCCAGCGCTCCAATGGTTAAGATAAAAAATAACTTTTATTGTAACATGGTTAAAAAATAATTACACTGTGTCCATGTACAGGAAAATAGAGCCAATCTGCTGAGTTTCCGACCCCTCCGGGCCCTTAATCATAGATGAGATTATCAGCTTTAGCGTCATGGATGCGACGGGTCAGCATTATGCGATGAGCGTGGAGGTAAGGAGTGGCGGAGTGTGACGTAATTACATCAAATAATTAGCCAAGTTATAATTAACCCCTTGGTGAATATCCGAGGGTAAAAAATTAAAATCTCAAACTGGTGTCAAGGTTGGATTTCAGTAAAAATAAGAGAAATGCGTTCTCAGCAAAACACACAAACAAAATCTCTGCGGATGTTAAGAAAACATTAGTCTGCCAGCGACTCCCTCCCACGCAGTTCTCGCTTCCTCGCCGTAAACTTCTCCTTTGTTATTTACTGTCCACCCAGGGTTTATAAACAGGTCCCTCTACACATCCCAAATTATGGGCAGTCACGTTACATGAGGAGGAACAGAAGAGCAGAACTGGTTATGGTGCACAGTTTACTACAGCGAGAAATCAGTCCATAAATCATAGTTATGTGCGGGGTCTATATACTCCAATATAACTTAATAATGTCTGCACATGTTCTCATCTACATTTCTACAAACCCTGACAGTCTTGTCAGGGGTGCACCTAGCCTTTCTGCTGCCCAAGGCGAAAAACTGAAACAGCGCCCCCTCCCCTCCCCAATGCCAATTTCTTAACCTAACCCCTTCCCTTCAGCCCATGGCCCTTTGGCTGCCCCCGTCTTGCCCCTACCTGGTGGTGCCTGAGGTGATCCCCTCACCTGGCCTCATTGGTGGTGCACCCCTGAGTCTTGTGTGCGATGGAGCAGGCTTGGGATTTTGCTCATATATGCCATGATACAATGAATTGTACTTTCTTGAAGCAATGCCACATGTCTTATATGGCATCTCGTAGGACATTACAAATTCTGAAAGAACATATGAGAGAAAGAAAGCCTTCTCGCAGCTTCCCCGAGGCTGTGTGACGACACGTTCATCGGTCACATTGAAGTGAATGGGGCTGAGTTGCATTACCAAGCACGGCCACTATGCAATGTACGGCGCTGTGCTTGATGAGCTGTGAGAAAGCCGCGGCGCTAATGCGATGCAATTTCAAACAGCTGGGAGTTGGACCCCCACCAATCAGATACTGATGACCCATCCAGAGAATAAGTTACAATGTATGTCAGTCAGCTCTCCGGTTACGGTGTTGTGGTGCATGTGTATTAGGGAAGGCGTCCCGTATGAACAAAAGTAGTAAAGGACCGGCACTCACTGGTAGTCTGCTTACATCAATTGTTTATTGCCACATATAAACTGTGATGCGTTTCGGCACAAACTGTGCCGTCCTCAAACAGTAACTGTCAGGCTACTTTAAACCAGCGTTTCTATTTTCCAGATCTGTCATAGGGTCCCAATACCGGAAAAAAACGCTTCTGTTTTGTCCCCATTCATTGTCAATGGGGAAAAACGTAACTGAACAGAACGGAGTGCTCCAAAATGCATTTTGTTCTGTTCTCATACCGGAGAGCAGCATGGTGAGGTTTGCTTTCCACCCTGAGATGCGGAGCAAGACAGATCCGTTATGACCCACAATGTAAGTCAATGGGACGGATCCGTTTTCTCTGACACAATAGAAAACAGATCCGTCCCCCGTTGACTTTCAATGTAGTTCACGAGGGATCCGTCTTGGCTATGTTACAGATAATACAACCGGATCCGTTCATAACAGATGCAGACAGTTGTATTATCAGTAACGGAAGCGTTTATGCTGAACTCTGCCGGATCCTGCAAAAACACTAGTGTGAAAGTAGCCTTACAGTTACTGTTTGAGGAAGGCACAGTTTGTGCTGAAACGCGTCACAGTTTATCTATATGTGGCAATAAACAATTGATGCAAGCAGACTACCAGTGAGTGCCAGTCCTTTACTATTAGCATCCAGAGGATAAGTCATTAGCTAAAACAATCTCGTAAAACCCCTTTAAGAGGGCTGGACTATTGTACAAAACAAGCATTTTTTTACCTAATGTGTCACCACTGTCTCCTATTGCGAGCAGGGCCTTATTCCTCTTGCTTTGATTGTTGCTGTGCAATGTATGATTCTTGTAAAGCTCTGCGGAATATGTTGCCGTTATATAGATAAAGATCATTATTATATTATTATGTGATATCACAACTGGTTGGGAGTCAAATGACAAACTCAGCCCTTCTACATCTGTAACTTTTCTGTTGTTGATTGTAGCTTATTGTTTAGCCACAAGCACCAGTGATAAGGTTATTAAATATCTGACAGTGATACATCTCATGGAATGAAATACAAAGTAACAATGTGTGTGCTACCTTGTACAAACAAATGAAAGGTCACGTCCTAGAATGCTTATACGCACAGACAGAATACCCGTCTAAGGCTACTTTCACACTAGCGTTAGTACGGATCCGGCGGGTGAAGGGACCCGCCGGATCCGTACTGAGTAAAACAACCTTGAGGTTCCGTAATTCCGGATCCGGTTGTATTAGCTTTTAAACGGATCCGGAATAACCTCTATTGAAAGTCAATGGAGGACGGATCCGTTTACAAGTGTGTCCACACCAAACGGATCCGTCCCCATTGACTTGCATTGGGAGTCATTCCGGATCCGTTTAGGTGCGGATAACTAGTACGGAGAGCAAACCGCAACATGTTGCGGTTTGCTCTCCGGTCTGAAGACTGAACGGAATGCTTTCAGGAGCATTCCGTTGTCTTCAGTTCAGTTTTGTCCCCATTGACAATGAATGGGGACAAAACTGAAGCGTTTTATTCCGGTATTGAGCCCCTATGACGGAACTCAATACCGGAATTCCATAACGCTAGTGTGAAAGTAGCCTAAGCTTCTTTCACATTACCGTTATTGCTGGATCCAGCAGGGTTCAGCAATAACGCTTCCATTACTGATAATACAACCATGTGGATCCATAATGAACGGATCCGGTTGTATTATTGTTAACATCGCTGGGACGGATCCGTCATGAACTACATTGAAAGTCAATGGAGGACGGATTCGTTTACTACTGTGTCACACCGAACGGATCCATCCCCATTGACTTGTATTGGGGGTCATGACGGATGCGTCTTGGTGTGGATGCCTAGACCGGAGAGCAAACCGCATTCTCATACCGGAGAGCAGCATGCTGCGGTTTTCTTTCCGTCCTGGGATTCGGAGCAAGACGGATCCATCATGACCCCCAATGCAAGTCAATGGGGACGGATCCGTTTTCTCTGACACAATCTGGCACAATAGAAAACGGATCCGTCATGAACTCCACTGAAAGTCAATGGGGGACGCATTCGTTTTCTATTGTGCCAGATTGTGTCAGAGAAAACGGATCCGTCCCCATTGACTTGCATTGGGGGTCATGATGGATCCGTCTTGCTCCGAATCCCAGGACGGAAAGAAAACCGCAGCATGCTGCTCTCCGGTATGAGAATGCGGTTTGCTCTCCGGTCTGGGCATCCACACCAAGACGCATCCGTCAGTGGAGTTCATGACGGATCCGTCTTGGCTATGTTAAAGATAATACAACCGGATCCGTTCATAACGGATGCAGATGGTTGTATTATCAGTAACGGAAGCGTTTTTGCTGAACCGGTCCGGATCCAGCAAAAACACTAGTGTGAAAGTAGCCTTACAGCCTGGTCTTCAAACCCCCATTTCTAGGCTTGATTGACATCCCTCTGCCCACTCCATGCTACTAGACTCTTTATTGAGCACCTTCAAAGCCCGCTACTGCCTGGAATCGACAGACACTTCCAAGACGAACACACTCTAGGGTCGTCATTCTCAATGTTTTATCAGAAGGCAACTGATCTGCAACAACGTATCTAAAACCTTACTGAGGCTCATCCAGGTCACCATGTAGACAGCAATGACCTGATAATCGCCTTCCTCTTATTGATGTTTTAGCTTGTTATTCTAACCTTGTTATAAGCAAAATGATGTCCTGTCCTAGAGAACTTGTCTTAAGGCCCTTTTACACGAGCCGATTATCGTTCAAATAATCGTTCAAACGTTCGGATTTGCACGATTATTGTTGTGTATAAACACGGGTAACGATTTAACGACGAACGAGATTTCGTTCGCTTCTCGTTGATCGCATCTTTTGTCCCGGCAATAAATTAATCGTTCATCGTTCGCAAAATCTTCCAGTTTAAACGAAAATCGTTTAGTCGTTGGCAGATGGTAATGGTAATGCTTATGGCAAGGAGCAAGGAACGATCGTAATAACGATTATAAAACGACCGAAAGTACGAAGATTGTGAACGACTTCTCTTTCAGTGTAAACGGTATTTACATTGCATCGTTCGATCGTTCATCTACGATCGCTAATACGATTTATCTTTCCGTGTAAAAGGACCTTTAGGCTTGTTGGTTGAGATCCAGGTTAGGTGAGATAAAAAGTTCTCACAACTTCTGAGGTGCATGGGTATAAGCATGGGAGAAGAGTCCCATGGTAAAGTAAAAGTGCCACCTTCCCCGTGAAAGGCTCAATCTTCCACCCGCTCCACCCACTCTACCCACTCTATAAAAAAAAATGGTGCCCTCCCAAATGAACTTGGCTTCTTTAGTACTTTTTCAGGTTACTTTTAACAGTTTTAACAGTTCATTACAGTTTTGAACACTGTGATGGACATTTATCAAGCACCATGAGCCAGTATTATGGCATCAATAATTTTTATGCAAAAAATTTGCTGATTTTTTTTTAGCTGCATTAGCAGACAGGGTGGGACCATCACCTAGAAAACTGGTATAAATTATAGCTTATGGCCGGCAAAGATTTTAAAGAGGACCTTTCACCTGTCCTGACATTACAATATAAGTATCTGGCAGTGTAGGGCATATTGAGGAGATGTGCACCTAGCCTTTCTGCTGCCTGAGGCGAGAACTGAAACAGCGTCCCTCCCTCCCCAATGCCAATTTCTTAACCTAACCCCTTCCCTTCAGCCCATGGACCTTCGGCTGCCCCCGTCTTGCCTCTACCTGGTGCTGCCTGAGGAGATCGCCTCACCTGGCCTCATTGATGGTGCGCCCCTAAAACAAGATGCAACAAATTTATTAAGAGGCCTGTGCACATTTGGTTCATCTTACTGCACTGGACTTTTGCTAAGGGTAAAACAACACGGTTAGGTTTCTGCATTCGTTCCCAAAACGGGAGTGAATTAAAAAAAAAAAAAAGAAGTCGTATGTGTCTTTTATACTTTCTCTCCTTTTATGATCCACTCCTGATTTTGGTTTCCAAAACTGCATCAGGAATCTTGACCATGAGGCCGTACCCTAATACTGGTGCATGAAACACCCCCCCATATGATAAATGTAGTGGTATGGCCCAGCCCCATACAGTACCCAGCTGTGGTCTGACCCATGGAAAAAGTTCACACCTGGTTCCCGTACCTGTGGAAAGGAGTCCATTGATAAGGCTACATGATTTCACAGCCTACTGCATTATGGGATTATTTGGGCATTACACACTTAACCTGGGCTGTGTACATACACATACAAAGGAAAATAATATTAGCGGTAATAATACCTCTAAAAGCAATTCTCAGGGGACAAAACTCGGCAACTGATGATGTCTATTTTATGGATTTCCCCTGACTTCCAAAAACATTCAGTTCATAGTAAATTAATAATAAGTCAGATGGATCCTAAAGGTGAAGACTGGAATTTCGGCCTGTGGTGCAAAGTGGAATTTTTCAAAAAAGTAAAAAAAAATAATAGAAGCAGGAAAGAGACAAAAAAAGATATTTCCTATAAGTCAGAGATCTGGCCGCTGAGAGCTTCAGCTTCCCCGACCTGTCAGGATTTTCTCTGCGGGAACACTATCCATGTTGATTTTACTGAGATGGTTGTTATCCACATTTCACTCCTGATTTATTGGTTTTTAACCAGCTCCTTATGTTGAAACCATAAGAAAACAACTCGGTGCAACTCAAGAAGATGCCGCAAATGGACACTCATCACATTAGAAAGGGAGAAGATAAGAATCTGTTTTACAAAGTGCTGCTGAAGTGAGGAGACTTCTACACACTGATGCTTGGAGTGAAGAGCTTGCAATCTAGATTCTGCTCAGTCCAGGTGAAATGTGTGATGTCATTGGATTGATAACCCAGCCTACTTATTCCATTTCTGTTAGAAGGGTCTCTTCTCCAATATTACCTGATTGCACCCTTGTCCAGCTATTTATTTTTTGTCTATAAAATATTCACTGGTGGGCGGCCATATTGAATCCACAGACATTTCCTTCCTCTATTTCTTGCAACGAAGGAACAGCAGGATGTTTGGGCTTTATTGCAGATGAAATGAATGGGAGTCAGTTGACAGAATAATCTCCAAGGAAGTAATGCGGTGCAGTTTTCTTTCCCTAGAAACCTGGGACAATGTATATAGTGCAAATACAGTGCGGCACTTTTATCTTACATAGGACTCCAGCAGTATAGAAGAGCTGTCAATAATTTACCCACCCTCTAATAATAATGTGATGGCCCTTCCCATTCTGTCCAAGTCTACACAGAAAAGCTCACAAGCAATCTACGGAGAACAAGAAATAACAACTTATTTTGATTGCCCTAGAGGTCAGTAAAAAACTGTAATATTTCAATTTTTATGTGGGTACTCACATAAAAATAATATTACTATTAATAATAATAATATTTATAAAATCTTTATTTACATAAATTACCATTTTCTGAAGGAACATGCCCTTTCAAAGCAATACACATCCTCCAGAGTGAGAGATGTTCTTCATAGTCACTCACCACTATTTGGCCTCATGCACATGAATGTATTTTGTCTCTGTGTCCATTCCGTTTTTTATGGCGGATTGGATGAGGACCCATTCATTTCACCGGGTCCGCAAAAAATGCAGACAGCACACCGTGTGCTGTCCGCATCTGTATGTCTGTTCCGTAGCCCCACATAAAATATAGAGCATATCCTATTCTTGTCCGTTTTGCAGACAAGGATAGGCATTGTTACAATGGATCAGCAAAAAAAAAAAAAATAACGGATGCAATATGGATGCCAAAAGCACGTCATCTTTTTGCGGATCAGTGTTTTGGGGACCGCAAAACACATATGGTCGTGTGAATATAGCTTTATAGGGGTCCTGTTTGGAGAACCCTCATACATTAACTTCCCTAATAGGGTATTTGAACATGGGTTCACTATGGCAACTTTTAAGAGTGTTTAAAGTGGTTCTCCTTGAATTAAGAACATGAAAATACTTAAATATTAATTTATTAGAAATATATTCACAAATACCTTTCATTAGTTATAATGGCTCATTTTGTCTAGGAAGCAATCATCAGGAGAAATAAAATGTCCGTCGTCCTATTAGTACACACAGAACCTGTCCTAATCACACAGGAGGACAAGTTACTTCACAACACTGAGGTAAAGAGCTGCCTCATCCTCCTCTCTGCTCTGCTTGTCAGGGATTATGGTCCTGAATACAGATGATAAGATCTTCAGCTGAATCTCTGTAGGAATGGAGTTCATGAGGAGACATGAAGTACAGAGAGAAGGGTGAGGTGTGAATAATGAGCAGCAGCTCTTCTATGCAGTCTTCATTACCACAGCCCATCCTTTCTGTCCTCTCTGTACTTCATGTCTCCTCATGAACTCCATTCCTACAGAGATTCAGCTGAAGATCTTATCATCTGTATTCAGGATCATAATCCCTGACAAGCACAGCAGAGAGGAGGATGAGGCAGCTCTTTACCTCAGTGTTGTGAAGTAACTTGTCCTGCTGTGTGATTAGGACAGGTTCTGTGTGTACTAATAGGACGGCGGCCATTTTATGTCTCCTAATGATTGCTCCCCAGACAAAACAAGCTATTATTACTAATGAAAGGTATTTCGTAATATATTTATGATAAAGTAATATTTAAGTATTTTCATTTTCTTAATTCTGGGAGAACCCCTTTTGAACAGGTTTCAATAATGATAATGATACTGATAATAAATAATAACAGTGTCAAATAATGCAAAAATATAATTTTGTAAGAAGATGCAACCTGATCTGCTCAGGAATAAGGGGTCCAGTTATTTGGCTGCTGAGCTCGACCATTCCTAACCATATTAATATATGATAAGATCGAACGGGATTAGATCCTTCCCCAATTTCTGTGGCATCTTAGGACATTGGGAGGTGTTATAACTTCAGTGTTTGATGAAAGGATGAGTTACTGAGAAGAGAGACTTCCTCATTGTGCCTGTGGTTCTTTATAGTTGTTAAATGTGGCTCTTCGGGGTCCACTGTAATGTCGACTTTACTATATATTGTAGCAGAGGAGGCCTACGTTACGACTATGGCCATTGTTGTATTTCTTCAATCAAGGTCTTTTTATTTCCGAAATAATAAACGAGGTTCCTAGGACTCCCACCCATTAGCCAGAGCAGATCTTCTGCTCTGGAGGACCCAGTGTGTCCATGCATTATACAAAAAGTGCATTGGATTCAATGGGAACTGTATAATTCTTCATTCCCTCTATGGTAGGGAAATTTTTACAAATTACACCTTATCGCTAAAGGTCTCACCCTGCAATCGGCTTAAAAAGAGGGCTGTCCAAAATTGGACAACCCCTCTAAAATTAATTGTTTTCACCCCAAAAAGATTACTTTGTATTCACTGTATTTACAATAGGCCCAAAATATTAATAATTCAGATTTATTACTGCCTTCTGATGTGTTTATTAGCTTTGAAACTGCAAGAACCCATGGAAAGGATTTACACATGTGCAAAACATTTTGTATTTATGGGAAGCAGACGCGAGTCAGACACCAAACCTGATGTGTGCCAGGGGAGCAGCCATAAAGCTGTTTCTCTACAACTGTCATGTCTTCATCTTCGGAAATAATGTTAGGCAAACAAATCTTCACGCTTGACATTGTGGTGGGTTAAACCTTTATCATAAAGAGAGATTATTGTCAAGTGTCGCTGCCTTAGTCCAGTTCATTTACCGAAACCAAAGTACCCTAACTTAATAAAGGAGAGAGACATAATATCTCATTAAAATACACATATGTTTCATATTGAACATTCTTGGAAGGAGCCTTTTAAAGGTGTATATAATATAAAGATTTCCCAGAGAAACTGTGACTACTAGGTAATTCACATCCATCTAGACTTCATAGCTCTTTCTGTAGTGGACTCCAGTAATGATGATACCATGCTTGTGGTGTGTGCCAACCAGCCAAGGAGCAGAGGATGGGAGTGGTAGTGGCTCTGGCTGGAATACTTATTCACAGTGGCAATCCTCACACCAATGCTCCCTAAGGCCAGGGATTTCTTCATTCAGTGCATGCCCTTACGTTGGGGCTCCTGCCTGGTGGTAGTTAGGATGCCCTTGGTGTTGCGGGTTTGGTACGGTTGAAAGGCAGGAGTTGTATGTGTTGTGGCCGGCAAATGGTGCTGGAGTCAGTAACCAGGCAGATTGCAGAAAACTAGTCTAGTGTAGAATGGGAATTGTAGGCACAGCTGCATGGCAAGTCATAGTAGAGTCTCTTCTCAATAGTTGTATATAGGAAAATGGCCACAATGATGATAACAGGAGCTGTGGTATCTGAGCTCCTTCTAAACACTTTGCAACCTTTCCAAGATGATCACAGGCATAAAAAACTCTCAAAAAAATGTAGTAGGCATCCCAGAATACAAACCACATAGAAAGAAATTGCGGTAGGTGCCAGAAACTACAAGCCATCCATACACATAGAAAGAAGGTGCAGTACAGGGGCGGACTGGAAACTTAAAGTGGCCCTGGAAAAAATACTAAAAGTGGCCCCATTTTGTAGTTGGGTCCAAATTGATGGAAGGCAGGGCCAGAAATACCATGTTGTGGCACATTATACCACCCCAACAGAGCCAAATACCACAGTCCATCACAAAATACTGCCAGCAGGACAAAATACATCCCCAAAAACTTCCACTTGCTGGCAATTAGGAGGGCTCAGATTGCCCCCTGGGCATCGGCCCACCGGGAAATTTCCCTGTAAGGTCTATGGCCAATCCGACCCTGGTGCAGTAGGTGCCAGAAACTACAAAACATCCACATGCAAAAAGTCTCACAATCAGTTCGGCACTACCCGGACTGAGGGATTCAGATCATCAGTCGGCCAAACCATTATGTGAAAAGTGCCATTAGCTGTTAATTCTTTCACAGGTAGCAAACTCTCTATCGGCCATAAACAACGAATACCTTGCTAGCAAGCCTGGCCTTTAATTCTTAGACAGTGTATGAATGTTTTAATCAGCTTTCCCTCAGGGATTATCCTCTCAACAGGAATTATGTTTCACTTGGAGCTAAACTGAAGTAGCATCTGACCTGAACAGCAAGCAGAGCTACTTTTTAATTTTCTCCAAAATTTGCTATTGGGGAGAGTCAGATGTCCCCTATACATATTATTACGTCAGCTGATCCTGCCAAAATTAGTGGGCTCAGTCAAGTTTCGTCTATTATGTATAGGTACCTTTAACCCCCGAACTGTTTGCCAGAGTGGAGCTCCAGCAGTGGGAAAAGTAGCTAACTGGAGGGGGGGAGGGCCGCTTTAGATGCTGCTACCTCCTGAGTGGTAGCAGCTAGAAACATGAACATGAAAAATGTCAGCAATATGTTCAGGAAAGAGAAAGATATCACTGATAGAAATCGGGATGCTGTGAATGCAGCTGAAAATAAAAACAGGTTTTACTCGCATTATTCCCAACTTGATTTCTAACAGTGATTTCTCCTCTGTTGCTTGGACTTTAGCTATTATTTTGGTCTTGTATGAAAGCTTGAACTGTCAGCTTTCATACAAGACCAGTTGCATTTTCTAGCTGCCACCATTGAGGAGATATCAGCATCTAAAGCAGCCCTCCCCCTCCAGTTAGCTACTTTTCACACTGCCCGAGCGGTTAAAGAAGTTTTCCGGGAATTAACTACTGATGACCTATCCTCAAAATAGGTCATCAGTATCTGATCGTTGGGGGTCCAACACCCAGGACCCCGCCAATCAGCTGTTTGAGAAGGCACCAGTGCTCCTGTTAGCACTGCTACCTTCTCGCAGCTTACCAAGCACAGCGCCTCTGTATTGTACAGAGACTGTGCTTGATATTGCGCTAAGCCCCTTTCATTTGAATGGGGCTCAGCCGCTCCTAGGCCACGTGACCGATGAATGTGATGTCACTGGCCTAGGAAAAGCTGAGAGAAGATAGCAGTGCTCACGGGAGTGCCGGTGCCTTCTCAAACAGCTGATCGGCGGGGGTCCTGGGTATCGGACCCCACCAATCAGATACTGATGACCTATTCTGAGGATAGGTCATCAGTAGTTAACTCCCGGTAAACCCCTTTAAGCTGGATTTACACAGCTTTATTTTCAAGCCAATTATCGGTACTGAACATTCATGTGAATGCTACCTTCCAATAATCGGTCCATGTAAGGCCCCTTTCACACAAGCGTCACGGATTGGCTCAGGGTGCATTCAGGAAAACTCGTACCATTTTACAAGCAAGTTCAGTCAGTTTTGTCTGCGATTGTGTTCAGTTGTTCAGTTTCTTCCGCGTGGGTGCGATGCGTTTTGATGCGTTTTTCACGCGCGTGATAAAAAACTAAAGGTTTACAAAAAACATCTCTTAGAAACCATTGCAGTGAAAAACGCATTGCACCCGCACTTGCTTCAGGATGTAATGCGTTTTTCACTGAGGCCCCATTCACTTCTATGGGGCCAGGGCTGCGTGAAAAACGCAAAATATAGAACATGCTGCGTTTTTCACGCAACACAGAACTGATGCGTGAAAAAAAAACGCTCATGTACACAGACCCATTGAAATGAATGGGTCAGGATTCAGTGCGGGTGCTATGCGTTCACGTCCAGCGTGGAAAACTCGCTCGTGTGAAAGGGGCCTAAAGGTACTTCAGATCACCTAATGAATGACCAAAAAGCTCCTTCATCTGGTGAAATAGTCTTTCATCATTGCTTCTAGGCAGCACATCGTTCTTTGTGAACAGCATTCTGCTGCCCAGAAACAATGGACCACTACGAAGACAACCAATGGTAGTAGCCATTGCTTGTCCCTATACAGTGGAGGTGATCGCTGCATGTAAATGCAGCTCTTCACCTCCGCTGATGAGCAGGCAATTATCAGGAAGCAATAATCCCTTCTTGATAATTGACTGCTCAGTCAGGCCATCTAAATCTAGCATAAGTGTTATGGATTTGCAGTCATAATACTTCCTTTGAGGGCTTTCCATTGTTTCAGTTGTTGTGTTAAAGTAATTTCCAGATCCTGTTTCTCAAAGATTTCTCCTGGAGGTTGGTCTTCTGGTTGTAGCTTTTGATCTTTTAAAATATCTTCATGATTTCTCTCTCTTCCTCCTTTTGAATTAATTCCATAAACTGAGATATAACGTTTCTAAAAGAAGATAAAGCTTAACTCTGGTCATTCATGCCTCAAGTGGAAGGTCAGACTTGATTTGGTCATGGATTCCCATGTTTGCTTTCCTTTCAGTTTATGGTATTCTCAAAACCCTTTGTCAACACCTAAAGAATCAATTATTTTCCTGCCCTTGTCCTTCTTTGTCCAGTTTTCCATCTATAAATTCAGCATAGCTTAGAAAAAGACACTAACAACACAAACCTTTGAGCCAACCATTCAAATATGGACAGAAAAATAGTCTTTTATGGGGGTGGTCCTTTCAAAGAAAAGATGTCTAATGGAATCAGCATTGTAAGTATTCTGCTCTTGCTTGCTTGATTCTGGAGATGCGGTGCAGCAGGGACCTGTATTCAGACAATTCACAGCACATGTACGTGGCCTTCTCAAAGGGATTCCTAATGAAATATTTTCTCAATATTTTTTTGGGGGTAAGCTACCATAGAGTATAATGGAAGGAAAATTGGGCACAGGACAAAAAAGGGTCATAAAGGGGGGTGGGGGGTGCTTCCCAAACTGATGGTCTTTTAGGAGGCAGGGGGCTGACAGTATGTGCCAATAATGATAATAATTCATACAAAGTTTGACACACAGGGGAACATTTATGAAGACCGGTGATTTAGACGTCGATCTTTGTCCCTCCTGCGCTGGCGGTTTATCCGCCTAAGTTATGTAGAGGCGCTGGCGTAAATAACCTTTGCGTCCAGTGTCGGACTGGGGTGCCTAGGGCCCACCAATAAAATTTATTTTGAGGGCACACCGTATGTTCAGATATTACCTGCTCACACCGCAGCAAGATGCTACCAGATGATTGAATATGGGGGTCCCTGCAGCGACTTGAGAAGGTAGGTCCTGGGAGAAGAGGACACTGGTAGCTTTCCTCTATACCTAGAAGTCATCTGATTGTGTCTATAATAATACACTGAGGACATCATTATAGGCTGGCTGAGGTGCTGTACATTGAATCTATGTATGTAGTGCAGTAAGTACTGTGTTATGTGCCACTTGTGCAGGGGATGGGAGACTAGGGGCCTACCTTGTTCAAGGGCCCATCAGGGGATTCACCTATACCCCTTTGGGCCATTCCGAACCTGTTTGCGCCGCAATCTGTGTTACGAGGTTTCTGGTGTGAATGGGAAGCAGGTGTGTTAAATTTGGTGTTATCGCTTTCACACTGTCTCATACTGGTCACTGGAAGTTCAACATGGCAACTCATGGCAAAGTACTCTCTAAGGACCTGAAAAAAAGAATAGTTGCTCTACATAAAGGTGGCGAGGCTATAAGAAGATTTCAAACACCCTGAAACTGAGCTGCAGCACGGTGGTCAAGACCATACAAAGTTTAACAAAACAGGTTCCACTCAGAACAGGCCTCGCCATGGTCAACTAAAGAAGGTGAGTGCACGTGTTCAGCATCATATCCAGAGGTTGTATGAGTGCTGCCAGCATTGCTCCAGAGGTTATAGGGGTGGTGGTGGTGGTGGGGGTCCGCCTGTCAGTGCTCATTGTCATATCCAGAGGTTGTATGAGTGCTGCCAGCATTGCTGCAGAAGTTAAAGGGGTGGGAGGTCCGCCTATCAGTGCACAGACTAAACGCCGCACGCTTCATCAAATTGGTCTACATGGCTGTCGTCCCTGAAGGAAGCCTCTTCTAAAGATGATGCACAAGAAAGCCCACAAACAGTTTGCTGAAGACAAGCAGACTAAGGACATGGACTACTGGAACCATGTCCTGTGGTCTGATGAGACCAAGATAAAATTATTTGGTTCAGATGACGTCAAACATGTGTGGCGGCAACCATGTGAGGAGTACAAAGACATTTGTGTCTTGAATGGTGGTGGGAATATCATGGTTTGGGGCTACATGAGTGCAGCCAGCTGTGGGGAGCTACAGTTCATTGAGGGAACCATGAATGCGAACATGTACTGTTGACATATTGAAGCACAGCATGATCCCCTCCCTTTGGAAACTGGGCCGCAGGGCAATATTCCAACATGATAACGACCCCAAACACACCTCCAAGACGACCACTGCCTTGCTAAAGAAACTGAGTAAAGGTAAAGGTGCTGGACTGGCCAAGCATGTATCCAGACCTAAACCCTATTGAGCATATGTAGGGCATCTTCAAATAGAAGGTGGAGGAGCGCAAGTTCTCTAACATCCACCAGCTCCATGATGTCATCATGGAGGAGTAAAATAGGATTCCAGTGGCAGCCTGTGAAGCTCTAGTGCACAATTTGGCCATTTTCGCTTAGGGGTGTACTCACTTTTGTTGCCAGTGCTTTAGACATTAAAGGGATTGTCCGAGTTATTTTTTTGTCCTTTGTATGTTTCTAACTAGTCAAATACAACAGCTTTTCCATACACTTTCTGCTTCTAAAGCTGCTGGTTTCTCAGGTTTCAATGAGGGTCACATGATCTGTGATGTCAGCTTGCCTCTCTGCTAATCTTGCATTCGTGCACCAGCAGATTAGAGCCTGTACACGAAACGTCACTGTGCTGGCCCCGCCCCCTGATTTGCCGGGGCTATTATCTGCTCTCTCCCTGGATTCTTTCAGAAAAAAAAATTAACCCCTTCAGTCAGAACACACTGAGGGCTTTACAACAGCAGCTGCAGATGTAAAGAGACACAGGATCTGCCCTCCTCACCCTACAGACACAGAGCTGACTGGAGCTGATCTGCAAAGTATTGTATTGTACAAGAACAGGTAGGGGGAAGACCCTGTGTGTATCAGCAGTGTCATTGTACAGCTGGGACTTGTAGTCCTACACATACAACATTCTGCAGAGTATTCCAGCAGACATGTCACTCAGGCCAGCTCTTGTATTCACTGCCTTTGAAGAGCAGGAAGGGGGAGGGGCAGAGATTGTTATTACTGCAGCTAAACAAAGACCAGAAGATAACCAGGAAAATGTGGAAATATAGATTTTTTTTGCCTAAAACTTGCTTAACTTAGTTATATATTGCTGCCCATCAGATTTACAGTGCTATATTTTTTTTTCATAACTCGGACAACCCCTTTAATAGCTGTGTGTTGACTTATTTGAGGGCTCACCAAATTTACACTGTTATACAAGCCGTACACTGACTACTTTACATTGTATCAAAGTGTCATATCTTTAGTGTTGTCCCAGGAAAAGATGCCAGATGCAGAGCAATCTATTATAAATGTGTATTGTGGGACAACCCTTTAAATCCTGACATAGTGTATATACCAGGCAGATGCCATTTAACATATAAAAATTGTGTGAAATTTTTATGTTAGCAAAGGATTTACCTTTCAAGGACAGTCATATGATTAGACAAAAGCTATTGGTATTTCAGAACTTGACTATAGTCTGTTGACAGGTTGACAGGTCCATGACTCAGGATGATCTCTGGGCCCTTAACCCATTGCACTATTGCAAATGCCCTTGATCCATAAACTTTCAGTTTAACAATGGAACATTTCCAGCAATAGTAATGAAGACTATTGAACGTTCCACACATTTTCACACATGAACCATTGTACGTAGACCTTCTACTGTATGAGAGATATTACTAAATGAATGTCGTTGAATCATGTTCTCCATGACCATAATACAAAACACATCTCATAAGGGATATATTATTGTTATAGGTGTGCAGTCGAGGTAAACCTCATGTGCTAGTATATGTATAATGTGCATGTCCCAATTTGATGTTTTTTTGTTGCTAATTGATGGAGCCTGATGACAACTGTTGATTACATTATATATTTTATGCAGTGAGTGCGGCTCTTTTACAGTGAACTTGGGTCTGTTTCTATAATGATGCAGTAAGTTTGGTTCTATTACATTAGCTATTCTCTGTGCTTGGATCTGGTACTGTATCTATGCACTTAGCTTTGTTTTGTTACTGTATTTATGCACTGAACTTGGTTTAGTTACTGTATGTATGTAGTAAGCTTGGTTCTGTTACTGTAATTAAAAATTTAGTCTTGAATCTGGCACCATTTGTATTCAGTGAGCGTCTTTATTTTACAGTATAGATGGATAGAGACCGGTTCAGCAATCTTGGTTTTGTTACTGAGTCTATGTTCTGGTATTGAATCTGGTAGAATATCTGTGTCGTAATCTTGGTTCTTTTACAGTATCTGTAGACCAAGACTGGGCCTGGTATTATAACTATGCAGTGAGCTGAGTTCTATTACTGTATCTATGCTCTGTACTTGGATCTAGTACTGTATCTATGCAGTAAACTTGGTTCTGTTACTGTAGCTATGCTCTGAGCTGGGGTCTGTTACTGCATTTATGCACTGATTTTGGTTTAGTTACTGTACCTATGTAGTAAGCTTGGTTCTTAACAGTATCTGTAGACCAAGACTGGGCCTAGTACTATAACTATGCCATAAGCTGAGTTCTATTACTATATCTATGCTCTGTACTTGAGTCTGGTTCTGTATCTATGTAGTAAGCTTGGTTCTGTTACTGTAATTAAAGATTTAGGGAGTCATTTATTAATACCAGTCTTAAAAACCCCTATGCTCTTGTATTTTTTACAGTATCTGTTGAACCAGATTGGCTCTGGTACCATATACTGTATATGCAGTAAGATTGGTTCTGTTACTGAATCCATGCCCTAGAGCTTGTACCATATCTATGCAGCAAGCTTAGTTTTGTAGTCGTATCTATGCTCTATATATCATAAAACCTCTAGATGTCTCAATATGAAAATTTGAATTTGTTGTTAGATCTTCAGTGGTTGCAACATCCATTGTCAAATTTACTTTATTCATGAAGCTTTAAAGTATAATTCATAGAAGACAATGTCAGTTGCTAAAGACTTTAGGCTAGTTTCACATCTATGGCGTGAATTCTTTGGATCCTGCACCGCCAGTATCATTAAGTTTTTCCAAAAAAAAAAAATATATTTGTGTGCAGAAAATCTGCAAGATATCTTCACCAAAACTGCACAAATGCACATAACTGTAAATCCGCACTATTTTTTTCCTTCTTTATTTTCATTTTACCCTCCCAAAATAAAACAAAAAAAAACAAAACAAAAAACATAGACATGCACAAACAAAGGTCAGGAATATTATGACCACTCTTGAGGCATATAAATCAAAGACTCCGTTGCCATTCATAACTTCCATCTTTCCTGAAAAACTGACCCCTGAGACTGTTGATTCCCCAATCTTATTTCATATTGAAGATGTGGTCACTCTGTGTTTAACTTAATGAATTTTAGCTTCCAATGGGCCAAAATGGAGCTCCTTGCTGCATCTAAAGTACACATAACAACTAGGGGTGCACTTAGCCTTTCTGCTGCCTGCGGCAAAAACTGAAACGGCGCCCCCCTATGCCAATTTCTTAACCTAACCTCTTCGCTCATTGTCCATGGACCTTCTGCTGGCCCCTCTTGCCCCTACCTGGTGCTGTCTGAGGCGATCGCCTTACCTGGCCTCCTTGGTGGTGCACCCGTGATAACAACCCATCTCCGTCCCAATGGAACACAACATATTCTCATATTTTAAAAGGAACAATTCTGGTGTGAGGGGCACCTCCTGTCCCATAATTCCAGAGATCAGTCCAAATATCTCCCCCCCAGTAGCCCTTGATCTTCCCACAGGTCCAAAGCACGTGGAACGAATCCGCAGCGAGAAAGCATCCTTTCCAACAGAGTGGAGAATTCTGAGAGGAGATTTTTCATGACAGATATAATCTCATTTGAATTTTCTTTACCACCGTTGTTTGGTTCAGGCAGCAGGTAGATTTGCAAGTCCATTCCATTGCTTGATCCCAATCTTGTTTGTCAAAAATCCGATTCACATCAGCCTGGTCTGTATTGTTGATTTGGTTTCTTTGTGTTCCTTATGCTATAGGCTCTTTCCTTATCCTTGACCTTTAGTTCCTGACATGACATAACAAAGATGAAGCACGTTTAATATGTCTTTTGTGTAGCTAAACTGAAAGAGCAGAAGAAATCACCAGCCACCCGTTTCTCCGGATTTTATTGTCAGCTCAAACCTGCAAAAATCTGTTCAAATTCCTCTAGATGGACAAATTTTTTCCACTATTGATATGAATGAAAACCGTTGCGCTTAGGAGAATTTCTATTTTTCTGCGCCTTTTATGTTACCTTACTGCCTTAATGCCATGAAAATTGTTGCTACAATTGTTACAAGCTGTAGATAATGAACCGTGGTTTCTAAAGGATAATGGATGATGGAAGAATGACTTACCTGTTACAGGACAGTGGTTTCCATCAGTAGCTACACAAAGCCATGCCTTATCATTTCCAGGAACACCTTCTGCAGCATCACACGGTCCATATTCCATAAGCCGAAACGTCATATATTAGTATTGCCTAATAAAACATTGATATTAGCGTCGCTACTTGGAGTGCAGAGACTTGTTGGCCTGTGAACTCAGCACCAGGTCATGTGCAGTGAGCCCAGAGGATGGGAGAGAATAGGAGTGGTTGAAGCAATAATAGAGGTAGTAGTTACTCACTCTGATGCTCCCCAGGGTGGTGCAGTGATAGAAAGGGTGCACCTTTTCTTCCCTTCAGGGCACACCCTGATTCTGGGGTTCTCCTGCCTGGTGTTAGGTTGGACACCCTTGATGGTGATGGATTTCGAGGGGCAAGGTAAGGTTCCCTGAAGTGTGAGGCAGGTGTAACCAGGGGTGCACCTAGACTTTCTGCTGCCTGAGGTGAAACCTGAGACTGCACCTCCCCCTCTCCCCAATATTAATTTCTTAACCTAACCCCTAACAAACCAGAACGGGGGGCACAGCGGGGGAAAGGAGCGGTGCATAGAAAAAAAGAAGCAATATCACATCTCCTCAATATGCCCTACACTGCCAGGTACTTATATTTTAATGTCAGGACCAGTGAAAGGTCCTCTTTAGGTTCTGGTGTACAGAGAGCACAAGATCAGGGGTGCACCTAGCCTTCCTCCCCAATGCCAATTTCTTAACCTAATCCCTTCCCTTCCCATGCCCCTTTGGCTGCCACTCTCTTGACCCTACCTGGTGCTGCCTGAGGCGACCGCCTCACCTGGCCTCATTGGTGGTGCACCCAGAGATGAATAGTTTTTTTACTTGCAGATAAAGTTCAAATACAGCAGTCACAGTTCTCAGCATGCATGGACTGGCAGTTCTTATACAGTTTTGCACTTTCCAGAGTTCTTACAGGGGGAGAATTTATCCTGAGGAGAATATTTGAAGTCAGTTTTGCTTGTGTCTGTGTCAGTGTACTTTGTGCCACATTTATCACATGTCACAGGTTGTTTGATCAATTTGTCCTTATCCTTAAACCTAACACTTTTGTCTAGAGAAGCTCCTCCAGTTTTCCTACTCCACCCTCCTCCTGGAGAATGATAAATCTGGAGTGAAACTCATTAACATAACTAACCACATTCACTTTTCTACCCATATTACTAAACTGGAGTGAGTAGTGTAAAAATGCAAAAAGCCGCAAAATTTTGAGCAAGTGTAAAAAGTCGCACATTTTTCTGCAAGTGCTTAAATTTTGCACGAGTGCAAAAAAAGTCGACTTTTTGATGCCAGAATTCTGGAGTGAAGGTATGATAAATCAGACAGCTGCAAGGATGGTCTATCTTCTGCTGACTGCTCTTCCTCACATTGTTCTGTTCTATCACACTTTATCCTTAGGGCTCATTTACACCACCATATGAATGGGTCCGCATCCGTTCCGCAATTTTGCGGAACAGGTGCAGACCCATTCATTTTAATGGGGCCGCAAAAGCTGCGGACAGCACACTGTGTTCCGTTCCGCAGCCCAACACAAAATTTAGAGCATGACCTATTCTTGTCTGCAATTGTGGACAAGAATAGGCATTTTCTGGATAGGGCCGGCTGTGTGCGTTCCGCACACGGGCCGGTATCCATGTTTTGCGGATCCGCAATTTCCAGACTGCAAAACACTCATGGTTGTCTAAATGAGCCCTTACTCTAATCCTCCTTTTGGGGAGGGTGGCACAGCCCCATCTACCAACGGTTATTACAGCCTGTTAACTCCTTGTGCGGGGGCACATACAAAAACGACCACTTCTAGGTAGGGTTTAGATAAGTTCCACCCATTTTCAACCTCAGACAAGCCGATTTTGTCAAGATTGTCTCTGAAAATTCAGGACAATCCCAGCAAATTCTGGACTGTTGGCAGCTGTGGGGTTGTCACCGCTTTCTTAGATTTATGTCTACTTATAGGAGGATATGATCAGGAGTTGAATGGAAGAGCATAAATCAATTTTTTATTGCACCGTTTTTAGGGTCCACGTGCATATTTTCTAACAGATTCACCCCCGCTACATTGAAAGGGGTGGAATCTGTGATGAAATTTGATATAATGTTAATTTTAAAATCTCCACTGCATGTGCATGTGAAAAAGATCTGCAGAATTTGGATGAGATTTATAAAGTTTCCTCTACTTGCCTGGTGCTGTACTCTGGTGTGGATTTTACCTGCAGAAATCTGCAACAATTCCAACCCATGTCCCATAGCCTTAAAGGGAGTTTCCCATCTAAACCAGTGATGGCATGTCTCTAGAATTTGCCATCAAAGTCAGATAGGTGCAGGTTCTACCTCTAGGACCCTCTCTTATCTCCAGAATGGGACCCCAAAAGTGAACAAATAGCATGCACAGCCTCCCTCCATTCACCACTTATGGGAGCTCTAAAAATAGCTGAGCACTGGCTTAGCTACTTCCAGCAGTCCCATAGCGGTGAGTGTAGTGTTGGCTGTGCATGCATGGCGCATTCTTCATTCACCGCTAAGGGAGCTCTGAAAATAACCGTCTTATAGCGGTTATTAAATAATAGTCTTATAGCGGTGAATGTAGTGATGGCTGTGCATGCCTGGTGTGCTCTCTATTCTCTGTTACGGAACTTCTGAAAATAGCCGAGCATGCCTATTTTCCACAACTCCCATAGGAATGATTGGAGGGCGGCCGCGTGTGTTCGGTGTGCCTTTCAGGACTTTGCCAGCTCAGTACTAAGTGTAGGTGTGGATCCCAGAGGTGGGACTTGTACCTATTAGACATTGGGGGCATATCCTAGTGATATGCCTCCAATGTCTGAGATGGTACAACCCTTTTAAGCTGCCACTGAGGTTGTCACTCAGCTTGTATGCAATTTCATAGACTTTGTAGTCAGGTCATAATATGATCAAGGGGGTAGCTGTCGCTCCATAAAAAGGCAGATATGCCAATCAGGAATCTAGAAAAGCGGAAGAAAACCCCTTCTTGAGATGAAACGACCTACCATATTATTTTCAAACCCAACTTTCCCGGATACAGATTTATGCAAGAAATTCCTGAAATATTGACGGCCATTTTTATGTGTACCTTTTAATATTAGCATTGGGTCGCCTTCTCAGGTTCCTGTAGTAACCACCACGATAAAAAAAAGTAATCATTTACATGCATTCTTCAAAACTGCATGAAATTTTCAAAAGTGAAACTTTGCTTAAAAAAAATCAAAACATAACATAAATTCTCCCAGTCGCTGACACAAGGGATAGAAATGTGACCGGAAATGTTTCCGAAATCTCTCCCCATACACATGAGCGCATCAATCCCAGTAAAGCCATCAACTCACATAATACCGCTGTGTGAGTGTCTGTCCTCTCCACCGCTGGCCACCAACTGCTGGGCCCAGTTGTCTGACCACCTGCAATGTTTGCTTAGAATTTGTCAAGACCCTGAGAGGCGTAGATAATGCGGAATAATAATATATGTGTTCCACATTAAACCGCCCCGGCTCGTCACACAGAAGGGAGGAACAGTTGCCAACATCGCCAAATATGCAAGGAATACTTTCCCTGCTGGACGAGATGCGAAGAGTGGTGGAAAAAAAAAAAAAAATTAGCCTTTCAGTTTAGCACTGATGCAAAAGTTTACACATTGGAAGATGGAAAACAGAGCGGCCGGGATGCAATTACATTTTGATAAGAAGACAAAGAAAACGCGGGCTTCAGTCTCAAACATTGCCCGCTCCCCGCCACACATCTCCCCAGCAGTTTGTCTTCTGCTGTGGCCAGTTTCACCGGGAATCGCTTTCTGAAAGTGGTGACACCACGTGCTGTAGAACTGGGTCAGTTCCGCCAAAACAGACAGACTTACCCTTTGTTTATTGGCTTGTTTGAGAAACAACCCAAACCCGACCCCCGCCTATGGTGCCAAACAAATTTGGCGTAGAGGAGCTTGTATCACGTCATAGGGGTTTCTCTGCAGCTTCTGTCATTATAAACAGTTTATGCTTGGCTTGCCTTCTGCAAAAAGTAAATATGGTCCCTTGCAAAAGTACATTTTTGGCCCGGACAGTTCCTTGCAATAGTAGCCAGCAATCAGATTTTATCCCCTATATTATGGCTAAGTGATACATGTCCTTCATGGGGTAAATCCTTAAAGGGGTTTTCCAGGAATATAAGCTGTTAAGGGAATCATCTCCTGAAAGATTCATACTTACCCCTTCCCTTCCAACCCAGTCCTATGCACAGGCTCCTTTTTCTCCATGTTCCAGTCACCAGCTTGTGTGGGTGCCATTGCAGCCAATGACTGGCTTCAACCAGGACTGGTACTTGGGGACCATACCCACCTGGAAGAAAACAAGCTGGGGACTGGAACGTAGAGGAGCAGTAGACAGCGCAGAGGACTGGAGCAGCAGGGGGCATGCAATGCAGGCTAGGGGACTTTTGTTAAAGAGTATCTGTCAACATGATCTTCCCTAATAAACTAATCACACTGAATGAAAAGACCCCTGTCTTGCAGCAATCCGAATTCCTACTGTTGTAAAGCTAGTGAGGTGTTTGGAGCACTAAGGGGCGGACCCTCAGAGCACCATCTCACCTCCTCTTTTCTGCTTTAGCCACTCCTTCTCTCCCAGTGATTGACAGGGCCAAGCATCACCAGTGTTCCAAAACCTGGCTCTAAAATCCTGTGCATGACTGAACTCTCAACAGCGCATGTGCTAGATTTTAGGGCCAGTCTTGTATAGGGAATTATTCCGATCCCAGGAGTATATTAGGGAATTGCTAATGTATAGGAAAACTACAGTTTAAATAATTGCAGCATTCCCTCAGCAGGATACACTAGGAAAGGTTGTGGTGTCCCTGCTCCTTTAAGGATAGAAGACTTTTCTCCACGTCTTATTAACAGGGACATTTTTATGGAGACACGGAGCAAAGGAATCCCGGTCTCAGGCCTGGAGAACTTCCGATGGAGTGAGATGGGTAGGTAGAAGACAGTCGGCTTAAGCCCTATAGAATTGCTGTGGCCAAACGAGGAGTTGGGAGAACATCTGCAGAATTCATTAGGCCGGTTTGATTGGTCCATGTTAAACAAAGATGGGATAGGGTTACATGCATTTTCTGTGGGAGTCCGGCTTGGATTTCAGCTTGATGATTTAGTCAGGTGTAAGCATGAAGTTTCCAATTTAAAGAAATAAATCTAAAGTGATTTTATTACCCTCTGCTTTACCCTGACACCCAGCTTCACCCTAGCTCTCTGTCAAAACATATGATGTGTTTATATACCTCGTCCGCACTGCTTCAGACTGCACAAGGCATGAAACGCGTCCAGGCTCCATAGGGCTCCAATATTTCATCATGGTCTCTCTTCATTCCTCCTCGGTCATTTAGTCCTCTTCCTAAATTCTTTGCATTTCTGTTTCCTGGAACATGTGCTCTGCCCCACAGCTGGGTATCCCACACGTAAAAAGATTTCTCAAGGAAAACTATTATTCAAAAAATGCAGAGACATTTGTTTCACATCATCCGGCCTCCCCCCGACGGGACGCTGGTAGCTGAGGGTACAAGTGAAAAAGAAATCCCACACCATAGGCACCTTCTTAATTCGTCTGGGGAAGAAAAGCAGGGTGGCACCCAACGCGGCCACATTACAGCTATCACAGCATACAGAAAATAAGGGGGTCATGTAGTAAAGATCAAAATGGGTTCTTCAAGATGGAGTTGGGTTTTCTAGCCAGTAGAGAAGAACCAGCGTTTGTTTCCCCCTTTTCATCATCCTTGGGCCAATTGCACAAGTTCTTGCCACCTAGTAGTTTAAGAACTGAGGCCAACTAGGTTTGGGCCCTCCTCTCTAGAAGGGCCACTGTTAACTGTGTGTACTTCTACCACCAGCATAGCCACCACCAATCCCATCTCCCTCCATGCACCAACCTGTTGCCCGCTGCTCTGGTAGACCGCACTGATACCTACCGACATTGCAGTTGGGAAATTAGGGAACACCTCAAACATCAGCTTACATAAGCCAAGCCTCAGGTTGCCAAAGATTGCCTTTGAAAATTAGGGATAGTCCATGCAAATTTGGGACTGTAGACAATTATGTCCACTCTGTAGGGTAAATGTGCTGGGCTCTCCAATATGGAGTTGGGTTTGATAACCAGGAGAGAAGATCCGGTGTTTGTTTCCCCCTTTTCATCTTCCTTGGGCCAATTGCACAAGTTCTTGCCACCTAGTAGTATAGGGAATGGGGCCAACTAAGTTTGGGTCCTCCTATCTACAAGGGCCACCTTGAACGTTGAGTACTTCTACCACCAGCATTCCCATCTTCCTTCATGGACCAACCTGTGGCCCGCTGCCCTAGTAGACCTCACTCATGCTTACCGACATTGCAGTTGGTAAATTAGGCAACACCCTAAACATCAGCTTACATAAGCCAAGCCTTTTTTGACTCTGAGGAGAGCCCAAATTCATAGGACTGTCTTTGAAAATTAGGGATAGTCCATGCAAATTTGGGACTGTAGACAATTATGTCCACGCTGTAGGGTAAATGTGCTGGGATCTCCAATATGGAGTTGGGTTTGATAACCAGGAGTGAAGAACTGGTGTTTGTTTCCCCCTTTTCATCATCCTTGGGCCAATTGCACAAGTTCTTGACGCCTATTAGTACAGGGAATGGGGCCAACTGAGTGTGGGCTCTCCTTTCTGCAAGGGCCACTGTGAACAGTGAGTACTTCTACCACCAGCATAGCCACGACCATTCCCATCTTCCTCCATGCACCAACCTGCGCCCTGCTGCACTGGTAGACTGCATTCATACTTACCGACATTGCAGTTGGTAAATTAGGGAACACCCCAATCATCAACACATTTTTGACTCAGGAGAGCCCAAATTCATGGCAATGTCTTTGAAAATAAGGGATAGTCTATGCAAATTTGGAAGTGTAGACAAGTATGTCCACGCTGTAGGGTAAATGTGCTGGAAGACCGGATGCTATAGTAGCTCCTACACAACTGGCATGGTCAGGATGCAGGCCTGAGTCCCTTTTCAGTGTAGCTCCCCCTTCTGGCTCATAAGCAAGGGGTTCTGACCAGAGGACCCTCCCCATTTTTGTAGTCTACATCCACTAACAGGTCATATAGGCAAGAGTGGTCATCATGAGACATCCCCTTTAGGCCTCAAGCACACAACCATAGTTTCTGTCCACATTCGATCTACATTTCTTGTGGCTCCAACCCGGGCCCATTACTTTCAATGGAGCCAAAAAAATCTGGTTCCATATGTCTGTTCTGTGGCCCCGCAAAAAGTCAGTTTTATGGACAAGGATAGGACATTTCTAGAGGAGTTTGAAAAAAATGGTGGCATGTACTTGGCTGGGATCTGTGTTTTGCAGATCCGCGACTTATGGACAGCAAAATGGATACGGTCGTGTGCATGAGGCCTTCAGAAGATGTGTGATGACATCTCTATATGTCCACAACACTTTTGGTGAAATTCCTTGGGTGATATATGTATGTTGCAGTGTTTTAGAGTAAAATATTACATTTTTTGAATTTTCCAGTAGCATGTAAAACTATTGCCGCCAACTCAACAATTCTCTATGGAAGTTGCATGGCGCACGTGTTTTTTGCTGTCTCCTTGTAGAGGACGGACATTCACGTCTTGAGATATTCATCTCCTTGCCTAATTACAACTGAAAACCCAAGCTAAATGTTTTTCTTTCTTCCTTACCAGTTCTTCTATCGGAGTCTGCCAGGATGTGGAACGAGCTGGGGGATGGGGGTCAAGGACAGGAGAATGATGGAATCCGCATCCACGAGCCGATTGCTTCAATTAGCTTTTGTTTTGTGATAGAAATCCACTGATAAATGTCTAACATCCCAGCAAACAAAACCAAGCGATAGCGCGGCCGCCATGTTGGAAAACGGTCTTTACTGCAGACAGAAAAAAACAAATCAAGCAGCGCATTGGAGAAGCTTCTAGACTGAACAGTGAATTCATTTCCAGGAATATATATATATTTTATTTAATACATTTTTAAACTTTAATTTTTGGGGTTCTGTGAAATTCTGTATCACTGACTGATTTACAATTCAAATTGAATTCAAACAAATTCTTTGTTCTGCTGCTGCCATTTTCTGCTTTTTAATCTATTTATCAATCTCATATCTATCTATCTATCTATCTATCTATCTATCTATCTATCTATCTATCTATCTATCTATCTAATATTTATCTATCTTATATCTTTCTAGCTATCTATCTACTTATCCATTACTGGTCTATCTATCTATCTATCTATCTATCTATCTATCTATCTATCTATCTATTATCTATCCATTATCTATCCATATATCTATCTATCTATCTATCTATTATCTATCTATCATCTATCTATCTATCTATCTATCTATCTATCTATCTATTATCTATCTAATCTATCTATCTATCTATCTATCTATCTATCTATCTATCTATCTATTATCTATCTACTCTATCTATCTATCTATCTATCTATCTATCTTCTTCCTTTCACCGCCCGCCTCTGCCTCATCTATGTGGTAAATAATGGTCATTTGTCTCCTGCAGTTTGTGGCTGCGGAACAATGCTGTAGACTCTTCCAGTTGGCAGGACGAGCCGTGTAATGCATTAAGTGACAGCTGTTTAGATGCCCATGATAAAGGACACTAATTGAGCATTAAGATCCTGCTGAATGGCTGACCTACCACTGTAATTATTAGCCTGGCTGTCTTGTTCTGCAGCCAAGAAATGTAAGCAGTTGTCATCTGTATCTGTCAGGGGTGGTCCGGGGAAACATGAAGCTTGGCAGAGGGAGGCTCGTCCACTTGTAGGAGCTCCAGCTATTAAACAAAGATTTAGTGCTGAGGATCCTATGTACTAAGCGAGGGTTGACTTTCATATCATTCCTGCGGTTGCCAAATTTTATGAGAAGATGGATGACACTTTATATTGGGTAAATGTTTGCTTTGGTGGAGAACCTACATCAAAGCTTCATCTTACCATAAAAATAACTAGACAGTAATGTCCATAAAAACATACTTATTAAAATGAAAATAGCAATGTACATCTGATGGGGGCTGAATTATAGGGAGAGCACAAGAGACAGGTGCCCCAGGGCCTCCACCCCTTTAGGGACCTCCTGCCCAGAGTCTCATAGCTTGTGAGATCTGTGCAGTATAAAGGGGCTACCTACCTACCTGTCCATCCTCAGGATAAGTCATCAATACCTGATTGAAAGTGATCTGACCCTCGGCTTCTCCATTGATCAGCTGTTTGAACAATTCTAACATTTTCAAACCAGCACCTAGATTTGAATACTTTTGTGATTGCATGTAATTAAAAATTTAGCATAGTCACTGAGTTATTCAATAAAATGTATCTATATAGTGCCACCTGCTGTTTGATTTTTTCTAATTTCTTTGACCTGCTCACTGAGAAGGCTGCACATGCTCAGTTTCACCCTCCAACTGCCTCCTGAGTTCTGATAGCTGAGAAACACCTCCTGAGCTGTGATAGGGAGACATGAGACACGCCCCCTGAGCTGTGATAGGGAGAGCATGGACACGCCCCCTGATCTGCAACAGAAAATACATTCCCCTTGAGTTTTCAGATTGATATAAATCTAGCAGAGCAATGAATGTGGAGATCTCTGGATCCATGTGAGGTACAGGGCTGGTTCTAGCTTTGTTAGAAAAAGATTGTCATGTACTGTATGATGTCTGATTTTCATTTTTTACTTTAGTCATGGGATAACCCCTTTAAGGAGCACCATATCTTAAGATCTCTGTGTCCATTATCATTCCCTTTGTCAAAATGGTGTGTCCTTACATAGTCCGACACTGTCATCACTGACTTGACAGACAGGGGTGCACCTAGCCTTTCTGCTGCCTGAGGCAAAAACTGAAACGGCGCCCCCTCCCCATGTCAATTTCTTAACCTAACCCCTTTGCCACAATGAAATTGCTCATAGCCCATGTCCCTTTCGCTGCCCCCCTCTTGCTCCTACCTGGTGCTGTCTGAGGCGATCGCCTCACCTGGCCTCATTGGAGGCGCACCCTTTTTGACAGAGCTAGTGAATACATCTGCTCTATTGACATTGGGAATAGAAATTCCTAGCTTTATTTGTACTTTTCCACGAGTAATAACAGAGGAACAACAGACATTTCTAAAAGAGGTGAACAGACTGAACAGTATCAGCTCTTCCAGAGCTGCCTACATTAACTTTTACTGTGCTCTAAATGTTTGCAGTGCGGTCCATTTTTTTCCATTGGTGTAATATAAATTCGAGAACATTTCCTCTTTTGTTGTCGCCGCCCGGGGCTATGCGTTTTAATGTTCTTTCCTTTTCCATGTGACAGCCAGGGGAACATTAACAAATGAAGTATAAAAATAATGTCCGTCTTCCCTATCAGGTTGTTTCTACAGGGTGGGAAGAAAAACATTTTCCAATGTAAGCCATTTAGTGCATAATTGTGGGGGGAACTGTCACTTTGCTACGAGCTCGCACCGAGACATAAGTCAGAGTGATTTGCACCGGGATTAGAACTGGTTATTTTCCTCACACTAGCAGAAAATGTCCATGTGGCGGCATTTCCTATGGGAAGGAACGTGTCTGGTTTCTGCATTCATCTCCGTCGATTGCCTTTGATGAAGAATGTAAGCGCAGTTAACAAGACCATCAGTGAAAGTAACGATGGGACTGATGGATCAAAGCTTCTCCATACAGTGTAAGTGATTCATCCATCGCAGAGCAGAAAACACACGGTTGACACCATGGCTTTCAATCATTCATGGAATCTACCGCCAGTCAAGTCTCAGATTCGAAGGCATATTTCCGTTGTTCTGCTAAGTAGGCTTGACCATTGGCCACAAAGACAATTACAAAATTGAAGTTATTGGAACTTTTTGGAACGTGTCCATGCATCAATGAAAGAATGGACACTTAAAGGGGCTGTCCATTTGGAAAACCTCTTGGCAAATCAAAGCTACCCGAGAAATCAACTGCAACTCAAAGTTGTGGATCAGCTGGAGTCAGCATGCAATACATGAAAGCCTTTCTACCAGCTCTATGTTCTGGCTAGAACAGGGATCAGCAACCTTCAGCACTCCAGCTGTTGTGAAACTACAACTCCCAGCATGCTCCTTCCACTTGTGTGGGAGTTTAGAGAGCAGCCAAGCAAGTGTGCATGATGGGAGATGTAGTTCCACAATACCCGGAGTGCCGGAGGTTGCTGAGCCCAGGGCTAGAAGGTGTCGGAGACAGGTCTGCCGCCTTTCTGCTGCCTGAGGCGAAAACTTAAACAGCGCCCCCCCCACCAATGCCAATTTCTTAACCTAACCCCTTTGCCACAGTGGAAGCGCTCATTGCCCATGGCCCTTCCACTGCCCCCTCTCTTGCCCCTACCTGGTGCTGCCTGAGGCGATCGCCTCACCTGGCCTCATTGGCGGTGCACCTCTGGTTGGAGCGGATAGAAGGTGTCCCCTACAGCATCCATAGGTATATGGAAGGGGGCTATTCAGAGGGGGCAACCATTTTAACCTTGATGTACAGTAAAGGTCCTTTTACATGGGTCGATGATTGACGATCATTGTCTTCAGTTTACTGAAAGGGGCTGAGTTCCAGTTGGGTGCCAGAAATAATTTTGCCTTGGCCAGGGCATTTAAATACAGGGTTAGAGCAGAAAACATAACCTACCCCAGGTGGATGAAAGCCAACCTAAGGCTACTTTCACACTTGCAGTAATCTTTTCCGGCAGGCTGTTCCGGCAGGGGAAGAGCCTGCTGGATCCGTTCTACCGCGAGTCCACCATGCTGCCGGAAGTCCGCTCCAGCCCTATTCACTATAACTGGGCGGGCTAGAGGTCTGCCTGCAGCACAGCAAACAAGCCGAGAGGCAGGCGGACAAAAACTATAACATGCTCCGTTTTTTGTCCGGCCACCTCTCTGGCATGCTTTAAAGGTTTGATCCAAGGGGAATGCTGGGACCCCCACTTATGAAGAGAACAAGAGTCCCAAGTTTCCTGAAAGCATGTGTGACGTTTGAACTTTCAGTTACTGCTCCATTCATTCTTTATGGGACTGCCGTAAATAGCCGAGCCCTGTACTGTGGAATGGGGATAAGTTTAAGAGTGAGATATTTTAGGAAATTGGGCGTTTTCAATTTGGGTTGAATTTATTCAGACCCAAATCGACTCAGATGATGGAATGAGATTTGAATAGAATTTTCTGAAACTCGCTCATCTCTAGTCATTATACAGACTGATCCGTAGTGTCTGCAAGTTGATTATTTTTAAATAAAGATATATAGTTCATTACTGAAATCATTTGATCGAGCCAGGTCATAAGCTGATCCAAGTTAACCCCACTCAATGTATTCCCCCCTCTATTCAGCCAGTTCTTACTGAGCATTTGAACTGGAGAAACTTAGAAGATGCAGGAGATACATATATTTGACATTTTGCATTTTAAACACTTAAAGACTGATCTCCTATAAACCCATGTAATATAAACTTTTGCAGTGTGTCACACATTAAGATAGTATCGTGTTTCTAGAGCCAAACATTCCAGCTCTCACTCTACCCGGATCATTCATTTAACTGTATTCACCTCTCGAATCGATCTTATCTGGATTTGCATTAGTCGTTTGAAGAAAAGAAAACAGATTTATTCAACAAACTGCGTGTGATTGGAGTCTGGAGCCTTTACTGTTCTCATCTTGGTTGACATAAGAAAACATATCCTAATCGGAATAACTTGTCAAGGAACAAACCTAGAGATTGTTTAACACAACATTGGCGGAGTTAATGTGAAATAAATGGAAATACTGCAGCCATCCATTTAACTCAAAACAATGAAGGAAGTTTATTTTATAAAACGTCTGCAAAATGTCCAGGGGTCATTAAACTAAAAAAAGGAGAGTCCAGGCAGACCAATAAACCAAATATCTTTTTTTGACCAAAGTTTCTTTACATTGCACCCCTAGTTGTCAAGGTTCCCATATGGACCCCATTCCATCATGCCCTTGACCTTACATGATTCCTTTTGCACCACTCCACTAATCCTCCACTGATTGTCTCACCTTCCTATGGTATACTCTCTTCATCTTATCACCTACCGGTTAAAAACCTTCAAAATTGCCACTCATCACCATTTTTCCATCTTGACCAATCAAAGATAACCTTACAAGATTCCTCTCAAGGGGAATTTCATAATTCCCCTTGGGCCACAACGCAAAAACCTCCTTGATTGTCCCACCTTCTTATGGTAGACTCACTTCATTGTGTCCCCTATAGATTGTATAGGATCCTAATTGCCACTCATCACATCCTTCCAATATGTCCTATCAGACATAACCTCATATGATTCCCTTTGCACCACTACATAACAACATCCCACCTGCTTACACTAGTACACTGGTCTACTCTCTTCATCTTGTCTCCTACAGGTTGAATAGCTTCCATATTGCCTTTTCATCACCTCCTTACCTCTTGCCCCTGTCCGCAAAACAAAGAGAATGATACATTTAATAGGCAAGGTGGAAAAGATACAAACAAGTACAAGATTACTGAATAGAGTGAGAAATTGGAAGATGTCTTGCATGGAATATGGGACCAGAAAAATTGAGCCGTTGGAGAGGAAAATGGAAGCTATACACTATAGAAGGGTGAGACAATGAGGTAGGTCATGATGGAGTGGAAACAACATAATACAATGGGAATTATGTTTTAATACCTACGACGATGTGTGCTTCCAGGTACATAGGTCAAAAATGCATTTAAGGGGTTGTCTCATCTCAGACATAGGGGGCATATCTCCATATCTCCCATAGAAGTGAATGGGAGCGCACCAAGCATGACCAGCCACCACTCCCATTAATTTGTATGGGCCTGATGGGAAAAGCCGAGCCAGTGCACGGCACCCCATAGAAAATGAATGGAGGGTGGCTGCACATGCACAGTGCACCCTACACCACTCCGTTCTCGTTATACATGCAGGTCCCAAAGGTGAGACCTGCACCTATAAGACAGTCTTCGTTGTATTAATGTACATTCAGAGATAGCTGTCAACTACTGATCAGACCACCCACTGGACTCTTCCATAGAAGAGCAGGAATTTAAATGAATAAACTGCTAGATAAACTGAATACTACAAAACTATTAATCTTCTCAGCTCCCCCTGCTCTATAATACGATGGCGGCACATTCATGTTCAATGTGGCAGGTTCCTTTAACTTTTTTGTTTAAGCTCTTCATTGTAGCTGAACTCTCCCTTTTCTCTAATCTCATTCACCTCCTGCACATTGTTACTTATGCTGTGCTGCGTTGGCCACCTTTTTTTTTTTTTTTTGCAAACCCCTTCTCCTGGCCAGAAAGTATGTCACCGCTGCTGGATACCTTTGTTCAGTAGCCTCAGCTGCATTGCTCGGGTACACTTCTGTCAACATCCCCTTTGACGCCGCTGCAGCCAATCGCTGGCAACAGTAGTGACCTGCTCCCCTTGTGCCATGTCAATTGTTCACATGTCACCAAAGGGGAAGGACCCTGCTGCAGTCAACGATTGGCTGCAGCAGTGTCACATGGAGCTAAGGCCGGGAAGCGAAGGAGCAGGGACTCAGTGGTGGGGAGCACGTAAGTATACTTTCCTTTGTAGAAGGATTTGCGAAAAAACCCAAAAATTAACCAACCCGTTTAACCCTCAGGTCTGCACCAATGTTGAACCTTTCCATTTTGTCTCTGCCAACATCTCTTAATCTCCATTCCTGTACTTATCCACTTTGGAGTGTATATTTTACATCTTCCTTCACTTCCATCACTTTCCTTGACTAGTGTCTACAATGTCACATTTATTAGAAATTCCTTTCATCTACTATACCTCAGCAGTATACCTCAGCAGAAAGACTCCTATTCAACAAATCAACTGTGACTTGATCTTCAGTGATCTTCAACCGTGTCATAAGTTATTTTATTATCAATCTAGATTCAATAACCCATAATGAAGCTATGCCCTTTGCCACGCACGAGTCACACTAAGTATGCATACAGGTATGTTGAGAGATCCAACAATTAGTGATTGACCTTAAAATCCCAGCACAACATCTCAATCATGGATGGAGCTTTCAAGGTAAGTGTTTGTATTTTCAGAGAAGAGACTTATACACTGTTACCACCACTTGTAATAACCTGCTCACGATTATTATCATCAATTACACATGTCTGCCGTATCCGCTGAATGTGAGGCATTCCTTATTGTTGTCAGCTCACACAACATGAGGTTGATGCAATGTCAATTATTTCTATTGACCTTGTTTAACCAGCTACAGAAAAATTCCAAATAATTTTTCAGGCTTTACGAAGCCATAAAAAACACAGGCATCTATCCTTTCTCTTGGTTTATACAACCATCTTGTGGGAACATGGGTAGAATTGTATTCACCCATGGTAGTTGGTGACAGGTGAAGTGAATAACATTATCTCATTATAATGGCACTTGTGTAGGGATATATTAGGAAGCAAATGAATAGTCAGTCCTTGATTTCGATGGGCAGGAAGCAAGAAAAATAGACAAGCATAAGGATCTGAGTGACTTTGAGAAAGGACAAAGTGTGATGGTTAGATGACTCGGTCAGAGCATCTTCAAAATGGCTGGTCTTGTGGGGTATGTCTGGTATACAGAAGGTAGTGCCTACAAAAAGTGGTCCAAGGAAGGACAAGTGAATCAAGGACATGTCATGGGCGACTAAATCTCCATATTATAAGGGTATTTTTTATGTACTAATTGGTTCTATCCCCTTTAATTCTCTGTAATACTTTACAAGTTTTCCTTGTAATGAAGTGGCTTAGAAATAGTATCCATCCCCCATTGTGCTGATAAGACCACATTCCTGAGTGATCTCAGAGACATATGTGATGCCCTCTGGAGGTGGGGCTGATGACAAAAAGTGTGGTTATTTATTGTGATTTGTTTGCATTTTCGTATATTTAATCACTTAGTAAATATATTTATTCACTTAGCCTGCGTAAGCTTATTAATTTTCAAATCTTTAGAATTCACATTACGTTACTGTTTCAAACATGCATTAGGGCAGTCTAGTCTGATAAACTACAACTTCTTTTCCATCACGTGGGTGGCTGGGTGTGTGTGAATCACTTACTTGGATGCATGATGGGAATAAGGCAGGAGGCAGTGTGATGCTCTGGACACTGTTCTGCTGGAAAACCTTGCATTCACATGGATGTGACATGTATCACCTACCTGAACATTGTACAGGCAAATACCCACTTTATGGTAATGGTATTCCCTACTAGAAGTGGCCTCTTTCAGCAGGACAGTGTCCCGGCCACACTGCAAAAATTGTTCAGGAATGGTTTGAAGAACACGACAAAGACTTTAAGGTGTTGACTTGACCTTCAAATTCTCATCTCAATTTGATCAAGAATGTGTGGAAGATTGAAGTCTGATCCATGGAAACCCCCTTGCCAATTAGCACAGGACATCTTCAGGGGTCTTATGAAGTTCATATGTTGATGGGTCAAACGTTCTTTGATGGCAAAAGGGGGTATACATGATTTTTGGCAGGTGTTTTTGAGGTTATGGCTGATAGATGTGTAGGAGTATTGTTGAAGTACTATGATACCACAAAAATTCAATACCTTTAATTGGTGCACAGGTCAATGATTCCATAGCCAAAGTGATGGACAGTTAGGTCACATCTGTAGAGCTAAGGATATCTGATGAGGCATAAAAAGATTAGGAGGCAGGATTCCAAATCTGTGAATTTCTCCTATAAAAAGAGACATGTCATTAAAGGTCATCCATGTTGTCTGTTTTGCCAATGGCCTCAGGACTTCCAGCACATAGGAGCCTCCACTTCCAAATTCTCTCAAGGGCTTCCTGTTCACCGAGCAATAAGATACAGATGCAGCTTTAAAAGTTTTTAAGGGAACCCAATGAAAAGATTCAATATGTGGCAGAAGTGGTAGGACATGCGCTCTTGCTAATATATTGTATTTTATAGTGTCAGTGCTGATTACCTTTAGTTATGGGTTTGATGTCCCATCTGTATGCACTGGTTTCTAGAAGAAATACAATCACCAAGCATCCATGTTTATTGCCATAGGTAGATAAAAGGCTGCCACAGAACCTCTTCTCTGAGGAATCAAAGTATCATGAATATTCAGCATGCCTAATTCTTGGTTTCCCGAACATTATACATCAGGGAATTGTTGGGCTGCCCCTTACAAATTAGATTTGACCTCCATTAACCTTGATATTTGATTCAGAACTAGGGCCCCAGTGCTAACCACCGAGCCTCCAAAGTGCGCTCCCATCGTCAGCAACATTGTTATATGGAGCATAAGAATCAAGATCCAAATGTTACATAGACACATCACTGACCTCAGGTCCATTGATACTAAAAACTCTGATCATCACAGAAATTTCCACTCCAGAGGACACTTTCATTCATCTTCTCCTTGGTGCCTCTTTATCATCACTCATATATTTTTTATACAATTTGTGTATTTTTTACTGAAACATTACAAGAACAGAACTATTAGAATAACACATACTATAAGAATGTAGTAAATGGAATTGCAAAATTTCCAAAGATATTTATACATAGTTCTACATTTCCAGAAAAAAAACAACCAATTAGTGTATTTTACATTAAAATTATGGGAGACATTTATCATTTGCAGTTGTTTTTGTGTCCGTTTGAGTCTTTGCTTTTTATGTCTGCATCAAATTTGTGAAACCGTGAACCTTAATAATATATTTGGTGTGAGTGCGATGTGGTTTACACCTATATGTGAAAAAGTACACCAGGGGGTTACCTGGAGTAGGATGTGACTTGTTTTGCAACTTTTGCAAAAGTTGCCCATAGTAAATGTGCCCTAATCTAGGTGTAATTTAACTTTTGGCTCTTAAGTATAGACTGTGAAAAGTGGCGAGGAACACCAAATGACATAAAATTTGACCAAATTGCCACAATCAGTATCACATTCAACATTTGTAACCCAAAACTGATGTATGTGATATGATAAATGTCCCCCTGTGTGTGCACTTTCCATCGGAGGTACTCCTTATGGACAGCTCTTACTGTGTCACTTAGTCAAGTGGGGGCTCGTGTTCAGATGGTATGAATTACACGACTTGGAGTTCAATGTCTAGTTGCCATTTTGACCTGAAGTTTATAAGGACTAAAACTAAAAACTGCTATTTTTTAAAATTCTAAACAAAAGTAAATTGAATTCTAAGGACCAACCTATCCAGAGTTGTACATTGTTGAACCCGCAGAGTGGGAAAAAAGACCTGAAAAAAGAGATAGAAGATGGGATAGACCCAGTGGAACCATAAATTTTGTTGACTGCCACCATGTAAGCTAATTATTATGGTCCAATCTACTGTATGTCATTTATTTAGTTTTAATTAGAATTTTTAAGAAAATCCTTAAGAGAACCTGTCATGTTGACCATGCTGTCCTATCTGCAGGCACCAGGTTATAGAGCAGTAGGATCTGAGAAGATTAAAATGTAGTTTAATGCATAGAATCTAGAACCCCAATTCTGTACGACAGTGTTCCTTAACTCCAGTCTTCAGGGCCCACCTACCGGTCATGATTTGAGAATATCCCATAGAATGCCTGTGGTAAATCCTGATGCACTTACACTAATTATATCCCCTGCTCAATGCTAAGGAAATCCTGAAAACCTGACCGGCAGGTGGGCCCTGAGGACTGGAGTTGAGGAACCCTGCTGTACAACAGTTCCTACCAATAAGTCACATATTCTCTTTGTAAATGTAAGCCTATGAACATCTGATTTTAGCCTGCAGGAGTACCATCTCTGCTCCTTCTTATGGTGGTTGACAACCATTAGGTAAGAAACATTCCCATCCAGGAGGTCACTAACTTTAAAGAACTTTTCCCACCCTGTGAAGTCCTGGAGTGAAATTCATTATCCCTCCTACATCTGTTTTTGGATTTAAAAAGTTACAAAACCCAGGTTTTGCAACCTTTTCAATGCCATTGTGACTTTTTAGTGGCATTTTACGGTATCATCACCAGCCTTATGAAAAGGGAGCGTGACAAGGGCGTGGTGTGGACGAGGCCATTGACTGAATGACTGCTGTAGATTCCAGCTTGGCGAATGGAAGGAGGAGGAGGCATGTAATTTATGATGAGGCCTGCACTTCTGGCAGCGCAGGTCCTAACATGTCCAGGGTGGCACACACTGGTCTTGATAAATCAGGGCCATGGTCTACCGCTAGGCTGCTCCTTTACTTTATCATCAGCGGAAACCTGATCTGTAGGACCCTCACCGATTCTGAGACTCTAGCGCTTTGTCCCCCTCTAAGCTTTCCTTACACAATGGTTCCCACTATCAAATTGTGCAACAAAAACTGCATCCAGCCCCATTTCTTGAATGGGGCCATACTGACAGCACACAGATGGCCAGACCTGAAGGTCTGGAAAGCTCAGAAGGTAGGACATTGTGGACGTTCAACATGCTATTTGCAAGACATCCTTTTCCAATACACCCTACGGTGTCAATGCACCTTCAATAGACGTTGGCCAACAGCTATGTCTTCCGACTTCCCCATGCACATACATGCTTAGTTGGGTAGAGCATGCATATGTTTTCAATGGGGTGAGCTGAGGAAGACACCTAGGTTTATCTCCTAGATCAGGCATTAAAATTCAACATCATTTGTCAGAAGACAGGAGCTCCTCATATACATTAGGATTGTTTCAAATCTGCGGCAGCTTATTCTCCAGATCAAGCTTTGCTGGATGCAAATGGAATCAGGGGCATAACTACCATGCGACTGCTATGGGGCCCAGGGCAAGAGGGGGCCCAGTCTTAGTTGGGATTATTCCTCTTCTACTGGAGGTGAAAACTTGGTCAGGACTCTACCCTCTAAAGGAACAACTTTTAGAAAACAAGGCAGTGGAAAAATGGCCCAAGGGTCATTGAAAAGGGTTTAGGCAGAAACCCTTCTGTCCTGTGTGGGGGGCCTGGTTTGGTCCTTGCTGTGGGGTTCTTATTTCTCTATGTACACCACTGAATGGAATGCCTGCAAATCCAGTCGCATTGT
Organism: Rhinella marina; assembly: GCA_900303285.1. NCBI lineage: Eukaryota > Metazoa > Chordata > Amphibia > Anura > Bufonidae > Rhinella > Rhinella marina. The sequence continues at coordinate 568,702 of ONZH01009270.1, read as the reverse complement.
GGCAAAAAGGCTGAGAATTGGCCAGACAGAAACTGCTGCACGTTGCAGGTTGTGTCCAGCAGATACCTGGCATTCTCTTTCAGTAATAGTGGCCGGATTGCCTTAGGCTACTTTCACACCTGCGGCATGAAGATTCGGGTGCCAGATCTCTACCAGACCCCATTATACTTAATGGGATTGGCGGGCATTGCGGTTGCATCTGGCAGTGCCCTTTCCTGGAGAATTCTGCCAGGCTGTTCATTACCAGAATACCCACCGCAGGTGTGAAAGTAGCCTTGGATTGCCAGCCAAAAACAGCGGGGTCGCCTGGGGCTATTAGTGACACTTGACGCTGACATTTCCTATGAGTATCTAGTCCTGGGAACAGAAAACAATGGAGAAGGGTCATCAGCTAAACTCGTGTGCCCACAGGCTTAGACGTTCAGGCTTACACAGAGTATTACTACCATTTTAAGTGATAAGTACATGTTTGGATTACACGTACGGCTATTAGGAGCAGTTTGGTTGGCCACATATACGTTAAGTATATTGTTGTGTTTTATATACCTCTTTTGAATGGCGGAACGATGGCCATAAAACAGATTATCTTACTGAATGGAACCCGAGGTCGGGTCCATTTTCTGTTTCAGCCTGTAAATAGATCAGCGACAGGCAAGACATTCTGTCTGCATGCTTTATGGCACTGTCATTGAGCGCATAAATTGGAAGAATGTTTGTCCTGTTAAACTGAAGGTTAAGTTGACCAAACAGGTGCTAATTTTGTGTTCCTTACAAGGGGTGATTCACATAGCGAGCACATGTCAGCAAACAGCAGTACCTCGAATGGAAATGCGCTCATGGTCTTCCATGTTATTTCGCATGAAGGTTAAAATAGAATAATATCAAGGGAGGGAAGATTTACGCAATGCCTTCCACTTTTCTATGCTTCCTTCCCTACATTAGATCATTAGTAATAATATTAGTAATAATGTTTTTTAGCAAGTGCCCGCTGCCTGCCTCCTGAACTGGAAGATTCATACTTACCTGCTCCACACCGTTCTGGTCCTACAGCGCCTCTACATAACTTTGACTGATCCACCGCCAGTGCATTGACTTATTATGACTGGCGTCTAAAATGCTGGTCTTAATAAATGACCCTCTATGTTCATATCAAGCCGTGCCACAGACAGGGCCTGATAGGAGCTTTGCTATGACAGACCTCAGAACCTTCAAAAGGCCTGAGGCTGCCATAGCAACCATATGGCTCCTGAGATCTCCGCACGGGGGAGCTGTTCGGTCACAAGTGCTCCAGAGAAAAGACCTCTCAGATGCAGCAGATATTGAAGGCCTATTAACCCAGAGGGCAGAGTGGCTACAATGAGGGTTTCTGACGCTGGAGGACCTGCCGTGTCCAGGCATTTCGCACACAGAACATAGGCTGTAATACTTCTTTTCTCCTGTGGTGGCACTGCAGGGAAATCTAACACTTGCTTTCATATTCTCCCTCCGATCACAGCTGATTGCTGGAGGTCTAAGCAGGAGAAAACTTGATCGAAGGATAGTGCTACTGACTCCAACGACTCTGCTCGTGGACCTGACTATGAGACTTGACCTATTTTTATCATGTTGTTCTAAAGTACAACAACATTGTAAGAAGAGCATTATAAAACATTGGATGACAAGCTCGTAAATAAAGGGCTCAACCCACAACGTATAAAAAGTGCCGTGCCAAGTGGGCAAGAGCGAAAAAACCACACGGGTTGGAAGATATTATTGTAAGGAAGAATTTCCTCAATTAACCACAATAATGTGTGTCTTGGATGTGATCTCCACTTGCTACAAACTCTATCATTGGTTCTTCCTGTTGTCACAAGTGCAACAATGTGCCAAGAGGCTCCACACCTGCAAGTCAGCATCTTATAAAAGTCTAGCTTGTAATAAGATGTGCTGCGTTCAATCAGAGAGATGGAAGATATGGAAGATAATGTACTGATCATGCGGGTAGGGATTTTGCCGACTTTGTGTCCTCTTGACCTGTCTGTGTTAGTAAATACCTGCATTCCCCATAATAACCATTCTGAAGCATCTTTTTTTAGGTCTTTGTGTTGTGCTCTTCCTCTGTTATTCCTCCTGGAAATGTATCTGATTGCTACCATTCCATGAAAGTGGTTTTATGTGGCCACAGAATTCCTGCCTATTGCTTTATCCCCTCGGCATATGATTTACGATGGGGAGTGTATTATCTGTACGCTGCGTAATAACTTTTATTGTATTTTAGTTGTCGGCATTGCTGCTGCTTGATAAAGGGGAAGTGACAGAATTTTATGGGATTCCAGATGGACACTAAGCTATGGTATATCTAATCTGAAGCTTAAAGGGGTTCTCTGAGATTTTAATACTAATGACCCATCCTCAGGATAGGTCATCACTATCTGATTGGTGGGGGTCCGGGACCCCTTGCCGATCAACTGGTTGAGAAGGCACTGGCAGTTCTGTGAGCGTTGTGGACTTCTCGCAGCTTGTATAGTGGCTGTGCTTGGTATCGGGTGGGTCTGTATTGTTAGCTATTAACAATATATAGTCACTGAACAGTGCCACTTTTATTAGTGCTAATAGAGCCCACTGTAGCCCTTTTGGCTGCGCAGTACTTGAATGCAGCACAGGACCGCGACATGTGGTCGTACCCTTATCCTAAATGATTTCCATCTTTCTGCCATGGATTTGCTGTTTGAACTGCCATATATCAGACATTTGCATTTATATCTATTATCTATCTATCTATCTATCTATCTATCTATCTATCTATCTATCTATCTATCTTATATCTATCTATCTATCTACTTACCTACCTAATTCCTGTCTACCTACCTTGTATGTATTTATCTATTTCTATCTTCTATACTTTTATTATGGTGTTTTCTATGTGTGTTTTCTTGCTTTCTTCAGCCTCTACAGCTCGTCTTGCAGTCAGTGTTATATGGCCGCTCAGCTATGTGCTAAATATCCAAGGTCACACTTGCCCTGAAATGTGAAAAGCTGTAAACTAATAGATACTGGTTTTATGAGGCTAATCATTTACCATCGCTGCCTGTTTATTGGTTGTAACATCCTCTGAAGTTGTGGATTCTGATTGGCCAGAGCAGCTCCCGTATGCGCTGACCTGTACATGGGGTGGATATGCTGTTTGTAACATCCCATCAGCTCCATGGCAGGGTTTGGTTTTTGTATTGTGCTGATATTTATCGCAAAAGCGTTGTCCAAATTTACTGAAGCATTGCCTCCAGACCTTATCATAAAATATGCCCCAAGTTTGGCTCAATTTGTTGCAATTTTTGACGCAATTCGTTGTGAGTTCCACATGACTGGTGTGCATTTGTGGAATAGAACATCCAGTCTATAATAGAACTGTCCTATCCTTGTCTGTAAAATGTTCTATTTTTTTTAGGATGCCGCAGAACATACGGAGGCGGACATCTTTAGCGGCCCTGTTGAAGTGAATGGATCAGCATCCGACCCGCAAAAATGTGGATCAAATGTGGACAAAAACAACGGTCGTATGCATGAACCCTAATGAGGCATCTGGCAATTGCTCATCCACCTCCCAATCCGCTGCTGTCTTTAGGGCTCTTCACACACAAATTTACTCTGGCCATAAAAATCATCATAGAAACTTTTTTCCATGCTGCATATGGTTTTTATGGCTTTTTTACTGTTGTTTTTGGGGATGCCATGTTTATGTTTTTGCCCTATTTCCCTACAGAGAAAGAGAAAACACTTGAAAAAAAACTTCATTGCAATGCTTACAAAAACATAAAAGGATGCAGGATAACGCCAGAAAGAAAGTTTTTACTTGTGTTTTTTTGGTTTTCCAACCATATACGTTTTGCGGCCCGCATGCTCGCTCATTTCTAGTAATGACAGTTTTTCTGCAGAGCAAAAAAAAAAAAACAAAACAAAAGAAAACATTTTCTCCCATCAAAAATAACAGATCTCTGATAGGAAGGGGCACAACCTGACGGAAACTGATCATAACTGATCCTCAAAATAACAGATCCGTTTTTTTGTTTTTTTTTGCTATTCTGATGGATCAGAAGAACAGAAAGCTAAATGGTGATGTGAATCCAGCCTAAAGCCTCATTCACACGTCAGTGTTTCACGGACGTGTGCTGTACGTGTTCTCCACAGACAGCACTCGTCCCCATTCATTTAAATGTTTGTATTCAGACATCAGTGTTTTAGCACAGTTCGTGGGTTCCTGTTTTTAGCACGGATGCATGTCCTATCTTGATCCGTGTTCCCGGATCACTCACGCCCATTATAGTCAATGAGTCCGTGAAAACCACGGATCCCTCACGGATGCCATCCGTGTTGCATCCGTGTTGCATCCGTGTTTCACGGATCATTAAGAAGAGATGCTTTGAAAATTATTTTTCAGTTGTTCAGTGTCAGTGAAACATGGATGCAACACGGACAGCAAAAAATGGACACACGGACCCAACACGGATCCTTCACTGACAGCTTCACGGATGCCTCACTGACCACCAGCTCACGGATTTGAGCACGGACACGGATGTGTGAATAAGGCTTAACCCGTCGGAATCGCACAGATTTTTTTTTTATCATTTGCTAAATTTTCCAAACCCATGAAAATCGCCAGTCAGATTTTTAAGACCTGAAGACATTTTTGCAACACCCGCATGTCAGTGGCAACTCAGAACGAAAAGATATCTCGCACACAGATTTCTTGCAGCCGTATTAAGTTTCTCACTGGATGTTTTATTACCGTCGGTGCACTGCTGCGTTCCTCCACCTCTTCAACGTCTACACAAACAGCAAATAATCGCCCCGATCATTGCCCTTGTGGGTTTTAGAAATAAATGCAGCCGCTATAACTCAGGGGAAGTGCTTTCAAGTGTTTTTTTTGTTTTTTTTTAAACCTCGGTAAAATAAATGTTTAGGGTCAAAAAAAATTCCCACATAATGATTTTATTAAAAGTTCATTAGAATTTGTTAGTAGAAAGATATTTGGTTTTACAAGGTTCTAAACACAGGCTGCGGCATAACGAGGCTTTTGCTTTTCCCAGGATTGGGAACTGAGGAGATGGGATCTGAAAGTTCTGCTTTCCCCGGCTGTGTTAAACCAGAGATATGCCTTCCTGCACAGAGACCCTCATGTCTTGCTCTTTGGGTGGTCCCAGATAAATGTGGAGTAGCCTTCGGTAGCCTGCAGGCATAATTGCCATGCATGCTGTTGTATCAAAGATAGCTTAATAAAGCATTACATATATCAGTGCTCCCATATTTATTACCTAACCCGCTGCATATGGTCGGCCTGTAATTAGCTTCAGCTGTGTTTTTGCTCGCTGTTAAAGGATGAAGTAGAAGTTTTGCTGCAAATTCTTTGAAATGGAATAATGTGATGCACACAGAGATAAAGGGGAAAGGGGGAATAATGAATCCCATAAGCCCGCTACTCCAGGTGCTGCTGCCCCAGTCTTACTTTTCTTTTGCGCTATTTCAAGTCTAACTACCATCGGGGGTCATTTACTGTAGTTCTAGGGGTAGAAAAGTGACAAATATTGTAGCAAGTGCTGTTTTGAGACAAAAATGTGCAACTTTTTCAATTTTTTTTCCGACATCCTCGCCACTTTTTGCAACTTTATAACATTTTGCAACACCCTCCCCACTTTTTGAAACTTTTTCCAATACCCTTGCCACTCTGCAACTTTTTCCGACATCCTTGCCACTCTTTGCAACTTTTTCCGACGCCCTCACCACTTTTTGCAACTTTTTCAGACTCCTTTGCCATTTTTGCAACTTTTTCCTACATCCTTGCCATTTTGTGCAACTTTTTCTGACACCCTCACCCCTTTTTGCAACTTTTTCAGACTCCTTTGCCACTCTTTGCAACTGTTTCTGACACCCTTGCCATTTTTTGCGACTTTTTACGACACCCTCATCACTTTATGCAGCTTTTTCCGACACCCTTGCCACTCTTTGCAACTTTTTCCGACACCCTTGCCACTCTTTGCAACTTTTTCCGACACCCTTGCCATTTTTTAAACTTTTTCCGACACCGTCATCTCTCATTTCCAACTTTTTCTGACACCCTTGCCATTTTTTGCAACTTTTTCAGACACCCTTGCAACTTTTTGCTACTTATTCCAAAAACCTTGATACTTTTTGCAACTTTTATGCCCTTTTTTACATGTGTGAGTTCCATGCATTGGACTCGCAACGTGTGGCTGCGAGAGCACCCATTCAGACCTCCCAGCACTGACAGGGTTGCATACCATTATATTGATTTATGATGCTATGTAGATCTTCAGTTCTGGAATGTATTGTATAACTCTGACAGCATTATGTCAGTGTTATCCAATACACTCCAGAACTGTAAGGGTTACATTGCATCGTAAATCAATATAATGCTATGCGAGCCTGTCAGTGCTGGGAGGTCAGGACGGGAGCTACCACCTACTTACCCTGGGAGTCCAATGCGTGGAACTCTCTCATCTGAAAGGGGCCTTAAGCTTTTTCCAACACCCCCAGCACTTTTTGCAACTTTTTCAAACACCCCCACCACTTTTTTCTACTTTTTAACTTTATTTTGACAACCTCGCCACTTTTACACTTTTACTTGTGGGTCACACTAGGCCTGTGGTCCAGCTCATTCAATGTGGAAAACTGGGCACATTACACCAGAAAAGCATTCCAGTATGTGGCTCTAGTAAATTTCAGTTCCAGAACACAGACAGTGAAAGATATGACAAATTTATTAAGAGGTGTGCACTTCACAAAAAAAAGAAAAAAAAAAGAAATAGAAAATACAATTTATTGGTCAGATCTCTGGCAGGAGTTTTTATTAAAATTGGCTTGCGAAACAGTCCTCTCTTAGGGCTTTTAATGGAGTCAGAGCATGTGACTGGAGTCAGATCACATGACTGCTGCATTATTATGTAGACACCAGTAGGAGGAGCTCAATCCAAATGCATTTTACAGCTTCCATTGCAGTTAATGCCACATTTTTATAAACTGAGCTCCACCTAGTGGTGGCAGACAGTTTTATAATATACTATGCAAAGGGAATTAGTAAACACTGGTTTCCCCCCCCCCCTGTGAAAACAAACAATTTGGGATGTTGAAATCTAACACACACAAATTTCAGCTGTTCCTGCTGTGTTATGTTAATGGGTACCTTAAACTCATCCATACACCTTAGATAGCTATCGGCAGACTAAAGGATCAGGGTTTATTGAAATCCAACTAAGGCTACATTCACACAACCGTTGTGTTTTGCTGATTTGCATATTGTGCAATTTGTGGACCACACATGCTGCGGCTGTGCTGCCTATTCTTGTCTGCAATTGCGGGGCCGCGGCACGGAGCAACGGATGCGGGCAGCACACAGTGTGCTGTCCGCATCTTTTGCGGCCCCATAGAAATAAATCGGTCCGGATCTGAGCCTCAAAATATGCGTCTCGGAGCCCACAAAAACAACTGTGTGGATGTAGCCTAAGACTGATGCTTATTTCTTTCAAATCTGTTTTCACATAAGAGTTGGGACATGCCATGCATATAACATGATTGGCTAGACCCACTGAAATTGGTGCGTTGAGCTGATGTCTGTCTAACATGGACGGCCACCTTTAAAGATGTTCTTCAACATAAAAAAAATTGGTGTCAGTAAGCTCAGATTGTCTCAACACACATTCAATCCCACTGAGACAATCACTGGTTGAGGGAGAACACTGCTGCGGTCATTGAATGGCTGAGAGGACATTTCTAGCCATTTCCTGTGTGCTGAAACGGGAGCAGGAAGTAGAGAGCTGCAGGGACCAGGGCAGCATCAGAGCAGCGATGATGGCAGATCAATGAGGTGAGTATCGGGTCCTTTATATTTTTAAAACAATCTGAGCCCATTGCCACCAAATTTTACACCCAGAAAAACTGATTGCGCTACAACCCCTTAGAGCAGTGAGTTAATCAATGCCAGGTAGTGACAGTAGGTGATAAGGGGAATTAAAGGTCCTCTATGGTGACTCGTCCCTTCAGTGCAGTCATTTTTGAGTTCTGCTATGATATAATTAGTAGAATATATTCCTCATGCAGGACACTGTGTCTCATATTAATAATACAAATTAATTGCAGTCTGTTTCAACAATAGGGCTGCTGTTTGTAGACCATATGTTGTCTGACATATTTGGATTTGATTAATTTTTTAGAACATAGAAGAAAATCCCTGAAATTTAATTTGAAAAACAAACATATTTAGATTTCTGTAATAAAAAAAATACTGGCGTTGTTTAGTGGCCACTGGAGCTAGGTCGAATATATTTAGTCTACATGACTCAAGCACATGGCCCTTTTTAGTAACAGGGCATAGAGGGACAAATCTGATAACAACAACAAAAAGAATATGGTCGACTCCATATTTATGAGGTTATCCTTCTCTGGAATTCTCCTCTTTTCTGAGCAGTTAATGTTTTTAGGAAGTTTTTCACTTGCATGGGGCAATAATTGTCACAAACCTTTTAAAGGGTTACACCCATCTCAGATAATGATGGCATAGGATATGCCATCAATGTCAGATAGGTGCGGGTCCCACCTCAGGAACCAGCAATTATTTCCAGAACAGGTCCCCAAAAGTGAAGGAGAGAACAATATGCGCCCAATTCACTTCTATGGGAGTTCTAAAAATAGCCGAGCGCACTTGGCTATTTTTGGAAATCCTATAGTGGTGAAAGGAGAGGGCGCAGCACATGCACCTCTCCATTCACTGCTATGGAACTGCTGGAATAGCTGAGCCAGTGCTGGGCTATTTTCGGGGCTCCCATAGTGGACAATGGAGGGTCACTTTTGGGGGGATGCAGTTCTGGTGGTATGGGTACCACCTATTGAAAGTACTACTATCTGTCATTGGTGGCATATCCTGATATCCTGACAATTTGCCACCAACGTCTGAGATGGAAAATAAAATAATAACTTGTAATTCATTAATTTAATCCTGTATTCTTTCTATGCTTAGGAGTCATGTGGGCGGTCCAACTTACTGATTGACAGCTAACTCTCACTGCTTAGTCATGCAGTGATAGAACCTCCCAAATGACTCCTAAGTATAGATAAAGCAGAGTTTTAAATGAATTATAATTTTTATTATTTTTCCCATAAAAATATGTAAAGATGTCGCTTGAAGATTGCACTGCATTTTCAAACAGAAGATAATACTGGTGGCAGTTGAAGGATGCAATTGAGCATGTGTGTCCTCAGTGAGGTGGACAGAGAAATAAGGAATAGAATAAACAGCAGGTGGTGCTATACAGATAGATTTTATTGAGTGGTTATACAAAATTTTTAAAGATATGCAATTACAAAAGTATTCAGATACAGGTGCTGATTTGGAAAATGTAAAATACTTTTCATGGGACAACCCCTTTAAAAGGTTATTACCATCTTGGACACTGGGGCATATCGCTAGGATATATCCCCAATGTCTGATAAGTGCGTGTCTCACCTCTGGGACTCACACCTTTACTTAGAATGGAGCCTGCAAAGTGTTGGAGGGCACACCCGACATGCGCGGCTGCCCTCCATTCATTTCTATGGGACTACCAAAAATAGCCAAACGCCACACTCGGCTATTTTCGGAAGTCCCATTGAAATGAATGGGAATCACACCACGCAAGCGCGGCCATCACTCCATTCACTTCTATAGGGCTTACAAAAACAGCCGAGACAGTGATCGGCTAATTTTGGCAGGGTGAAGGGTGGTCGCGGTGTGCCCTCTGGCACTTTGCGGGCTCCGTTTTCCTCTGGTACTGGCATCTATCAGACATCGGGGGCATATACTAGCGATATTTCATCAATGTCCAAGGTGGGAATACCCCTTTAAGGAACTGTTAAATACACAAATACAAACACAAATCTGTAAATTCTAAGTAAAAAGAGTGATCAAAAGTAATAATAACTGGATGAAATCCAAAAGTGTAAAAAAAAATAAAATAAAAAAATAAAATAATAAAACGTTTTGTTAATGTGTTTAATATCTCATATCTATTTTTGTAAAGTGCTTAAAATAGTAATGAGATAATTTTTCACTTTTTTGCCAACGGCTCTACCAGTAAAGTGAAGAATTTGAGGATTTTGTGAGCTCATAACTGATATTTTCCTGGAAGGTTTCCACAAATTGTTCACTCAAATTGCATTTTGGATTTTCCACGCATCTTGCACCTCCCGTTTGACTGACGTGTATATTCTTCCTTCTTTGACCCAGAACACACAGATCTTACGGACTACTGCGGCGTTTGCACAATCTTGAAGCATTTATTTCAAAAGTTTGCTTTTCCCTGAGGGGGAACTCTGCTCTGGCCGATTCAAAAGCCAGATGAAAAGAAAACAAACAAATAATCTGTTCGCAAGGCATTTCCAGAGCACAGTACTTGAGTAGGACCCACCAGCATAATATGGTTGGAGGTCTGACAACTGCCGGTGCCCGAGGCGGTGAGCAAGGCTGCATGTGTTTACAACCATTTCACATTTGCAGGCCAAGCAAGGAAACAAGGAAAATGTCAAAGAATTACAAATAAAACAGTTGACCATCAAAGTCAGTGAGGCCTGCAGATGAATAATTTTTAGACTGGAGGTATCAGGTTTCTTAAATATTTGTCACAGCTGTGCAAGGAAACAGTTCTGTTCAAAAGTGCAGCCACACACAGTTTAGTCCAAAAAACGTATTTATTTAACATTATTTTGGCCTTACTGGCGTGTGCCTCTGCAACTTTAACTGTTTTATCTTCAAGTCAACTCTTTTTTTTATTGAAAAGTTCCAATGGGATGTCCTCATTTTGAGTAGTGCTGTTTTTATTTTAAAGAATAAAAATTGGATATTTCTATTTTGACAAAATGGCGGTTACTCAGATGCGGGCATACGTGTGCCAGATGGGCATTTTGTCAGGGGAGGTGTTACCTGTTTAGGACTAACATCATAAGCTAAACCTTCTTCCAGATAAAAGGGCTCTGCAACTTTGACTGTTTTATCTTCGAGTCAACTTTTTTCTTGAAAAGTTCTAATTGGATGACCTCATTTTGAACTGAGATTTTTTTTCAAGAATAAAAATTGGGTATTGCCATTTTGGCAAAAAGGTGGCAAATGCAGGCAGATGTGTGCCAGGAGGGTATTTTGTCAGAGGAGGGGTTCACTGTTCAGGATTATCATAATAAACAAAACCCTCTTCCAGGTTTTGTGGCTGGCTCTGCAACTTTGACTGTTTTATTTTCAAGTCAACTTTTATTTTATTGAAAAGTTCAAATGGGATGACCTCCTTTTGAGCAGAGATGTTTTTTTTTTTTTTAAAGAATGAAAATTGGATATCGCTATTTTGGCATGAAGGGGGCTACCTAGATGCTGGCATATGTGTGCCAGATGGGAATTTTGTCAGGGGAGGTGGTCCCTGTTCAGGACTATCATCATAAGCTAAACTCTCTTCCAGATAAAGTAGCTCTGCAACTTTGTTTTATCTTCAAGTCAACTTCTTTCTTGAAAAGTTCCAATGGGATGACCTCTTTTTGAGCTGAGATTTTTTTTTTCAAGAATAAAAATTGGGTATTGCCATTTTGGCCAAAAAATTGGGAGTTTCAGGCAGACGTGTGTCAGATTTGCATTTTGTCAGAGGAGGGGTTCCCTGTTCAGGACTATCATAAGCTAAACCTTTGACTGTTTTATCTTCAAGTCAACTTTTTTTTTCTTGAAAAGTTCCAATGGGATGACCTCATTTTGAGGTGAGATCTAAAAAAAAAACAAAAAAACCCCCAAATCATGACAAGCTAAACCCTCTTCCAGATGTGGCTCCTGTTTTGGAGGATGAGGTCTATCTAAAGACCGTCTATGAAAACAGTAAAGCTCCATATAGCCCTTGATAATTTAGGACAAACCTGATTTTCTTTTTTTCTCACAGTGATCCTAGCAGAGAAACCTTTCATAGTTGTTATCATGTTGTTGTTCAAAAATAGTCTAATTCAATTTTTATTGAAGTGGAACCTACTTTTTCTATTCAACTAAAGATTTTATTGTTGGCATCAGAGCCAGATTAAGGGCAGTGGTGTACTCTGGTTGGTAAAACATATATGGGGCTCCTTGGAAAGGAGCAAAATGCTAAGCAGTGCTTCAATAACCATCAACGTGGCATGAGTTTGAGATGATCTGCCATTGAAGAAGTTTAGAGTACATTACATGAGGTCAGTATGGCAGAGTAGACAACCCCAAATGATGGACAAACCAGGCAATGGTTGTTCATATTTTTTAATGCATTCTGACATTGCTAAACTAAAATATCAACCAAAGTCTTTGCCACTGCCCCATTGGTTACGTTACGATTTCAAACCCAATACTTCATTAAGAGATTTGCCAGTAGAGATGAGGGAATGTTTTAAAATTCAATTTGGATCCAATTGAACCGAATCGGCTGTCCAATTCGATTCAGGTCGAAGGACTCTATACTGACAAGGACTCTATACTGACAGGGAGTGTTCCACAGTATTGGCGCATAGCAAATGTGGTGCCAATATTCAAAAAGGGCCCAAAAACAGAGCACGGGAACTATAGGCCGGTAAGTTTAACATCTGTAGTGGGTAAACTGTTTGAGGGTTTTCTAAGAGATGCTATCTTGGAGTACCTCAATGAAAATAAGCAAATAGCTCCATATCAGCATGGCTTAATGAGGGATCGATCGTGTCAAACCAATTTAATCAGTTTCTATGAGGAGGTAAGTTCTAGACTTGACCGCGGGGAATCAATGGATGTCGTATATCTGGACTTCTCCAAAGCATTTGACACGGTACCACATAAAAGGTTAGTATATAAAATGAGAATGCTTGGCCTGGGAGAAAATGTCTGTATGTGGGTAAGTAACTGGCTCAGTGATAGAAAACAGAGGGTTGTTATTAATGGTACATACTCAGATTGGGTCACTGTCACTAGTGGGGTACCACAGGGGTCAGTATTGGGCCCTATTCTCTTTAATATATTTATTAATGATCTTGTAGAAGGCTTGCACAGTAAAATATCAATTTTTGCAGATGACACTAAACTGTGTAAAGTAATTAACACAGAAGAGGACAGTACACTGCTACAGATGGATCTGGATAGACTGGAGGCTTGGGCAGAGAAGTGGCAGATGAGGTTTAACACTGACAAATGTAAAGTTATGCATATGGGAAGGAATAATGCAAGTCACCAGTACATACTAAATGGTAAAATATTGGGTAACTCTGACATGGAAAAGGACCTAGGAATTTTAGTGAACAGCAAACTAAGCTGTAGAAACCAGTGTCAGACAGCTGCTGCCAAGGCCAATAAGATAATGGGTTGCATCAAAAGGGGCATAGATGCCCGTGATGAGAACATAGTCCTGCCACTTTTCAAATCACTAGTCAGACCGCACATGGAGTACTGTGTAAAGTTCTGGGCTCCTGTGAACAAGGTAGACATAGCAGAGCTGGAGAGGGTTCAGAGGAGGGCAACTAAAGTCATAGCTGGAATGGGTGGTCTACAGTACCCAGAAAGATTATCAAAATTAGGGTTATTCACTTTAGAAAAAGGAAGACTGAGGGGAGATCTAATAACTATGTATAAATATATCAGGGGTCAGTACAGAGATCTCTCCCATGATCTCTTTATCCCAAGGACAGTGACCATGACGAGGGGACATCCTCTGCGCCTGGAGGAAAGAAGGTTTGTTCACAAAAATAGAAGAGGATTCTTTACAGTAAGAGCAGTGAGACTATGGAACTCTCTGCCTGAGGAGGTGGTGATGGTAAGTTCACTAAAAGAGTTCAAGAGGGGCCTGGATGTATTTCTGGAGGGTAATAATATTACAGGTTATAGTTACTAAATATGGGTTGTTGTTGATCCAGGGAGTAGTTCTGATTGCCTGATTGGAGTCGGGAAGGAATTTTTTCCCCTAAAGTGAGGAAAATTGGCTTCTACCGCACAGGGTTTTTTTTGCCTTCCTCTGGATCAACTTGTAGGAAAACAGGCCGAACTGGATGAACAGATGTCTTTTTTTCGGCCTTATAAACTATGTTACTATGAATAAATTTGACCCATATCAAAAGAGCTCTGATTGGCCTGGAACAGTCTCTCTCTTGCCGTTTCTAATTACTCAAATCACACAAAATTCAGGTTCCCTAGAATCAGAACTTTAGGAAAAATTTGAGTCAAATTTCCAAATTTTAGAATCGATTCATTCATCTGCTATTGCCACACTTTCATTGAATGTGTATTCTAAGAGACATAATGCCCCAAAAATTTACAAAAAGGAGTCTAGAAGTTACGTCAAGTTATCTACCAGCACCAGTCATGAAGTTATACCTTGCCATTCATCATGAATATTGTGAAAGAGCACATATAATAAAATGTCCCCTACAAGCACGTGGAATGATAGGTTTATTTAGCATGTCCGATTGAAACATAAGACTTCTGAAATAATATTGTTTGCACAGAGAGAACAAAGTTTTTTGCAGTCTTTGGCTCAAACCAAACACAATGAATCACCCAAGAACTTCACACCCGATCATCAAGAGCACTGCTGAGGGGGTAATGATTTGGGGTTGTTTTTTTGCCACCTGACCTTGATGCTTCATACTCATCCTTCATGCACTTCTCTTTATATCAGGGTATTCAAGAAAGGTCATGTGAGGCCACCTCTTTGAAATTGGATCATGCAACAGGACAATGATTCTAAGCACACATTCTACTAATGAACACCAGCCAACGGTCCCAAATACAACGCTGTGGGAAATTATACCATGACTTCAATAACTTAGATCTCCACAGACAGACAGTGCTCCCAACCACCTTTTCCAAGACACTACATTCCTTTGGCTGCTAGATCTCAAGCATGCTAATTCAGGTATCCAACTATAGTATTGACTACATGAAAAAGTTCCCACTAAGTACTTTTTTTGTCATGAATTCATATTATTCTTGATCAGCAGGTATGAGATCCAGATACGTAACTGGGAACCCACATACTTTCGGACAGTGATGAAATCCTCTGGTGACAGGTGTCACAGGTCCAGCATAATAAATTAGCAAATTTTGCATTTAAAAATGGCTACCTCCAGTTGGGTTATTTATAGAGATGAGCGAATCATTCAAAATTTTATTCGCTGAACATTCATCGAACTTTTCATAAGATTTGTATATTCGACGAATATATTTGTTGAATCTGCGTACAAAATATACGTTATTATGTGGCGTTTAGTGAACATTCGCGCAATAATAATGAACGTTCAGTTTTAAAAGGTACGCAACTTCTTTGAACACATACGCATGAGCGTACAAATTGCGTACGAAAATGACGGGCTTTGCTGGAGAGGAATGGTGGAGCAGGAGGAACGCTCTGAGTCTGACCCCTGGCTACATATGGATACTGTATCAGCAGATGACAGCAGCTCATCTGGCTGTGACTGAGATGAGCGTGCCATCCACTCCACTATGTCATCCACTTTCTCCTCCACTACAATTTTGCGCCTTGGTGGGTTAGCCCGGTGGAACACCGGCCAAGTATTGCAAATACTACAAGTAGAAGCTCCGGCTACAGGTCCTTTGGCACTGCTGCCCTGTGCCACCTTCTCCTTTTTTTTTTTTACAGCTCAAGGTCTGGCTGGAACTGGACCCCTTTTGCTTATCCTTTCCATATATTTTTCACTTGACTCTGTGGCCCTGCAGCTGGTCTTTGTCTTTGTCCCTGTCTCTCTCCCTGTCTCTCTCCCTATCTCTCTCCCTGTCTCTCTCCCTGCCTGATTAATTACTAGCCCTGCACTGGCCCTGCACTTGCCCTGCAGTATCCCTGCAGTATCCCTGATGTGTAATACGGATTTCCTGAACAATTACACCCAAATTTAAACAACACAGGTCTCAGTGTCTCAGAACTTCACACACAGTGCTTCTACTCGTCTCAGCAGTCACAGCAGAAGTGATGCGTCACTGGCTTACCGAGCCTAAGCCAATCAGAGCAAGCCCTGCCCACTAAGTCAAGTGACCGCTTTCTTCCCGGGCTTTTGCGCACGAATAACGAACTAACAGTAAAAGTTCGCTAATTACTACGCAACAGCGTATAGAGTAACTTATACGTAGCATTAGCGTACAATTTATCGGACAAGTACGTAGCGAATGCGTAGAAAGCATTAGGAACATTTTCGAATCTTACAGAGCGAATCACCTAATATTCGGATTCGTTTTGCAGCTGAAAATTTCCAAGATTCGATATGAATCAACAAATCCACGAATAGATTTGCTCATCTCTAGTTATTTAGACTATACCCAGGGGTCATTCATTTGCCTAGTTCCTACTTTAGGACATGGAAACACACTGGCTTGACTAACTTGAATTTAATTGTAGGCTTGAAAATGTTTTCCAACAGGGGTGTAGCTATAGTGGAAGCAGGGGAAGCGGCTTTGGGGTCCAACCTCAGAAAAGGTCGACCCAGGAGGAGGACTAAAATATTTTATTGTCATGGCTCCCTCAACATTATACAATGACATTATATGCAGTTACAGTATATATTGTGACATGACATACAGTATATATGTGTAGAAAATGGACAGAGCAGCTGCCTGGTCTGGTTTGAGAGAACTATCTTGACTAGCCACAGGAGGAGGGTTGTCCAATTTAAAAATTTGCTATAGGGCCCTATCAGTTCTAGTTATGCTACTACTGCCCAATATCCATTGTTTAGAAGAGAGTACCCCCAATAATAGCAAAGCTCAATAATTGTCAAGGTAAATGGCTGAAATAGATGAATTTATGTATTTTTCCAGTCTTAGAAATGTTGTCTTTTGTTAGTGCACTTCTTTTTTGCCTCATGTTTCTTCTGTGCATGAAAGATC
Organism: Rhinella marina; assembly: GCA_900303285.1. NCBI lineage: Eukaryota > Metazoa > Chordata > Amphibia > Anura > Bufonidae > Rhinella > Rhinella marina. The sequence goes on along the minus strand of ONZH01009270.1, from coordinate 551,835 downwards.
AGGACCAAGAGACGCAAAAGTCATCTGTTGTCAGCAAATAGAAATGGCTCACAATGGAAAAGCTGTTATAGAGATTAATATGAAAAATAGCCCCTAGTGGTGGACCAAAATTGTATCATTTAACATCAAGGATAGAATTGTGGATTGTGGATCCATCTAGAGTAAAAAACTTTTCTATACAGTGAGCCACAACCAAAAAATAAAGGGAGCTTGGCTTAGTGGAAAACAGCATGGTCCAGGGGAAGGGGGTCTGTGAGCAGAGCACTGTCGGACTGGGGTTCCTTGGGCCAGAGGAAGTTGATTCTTGGGCCCAAGGCCGACATCATCAATAAAGTCTAATAGGTTTTAAAAATCAAAGATATAGACCCTAATGACAAGTGATTAGCTTCAAATGGGATTTTTTTCTCCTAGAACTTTGGGACTTCATAGACCGGGCCCACTGGAGGACCAATAATAGAGCAGAGCCACCATTCTTCCCTACTGTCCTTGATTGGGACACTCTGCATTAGTCATAATAGACAGACATACTTCAGATTTTTAGCAAAGTAACATTTCCAGGGAAGGGTCAATTTTTTCACTTGAATCTCATCATCGAAAATATTGCATCATTGGGAACACTTGCTTGATTTGGTGGTGGTGAGTAACCTTTATAATTATAATCAGGGACATAACCATCGAAGTTGCAAAAGATTGCAGTCACATCTAGACCCTTGACCATGAGTGTGTCCGAAAGGTCCCTTTGACTTATGTGTAAGATCAGTACTATATGTGACATGTTATAGTTGGGGAGTCCTGTTACAGATTTCGCGCTGGACCCTTGAAGTCCTTCTGTCAAGCCACTGGATATGACTCCTAGCTGCCAACTGGTATTCACCTACGTAGCACACTCACTATATACGGTTGATATACAGAACACTGTTCTTCATTGTAGAAAGTTTTCTCCATTGCGCAGATGAAAAAAAAACAAAAAACATTGTGCCACAGTTTCTCCAGAAAATCAATTCAAAGTGAAACGTGTTTTCCTGGCATCTGGCAGGTTTCCTTTAATCAAATACAAATTACAGCCTGGCGGATGAATATTTTGTATATTATGCAGTCTGATTGCAAACATCAGAAGGTGGGCATTCATTACAAGGGCAAGTCTTCGGGGCAGACTTTCCTAGTAATCTGCTTAAACCAACACATACGGGAAAAGGTGAGACATTGATGTGAGCGAGGTCTGAATACTTACATTAGCATGTCTGTCTACTGCATAAAATTAGTCTTGCTAAGATTCTTACTTCACATGTAAATGCCTGAAATAGCAGGAAAGTATTACAATGCAGGGTAGGTAGGACGGATATGACCCTCATGGTAAGAATTGAGCTCCTCTGGTCTCCAGACTACTTGGCAATGTGCACACCATAGAGAGAAGGTATTTACTTTCTTTCTAATATGTTTTCTTAAATACTCCAGAAACTATTTCAAGTGACCTTTCAACATGAGATATTTAGGTGGCTATATAGGCAATTGCAAATAGCCTGTAACGTGGAACATTTTCTTGGTGGGCTTCCCTTTACAAAAGAAGACAATCACAGACCATACAAAGTCCAATAAAGTTGAACTTTACTAAACATGAATTGCAAGTACAAAGGCACACAAGCTTGTTGGTTACCATCACTGTAAAAGGTACAGTTTGCACTAGTTTTACACACCAGGTGCCACAAGTTCTTAAATGCTAAAAACAGTAATATGAACAGTAGAAGAACCGTCCACACTCAATTTCTCTTCACAGAGACCACACCTAGATTACTTTACATCTTACTCCAAACTAACCACATGTCAGGTGTCAGACATCAGTCTTTTACTAGGTCTCACCCTGCTCTCAAGGGCTTTACTTCCTCCCAACTATTACCCAAAGTCTCAAGGGTTCTCTCACACACAGTCCTCAAAGTCCTGTCCAGTAAGAAACACAAAACACACTTCATGTCTATACTGTGCTGTTGCATGGACTCGCTGACACTACTTAGTCTAGTCACAATGCCCCTTCGCTGTCAAGTCCATGCAGCCTCTTCCTAAACTATTACAAAGACATGTTTCAGGCCTGCAGGGTAGCCAGTCTCCTCTGAGCTGTTCCACCAAGTCCATCACAGTTTGACCACAATACAGTTGGTACCCAACACTGGCTCTGAAACTGATCTGACTATTTCTATGGTCCCAATGGATTGTCCAGAGCTAATACCCCTGAGCTGATGTTTTGCACCTTCCAGGATTCTGCCCACATGAAAAGCTTATAAGCCAACTTCCCAACTGACACAGCTCTGTCAGGTCCCAGACATCAAACGGTCACCTTTTAGCTCACTGTCCACTCCATGATACCTCCACAAGACCGTGGCTCAACAAGACTGTCATACCACTTTCTTCTCTAGGATTCACTAACTTTCTACAGGTGACTTCCAATACTATTTGACTCGGCAGCCCAGCCTTCAGTCACAACTTCTCAAATTCACCATGTCCACAGGTCAGCCTCCAGACCAGCTTCTGGTCCAGTATATGGTGTAATTCCAGTCTGTTTTGTGGCCATGTTGGTTTTGGATCATATCAGCTAGAGATGAGCGAAGTATTGGAAAATTCGATTTGGCTGTTTCGACAAATTTTACAATAAATTACTTTGTCACGAAGCTCATTTCTTTGTAAGTAGTGGGTGCAATGACAGGGAGCAATGACCGTCCCGCTTATTGTACCCCTCAGATGCCGCGTTCCTGGCTGATCGCTGCATCTGACAACAATAATACAGTGTAAAATTTAAAAAAATTATACTTACCTCATCCATTTGAGCGGCCAGCTGGCGCCATCTTGATTGAGGATCTAGCACAAAATCTTACGCGGCTCAAGATGACATTACCACGTTGGCCGGCATGGTGACATACATCACCGTGCACGGGATTTCGCGCGGGATCTTCAATCAAGAGGACAATGGTCGGCTCTTCGCGCTCAAACAGATGAGGTAAGTATGATTTTTTATTTTTACCACTATTCAGGCAAAATCGTTTCATTACCACAAAGCATAAGGAAATTCAGCTTTGTAGCGAATAGAATTTTCCCTGAAATTGGACTTCGATTCGCTCAACACTAATATCAGCCATGAAAAAAATAGATTGGATCTCTAAGGACTCTCATCCTGGACTCTTGTGAGGGTAATAATTGCTTATCTTGTTTTGTACATTAATGAGGAGATTTATTAAGGTCGGCATTTTCTAGGCCAAGCTAGATATCCCCTGTGCCGCTGGTGGAGGTGCTTAATATGCGATGAGATGCACGCCTTAAATTAAAAAATTAAGAAATTAAGTGAATCCTCCTGCATTCCATGCGCCTGAGAGGAGATCCATGCTAGCTCGTAGCTGGCATAGATTTCACTGATCATATACGCCAGGAAACTGCCGAGGTTAATCCCACCCTCACTCTGCCCATGGCACTCCCCCTTTTCAGAAAGCGGTAAAGGCGGAGTAGATACGGTACTTGCGCTGTTCCCTGGTGTATACGGAAGGTACATCTTTCCCTATATTTGTGACTAACATCTCCATCTATTATCAGTAATCCTCATGTTGCCTGACTTTACTGACTTATAGCTTGTATTTGTGACTCTTTGGATCACTTTTTTTTTTAAAATCAATAAAAAGAAGTTTTTATTGCTTTTTCTGCCATGTTCCCCAAAAGGAAGGATGCACTCATATCTAACATCTAATCATTATTTCTTCATCCATGGTATGGGGCACATTTATGACCTTAGCAACCAATTTCCCATAGCAACCAACCACAGCACAGCTTTCATTTTTAAATTGAAAATGAAAGCTGCATTCTGATTGGTTGCTACCAAAGACAGTTTTTCTTTTTGATGGTGTCCTAACTCTCCATATGTATTAATTACCTGTGTATTAGCCCTGTATAATTTTTTTTTTTTTTTTTAGAATCATTGTTTTATGGGCTCGGATTGTACTTTCTTCCTTCCATAATAAATTAATTCTAGTGAAATCAAGTTTCCTCTGTCCCCTCTCAGCCGTCTGGTCCACACTATCGGGTGCAATTACCCCCTCTACACGGCGCAGTGAAATCTTTCCTTTCAGGCATAAAATGAGTCACAAAGCTGCTAATCAGCAGGCACAGGAGGGGCAGCCGCTTGCATAATGTCTTCTGCGTCACATTTGCATGCCAGGCTATTGAATTTTGTAAGATTAAAGGCAGTTCCCCATAAAGCCATATCTGCCCATTACTTTTCCTGTTATTGAGAGAAATTGCAGACACCCATATTTTCTGGTAATGGATCTAACCTTTAGGACCCAATTAAAATAAACTTTTATGTACTGAGTTTTAAACCTTAATGATTTTCCAAAACACCTGAAGTGTGTCCGCCAAGTGAGCGCATCCTTTTCTGCTACTGATAGTATTTATCTGCTACTTTTAATCCTTTTAACTCTTTGCTAGGCCCTCAACGAGATCATTTTATGTCAATGACATCCGCAGCAGGCAGAGATGTCTTCCATTGCAGCAACGTTGGGATCCTGGAGCTTTCAGCCCTGTTCCTTGAGACCTTCACAGTCGAAACTATACTTGCTACTACTTGCCAATTTTCCTGATGCCCTCTTTTTAGACTACCTATTGAGCTCAGCCATTTCTATGTCTCTGCGTTTCACCACTAGGGTTGCCATCGGTCCCAAAAAAAATACTAGCCAAGTTAAGCCACACCCCAAAGGGGGTATGATTTTGGGGGCATGGCTTAACATGGGGTGTTAAGTCTCTATGTCGTAATGTGGCTCCCATTATTAATAGTGCCCCCATTAGTGTCCCCCACTAATATTAATGCCTCAATTAGTGCCCCCCAGAATTAATAATTCCCCTATAAGCGCCTCCAGTAATAATAATGCCTCTATTAGTGCCCCCAATAATATTAACACCTCCATTAGTGCCCCCCAAAATTAATAATGCCCCAATTAGTGCCCCCAGAATTAATAATGCCCCCATTTGCACCCCCCCAGAAATAATTATGTCCCCATAAGTGCCCCAGTAATAGTAATGCCCCCATTAGCACCCACCCCCAGAATTATGTCCCCATAAGTGCTCCCAGTAATAGTAATTCCCCCATTAGTGCCCCCAAAGTAAATAATGCGCCCATTAGTGCCCCAATAATATTAATGCCCCCAATAGTGCCCCAATAATATTAATGGCTGAATTAGTGCCCCCCCAGAATTAATAGTGTCCCCATTAGAGTCCCCCAGTAATATCAATGCGCCCATTAGTGCCCCCTGTAGTGCCCTCCAGTAGCAGTAATGCCCCTTTCTCTTTGCAAAAAAAAAAAAAAAGAAAAAACTCACCTCCTCTATTTGATTGTGCCACTGTGAACACTTACTGCTCACTGGATGCTCGGGCACATCCATTTTGCAGCGAGTGTTCACCGAGGTGTGATCAAATGGAGGAGTTTTTAAAATTTTTTTTTTAACCTTCTTAACACAACTGGGGGAGGGATCAAGTAACAGAGTTAGTAAAAAATTACTGGCACCGGCAGGGGCACTAAATTACCGACTTGGCCAGTGAGTTACCGGCTGGGTGGCAACCCTGTTCACGACCGAGCAGGTTAACCAACACTTATTGTCTTTGGCCCTGGTCCCTCAGTAATATACTTGGTAATGCTGAAATAAGACATATGTCCATCCAGTTCAGCCTATTATCCTGCTATGATACAGAGGAGGACCTCTACCCCCCACTTCTCCATGAAACAAAAGCCATTTTTTTAAATTTTAGGGAATAAAATTTCTTCCTGACTCTAAATCTGCCATCAGAATAATTCCCTAGATGAAAGTCCCATCTAGTAACTATAACATGTAATGTTGTTACACTCCAGGAATTCATCCAGGGCCCTCTTTGACTCTTTTAGTGAATTCACCATCACCTCCTCAGGCAGAGAGTTTCATAGTCTCACTGCTCTTACCGTAAAGAATCCTCTTCTATGTTCGTGCAGAGATCTTCTTTCCTTGAGATGTATAGGATGTCTCCTTGTCACAGTCCTGGGTATAAAGAGATGATGGGAGAGATTGGCACTATAGTACTCAAAGCACCGGAATGTGTGGTGGTTTTTACCAGCACCCGGACAAAGTCTCCATTTAACATTTTGTTATGGCGCCTGAGATGACCAAATCGAATCCAATGAAGTGGAATTCGATCCGAACTTCAGGATAAATTCGATTCACCGAAAAAACTAATTTTCTCGTGCTTCATGGTAGCGAATCTATTTAACCTTAAATTGTGTAAAAAAAGCAAAAAAAACCCCCATACTTACCTCCTCATCTGGGGCCACGCAAGATTTCTCGCAAGGTCTTCAAGTAAGATGGTGGCAGTCGGTCCGTCGTGAGGAAATGGAGGCGGTAAGTATGATTTAATTTTTTTTATGTTAAAATTTTTGTTAATTTTAAACTGTATTATAACTCTCATCATGTAAGAACGCGACATCTGAGGGGTACAAGGATGGGGAGCGGCATTGCGCTCTCTACTAACAAAAAATTATCATTGTTATTTTGTCACAAAGCAATTTTTTTTGTAAAATTCGGCGAAGCACCCGAATCGAATTTTCCAAAAGTTCACTCACCTCTAATGGCGCCCTTTAGTTATTGCCAATAGATGAAGATCTCTCTGGACTAATATAATCCTATGAGTATCCCATTGACCAGAGACCCCCGTACAGATATCAGCACAGCTATTTTTCGACCACTAAGTATCCACATGAAGGTGAGGGGTCTTATCCAGCTATGATGGGGGGGTTGCACCTCTAGCCCATGAATTTCCTTGTAAACTATGACCCATATTCTTCCGTCACTTCATTTACACTCTCTTAGTAAATAAACTCAGTGTGTCTCCCTGTGGCCCGGGCCCCATAGTCACACAAAAACAGATTCCAGGCATAAAACAGGATTTGTGTAATTGGCCCATACATGATGCAGGAAACATAAGTTATATAGGACTACCAGTACAACCTGCTGATTTAATGCATGGCAGGAATAATACACAGAATCCATTAATATCTGACACCACCAAACATTTGCAGCCACACGTAAAATGTAAAAAAAAAAAAAAGCCGCTAATCAATGCATCCAAAACAAGAGCCTTTTAAGTGTTTTTATAAGGCCAGATACGTGTAAAGCAGACTTATTAGATGTGAAGGGAATGGTTATTTGCACAAAGTGAGCCGAACATGTGCAATAATATTGTAAAATGTTTATGAGTCTAGAGTGTGTTAGATTTTCCTAAAATACATCAGCTTCTCAGCTTGCAGTTAATATAGTGTTGTGTGTTATGTCATATCCTTCCCAGACTATTTTCAGTTTGAGTTATACTTTTTCCTTGGTAAATTACAGTATTATATTATTAATAAAAATAAAATAAAATAAAATTTAAAAAAATGTTCGCGAAAGCAAACTGCCAGGAAAAGAGAGGCGTATATTTCCATCTTACCCCCAAATCTTGCGGGTTGACACTCCATTCTCTCCCCTCTTTCCCGACGTGGAGCCGTTTATAAGACGCATTGTTAAGTCAGGCTTGCCGTAATACTTCCCTTCCACTCTACGGTTAATACAGCTTCATTTTCTTGGTGTTAATGCTAAACAAATATATATCTTTAAGCTCCGGTTGCTAAGCAGAGAAGGAAAAAAAAAACCTGGATCTCCTACTCTGTGGCTCTTTTGTAAGCAAGAAAAGGAAAAGGTGGGCCAATTTGATGTCTGGCATTAAATTGTGATTTAAGTAAACACTACTTTAAGAAAAAAAAATGGGATTTCGTAAAACAGACCGCAAGTGAAGTCTGCCCAGGATGGTGGATTGGTGTTTAGGAATTGCTTTAATTGATGGAAAATAGAAATAAATATAAAAAAAGTGATTTTTTTTTTTTAGTGGCGGTCTACAGGCTTCAGGCGGCCGTCCTTCCTTCAAGGAAAAGGGGAAATTTAAACAGGGTGGCTTTTACTGGTATCTTTTTGTAAGCAGTAAAAAAAGGAATGGTAAAAGGTTACAATTTTGGACAATTAGTTTCAGTTATTTACAAAATAACAACACAAGATACATTGATCTATTGCTGCTAAGCAACATTTACAATAATAATCATGAGTTTTTTTTGCAGACTTTTTGATCAAAATATTTAAAGGGGTTTTCCAAACTGATGACCTATCCATAGGATATCCGATACTCAATACCCCCGCCGATCAGCTGTCTACAAAGTCACTGGCGCTCATAGGTAGCACCGCGGCTTTCTCTCTTTCCTCACCAAGCACAGCCCCGTACATTGTATGGTAGTTGTGCTTGGTATCACAGCTCAACCTCTATTCACTTCAATGGGGCTAAGCTGCACCTAGGCCATGTGACCTGGGTCGGATTAACCATGGTGCACCGGGGGTAACTGCTACAGGCCCTACAGTGCACCATTACTAGGGTACTAGTATTTTTTTTTATTATTGCATTGGACTGATTTTGAGCTAAAAATATTTTTTTTCAATTGGTCTTTATTACAAATATGGAACCCTTTTCTCTGTACAGGGCTGAGATGCTCTAATAGAGGGATTTGAATTTTCTCTCTGCTCCGTCAGCCAGCTCACCTAATGGGCTCCTTATCTCTGCTCTCTGACATTATAAATGCTCATTATAGCTCAGTTCCTATCTTACTGATAAGAATTTGGCTAAGGCTACTTTCACACTAGCGTTTTTAATTTCCAGTATTGAGTTCCGTCATAGGGGCTCAATACCGGAAAAAAACGCTTCAGTTTTGTCCCCATTCATTGTCAATGGGGACAAAACTGAACTGAAGACAACGGAATGCTCCTGAAAGCATTCCGTTCCGTCTTCAGACCGGAGAACAAACCGCAGCATGCTGCGGTTTTCTCTCCGGTCCAGGCATCCGCACCAAGACGGATCCGGAATGACCCCCAATGCAAGTCAATGGGGACGGATCCGTTTGGTGTGACACACCAGTAATCCGGATCTGTCCTCCATGGACTTGCAATGGGGGGTCATTCCGGATCCGGCTACACATATACAGAAATACATACAGACATACATACATACACACACATACACACAAACACATACATACTCACATACTCCAGGCAGGGACGCCGGCAGCATGTCTTCACGCGCCTCCTGCGTGCAGCTATGACGTTTCCCCACTGCGCCCAGCAGAGGGCGCTGTGGGGAATCGTCATCACTGCGCGCAGGAGGCGCTGAAGACGTGCTGCCGGCGTCCCTGGCTGGAGTATGTAAGTATGTATATGTTTGTGTGTATGTGTGTGTATGTATGTTGTCTGTGTCAACATGTGTGGGGCCGGAGCACTGCTCCGGCTCCACACATGTATCAGCGGCAGTACGGATCCGTCGGCACCCTTTAGGTGCCGGATCCGTGCTGCCGCTAGTGTGAAAGAGGCCTTAAATAAGTGTGTATGACCTCTCAGTAAATTAGAGATAAGGTTTATTAGATGACGGCACAAAGTGAAAGTAAAAAGTATGATTCACACAGCTAGGCAGTTAAGCATAGTGAGTGCCCCGCCCATGCATATGATGCTCATATAGGCCTATAATTAAGTTATACATGTAGAGAGTGTTTGTGAGTAGGTATGTACAGTATGTAGAAGATATAATATCTAGAGTACAAACTTGCCAACTCTCCTGGAACAATTGGGAGGCTTCTGAAAAAGAGCAGACCTTCTGAACTCCCAGAGGGCTTGATAAATCCCCCGCACAGGGCGTGGAGGACACATCATAAAAGGGGTTGGGACATACATGGAAGGGGGTGGGATCTACAGAAAATAGGCGAATTCAAACCTGAAAAAAATTATGCGGCACGCTTTGTGGACCACACTTATCCCTCTCCTACAAACCAACTTGTTAACATTTGCAAGTATGCTAATGTACGGTGCACACTGCCCTGAAAACTCCTCCTGGTTTACTCCAAATCAGTGTATTAGTCTTACCCCCCACAATGAATGGACTGCTCCATACTCCAGAGACCCTAAGTCTGGCCTTGCATGTGACCAATGAATGTCACATCACATGGCCTGTGAGAAGTCCGTGGATCAGCGGTGGTCCCAAGTGTCAGACCCCCCACTGATCACATACTGATGACCTATCTGGAGGATAGATCCACAGTTCAAAATACTTGGCAACTTCACAGCAACCTTTTTCAAGTGGGTCCCTATGATACTGGGTGCAGGGCTGCAACATCGCATCCGCATGGGGGGAGACTCCGCAGGCTAAGCTTCCTTGGCTCTGAGTCACACAACACCACTCCAGGCAGTACCCACCATGTGAACTGATCACAAAAGCTTAACTTTCCATCGGGTCTCAGACAACAGACTGAAAACAAGTAGGTATTAACCCTTATGCGGCTTCCTGATAATTAAAAGCACTGTGGTCAAATGAGTGGAGTGCTGGCCTGAGAAAAAAAATGAGGGTACAGAATGCAAAAATAGCACAAACCTAGAGGAAAAAAACATAGACAGACAAGTCACATTATTATGACCAGCAGCTAATATCCAGAGTAACCACCATGTGCAGCACGGACGGGCGCAGATTGACTCAATGTATGGGTGTACATGATCTGCAAGGATGGATTCATGCCCATCCCACCCTTTTCAGATGAGACCGTTGCTGTAAAATTTTTATGCTCATATTTCTGGCAAGAAATTAGGAAATTTTTAATCCTTTTTTGCTTTATCCTTCCAACTTTTTGAAATTCCTTTGTGAAAATTTGAGCCTATTCAGGGGCGGATTGGGAACTCAAAGTGGCCCTGGAAAAAATACTAAAAGTGGCCCCGTTTTGTAGTTTGGTCCAAATTGATGGAAAGCAGCGCCAGCAGTACCATATTGTGGTACATTATACCACCCCAACAGACCCAAATACCAGAGTGCATCACAAAATACTGCCAGCAGCACAAAATGAATCCCCAAAAACTTCCACTGTCCGGCTGAGAGGAGGGCCCAGGCGGCCCCCTGGGCATCGGCCCACCGGGAAATTTCCCTGTAAGGTCTATGGCCAATCCACCCCTGAGACTATTTCAAGGTATCTATCACCTGGGCCCTGCATCCTGAGGTTGGCCATATAAGAGGACACCAGTATTGGAATTGGCACATGGTACACCAGGGCCCTGTTGCAGATTTTTCAGTGAGACCAGAAGCTTAAGAGAGTGTCAGTGTGTATGTCAGTGTATATTTGGAGTGGTATCATCAGAGACACATTGATCTGTGTCACATATGATGCAACATTAAAGGGGTTGTCCGAGTCTCAGGATAGGTCAGATTGATGGGGTTCATGACACATGGCACTATCACCGATCAGCTGTTGGACTGTCATAGCACCAGAGATTACACAGTGTATGGAGGTGGACAGGGGCGGATAAAGAACTTAAAGTGGCCCTGGAAAAAATACTAAACGTGGCCCCGTTTTGTAGTTGGGTCCAAGTTGATGAAAGGCATGGCAATCAATACCATATTGTGGCACATTATACCGCCTCAACAGAGCTAAATACCACAGTCCATCACAAAATACTGCCAGCAGCACAAAATGCATCACCAAAAACTTCCACTAGCCGGCTGTGAGGAGGACTCAGGCGGCCCCCTGGGCATCGGCCCACCAGGAAATTTCCCTGTGAGGTCTATGGCCAATCCAACCCTGGAGGTGGAGGCAGACAGCTCCATACCCTGTGTACTGAAAATCAGCTCCCATTAACTTGGATGGGAGCTGAGCTGCAGTACCCTGGAACGGCCACTACATAGAGTATGGAGCTGTCTGCCTCCAGCTCCGTACACTGTATAGTCTCTGGTGCTACGGCAGCCTGAAACGACTGATTGGTGGGAATGCCGGGTGCTGAAAACTACCCCAATCTGATATTGAGGACCTATCTTGAGGATGGGCTATCAATATCTGTAGCCCCGACTACCCTTTCAAACCCCTCACCCACTTCATGGCATTACCATACCTATGGAATGTATTTGGCAATGAAGGGGTTACCTCCATTTGCTTTTCTAATATAAACCTAATATGACATAATGTATAATCTAATTTGGAAATTACAGTTTGCTTGAAAGGATTACGCGGCTCGCCAATACCAACATGGGAGAGCAATGACTGAGAGAAGTTTCTTTTTCTTGGTTACAGTGTGGATAATTTATTTTTCCTCCAGAAGATTACTTTTTATTCTTTACGACATTTCCTTCCAATGTGATTTCTTGCTTTGCGATTAAATAAACTTTTCCATGCTTATGCAATAAAGTCAGACGAGTTTTCCCTGCATTAAACAAAGGTGCAAATGATTTTCTAATTATGGAACGGTGTCTGGATTTTAACTGGCGTTATAAAGACTTTCATTTGTTTTTAATAATTACAAGGTTGCAGTTAAAGCTGCAGGCCCCCCATCTCCCTAGACTGCAGCCTCCCCCCCCCCCCGGTACAGATTGGGATCTCCCAACCCAATGACCCCTGAAATATCAAGAACACAAGGACCTGCTCAGAGACCAGAGGAGTGTAATCATTGTAGGGTTCTCAACTTCATCAATCACATATCTATCTATCTATCTATCTATCTATCTATCTATCTATCTATCTATCTATCTATCTATCCATCTATTATCTATCTATTTATCTATCTATTATCTATCTATCTATCTATCTATCTATCTATTATCTATCTATCCGTCTATCATCTATCTATTATCTATCTATCTATCTATCTATCTATCTATCTATCTATCTATCTATCTATCTAATATCTCTCTCCATCTCTCTGTCTAATCTATCTCTTATCAACCTATTTTTCTATTATCTATTTATCTATCTATCTATCTATCTATCTATCTATCTATCTATCTATCTAATCTAGCTCTATCTTATCTCATATTAATCTATTTTTTCTATTATGTATGTATGTATGCATCTATTGTCTGTCTATCTATTATCTTTCTACCCACTTGTCTATCTATCGATCTGCCTATGTATCATCGTCATCAACTATCTATTGTCTGTCTATCTACCCAATTATCTATCTATCTATCTATCTATCTATCTATCTATCTATCTATCTATCTATCTTATATCAATCTATTTTTCTATCTATCTATCTCATGCCAATCTATTTTTCTATCTATCTATCTATCTATCTATCTATCTATCTATCTATCTATCTATCTATCTATCTTTATTACTACTCATCGTTGGGTCAGTATCCCCTTTAGAATTGACATTTGTTTAAAAAATATTCTCATGGAAACCATGTCCATCTGGGCTGTGGAACAGCTGGAAGTGTTTGTCTGGAGTGCTAACGACCAGGTTGATAGCGTGGAGCTCCACACCTCTGTCCTCTGAGTTCATATGAGGTCAGCACTGACCAAGAAATTACTTCCATGTGGAAAGGTCTCAGATACTTCTGAACAGCAGATACTAGCTGGTGGTCCATGTCTGTTTCTCACTAAGACTATGTTCTCGGTAGTAGTACAAATGTCCTAATTGAGTCCTTAGGTCCTATGTCCTACCCCTTATATTAAACCCTTGTAATCCATATGTGTTGAGGCTGAATCGTAGTGACTGTACATGGTTCACCGCTGAGGTGCCTCACCTGTACTTGCCATGAGTTGAGGTTTCAAGTGCAGATGAAGCAGAGCAGTTAGCGGTTATCAGAGCACAATTACCATGTCTTGATCACAACATGTATCTGGACTGTTAAAGGGCACCTGTAGCCTGCTTTGCGGTCACCAAACCACAAGCATGCCGTTATGCAGCATTGGTTTAGGGTCCAAAATCTGCTCATAGTAAACTCAATGATCCCAGCAAAAAAAGTAAATGAAATTCAGTTGCATAGAGAGCGGAGACTTAGGAGCAACCGCAACACCCCCATTGCTCCTAGAGGTTCATTTGCATTTATTAAAGCATCATTCTTCTTAGTAATGTGGGCACATATGAACATGGGACCAACACAGATGTCTTCAGCTGCCAAGTGCACATGTAACAGGTCAGACAGTGTCATAGGTGCAAATCTGCTGACAGATGCCCTTTATATGAGAGTGCTGCCCATTAACATATACACCACTCACAAAAAGTTAGGGATATTTAAGGTCCCTTCGGAACCTTTACAGGTGAACTTAATGTGACCTTCTCTAAACCTTTGAATGCACTAACATGTCTAACTGTTCAATGTTTCGGTTCTTCTTGCACAACTTGCTGTTATCTAACAAGGAGCTTAAAGGCAAAATTCACAACAGGAGTCTGATCCAAGAATTGCCCAATAAATTTCCTGGTTCGATTAGAATTGGTATCTAAACATTCCTCCTCATCATGCTCTTTACATTTTGACATCATGAGACCAAGACGATGCCTAACAATTGATAACGGTACCTCACCATGACGAGGCCTGAAGCAGGATGTTCTCAGATGGAAGTGGCCACTGAGCTTAGAGAGTCACAGAGTGTCATCAGCAGGTTGTATCAGAGATACAGAGATACTGGAAGAGTCACAGAAAAGCATAGAAGTGGACATCCTTTGGCAACATCCCACACTGATGACCGCTTCATTCGAGCAATGCCCTGTGGAATTGGATGATGAATGCCACACAACTCCAGGCACATTTAAGGGAGATGAGAGGCACCCAAGTGTCACATCAGACCATTCAAAACCGTTTACATCAGCGTGGTCTGCAGATTAGACGACCTGCAAGGTTGTACCTGACCACAGGCATCATCTTCTTGCATGGACCAGAGGCATCCACGCTGGACGAGGGACCAGTGGGCAACAGTGCTGTTCACTGATGAAAGTCAATTCACGCTGAGCAGAAATGATAGCCGTCAACGATGTTGGAGATGTCAAGGAGAGCGCTATGCATCAGCCACTGTTGTCACCAGACAAGATCAGCTGAGTCGCTGTGTAGAGCCTCATAACTCTGTACCTCAGAACATCAATGACCTAAGGGCCGTCCTTCAAGAAGAGTGGGATGCCATACCTCAGCAGACAATAAGTCGACTTGTGAACAACATGAGACATTGTTGTCAAGCTGGAATTGATGCTCAAGGCCACATGACAAGCTATTAAAACACTGACATTTTTGTGGCGGTATACCCAGCACTGGTGTCGGCTTTTGTTTCAATAAACTGTTTGAGATGATAAAATCACCATTGCTGCTTCTACTTAAATGCCCGACTCTCATGATATAATATCACTGGAGCCGCAACTTTTTATGTTTTCCATAAATTTCACCCAAAAGCCAAATATCCCCAACTTTTTGTGAGTAGTGTAGATCTTCAATATTACATTCCCAGAAAACCCTTCTAATTTGTGCGACCAGATGCTCAGGTAACTTTTCCTAGTTTAAAGGTTTCTGTTGTTCCCTACTAATTGCCCATCGCTGAAACATGCAAATGAGCGGCCGGCCGGTGTTGGTGGGCTGAAGGCTGAAAAGATCAATTGATTAATCAGGAGCACCTGTTAAAACACATGAGGCACGAAGGACAACCCCAGCAGAAAATCACTGGTACAATGAAAACTATTCACTGCTGACATTCTCAACACCCATGTCCAACGTGAGGCCATCTTGGTGCAATCACCGGATGCAATGAGCGTCGATCATCAGCATTTATATATTTTACAGTCTTTCTACACACTTCTCAGTGACCTGAAAGGAGAGCAGGCATCAGAATTGCAGATTTGTCCTTATTATGTCCATGATTAGGTTCATCTGAACGGTTATGGTTCCTTTACGAATTTACGGTTAATGAGATGTTCATTTCCTTACTTAGATAGATAAGTTAATTAGATTGTCATGAAATTAGCTGTAGTCTATGTATGTACATGTGTAAGGAAACTGGATTGTCAGCCCCACCGGGAAAATAGACCAACACCAGTTAATGTATTCTATATATAACCAGTGTGTGTCTATATCTGCCCTATGGACATAACACAGCTCACTGAGACATATCTATCTATCTATCTATCTATCTATCTATCTATCTATCTATCTCTATAGTAAAATTTCATCTACTATTTCTCAGGTTTGATCCCGTCCTCAGCCGCAGGCACACCTTCACATCATCTATCTATCTATTCATCCATCTATCTTATTCAGTATCTATCTATCTATCTATCTATCTATCTATCTATCTATCTATCTATCTATCTATCTATCTTCTGATCTAATCTATCTATCTATCTAATTTATTTATGTAAGTCCTGTCTCTCTCTCTTTCTATCTATCTATTATCTATCTATTATCTATCTATCTATCTATCTATCTATCATCATGTCTTTATGTCTTTCTATGTGTGACTATCTATATCTATTAATCATGTATACTATCTGAAACCCATCTCTCTATATTTCTATCTAATCTATCTCATATTGATCTATTTTTCTATCTATCTATCTATCTATCTATCTATCTATCTATTATCTATCTATCTATTATCTATCTATCTATCTATCTATCTATCTATCTAAAAAAAAAACAGCAGCACAAGTCACAAAAGTATCCAAATGGTGCAATCCCTCCAGGCTTAGGATAATACGCCTATGATGTAGATAAAGCAAAAGCGAGGCAGCACTCCAATAAAGTGAAAAATTGAAGGACCCTTTATTCCCAGAAAATGCAACGTTTCGGCCTACTCCATGAGGCCTTTCTCAACCATTGCTTGAGAAAGGCCTCATGGAGTAGGCCAAAACGTCGCATTTTCTGGGAATAAAGGGTCCTTCAATTTTTCACTTTATTGGAGTGCTGCCTCGCTTTTTTTTTTATTTATTTTTTTTTTATTATTTTTTTTTTCTTTATCTATCTATCTATCTATCTATCTATCTAATATATTTATCTAAGTTCTTTCTTTCTTTCTTTCTTTCTTTCTTTCTTTCTTTCTTTCTTTCTTTCTTTCTTTCTTTCTTTCTTTCTTTCTTTCTTTCTTTCTTTCTTCTATCTTGTTATCTATCTATCTATTTATTTATCTATCATCATGTCTCTCTATCTGTGACTATCTATATCTATTAATTATGTATACTATCTGAAACCTATCTCTCTATATTTCTATATATCTAATCTATCTCATTTTTCTTTTATTCGGTAGTGCTGCCTTTTTACTACTTTATCTATACATCTACCTTATTTTTCTTTAAAGGATAGATGATTTGCTAGCCTACACTGAAGAACTATGGGAGGAATTAATAATGCCCTGGGCTCCAGAATATAATGTTGAGAATTTTTGGGCTCACTTGTAAAAAAACTTTTGTGACATTTTGCATTTTTTATACCACCCACTGCAGTTTTGAAAAGTGGATGAGAAAGAAGGCATGGGTAGTTCTGTTAATGGTTTATCAAACTCACTCCAGCAGGGGGTTGTAACAAAGACAGACAAACTGGAGTACCATTTCTGGACTAAAGTGTTAGGTTTAAAGATCTGCCAAATTTTACAAAGTATGACATTTGATCAGTTTAGTGCAAATTCAAACAAAACTGACTTCAAAAGTAACCCTCATAATAAATTCCTCCCCCTATATGTAAGCGGCTTCTAAATATAAAGTGGAAAGTCCTGAAATACCTTCCCCTAATTTACTCCTGATTGACCTGTTGTCCTGTTGAATCAGTTGACCACAATCCAAGGCCACCAGGGGAGAACTTCATGAGTTCAAAGGGTAAAAACACCAGGCTATATGCTTGTGTTCTCTTATAGAAAGGCTATACCCACCCCCCTGACGAAGCCACGCACAGTGGTGAAACATGTTGGGATAGGGTGATAGACATCAGGTTTTAGACAGTTGGCAGCAAAGTCCTATTGTAGCTATTTATGGAGTGAGGCAAAGGTTTGTGCTAGCGCTGCTTAGGGAAACAGCATACAGAGCGAGGCATTGTCCTGGCTGGCGCTGTACAGGGAAACAAACAAATCGCGGTGATCACGTATCACGTGACCGCACAGACCCGCGATCTCCCGGATACAGAGCCAGTTTGTAGTACCGATCTTTCACTGATCGGGGGAAAGGTGTCCCCGATCAGTTACACAGACTAGCGTCGATCACATATCGCGCACTTGCAGGTTCACACGCAGGACAGGCTGACGGACAGTCCGGAGCGGTCACGCACCACGTGACTGTAACGCTCCAGTGTCCCTCAGTGGCATGCGAACCACTATACAAGCCTGCTCTGTTGGGGAAGCAGCTCCCCGGTCTTATTAAAACATAGGCAGCATTATCAACACAACCATTGCTGCTGCACGACCAGCCTTTTCTAATAGAGGTTAATAGTGAACTGTGAAAATAGCCTACATAGAGGGCTCTGACCTGAAATAAGGCAGACTCTCTCATACAGCCCAGGCATTGATCGCTGTGTGCATAGTGGCAGCACACAGCGATACAACGAACAGAAAGCCTGTTTGTAGTGCAATTATAACAAAAGTAACTATTATAGGCTCAACAGTTCTAAACCTCTATTATTAATGATACTATGTTCCAGAATTAAGGGCTATTACCATTTCCCAACTATATGTTGTCACATAGTATCTATAAAAATATACCCTCATAAAAAGGTGACTCCTGGCTACCTAATTATACCCACAACACGTGGGTGTTAGTACCAATAGGGCACAGCTGCCGGCTGATAGTTTTAATATTTTTGAGTGCAATATTTGTTATTTATACATTTCTAATAAAAGTTAAGTCTTATCTACATAATCCTAGGGAATCCCTAAAGGGGCAAATTTTGTTGATCAAAGGTGTGATCAAACTGGTTTTGTATCTCTTATAGAAAGAGTCTAAAATGACGTCTGGACAAAACAAGGACAGAAGAACCTTAGTGAGAAGGATGAGAATGTCACAGACACCATAGGTCCACATCTAGGTGGATATATCACCTTCCGTATTGAATATACATGAGATAAATTTTTTAAAGGCGCAGAATGGTTTTAGAAAATTAAAGTAAGATTACTCACCTGATCATCCCCCACTGCTTCCGTTAAAAGTTCTTGCTGGTTTCCATTACCTGGTCCAGCCTTGAGTAGTTGAGTTGGCGAAAGCAGAGACCAGTGGGAGAACCCAGTAAGTGTTGGAACTGCAATGGCAGAGGATCGGTGTGGTGAGTAATGCTTCTTTTTTTTTAACTATTCTGTCCCTTCTCTGAAAATTTGTCCTGACGAACAACCCCTCAGGATAGGTAATCAGTATTTGATCGGTGGGGGTCCGACACCCAGGACCCTCGCCGATCAGCTGTTTGAGAAGGCACTGGCGCTCCCTTGAGGGCCGCGGCCTTCTCTCAGCTTTTCCTAGGCCAGTGACGTCACATTCATCGGTCACGTGGCCTATGAGCAGCTCAGCCCCATTCAAGTGAATGAGGATGAGCGCGGTACCAAGCACAACCACTATACAATGTACGGCGCTGTGCTTGGTGAGCAGGGAGAAGGTAGCGGCACTCACAGGAGCGCCGGTACCTTCTCAAACAGCTGATCGACGAGGGTCCTTGGTGTCGGTCCCCCACCGATCAGATACTGATGATCTATCCTGAGGATAGGTCATCAGTAGTAAAATCCTGGAAAACCCCTTTAATAACGGCTTACTCAGGCCATGAGGAAGAACCCAAGTGTTCTGAAACGTGCAGTTTGGGTACTTCTTATGTACTTCTTATGTGCCCCTGTGTTGCTGTTTTACCCTTTTTTGATGTATTTTAACTAAAGAAGAGGATTTTTTATGCCAGCGTGCCAGCTCTCTCATAGTTTTTGTGGATTCCATTGGCACCAAGTGAATGTTGTGATCCCTATTTAGAGAGCAGGTGAGCCAGCTAAAGAGTATTCTTGGGTACCTAAGTGGATCTATCACTTATGGTTGAGGTTTCCAAGGAATGAATAGTAGGCTGATCAGTAGTTAACCAATAAAATAGTAAAATGTCCCATAAGGTTACCCAATGATTAGTACGTTACCTCATAGCACTGGGATCCGAGGTTCTAACATGATCAAGACGACATCTGCATGGACTTTGTATTTTCTTCCCTTCTTCTGAGAAATTTGGTTTCCTCCCATACTTCAAAAACAGTAGTTGATAATCTTGGCCCGAGATATGAATTCTGAATAAGGAACCTAGATTGCTGTAACATGCATCCATAGGATGACCATGTGAAAGTGGTCTGAGGCCAGGTGACCACATTGTGGTTGTATTGAAATGCAACTCATTTATAGTCACCATATTTTATTTCCAAAGATTTGATAGGCTCAAATACAGAGGTGTAAATGGATCCAATCTCAGTTTTGAAAAAAAAAATAATGCAAATGACGTGCCAAATAACATAAATGGGAACCTGGCCTCTGACATCCGAGCTTCCTACAAATACACATCCACCTCCCCGGCCTTTGCTGAAGAAGATTATCATTTCACAGCGCTCTACAGCAAAATCACAAGCGTGTTCTCGCTAGCAGAAGATGACAGCGAGGAAGCACAAAAAATCCATTGCCTGCAATTATCCCTCCAGTAAACACATATTTGCTCTGACCTCAAAGTCAGCAGCTGAGAAAATCCCTAAATCAGCTCCCATCAATTAAATGTCAGCTTGTCTAAGTGGATGTAATTACCATTAACCTCTAGAAAAGAATCCAATCTACTCTCACATTTGCTGATAAAGTAATCTTTACAGACCGATTATTCTGCAAATAACTCACTGAGTCACCGGAGACGCGTTGTGACCATTTGGAGCTGCTGTCATTGAATGTGAGAAGACTGTGGAAAGGCCCTTTTTTTTACAGAAGGCAGTAGACAGTGATCGGAGAGGAACATTCCTATGAACGTTCATTTCCAATCATTACCTGCTCGTTAGCTGCATTTACTGATCAGGACTTTATCAGGCTAAATGATCGTCACTATGATTGTTCATCCCCATACAGTTACCTTGTTTGTAGGTAGCACATTGAAGTGTAAAGCCTGTATTACACCTGCAGATTTTTCAGCAGTTGATCGCTAACGAGAGTTCTTATGACAGCTTGTTATCAGTCATCTTGCAGTGTAAGGCCTCATGCACACGGTCGTTGCTTGGCTGTGGCCGTATTGCGGCAAACAGCGGGTCCACAATACATGGGCACTGGCCATGTGCACCCCACATCATGGATGTGGATCCATTCACTTGAAAGGGTCCAAAACCCGGAAGGTCAGTGCGGAACAAAGGCATGGAACCCCACGGAAACAGCACTGAGTACCTCCGTGGGGTTTCTGTCTGTGACTCCACACTGAAAAAAAATAGTTCATGCACACTTTTTTGCGGTGTGGACTGTCGGATGCCAATTGCGGACCCCATTCAAGTGAATAGGTCCGCATCCGCCTGTAGCGGCCCTACGATTGGTGCCCTTGCATTTTGGACTGCAATTTGTAGCACGGGCCCGGCCAGCACACGTTCGCTAATTGCACGATGAATGAGCAAACACTCGTTCACCAGGCAATCCAGATCTTTTGACATGTTAATTAATTATCATTTGCAGGTGGCAGATTGTGCTGTCTAATTACGATCTGCTGCTGACAAACCACTATACAGCATGGGGATGAGCGATGACATAGCAGAGCTCCTCCCCAAGTAGCAGAGGAGATGGCTGCATGTAATAGTAGCGGTCTCCTCCGCTAGCTAGCAGGCAATTGCCAGGAGAGAAACGCTTCTCTCCCGACGATCGTCTGCGAAATCGGGCTGTGTAATATGGTCTTAACTATTGTTTTAGTTTATTTTCAATGGGGTTATCTGCAAATTAAAAAATAAAATAAAATAATGGTCCTCCCCTTCATTTGAATAAGCACGTTAATGGAGATATTGCTGAAAATATTCCCTGGGGAGCTCCCTGTGCAATTAAGTTGCACTTCCTGGATCATGTGCCATACATTCGGCACATGGTCCTAGCTTGGTTACAACCTGTGATGTATGCGGGATACACCTCAAGCAGCCTGGGCACTGCTTGTTCATAGCGCTAAGGCTAGGGCTACACGGCGACACTGGTCGTGCCCAGGATCATCGAGTAGTGGTGATCTCATAGAAATGAATGGGATCGCCGCGGCAGTCACCAGAAATCCAACACGGTTGGATTTCTTGTGACTGCCGCGGTGATCCCATTAATTTCTATGGGATCCCCGCTACTCAGCGATCCTGGCCGCGACAGGTGTCGCGCGACCATTGTTGCCGTGTAGCCCGAGCCTAAAGCTGCCTGACCGTGCAGGTTCCTACCCATGTATATCATGGGTTGCAACCAGGCTAGGATCATGGCAAGTGCATACCTCCCAACTTTTTGGATGGTCAAAGAGGGACACAAGGAGAAAAGACGGACGAGAAAAGAGGGACTTGGGTCAAAAAGATTGACACTTGGGAGGTATGCAAATGATTTAGGAAGTGCCTGCAAACTAATTATTCCGGGGAGTGCAGAGAGGTCAACACTGGCCAGGTAGGAATATTTGCAACCTTTTCACTGTTAAAAAGTTTAATCACATGAAGAAGGATGAACATTCAAAAATTTTAAAAAATTGTAGATAACCCCTTTAATATAGTGTGGGAACAGGGATATTGAATATTTTTGTATTATACTTTATTAGTGAAAGATGTTTCTTTGTTCTAGAAAGCAGGGTGTAAAGAGTCTTTTTAGCAAAGCTCTAACTGAGCATTTCTAAGGAAAGTCTGTCTTCAGTTTTCAGTTCTAGCGAGTGCTGAAGATGTCTGTGTGTGTAACAAGTCAGATAGGCAGTGTGATGCGCAGTGATATGGCCCATGTTAATAGTCAGGGACTTGGGCAATGATAAGAAGCAGGCTGAAAGCCTCTGGATGTTATACCCAGGTGTCTTCAGTGCTCAGTAGTAGTGAAGACTGAAGACAGACTCTCCTTATCAATACTCAGTTAGAGCTTTCCTAAAAAGTCTCTTTGTGCCCTCTTTTCTAGTACAGATAAAAATTTTCCCCCAATAAAGTACATTACAAAAATGTTTAACATTCTTGTTCCTACACAATATTAAAAATACATGGAAATGGCAGTTAGACGTTCATGTGATTTTATGTGCCACATAAAACATGCTACCACCTGAAAAACAAGTTCTGCTTGTTTCTCCAGGTGATCGGCGGCACCTTTACATGGGGCAGTTATCGGGAATGAGCCTTTGTGTCCATACATTGTAACAATAAAAATAAACAAACGTAATAACACAAAAACTGAAGTGACCTGGAGGAAGTTTCAAGGAACGTTTGGGTTTTGAAGTGGAAACAAAATAACTAATTGTCCAGGGTCGTATTTTGTAACCTTACAGTCTCATTTTTCACATTTTGTGTCACGCAGTAACACATGTTTGCACTTTCAAGTGTTAGTCTGTCCGGCATCCTCTCCACTCCCTCTAATCTGGGAAACGTCAGGTTTTTCTCACAGCCTGAACATGAGGTGCTGATGCTGGAGGTATCCGAGGTACCAACCATGAGAACGTCCTGCCGAAGTGTTTTCATGTCTGTGCATTGATCTCAGTCAAAGGAAAACACATGGAGAAAAATGAAATCAGTGATTTCAGGACTAATTGGATGGGCATGTTTATATGGACTTCTGTGAAGTTAGACCTTGGAGCAAAGCTGTTTCCTGAATTGTCTCGTATGCTCTTTGGCTACCAATTGAAAAAATGTGAATACACGGAAGCATTTACAATGCATTCAGAAAAGTCTTCAGAACCTTTTACTTTTTCTTCTTTGGCTAAAATAAAAAACAAAAGTTTCTCTCCATTATTCTCGATACTAAATACCCCTTAGTGAGAAAGTGAAAACAGAATTTTAGAAATGTTTGAAAACGTATTAAAAAGGAAAAACTAAAATTTCATGGTGTAAACTGATTGCTCAAGGTACAGATTACTAAATGGGAACTTCAGAAGTGCATTCGGAAAGTCTTCAAAACCTTTCACCTTTTTCACATTTTGTTATGTTGCGGTCTTGTGTTAAAATAAAAACCAAAATCACATTTTTCCCATTGATCTGCCCTCAGCCCCCCTAATAATAATAATAATAATAAAAAAACGAAAGCATCATTTTAGAAATGTTTGCATGGAAATAAGTATTCAGACCCTTTGCTATGACACTTGACATTTAGCTCTAGGGGCCTCCCTTTTCTCTCGCTCATCTTTGAGATGTTTCTCCACCTTGATTGGAGTCCATCTGTGGTTATTTCAGTTGATTGGACATGATTTGGAAAGACACAGCCCTGGTCTGTATAAAGCTGACAATGCGTATCAGAGCAAAAACCCAGCCATGAAGAAGAAAGAACTGCCTGTAGAGCCCAGAGACAGGATTGTGTTGAGGCACTCATCTGGTGAATGGTACAAAAACATTTGTATTTCTCTCAGAGGTAGGTATGATCACCAACATGGGTCCCACCAGTCTGAGAGGTCTGGAGATTAGTACACAACTGCTTTAAATATAGAACTAGGGAGGTGGTGTCGTAGCAACTTTTGTCCTGAGTGGCTTCTTCTCTCCCAATAAAACAGGTAAGCCACAATCTTGTTGTAAAGCCTAGGTCGAATGTTTTAGAAGCAGCTGATGTTGATCATACTTACCTGATCCGTAGCGCTGGGTCCCTGCTTGCGCACTCTCCGGTCTCTACTGCTTGTCTTGGTGATCTGAGACCAAGATAACACCTAATAACTGATCAACAGTACCATACCCTTTACGAGCCTTCAAGTAGGGTGTTCTCAGACGGAATTGACCACTGAGCTTAAAAGTGTCATAAGCAGGTTGCAACAGAGATACTGACAGACTGAAAGAGTCACAGAAAGGCATTGAAGTGGACGTCCTTTGGCCACATGCCACACTGATGACCGCTTCATTGTGAACAATGCCTTGCGAAACCGGATAATGAATGCCACACTACTCCAGGCCCATTTAAGGGAGGTGAGAGGCACCCAAGTCTCATGTCAGACCATTCAAAACCATTAACATCAGCTTAGTCTGCATGCTAGATGACCTGCAAGAGTACCTGACCACAGGCATCATCGTTTTGCATGGGCCAGGGAGTATCCACACTGGACGAGGGACCAGTGGGCCCCAGTGCTGTTCACTGATGAAAGTCAATTGACGCTGAGCAGAAATCATGTCCGCCAACAATGTTGGAGAGATCAAGGAGAGGGCTATAGATTAGTCACTGCTGTCACCAGACGAGCCTTTGGGGGTGGTGGAGTTACATTGTGGTCAGGTGTGTCTAGTCAGTACAGAACTGCCCTACACTTTGTGAATGGTCCAGTGACAAGCCCATACTACTTAAATAACATCATAAATCCAGTCATTGTGCCTCTACATGAACAACACAGGTCTAATTTAATCTTCATGGACGACAATGTGTTAGCTCATCGAGGGAATGGCTACTGGAGACTGGAGTACCTCAAATGGAGTGGCCTGCAGTTTCTCCAGACCTGAATCCTATTGAAAACCTATGGGATCAGCTGAGTTGCCATGTAGAGGCATGTAACTCTGTACCCCAGAACCTCAATGACCTGAGGCCTACCCTTCAGGAAGAGTGGGATGCCATGCCTCAGCAGACAATAAGTCAACGTGTGGACAGAGATGTCGTTGTCAAGCTGTAATTGATGCTCAAGGCCACAGGACAAGTTATTGAGACATTGACATTTTTGTGGCGTTATACCCACCACTAGGGTCGGCTTTTGTTTCAATAAATTGTTTGAGATGAGGAAATCACCATTGCTGCTTCTACTTAAATGCCCGACTTTCATGATTTAATATCATTGGAGCTGGAACTTTTTACATTTTCCATATATTTCACCCGAAAGCCAAATATCCCAAACTTTCTGTGAGTAGTGTATTTGCCCACTTTACCCAATTTCTATTGTACCTACAGCCCAGAGAGAGGACAAGATGTTGTTCTTCTTATATAAATGTTTTTATGCTGATATTCTATAATTTTCATGTCATTAGCATATAAAGCCTCCACTTCATAAACTTGTATTCCTCAACAGCACAAGAAGATTTCCTTTTAGAAATGGGATTTCAACCCTGAGAAGGTCTTCGGTAAATCAAGAAACATTTGTGTAACATCTCGAAGACGTGACATTT
Organism: Rhinella marina; assembly: GCA_900303285.1. Taxonomy (NCBI): domain Eukaryota; kingdom Metazoa; phylum Chordata; class Amphibia; order Anura; family Bufonidae; genus Rhinella; species Rhinella marina. Next base: position 525,777 of record ONZH01009270.1, on the reverse strand, counting down.
TCAGAATATGGGGGTGAAGGCTCTCGAAATCTCACAGTCATTAATAGCCCAGACAAAAACTCATTGGAAACAAAGGGAAATTTAAAAATAAAATCTCAAGGGAATGAAGATTATCTTGTTATCAGTGTTAGGAACAATGTAATTTTCTGAAGACAGCAACACCCACATGAGAGGCACGTGGATCTGACACTTTGAGATCAAGGTAAATGAGGAATAAGACAGAGGAGACATGAAGCAAAGAATTAGTCTGCGGGATAAATTCCTTTTGTTTGGCATACTTGAATCCACGGGCATTGTTATTTGGAATTTACATTTCATTTGCTTTCTTTATAGTTGACTTCATGTTGTATTATTTTACTTGAGGCAATACAACCTGCATCAATTCAATGTCCTCATACATTCCATCTATATGTAGAGAGCCTTAAAGAGAAAGTACTGCCTACTGACCTATTGTTAAAATCAAGCTATTATCTTAAAGGGGATGTCCGGGTGTTTAATACTGATGACTTAATGTATCCTCAGGATAGGTCATCAGTATGTAGTTGTTGGGGGTTTGGCTCCTGGACACCCCTGCCAATGAGCTGTTTAAAGAGGCCACGGTGCTTCTGAGAGTCCTATGGTCTCCTCGCAGCTTACCAAGCACAGCGCCATCTGTTATATATTGTCTGTGTTTTGTTTAGTATTGCAACTTAGCTCCATACATCCAGGCAAAACTGCTCTTACTCCATGGCTCCATTCACTTAGCAGTCCCATAGACTTTAAATGGTTGACCACTGTACATGCTCAACCACCGCTCCATTCAAATATTAGGTATGGCACCTTATTCTCGCCAGGGGTCAGACCCACAATGGAATAATGCTTTAAAGAAGACCTCTCACCGCTCCTGACATGCCTGATTTAATAGCTTCATGCATTCCCCATGTAATAACAATTCTAGAGCATCTATTCTTATGTCCCTATGTTGTGCCATTCCTTTATTATTTCTTCTAGACGTTATGAATGAATTGCTAGCAGTCAGCAGTAAGGGTACAGAGGTGGCAACTAGTTGGGGGTGTGTACCTGCACAGTCTGAAACTGGCAGCACTGATTGGATAGAGTGAGTCTGTGCAAGTACACCCCCCCAACTGGTTACCACCCCTGTGTACCCTTACTGCAGACTGCTAGCAATTCATTCATAACTTATAGTAGTAAAAATAAAGGAATAACACAACATAGAGGCATAAGAATAGATGTTCCAGAATCGTTATTACATGGAGAATGTATAAAGCTATTAAAACAGGCATGTCAGAAGCGGGACAGGTCCTCTTTAAGACACCGAGGTTCAGAAAGCAATTCACTGACAGCTCCAGGTAATTTCCATTATATTTCTTCAATGTTTGATTAGACAAAAAGGCTTGTCACAGCTTGTAAAAAGTCCTAAATACACCTTGGTGGTTTTCTAGCCAGACCCTTGTTTCTATACTCCTGCGACTTACCATACAATTATAACGGAGCCCCTATGTATGTGATAAACAAGCTGCCCGTGAGTCCATGACACTAGGATGTTAGGTTCTTGAGCAAGGATTGTCATATTTTTCAATTTCACAAACATAAGGCCTTCAAAAAACTCTAATAAAATTCTTCACCATCTGGAAAGCCTAAAAAATCGAAATAATTTATTGCACATTTCTAAAGGAAGAATTATTATGAGGCCACTGAAATGAGCAATTGTGTTTAGAAAATTGAAAATAGGAATATTTTGCAATGTAGAAAGAAAAACCCAAAGGGCATTCTGTGGAATTCATGGCGATTTTCACAAAACACATTAAAACTCCAAGGCTGAATACTTCTTTCTTCTCTGTAGGGAACAAAGATTCAGAAGTATCATTGTGGCAACACAATTAATTACATTTGTGCTCAATCGGCCCGCTCTAACCTTTTCCGTTATGCTGTAAAACATAGCTGGCTGTTATCACGCCCGCTGGAAATCAATATTTTGTATGTTAAAAACTGCTTGTTTGTTACTGTTTTATTTTGCTCTGTTTTTACTTCTTAATTTGCTAAATTTTTATGTTAAAAAATATGTTCTCTCCCAGAAAATATCTTTAAAAGTGTCCGCTTTAATGTTTTCTGCCAGCTGAAACCAGATAGCGACACATATTCTTTTTTTTTTACTCATCTTATTTTATTTTCTGATTGCAGATTGTTTTTATTTTATTTCTTGAACATGATTATGGGGGAGGACATCTTGCCTGAGCTTTTTTAACAGCATTTACAAATACAGCCACGATGGGCCATAGACACAATGAGTGGGAGGAAACGTCATTGACTCCTATGGTAGAGTTTTCTAGGCATGCTCTTTGACTTGTGCAGAGGTCAGGAGGGAGTAGATAAGCTGTAATATCACTTTATGTGAATGGTGAAACCAATGGTGCTAGCAAAGAATCATGGCTAGACTTTACCACCATGCAAATGAAGCAAATACTTGGGGCCCCAGAGATCATGGGGCCCTCTGCTGTCTAGAAGCAGTTGGTTGAAAACAAGGGAAGTCTAATCAGTGCTATATTACTGCTTCATACAGTTTGGAGGTTTTACAGAGACAAAATACTTCTATGAGCACGAGGTCTTATTGAAGTCCATTATCAAATTTGACAACCATCCAGTGTCCCTAAGAGTGATGTATCTGTTTTTTTTAAAGAGGTTTTCCAAAATTTTGATACTGATGACCTCAGAAGAATGGCCACCTGCTCACTGAAGGATCAGATTACATAGAGGTCTACGGAAAAGGGAAGGGGAGGAGCAAGAGACTGCTGCTGGTTTGTAAGCGATTTACTGCTCGATTAAAAGAATTATGTCATCTGAGACAATGGTGGCATATCAATAGAATATGCCATCAATGTCAGATAGGTGTAGGTCCCACCTTTGGGTCTGTATCTCTAGAACAGGGTCCCCAAAGTGAACAAGAGTACACTATGGATGTGCGGAGTGCTCTTTCTTCACTTCCATGGGACTGCTGGAAATAGCCTAGCCCTGTGTTGGCTAGCCTCTGGCACTCCAGCTGTGGTGAAACTACGACTCCCAGCATGCTCCATCCATTTCTATGGAGTTCTGAGAACAACCAAGCAAGTGTATATCTTGGGAGTTGTAGTTTTACCACAGCTGGAGTGCCAGAGGTTAGCCATCACAGGCCTAGCCAGTGCTCAGCTATATTCAGAACTCCCATAGAAGTGAATGGAGGAAGGTTGCGCTTGTGTAGTTCAATCTTGTTCACTTTGGGGGCCAGGTTCTAGAGATGGGTGTGGGTCCCACCCACACCTTTCTGACATTGGTGGAATATCCTAAATGTATCCCATCAAATGAGACAACCCCTTTAACTACTGGATTTATATCTAAACTACTTAGTTCTACCGTGTTATGTCCTCCATTACCACTGCTGGTTCTCAGGTTATGCTACAGAGAGTTGAGAAGCAGGTTCTTCTGTTTCACCACGTGTATGGACACATGTGATCCCAGCTAGTCTCCACCTACAATCTCAGATAAAATAGATTCATAGACATATTGTAGATGGAAAAACTGCCAAAAATGCCAGATACAAGTCATGTAATGACCAGGAATAGAGTTACTCCTCAAGTACACACACATGGCGGCTTATTCTGAAAAGTCACCTGAAATGAGAGCCTAAGGTCCAGAGAGCTCTGGATCAGGTTTTATTAAGAATATCTCTGTATTTTGCTTCATTCACCTTTCCTTCAATCCTGATCAGTCTCACTGTCCCAGATGCTGAAAAACGCCCCGACACAGCTTGATGCTGCCACCACAATGCTTCACTGTAGGGATGACATTAGGCAGGTGATAAGCAGGGCCTGGTTTCCTCCAGACAGGACACTTAGAATTGAGGCCAAAAAGTTCAATCTTGGTTTCATCGAACCAGAGAATCTTGTTACTCAGAGTCTGAGTCCTTTAGGTGCATTTTTGCAAACTTTATTGTGTCTTTTATTGAGGAGAGATTTCTTCCTGGCCACTCTGTCATAAGGCCCAGATTGGTAGAGTGCTGCAAGGATGGTTGACCTTCTGGAACTTTGTCCCATCTGCACACAGGCTCTATGACGTCCAGCCAAAGTGGCTATTGGATTCCTGGTCACTTCTCTTACCAAGAACCTTCTCCCCCAATTAGCTTGTTGGGGTGACCAGCTCTAGGAAGAGTCCTGGTTGTTCCAAACTTCTTCCGTTTCAGAATTATGGAGGCAACTGTGCTCCTGGGAACATTCAGTGCAGAAGAAATGTTTTTCTCCCCTTCTCCATATCTTTGCTTCCACACAATCCTGTCTCTGGCTCTACAGGCAGTTCTTTCCTCCTCATGGCTTGGTTCTTTGGTTCTTGCTCTGACATGCATTGTCAGCTTCGAAACCTTATATAGACAGGGCTATATCTTTCCAGATCATGTCCAATCCACTGAATTTATCACATATGACACCAATAAAGGTCTAGAAATATCTCAATGATGATCAAGAGAAATGGGAGGCTCCAGAGCTAAATTTCAAGTGTCGTAACATTTCTAAAATTTTGCTTTTCCTTTTTTTTTTTACTAAATGGAACTGAGGGCAGATCAATGGCAAAAAAATTTTTTTAGGCTGCAACAAAATGTGAAAAAATTGAAAGGTTTTGAAGACTTTCCGAATGCACATTATGTTCTTTAGATATAAAGTTATCATTTAGTAATCTATACCTAGTGCAATAGGTTTACTGCAAGTTTGAAGAAAGTAACTTTATTGCCTTCTTACAATCTAACATATGAGGAAAGATAAAGGGAAAGAATAATGAAAATCTATGCCTGGGACTGCACAATGACTTTAGTTGCTGTAAACTGAAGGGTTAGACTACAAACTGGGTTTGTTTATTTGTAACCATGGAGACACAAAGCCTTACCTAGATGCTGTGTGCAGAAAGCGGTAGATTTTTATGTTTTTTTAATTTGTATTTTCAGAGAAATACAGTTGGTGCAAAATGGACATACCCTCTAAGTCTTTTTTTCCCCGCATTTGTTAAATACACCTTTGTATTATGTATTAAGTATGCAGGGCAGAGATGGTCACCAGAACAGGGCATAGGAGATCCACTCTGTTAGGAAATGAATAAGCACATACCTCGGGAATTAATACAACTCCAGAATCCTGACGCCGACAGAGAGAATCCATCATCCTTTATTACTTCTGGTAAGATTTAAAGTATTAAATATTAAACTCGGAGTGTGGTTTAAAATGGCAGGAGGAATGATTAGTGTTACACTGCTTTCCACATGCACTGTGATACACCGAATGATTTCTTGACCCAGATGTCTCCTTGCTAATCATTTTAAGAAATATTGCATACATGCAAGTCCTCCATAAGTTCATATGAGGATATTTGGATGTCAATCTGAACCAAATTAGAGATGAGCGAATTTCCCAAAATTAATTCCGGGTCTGATTCGATTGAAACAGTTGTCAGATTTTTTATTCAGGATAAATTCAACCCAAAATAATAATGTCCTGAAAAGTTGTGTATGACCCTCTACAGCCTCCTAGGACTGTATGCAACCCCTTTAAGCTCTTTAACACCAAGACAACATTAGTTGACAGTGAAAGCATGGTAGACAGAGGTAAAACACTGCCTCTTTTTAAGGCTATTAACACCTTCAGGGGCAGTGTTTTTTAATTATTGCATCTTAATCATTTTGGGCTAAAACTAAAATTTTCAATTTGTCTTTTTAACAGATTCTATTCTACAGCCTACCCTTTCAGTGTATCTGCAGACTACCTTGCTCTTGCACTATGTTTTGCTGAGGCTCCATCAGGACATGGCTCATGACTAGCCCTTATCGCTGAACTTCTGACAGCTCATAACCACACATTATAGCTAAACACTTATCAGTTTGATAAGAACATGGCTTAAATGAGTGTTTATGAGCTGTCAGGAGTTCAGGGCTAGCTGTGAGTGCAGTTTAGCAAAACAGAAAGCGAAATAGTCTGCAGATACACTGAAAGGGAAGGCTGTGGAACAGAATTTGTTGAACATTTTTAATAAAGACCCATTAAAAATGTAAACGTGTTCATAGCGTTTAAAGACACATGTTGGATTTTTTTAAATTTTAAACACAGTCCAAAATGATCTCATTTTGAGTGATTTGTGTGGGACGAATCACAAAAATTTTGGAATTGCGAAAGTAAGTTTTTTTTAAAAATTGTAACTAATTCAATTTGTGTGCAATTGATTCACTCATCTCTACATGTGACATATTGCCACAGCAGACACATTGATCACTTTTTCAACAGTCACTTCTTTTCTGGCTGATTTGCTCTATACTGGACACCATGATATCATTAACTTATCTGTTAAAGCACCATTCATTCCATGGCACTGTAAATATAAAAAGGGGTACCACATTTTTCGCCCTATAAGACACACCGGCCCATAAGACGCTCCTAGGTTTTAGGGGAGGACAATAAGAAAAAAATATTTTTCAATAGACATCACGTCAGACCACCAATCAGACCCCCAATGTTAATCCGTCCTCAGCTGACAGCCCTAATAAGACCCCAATGTTAATAAGACCCCAATAAGACCTCAGATCAGACCTCCAATTGGACCTCAGATCAGACCTCAATGTGAAAGACCCCCAATCAGACCTCAGATAAGAGCCCCATGCATTTATCATACCCCTATATGCCTCTTATCAGCTCCAGCAGTCTATTTTAAGCCACCCAGTGCCTCTTAGCAGCCCCCCAGTGCCTCTTAGCAGCCCCCAGTGCTTCTTAGCAGCCCCCCAGTGCCTCTTAGCAGCCCCCCAGTGCCTCTTAGCATCCCTCCAGTGCTTCTTAGCAGCCCCCAGTGCCTCTTAGCAGCCCAGTGCCTCTTAGCAGCCCCACAGTACCTCTTAGCAGCCCCCCCAGTGCCTCTTAGCAGCCCCCAGTGCCTCTTAGCAGCCCCCCAGTGCCTCTTAGCAGCCCCCCAGTGCCTCTTAGCAGCCCCCCCAGTGCCTCTTAGCAGCCCCCCAGTGCCTCTTATCAGCCCCTCCAGTGCCTCTTAGCAGCCCCCATTGCAAATTGCCAGCCCCCAGAAGCCTCATATTGAATAAAATAAAAACGCCACTTACCTGTCCTGCATGCCGCCGCTCCTCTCTGCCCGCGCTCTCTCTTCTTCTCCCTGCCGCTGGCTGTGACCCGGCGCGCACAACGTGAGGTCACAGAGCGACCTCACGCTGTGCGCAGCACAGCCGAATGGAGGACCAGGAAGCAGTAAGTACAAAGTCTTCACCGCTTCCTTGTCCTCCGGTGCTAATGAGCACTTCCATAATGGAAGCGCTCATTAACATTTGCCCCATAAGACGTAGAGGCATTTTCCCCCCACTTTTGGGGGAAAAAAGTGCGTCTTATGAGGCGAAAAATACGGTATATATACATGCTACAACAATTGCAATAAACATGAACAAGACGAGTTACAAAGTGGTACAGAAGGAGAAAGAATCTACAAGGCATGGGGGAAGGGTACAGGAGGTGAGGGTAAAGCTGGTCATATGGTGGTATAGCAGCAGCAGGATTACTGTAGGTTGTAGGTTTCTCTGAAGAGATGGTTGAGCATCTGATTTGTTGGGGTAGACAGTTCCAGAGTATTGGAGATGCACAGGAGAAATCTTGAAGGCAATTGTGGGAAGAACAGATAAGAGGACAGTAGAGAAAGAGGTCTTAGGAGGATTAGGTCACAAATGTATGGAGGGGACAGGTTTTCGACTCTGGGAAATGGGGAGCCAGTGAAGGGATTGGCAAAGAGAAGAGACAGGGGAGAATCAGGGACAGAGGTGGATTAGTTGAGCAGCAGAGTTGAGGATAGATTGGAGGGGGGTGAGAGTGCTAAATGGGAAGTCATAGGGGAAGATGTTATAGTAGTCTAGGAGGAAAATGATGAGGGCATATTCAAGCATTTTTGCAGACTCCTGGTTGAAGAATGTGATGATGGACGAGATATTTTTGAATTGCTGGTGGCAGGTGTTGAAAAGGGCTTGGATGTGCGGTTTGAAGGACAGAGCACAATCCAAGGTTACCCAGAGGCAACTGTCTTGCTTGACTGGAGAGAGTGGGCACAAGGGAGTGGTCAGAGGTGTCAAAGGCAGAGGACAGGTCAAGAAGGAGGAGGACTGAGTAATGTTGTTTGACTTTGGCAGTTAGCAGATGACTGGTAACATTGGTAAGGGCAGCTTCAGTTGAGTGGTGGGGATGGAAGCCAGATTGTGGTAAGACAAAGAGGGAGCAGGAAGAGAGGTGAGAGTACAGTGGACAAGGTGGACATGTTGTTCAAGTAACTTTGAGAAATATGGAAGCACTGACATGGAGTGAAAGCTAGACAAAGAAGAGAGGTCAAGGGAAGGCTTTTTGAGGATGGGTGTGATGGCAGCATGTTTAAAACCGCTGGTTAGTGATGGATTAAAGAGATGGATTAAGGCAGGGATAAACACTATGGTGAAGTTGGAGATGTGGTGGGATGGGATTGGGATGATATGGAGAGAAGGGTGGAGAAGTGGGAAAGTTGTGTAATGGGGCTGTGGGGACTGTAGGCTGAATCTTTCTGTGATGGCACCTTTGTTGCACTTGACCCGTTAACGACTTTTTTTCAGTGACAGGACAGTGAAGCTTGCCTCTCTGTCCATGTAGACCACAAAAGCCTCTGGGTCAACTAAAGAAATCCTAGTAAATGAGGACAATAAAAATGTACGCTAAGAATAAAATCAGAAGTGCCATTCCCTCTCCATCCATCCAGGGATATATCATGGCGAGTTTCCTACCATCCCACATGTCATTAATATACCTAGTAATAACAGGATCATTTCCCTGTGGATACGGCATGAATCATCCAGAAGTAAGTGCATACACTCCATTAATACTGGAACTGAAGTACGACTGAATCGAAAATATGTAGGCAGCGCAACAGCCCAAGTTTTCGAACAAATGGTTCAATTAAAATGTCAGAAATAATTCTGCATATAATGTCTGATTTGAAAGAATTCAAGTAGAAGTGATGCATGACAAAATGTTCCATCCGGCGAGCGCTGTCCTCGGGGTCATGTCGTTATAAGTGATTCTACAGTCGAAAATAGCAGCCTCAGTTTTACATCATCCCTCACTTGCAGGAAGAACATACATGATACATGGAGCTCCTCTGCTCTCCTGATTTTTATTAGTATTTTATTTCAGGGTCTTTAGAGGTTCATGCACTTCTGACTGAATTAAAGGAGCAGCTTAGTTGGAGGAAAAGGGCACCCACCAAAGAATGATCAGACATTTAATTCCTCTTGATTGTTTTTACAACACATCTGCCATGAGTGCACTTACCCTTAAAGGGGTTGCAAAAGGGATTCCAAAAATAGCACCATGCTTGTCCACGTCCGGTATTGCAGCTCAGTTCCATTGAAGAGAATGGGGCTGAGCTGTAATTAGTGTTGAGTGAACTGGTGGTTTCAAGTTCAGCGTAGAAGGTTCAGGTTTAGGTTATCTAAAAATTCCGTTATGGATTCTGCTACCACGGACCATAACTTATGGTCCATGGTAGCGGAATCCATAACCGAATTCTTAGATAACACGAACCTGAACCTTGTATGCCGAACTTAAAACCACAAGTTTGCTCAACACTAGCTGTACTACACTTCAAGTAACATGGCTACCTTTTATCATTATATCATTTTGAATTCCAAAACATTGTCAATAGAGATGAGCGAAGTTATAAAAAATTTCATTCGGCTGCTTTGCTGAATTTCACAAAGAGATTCAATTTGTAACGACACACCTTATCTTATCTCGCACAGTGATGATGTCATCACGTTGTCCAGACATGGTGATGTCATCACTGATGACGTCACCGTACCTGGCCAGCGTGTTGATGCACACGTTACTCTGCGCGAAATGTCACGTGTTTTCTGAGATCAAGATGGCCGCAATGGCCTGTTTGTGCGCAAATGGATGTGGTGAGCGTGTATTTTTTTACTGCCATTTCAGGAAAAATTGATTTGTTACCACGAAGTGTGAGAAAATTCGGCTTTGCGGCGCACATGAAATTCAGATCCAAGTCCACTTCAGATACTTCGATTTCTTTTCAGGGGTTGGAGCTCTATTTTATTGAAACAGAGCTTCAATTCCCTTACAAAAATATAGATTTAACAGGTAACATTCTGACTATTTGTAGCTGCCACTAGAGGGAGCTGACTACATAAAGTTTTATTATTGAATTCAATACAGTGTGCAATAAGCTCCCCCTAGTGGAGGCCACAGCTTTATGTATTTATATCTGTGTAAACTTTGTATCTACTGTATGTCCATATAGGAGCTTTGCAACTCTATATCAGTAAAGCAAAGCTCAGACCACCTTAAAGATATAAGAAATCCATTAATACTGACTTTTGGACCTAAACATGACATGATGATAAAAGGTGGGGCATTATTGGCAAAATTAACCTGTTGGGTTACTATGGGAAGCAGCAGAGGCGGACTGGAAACTTAAAGTGGCACTGGACAAGGTAAAAGTTGCCCCATGTTGTAGGTGGGTCTAAATTGATAGAAGGTGGAGCAACACAATAGGCTGAGCCAACACAAGTAGGTGGGGCCTGCAATACCGTAGTGCAGTACAAAATACCGCCCTAGTAGAACCAAATATTCTAGTGCTACACAAAATACTGCTTCAGCAGAACCAAATACCACAGTGCAGAACAAAATACTGCTGCCCTCGCCACAGCATCTTGAAGATACAGTTGAGCTCAGGAGGACACCTCCAGCCATTGTCCAAGTGCATAAGTAATGGATGTTCCCAGCATTAATTAATGCACAGAGTATCAGATCATTATGTACCCAGCCAACGACCGTGAGGAGGGCTCTGGTCGCCCCCCTGGAACTTTCCCTGCAGGGTATATGGCCAATCCACCCCTGGGCACCAGTACAGTTGGTGAGCACTGTGACCTTCACACTATATAATACCGTCCTAAATGCGTACTAGTACGGCAGCACATTGAGTGTGCTGTGCTTCATCAGCTCCAGTTTCTTCTGAAAATCATTATTTTTATTCCTCTGGAAAAATCTTGTCCAAAGAAAGCAACATCACTGCTGGCGTTTTGAAAGGAATCCAGAGGCAATAATCGTATTCCTCCCAAACAAGCTTCACCCCGTGTGTGTTTACCCAGAGCGGCTGCGAGAATAACAGATCTCGGCCTTACACCTACAGCACATTAGTGGCATTAGCCGGTGCTGTACACGGTGCCGTGTGCAAATCCATACTTTCCGTACAGACTTATGAAAAAGTCCTGTCACCACTGTTCCTGCTGAAATAGGCAGAACTGGACAAGTCCTCTGAACAATGTGGTGACTGCTATTCTTTCTTGTATTTATCTCTAGGGGCAATCAGGGCCCTAAAATTTTCCGGTGTGCCTGTTATGACTTTAGGCATCCTATATGTCACCAAACTGGCCAAAAACAGTTACCTATTTTCAAAAATTGGTCTCGGCACTCAAAACTACACATAAGCCCCTCCTTTGTGTACTGGCTATGCCACTTACAGAACCTCAGAAACGACAGTGAAGTAGTCACTGGTTAACCACTCATCAAGCTGCCATACTGTTATCCAAATTCTACAATCTACTACTTTACTAACAGATAGCATCCTTCCTTACAACAGCAGTAAAATAACTGTAATGATCAGTGGTGTGAAACCATTGCGTCAACCAACCAATTTGACTTTAGGCTACACTTAAAGGAAATAACGTAATTATCATGTTCCCTGGTATTCACCTTTTATCCCCTTTACGTGGATCTGGACTTTGCTGTAGGGGCGCCACCAGGCTACTATCTCTTGAAGTAGTCAAGCTGTGGTTGACAGCTGACCCACAGGGGTCAGAGACACTTCTGCGAGGCACTTAGGGATCAGGCAAAACTCAAAGTCAGTAACAGACCCAGGTCAGGACAGAAATAGTTCATACACATCCGTGAAAAAATCCAAACGACGGGCCAGGAAGCACAGGGTATGTACGGTATTTAGTGGTGAAGTCAGAATCTTGGAATCATTCAGAAGGCGGTACATGGGCAGACAGGCGGATTATAGTGCACCTTTTCAGGATCTAGCAAACTAGTAAATCTATTGCTCAGGCAGAGAATGAGACAAGCAGCAAGGTATACATAGCAGAAGCAGATAAGCACATTAGAAGCAGCTGCACACAGAACTAAAAGAGGGCTTAACCCTTACAATACTGCAGAATGAGGTGAGGAATATCTCCGATAAACACACACCATACTTGCCTGCTGCCAAAGCGCCGAAACTGCGACAGACATCGGGTGAGTGCACCCAGCTCAAAGTAGTGCAGCTTTGGTGGGCATGGGCTGTTGATGCAACAATAATAATGGGTTACCTATCTATATATGAGTTGTATCTGTCTGTGTAGTCTCCTACAGAAGCACAATATTGTGTATTTAATTTTCAGTGGTATACTACTCCTGAAATTAAAAGAAAACAGCCAAAAATTCTAAAAAAAAAATTCTATGAATATTGAGTTTACAAAAATCCTCCTTTCTAATTGAAGTGTCCCTTTATGTGTGCCCTAAGAGCAGATTGAGTATACATACAGCTCTAAGGTCCCCAGGGCTGACTGCATAGGAGTTCCTTTGCCCTCAATTGGGAAATCTCTCTCCATGACATCCATAAACCCTCATAGGCCCATTAATTCCTGATCTTCAGGCATGAGGAGGCATTTTAGGGAATTACTTTGGCTTCCTTCTGTAGAACAGAAGGAAATAACCAGGAACTGAGATGTAATTGAGTGAATCAGGAAAATTGACTCATCTCTACTTAGAGGTTTAACCCAAGGTTCTTCGGGTCCAAGGTAAAATTGGTTAATGGCCTCCTAACTATACAATCTATAGTACTGCTGTACTTTAATGTACCAGAAGGGCAGGTAGACTTACTCAGTATTTAAAGTCCATAAATGAAAAGGGAAAACCTGATGAGCTCATCAGCCTATCTCTCCTGTTCCTGACCTCATATTTCAGCTGCAGTTATATAATGAAGAAAAAAGATCCAATCCAGATCTTCATTCATTATTTTCTCATTTTAAATGCAGGATTATACAATGAAGAAGTACAGTCAACATGTTTTGGACAGTTACAATCTGTCCTTAGTCATGGCATAATATAAACATTTCTCCTGCTTTTAAAAGGGGAAGATAAAGATTGAAGATTTTAGGACACGTTGGATTGGATCTTCTTTTCTTCATCAGACTTACTCGGTACCAGAACCAGGGGCAGGTTGGCCATAGACCTTACAGGGAAATTTCTCAGTGGGCCGATGCCCTGAACCCTCCTCATGGCTGGCCAGTGGAAGATTTTGGACATGTATTTTGTGCTGCTGGCAGTATTTTGTGATGGACTGTAGTATTTGGCTCTGTTGAGGTGATATAATGTGCCACAATATGGTATTATTGGCCCTGCTTCCATCAATTTGGACCCGAATACAAAATGGGGCCACTTTTAGTATTTTTCCCAGGGTCACTTTAAGTTCCCAGTCCGCCGCTGACTAGAACCTAAATACATCTGCACCCCATTTTAGTTCTGCCTATGTCTCTGCGTCTAACACCCCACGTTAAGGTCCTGTAACACTTCCCAATTACACCTTCTTTTTTTTGCACAGTCTCGTCAATTTCAGGAGAGTCCCAGGAAAACCAAGCTGGTGGTCAATCCATGCCTCTAATCCCGAAAGACCCGGGATCAAACAGAATATCCCTATTAACCTAACACAGAGACAAATCCACGTCTATTACTTTCAGACTTCTCTTTTGCCTCAAGGTAAAGGCTTTGCTTCTTCCGCGAACACTGTTTGCATTGTTCCCACCCAAGGAAGCAACGGAATAACCGAAGCCACATCGTGCAAATAGCAGAAGAAAACACTTTAGGAGGAGAGATGAATAAAGACAGGGGTTACAGGAAATGGCAGACATTTTTCGTTGAATTAAATCATTAAGACTGACCTGAAAAAGCTAAGAGTGAGAGAGGAAACAACTGGTTATATTTAGGTCACAAGAAACAGCCAAGCGGGGAGCTGTAAGCAATTATCATAAATGAACGTTGTTCTTTTTAAGCCTGACCACCATGCGTGCTCCCATGATGCTCTCCGGCGATTGTGAAAACAGATGCGTTATTAAGGCTCCCTTCACGGAGTTATTAACTGATACAATTGTCAGGACGTATAGGAAAGCAACATCTGTTACGATCAATGAAAGCGGAGGGTTCGTCCGAAAAAACAATAATCATCATCATCCACATGGAACCACAAGATAAGCAATAAAACTCGGTCCTCGTTGCGGTCGGCTGTTCTCATCATACAGGGAATCACCCCCATGCATTGGACAGAACTTGGCGCTTTGCTTGGTGTTTTCTTTTAACACAGCGGGGATTTTTGTCATCCTGCCATGGCCGTGATGTGTTTGCAGCAACGCTTGGGAATATCTATGAGGGAACGTTACATTAGAACCCATATTTATTAGCCTTAAATTGGAACAACTGAAATAACAAGCATTGTTACTGTGTAACATGGGTGTAAAATCCCAAGGAATAAACATGTGTATTTCAACTTAAGCTTCAAAGGCTTGGTCTTGTATTAGGAAAATCCTGAAGCGGAAATATTAATAGAAACTCGTCTTACCCGCTCTATGATTTCTACAAGAGTTTTAATACTTTGCAGAAACTTGAATAAAGATTTATTGCAAATGCATTGTAAGACTGTGGAAACATGGGCTCATATATAGACAAGTCTACTACTGGGCTTAGAGGGAATCTGTCACCACGATCTTGGACTATTATCTGCAGTAATACATGAGCAGTATAGCAGATAAGGAGCCCTATTTTTTATTCTCACACTGTCCCCTCTCTCGGCACTCAAAGCGGCACTGAAACACATTGTCGGGACTGCTGCAAGCATGAACCGAAGTCCTCTCCATTATGTTAGCACAGTACAGCAGTCTGGACTGCTCCACTCACAGGTCCCAGGTTTCGGTGTCTTAGCAGCACAGACCGACCTTCTACTCTCCTCTTCTCAGTGTGCCTCGGCTACTGGGCCCGCACTGTCCATCAGCTGTCAATCATACAGAGACTACTCCAGGAGGTAGCAGCCTGGTGGTTCCCCTGCAGTGAAATCCAGATCCCTTTAGAGGGGTTAAATGGGTTGTCCAAGTTATTTTTTGTTCTTTCTATGTTTCTAACTAGTCAAATATAACAGCTTGCCATACACTTTGTGCTTCCAAAGCTGCTGGTTTCTCAGATTTCACTCAGGGTCACATGACCTATGATGTCAGCTTCTCTCCCTGTTCTGCTAAAGTTCATGCACAAGCAGATAAGAGTCTGTACACAAAATGTCACTGTGCTGGCCACACCCCTCCTGCACTATGATGGCCATGCCCCCTGCACTGCCTGAGTTGCTGGCTGCTTCTCTCCCTGGATTTTTTCAGATAAAACCTTAACCCCTTTAGCCAGCACAGACTCAAGAGTATTGCACAAGAAAGGTAGGGGGAAGTTCCTGTGTGTACTGTATCAGCAGTGTCATTGTATAACTGGGACTTGTAGTCCTACACATACAATATGCTGCTGAGTATCCTAGCAGGCAGACATGTCACTAAGGGCAGACTTATTCACTCCCTTTGCAGAGCAGGGGGAGGTGCATAGATTGTTGTTATTGCATGTAAACAAAGGCCAGAAGAGAACCAGGAAAATGAGGAAATATAGATTTTTTGCTTAACTTAGTTATATATTGCTGCCCATAAGATTTACAATGTTATATATTTTTTTCATAACTTGGACAATCGCTTTAAGGAGTGAAACCAAGGAGCTGCCAGGATTATGCCCACTGAAGTAGCTCAAAGTCAAAACTGTTGGTTGACAAACTGGTTCCACACTGACTACTGTAGCACTCATCTGCAGTACTACTCATGTATCACTGCATATAATAGTCCAAGACTGTGGTGACAGATTACCTTTAAAGGGACACCTGTCAAAGAAAGGTGTTTTTTAAACTTGTTATTCACAGAAAACATTTCTTTTTAGATTTTTTTCTTGAATGATGCTTGAACTAGATGACTGCCAACGAGAAGCAGAGTACAGAGTTTCTACTTCTAGCAGTTCTACAGAGATAATTGGAGTGGCAGTGTATTCCCATGCTCTGCTCCATATGGGGAGACACAAGACCAACAAACTTGTAATCAGTGAGGTCCCAGTGGTCTGGCCCCCATGATCTGACTCTTATCCCCTATCCTGCACATAGGGTATACATTTAAAATGAAGACAGTAGACCCCATTAAGCTCCTCCGCCTTGAAAGATATCCTCCCATGGTATGGCAGATGTAAGGGCCAATGGAGTCAATGATCAGGCCTGTTTGGTTACAATAAATAATGTCTCTTTACTGAGGATGATAGGAGTTGCAGTACAGCAGCAATTGGAGAAGTTTTGAGGCATTTCACAAAGTAGGCTTTATCTCAATAATTATGTCTAGGAAATTGTAATGATGGGGCTAATCCTTCCTGGTAAGCCTCTCTAGATATTCTTTGCACGCCTCCCAAATAACCACAGGTATGCAAATCCATTCTCATTGACTCTTTCTGCAATTTACAGTCTGCAGGTTACAGCTCTTAGATCTGAGTGGCCAGTCCGTCTCAAATTGTGATGGATGGTAGGTAACCTTCTCCACAAGCAGTAAAGTCTTATTGCCATAAATGTATAGTACCTTACTGTCTATTTCCTGCTCAGCCTTGCTGGTTCTAAACCTTCTATAAATGTCTGTTCTCTTACCCTTAGGAGTGTTCTCTCTGTTCACTTGCTTTTCCTGGCCTCTTTCAGTCTCATGGATTGGATTGGACTAGGCTTCTCCATAGGCCTACTCAGGAGCTCCCATAGGCACATTCTTCCTCTAGCTCTGACTCACAACATTTATCTCTATAGCATGAGGATCCTCTGGGTCACTGCAAAAGTAATAAGAAAGAATGAACCAATACAGTCTCCAGGATAACTCTATGGTGGAGCTGAGTCGCAAGCTATCAAAAAAGGTAGAAATTTCAGGAATTAGTCGTGAATTGACAGGTTGGGATGTTGATTGAGCTCAGATAATGGATGTCTCAGGCATACATAGGTCACAACCATCATAAAATAATTGCGAGGGGATTATAAAAACACAAATTGTAAATTGCCATCCAGTTAGATACATATTTTCTGTACCTCGCTGACAGTGAATTCCATGCCACAGACCCGAGGAACCATACAAACAATAACAATGTTTCATTTTCTACACTTAACACTTAGCTGCTAAATGATTTTTCTGTGACAGTAAATGTTTTTGTTGAGAAAATGCCAATTAGTAGACACTGGTTTTACAATGAGTATGAGGTTTCATTTTTATGCCCTTTATTCTAGTGTAATTCATTCCCACAGTATAAAGACTACACTTTAAATGGGTATTCCAGCTAAAAAACAAACCTTTCCCCCAGGTTGCTCATGCAGTAATGTAGAACAGACTATATACTAACCAGCTACTGGGATCCGCACTAATCGTGGGAATAGACTTGTTATAGATCAATTTACATATACATGGTTGTACTCTATTGAAATTGATGGGGGCTCTGAAAAGTGTGTCACCCACTTACATCAGCACTGTCTTCAACTAGTCAAGCGATTGCCAACCTGTAGCTCTTCTGCTTTTGCAAAGGTACATCTCCCATCATGCCCCGATAGCCACAAGCAATGAGGAGAGCCGCAGGTTGGGGAACATTTGCTTATGGAGAAAGGAATCCAATTAGAAACTCTTGTTTATGCTTAAAGAGTTAATTTTATCAGGATAACCCCTATCCATTTAATATATTATGGCATGTGAACATTATAGGGCAGACAACACTTTGAAAGGGGGTCTGTTACCAGGAAATTTACTGTTAAGCCAGGCACAATGCCTTGTAGGGTTCACTCAGCTAAATGTAATGATGCCTTATACTTAGCAATTCATTGCTTCATTCTAGAGAAAAAACTACTTTTGATCCATATGCAAATGATCCGTTAAGTGCAATGAGGGCGGCTTGAGCTACTCTGTGCACCTTTGCTCCTTCTGCTTTCTCTGCTAGCCCCTCCCACTTCTTCTTGACAGGGCCACACAAGATGACTATGCAGGTACCAGTTTAGAATTTTAGCTAGGATGACCTTCTCTTTGGTTCTGAGGATTACTCATATGGTGGACTCTCTTGATCATAAGTAGGTCTGGACTGAAGATTGAGTAATTGTCGGGCTTGCAGTAAGTCACTCAGGGATGGACTGGGAACTTAAAGTGGCCCTGGAAAAAAATACTAAAAGTGTCCCCCGTTTTGCAGTTGGGTCCAAACTGATGGAAGGCAGGGCCAGCAATACCACATTGTGGCACATTATACCACCCCAAAAGAGCCAAATACCACAGTCCATCACAAAATACTGCCAGCAGCACAAAATACATCCCCAAAAACTTCCACTGGCTGGCTGTGAGGAGGGCCCAGGCAGCCCCCTGGGCATCGGCCCGCTGGGAAATTTTCCTGTAAGGTCTATGGCCAATCCGCCCCTGAAGTCAGTACCTAAGGAAGGTGATGAGCACATTTTTTGGAACACCTACAGTACAGACTGGAGGTTGTTTCTCTTGTCTTGGTTTGGAAGGTTCTCTAATTGGTCTCCGAGTGAGATTACTGAGATGACTTGGACAAAGACATGATGTTTTTTTTTTTTCTAGTTAACTGGGAGCATGAGGGTTCTTTGCATAGTCTATCCACATCAAGTTCTTGTAAATATCTCGAAGAAAGCTGAACTTCTCCTGAGTCAGTCAAAACAGACAATTGAAATAAAACTTGAGATGTTTGTCCATCTCTAAATCTGCTGATACCATGTCTTCATAAACAAACGATGGGGTAATTGTCTCTTATCCGTCATTAGTTTGAATGTTTCTGGTCTTGTTACAATAGTTTCCTCTGCTACTGGCGATCTCTCCTCTTATCTCCAGGGAGGACTGTCATTTGTAATGTCCTTGAGGTCAAAAGCCACTTACAAGTTCCTTGCGTCAACCTTGGGCATGTTACTAAATAGTAATCATATCCCCTCTAAGAATCCTCTTTTATAGAGTAAACATGGCTAATGGAGCCTTTCCCCTGTCCATCCTTCATCCACTTTATTGCTGAGGTGGCTCTTCACTGCACTTTGTCCAGGTCCATCATGATGTTTTATGGTGAGCTGCACATACGCTGGTTTAGGTGTAGTTTTACTAAGTATTTTCACAGGGGTCACTATTATTTATCTCCTTCCTTTTCTTTCTTATTTTTAGCTTGAAGCTATTCTATCTTGGGAATAACAGCAGTTCTTGCTTAAGATGATATTTTTTCCGTGACATATATTTCAGAAACAAAACCAACTTAAAGGAGTTTTTCTGAGATTCTGATATTGGTGACCTATTCTCAGGATAGATCATCAATATCAGATCACCATGAGCGCCCGCCAATCACCTGTTTAAGGAAGCAGTGGCACTCCCATCTCGCAGCTTACCAAGCACAGTGCTGTCCATTGAATGGGACTGAGCTGCACCGAGACCATGTAACCAATGAATGTGACTTCACTGGCCTAGGAAGAGGCTGTGGGGCTCACTGGAATGCCGCAGCCTCTTCAAACAGCTGATTGTTGGGGGTGCCGGGAGTCGTACTTCACCAATCTGATATTGGTGACCTGTCCTAAGGATAGGTCATCAATATCAAAATCTCTGAGAAATCCTTTAATTGATCTTCTTTTCCAAAACTCAGCTCTATTCACTGGTACAGTTAAAGGGATTTTCCGGGATTTTACTACTGATGACCTATCCTCAGGATAGGTCATCAGTATCTGATCAGTGGGGGTCCGACATTTGTGAACCCCCCACCTATCAGCTGTTTGAGAAGGCACCGGTGTTTCCATGAGCACCAAGGCCTTCTTTCAGCTTTTCCTAGGCCAGTGACGTCACGTTCATCAGTCATGTGGCCTAGGAGCGGCTCAGCCCCATTCACATGAATGGGGCTGAGTACGATAACAACAACAGCTGCTGTACAATGTACGGTGCTGTGCTTGGTGAGCGGGGAGAAGGTTGCGGCGATCACAGTAGCGCCAATACCTTCTCAAACAGCTGATTGGCAGGGGTCCCGGGTGTCGGACCCCCACCGATCAGATACTGATGACCTATCCTGAGGATAGGTCATCAGTAGTAAAATCTCGGAAAACCCTTTTAAAGGGGTTGTCCATGGCTTTCTTCTAAAAACAGCACCACCGCTTTCCAAAGGAGTGTGCAGCATTAAAGGGGTATTCCGGTAAACTAACTTAATTTTTGATAAACTGCATTAAGATTGCAAGCTGTGACCCAACCAGAACCCATACCTCTACATATAACCAGAGCTTCAATTTACCTTGCAATCCATTTGTCTAGCTCCTGTGTGAGCCTGCAACACACTGACAGTATCATGGCTCCTGATCTTCCCTCACAAAACTACAATCCCCACAATCCCTAGCTTTCCTGCTGTGAGTGTTGATAATTACTGATTGGCTGGCTGATATCTCAGTGTAGTCACGCCCCCTCTACTCAGTAATCAGCAGCACACTAACATTTAGCTAGAGAACTGATAGCAACACACTGAGCATGCTCGACCTAACAAAAGCTCAGAACTACAGGTCGATGCCATGGTAACCTATGAGGAAACACAGTGGGTAACAAAGGAAGAAAACTACTTTTATAACTACTGAACGGTAAATGTGTGAAATTGACATTATGTTAGGTAATTATTGATAATGAATTGGTCTAAAACATAAGTTATATTTATGGTAAACGAAATACCCCTTTAAAGCACTGCCCCCATTGACTCCAGTAGAACTGAGCTGCCATACCATGCACAGTCTATGGACAGGGGCTGGTTTTGGAAGACAATAGTCATGATCTCTAGTAAAAAGGTATGCAGAAAACTACTGTTCTCCCCCTAGTGGTGGCTGCAGGTAGCCACAATTTTCCCATTTCACTCTATTGCTCTGTACAGGAAAACAGAGATTTGATCTTTATAAAAATATATTGCTCGGTTAATTAGCCCTAAATGTAATAGATTTTGTTTCATCTCCTCTTCGTTTTGAAGATATCTGCTTGCTGTCAGTGAAATGGAACAGTTTTTAGATCTTGAAAACCTACTACTGCTCACATGGCATTGATATGGAGGAATAACCACTTCTATTGGCTATTCATGGAGTGCTGCAGTTCCTTCTATGTGTAATACCTCACACAATTTGCTACAGTTACAACCAGGCTAGATAATGTTGTTGACACATTTGAACTGCGCTGATACCTTGCAGCAAACTCCCAGGAGAGAAGAATGATTTTAGGTGCTGATGTACTAAAATACATTGGATTACCTAGACTGGATGCAATTGTATCAGATTCTCAGCTGTGAGAAGCTTTAGGTGTTATTGATGCCTTCCATTTACTACCCCATAGGTTTGCTATGGCTGTCCATGAAAAGATACAATACCTAAACTGCATAGGCATTTATAGCGGCAGTGACACCTGCAGGTCACATATAGTGTTACTTGTTGTACATTGACTAAGGAATTCATAAAAATACGGTATCTACCCTTTGGCTCTTAGCATGTCGTGGTTTGGTGATTAGCAGCAATGGTCTTGAGTTCAAATGTGACTCAGGGCAACCTCTACATTGAGTTTAGAGAGGAGCGAAGTATTCAAAAATTCAATTTGGCTGCTTCGCCGAATTTTCCATAAAAATTTGCTTTGTTTGTCACAAATCACATTTCTTTGTAAGTAGTGGGTGCAATGACAGGGAGCACGATTTCGCCACTCCTCATCATTGTACCCCTCAGATGCCGCTTTCATAGCTGATCGCATCTGAGAGTAATAACACAGTGTAAGGCCACCGCCATCTTGATTAAAGATCTGGCACGAAATCTCACTTGGTCTGTAATAACATCATCATGTTGCCAGGCGTGGTGACATCATACTTCACCGTGTACGGGACTTTGTATGAGATCTTCAATCAAGATGGCGGGCCGGCCCTGGAGGTAAGTATGATTTTTTAAATTTTTTTTTAGTTTTTTAGATTTTTTTAGTGGATGAGGTAAGTATGATTTTTTTCAGTTTTTTAGCACGAGGAAATTCAGCGAATTTTTCCTGAAATTCGGATCGAAGTCCACTTCGAAAACGCGGCTTTTCTCCTGCACTGAAAGGTTAAAGGGCTTCTCCAGGACTAGAAAACAATGGCTACTTTTATCCAAAAAATAGCACCACAACTGCTCACAGGTTGTGTGTGGTATTACAGCTCAGTCCTATTCACTTTAATCAAAGCTGAACTGCAATACCAGACATGACTCAAGGACAGGCGTATTTTGGAATACAGCGGCCATGTGTTTCTAATCTTGGACCACTTGGAATTTACATTGTGAGCCCCTATGGGCACAGGGACTGATGTGAGTAAAGACAATCCCTGTACAGTACTGTGTGTGATGTTGGCACTATATAAATGAATAAAATAAATAAAAACTGTCTATACCAGAGCAAAAAAATTCCTTCTTCTCCATCTCAATAAATAATTAAATAATAATACTTAAATAAAAATCTATATTTTGACAACAAAGCCACGACACTCTGCCAAATCCAAATGCCACCCAACAGACACCATCGACTTATAATGGGTTACATTGGGATCCCATCAA
This sequence comes from Rhinella marina, assembly GCA_900303285.1. Lineage (NCBI taxonomy): Eukaryota > Metazoa > Chordata > Amphibia > Anura > Bufonidae > Rhinella > Rhinella marina. The sequence goes on along the minus strand of ONZH01009270.1, from coordinate 503,031 downwards.
GCTTTCCATCTTTTCAACTGCAAGCACAGCACCCCATGCTGCACCTTTTCGCCATCCAATGAGTTGGGACCCAACCAAGAATGCACCGAAGACCAATGTGAACTAGAACCTTATGGTTATATTATGGTTATGGCAGACCAACCTGTAAGAGTGGACCCAAGTGGAAGATCATAGGTTCCAAAGACACCTCCAAATGGTCATGTCTTCTGCTGCTTTTTGACCCATCATTGTTTGGCCCAATGGTACTGCTTGGGGCACATTCCTCATCAATCCCCTTCCACCCCCCCGCCACGCTTCTCCTGTACTGCCTTTTTGGGTACAGTAGAAGGATGTGCCTCAGGTGGCAGCTCAAGTGACAGTTTCGCAGTCAACGTGTCACCCGTAAACTGATGCAATTTCCATTCATCTGTCTGTGTTTTCTTTTAAATGTTTCCCTTTATTTCCACATGTTAGGAGCTGTTTTACAGCACAGGGGGTCACATCTGGTCTTGATCCCCTCCTGCCCTATGCCGTGGACCTTCTCTCCGTTCAAGTGAGAATAGGTGATATGACTGGAGCTCAATCCCTTTCTTGAACTGTCTGAGGGAGCTTAGCAGATAAGCACAGGAGGGCAGCCATTATACACGACTGCATTAAGCGGAGACTTAGCAGGCACTCACAAATACCGCCATTCACGGACAGGATTAAGACTCCTAACAGCGCTGGTGGGCAGAGGCCAGGGGCAGAGCCGGGCCTGATACTGAGAACCTGCACATGTGTTTTCACTTTCCTCTCTTCAGCGCAGTCCCTGTGTGGCACTTCAGGGAGAATTACGAAAGTGGCGTGTAATTCAGAGAACTAATGTCTTTTTCTCGGGGAGTCATGAAAACGGTTGCGCTGGATGGTTTTCTATTGAAGGAAGTATCAGATTCTATTTGCAATGTATTCTCTTTCGATAAGGACATCTTATTAACCGCTTCGCTGGTCGTGAGGTCTTCCCAGCGCCATTAGGGGAGATTTTTTAACAATATTTCTTTGTCAACGAAAATCCGCCAAGAGCTCGACGGCAAGCGCGTGATTGAGATATCTGTGTATTGAAAGTTACGGCTACTTCTGAGACGAAAGCTTCCTTTGAACTGACTTGACAGACCTTTGACTCAAGTCCCTGTAGTAATGGCTCCTGAAGTTTTCTGTACAGGAGGAATCCTACTTGGGGGATATCAAATTCACTAAATGTCTGGGCCTAAACGTAGTTCTTTGGCTCCGGTGGCAAGTCAGATTCAAGGAAGTAGTATCAGCGTTTCAACTTGCTACTGTAAGGCTGAGATTTAGCAGGTAGAATATAGGACTGGATAATTGGAAATGGCATAAAGCTCCATCGAGGCAATCATGTTTGAAGGATGACTCAGGCCCATAGTTTTCAAGGGGCAGAGTATTATAAATGGCACACATTGTAGGTGGGGGGTTCTATTATAGATTTTGCATTGGGGTCCAGGAGCTCCCACTAAGACAACTTATCCTCTATCCACTGATAATGTCTGACCAGCAAAGGTCCAACCTCTAGGACCCCCCACCAATCAGAAGAATGGAGGTTTGTATGGAGTGGCAGACACCCATGTGTATCGAAAGCTCCATTAAAGCGGCTCTGTCACCAGGATCAACCCTATTAAACCAGACATACTGGCTGGTAGAGCTCATCGTGCTGATTAAAACTGTACATTTCTTTTGTCTGTGTGATAAATAGTTGCAGAGAAATCATAGTTTTTATTCATATGCAAATGAGCAATCGGAGCACTCAGAGGCGGGGCTGATTATTCTGAGCACTGCTGTGTAACATCTCCTGTGCTCTGCACACGCCCCCTCCCCTTGACTGACAGGACGAGGGCAGAGCTGTGTCCAGGAGCTGTGTGCTAGCAAGTAAATATCACATACACTATACCTGTATCGTCACCACACTGAGATCTGCTCAGAAAGCTAATACACATACCATTTATACCTTTATTCACAGGCACAATATATAATCATAAAGACACCAGTAATAGGTTAGCTGATAAGCCTAGAAAAGAAACAGCTTTGTTATGGTGATGTTATAACTTGGTGTGTAAGTTGTTGGTTTTGTATCCCAGGTTTGAAGCTCAAGAAAAACCTTTTTTTTTCTTCCACATTTATCCCATAAGAAAAGTCTGTCTGTATTATATTTAGGAAGCTAATAAATATTACTGGTTTCTTTATAATTATATATTGTGTCTGTGAATAAACCAGTAATAAGTTTTAGATAATATGGTTTTGAATAAAAAGAAAATGTATACTTCTTCTGGGATTTGAACCTAGGATTGCATGAGGCAAGGCAGACCACTATACCACTAAGCTATAGCATCAGCACATACAGATTCATAGTGTTTTTATGCTTATAAGGCAACACACATTATTGGTGTTTGTATGATCATATATTGTGCCTGTGAAAGCAGTGATATGTAGATTAGCTTTCTGAGCAGATCTCAGTGTGGTGCAGCTATAGTGTATGTGATATTTACATGCTAGCACACAGCTCTGCCCTCAGCCTGCTGTCTAGTCCTGTCAGTACATGGGAGGGGGCGTGTGCAGAGCACAGGGGGTGTTACACAGCAGTGTTCAGAATAATCAGCCTCGCCTCTGAGTGCTCTGATTGCTCATTTGCATATGAATAAAAACACTGATTTCTCTGCAGCTATTTATTATACAGACAAAAGAAAGGTACAGTTTTAATCAGCATGATAAGCCCTACCAGCCAGTATGTCTGGTTTAATAGGGTTGATCCTGGTGACAGAGCCCCTTTAATTTGTATGGGGGCCAAGGGCTCTGCTATCTCTGGCAGAGTTGAATGGAGTGGTAGCGCATATTTATGATCACTGCTCCATTAAAAAGGGGAGCACAAGCCCATGTTGTCATGATTGGTGGGGTTCCCGATCAGACACTTATCCCCTACCCAGTAGATAGGGACTAAGTTGTCTCTATGGGAAAATAACTTCAAAGGGAACCCGTCAATACCAAAATGGCCCCTAACCTGCCCACAGTACCTTACAGCTGATGATGTCATCTGGTCTCTAATGATGGGTTTGCCTGATGGGCATGATCTCCATAAAACAACTGTATGCAAATGAAGATCTGAAATGAGTTTCCTCACCAAGAATGAACATGATGGATTTCAAATCTGCACATGGAAAAAATATTCTGCGCTATATAGCTATGAATTCCCATTTTAATCAAAGAACAGTAAAGGCTGGGCATTTTTTTTGCAGTGGGTTTTGAGGTTAAAAAGGTGCGTGAAGATCCACCCGTTTGATGGATTCACACACAAAGCTCCAGATCTTCTGCATGGACATTTATCATCCTTGCTTTCAGACCTCAAAATGTTGAAGGTTTTTACACAGGCCCATTTTGAGAAAAAAAAACCTGTGACTTTTTGCTTTTTCTGCTGCACTTAAGAAAGTGGTCAGGGAACTGGACAATTGAATTCATTTTGGAAATGTAAGTTATTTACCTGAGCCAAGTGTCCCTAAGTTTCTTAGAAAAGCTGTTGCAGTGGGTGACATCTACCTGTGGCCCTGCCATTTGGTGATGAGTCTGGATTGTATAATACACAGCACATGGAAGGTTGCAGGGAATTGTTGGTGAGCCACCTCTCGTTGGCACGGTACACAGCCCACCCACAGTTTAAAGATACAGATCAGAAGTGCGGCTTCCCATGATGTGCAAATTAACTCCTTCCCGTCATAAACAATTTTCAGATTTTCATTTTTTCCTGCCTGCCTTTTAAAAGAAATATTTTATTTCACTGCTTTTTTTGGACAATTTTTTCTAATGGCACCATTAATATTCCATAAAATGTGTTTTTGGAACTGTAAAAAATGTTTTAATGGAAAGCAATTGTGCATTGTTTTATGGGTTTAATTATTTACAACATTTAAAAATAAGAAATTACCTTTATCGTGTTGATCAGTGTGTTTACAGCATTACCACATTTTTATTGTTTTTGTTAGATTTTACCACTTATGAAAAAATATAAAATATGTTGAAAAACATTTTCTTTGCATCACTTTATCTTTTTTATATTTATGTCTATAGAGCTGTGAAAGGGTTAATTTTTAAGTCAATCTTTAGCTTTTATTAGAACTATTCCGGTGGGTGTATGACCTTTTGATCACTTTTTATTCAATTATTTTTGTAGGTGAAGTGACCATAAAAATAGCCATATGTCTATTGTGATTATTTTCCATTATAGGGTTTTATATTTTAGTAGTTTGACCATTTTCGAACAAAGAGATACCAATGACGTTTATTTTTTGGGGGGCATTTTATTATTTTTTTATTTTTATAAACTTTTTTAACTGCCCCAAGGGGACTTGAGCATGTGATCATCATATCACTGCTACCATAGACTTAAACTGCTCTGGAAAAATGAAAGCTGAGCTCCGACTGGTTGTCATGGGCAACAAAGACAGTTTACATAAATAAGACCCATGATTTTTTATCTGATACAGACTGGCTCCAAATCCTCTTCCAACTATGCCGGCATATGGTTTTTATAAATTTTATTTAATTAATTAGAACAATGATTTGGACTATGTTCATAAAAAAAACACTAAATGGTGTTCTTGTAGGACTATTAACTATGCACTTGGCAAGAATGAGCACCATTGACAGGGCAAAAGACACAAATCATGGGGACTTTATAGATATTTGAAGGCATATGAATGCCAATTAACAGGGCAGGGTTTTAGGAAGGGTAAAAAGGGCAAATGACTGGAAGCAGGGGTGTAACTACCATAGCGACAGACCATGTGACTGCTATGGGGCCCTGGGCAAGAGGGGGCCCAGTCTTACTTGGGATTATCTCCTCTTCTACTGGAGGTGAAAACTTGGTCAGGACTCTACTCTATGAAGGAACAACCTTTAGCAAATGAGGCATTTGAATAATGGCCCTTCTGTCCTGTGTGGGGGGCTGGTTTGAATCTTGCTATGGGGCCCTTACTTCTCTATGTACGCCATTGACTGGAAGCCTTCATTAATTTAGGATTCCACCTTCTTGATCCCAGACAAGACATGTTCCTTCAAACTCATACTTGGCAGGGCTGCAGACATCACAGATCTGATTTTAATGACCTTTCTTAAAGGGAATCTATCACAAAAACCAGTTCTATATTTTATTTATGCTAAAAAAAATCTATTATATATTTCTAAGAAATAATAAATAAATAAATAAATAAAAATTCCAATGTGTGAAATATTATAAATAAATATTAGATTTTACCATATTTACCATCTTTGGTCACCAGGGGGAGCTCTGCTTGCCAAATGAGGCTTTGAGCAACCTGTAAGTAGGCATGCTGCAAAAAAGTGGGTGGTACCAATGACATCACCAATTCACACCTTCAGCGGTGACATCACTGCTTCAGCAAGATAAGATGAGACAATGGCTTTGTTACAAAAACACAGAACTCTGCTCCTCAGGCTCCTCCCCCACTGGTCACATGGCCGATTACATCACTAAGGTCCTACAGCCCCAAGAACCTCCATCTACTCTGTTTCTGAGTCCTGGGCCGCTCACCCCAGCAGTACACTCAGCAAAAATTGTCTGCACTGCTGGGGTGAGCTGCCATAGAACTTAGAACAGGCAGCCTAATGAAGACAAGGACGCTGCTGCAGGAGTGAGGAGCAGGCACAGTGGGCTTCCCCCAGCAGCAAGGAGGGAGGACCTGGCTGTGTGTTACTGGTGTCATCACAGGGGCGGGCTCACGTCTTCCATTCATTCTCTATAGGGTCGGCAGCGACTGAGGAAACCTATGTACATGCCTGCCGTAAGTGAGGTGCCATTGTGTTGTAAACCCAGACTGTCACACTTTACTTCCAACATGGCAGCCCCCATGTAAGGCAAGAAAACTGAATAAAAAAAAAAAAAAACATTTACACAATTTGAAAAATACATTATGTTAAAACCTGCTTTTGTTATGTTGTAAAACATATCAAATTTTTTTTCTTCGCGATAGTGTCCCTTTAAGGATAGACCATCAATTGAATTGAAAACCCATTAAATGTTTGGGTAAATTTTAATTGAACAAAAAAATCATATCTACTTGGGGACCACCAGGAAGTTTAAAGCACCCAGACGCAATTCATCTAACTTTGCATGGACCTTTTTGAATGGCCTTGCCGCATCTGCAGTTGGTCAGAGATCATGCAGCTGCAGGAGCGGATAGCCAGTTGTCAGTGACAACTGGACTTCCCATAGCAAGACAGAGACAGTATATTACCAACCCTGCCTTCCTGGCTGCTGTTCAGAAAGAAGGCATGATGCTTCCTCCTCCTGTCCCAGTGATTATATAATGGCCAGGTTCTGGACATCTGCAGGAGCTGCTGGGTCTTAGCAGACTCAGATCAGCTCCACAGTGAAGCTCCATAGGCTGTATTACCTTCATAATTGGGGATAGTATGCCAGTTGAGGCTCCATAGCAAATGCGGTATTGAAGCGCTCACCATGAGGCCTCCATACTCAAACCCAATCATTTTCAGATCCCAAACAGAACCTCGATTTATCACTAAAGATAATGCAATTAAAGTTTGTAACAGTCCAAGTTTCTCGGTCACAACACCCCTGCAAATGAAGGCAACCAACAGTGGTTGGCTGTCAATGGCAAGACACATAATGGGCACCATGACACCAAATTTCCTACTGCTAAGTGCATGGAAATGGTCTGGGCAGAGACAGGGGTGTGTATTGAAGGTGCCACCTGTGTCTGGATGGTGGACAACAAAACCGTGGGAGTTGTTCATGCTTGTTTGCGGGTTAGGCCTCTTTCACACGAACGTTGTTTTTGCCGGCTCCGATCCGCATTTTTCACATGAAAAATGCGGACCCATTCATTTCTATGGGCCCGCAAAAAATGCGGACAGCACACCGTGTGCTGTCCGCATCCGTTGCTCCGTTCCGTGGCCCGCAAAAAAAAATAGAGCATGTCCTATTCTTGTCCGTTTTGCGGACAAGGATAGGCAATGTTACAGTGGATCCGCAAAAAATACGGATGCCATACGGACGCCATCCGTTTTTTTTGCGGATCCGCAATTTGCGGACCGCAAAACACAACGTTCGTGTGAAAGAGGCCTTAAATGATTCTCTCTATTGCTGGTCTGTCTGGGCTTGTTCGCTGTGTGTGTGCCCTTACATAACCACTGCTACCAACATCTTCTAACAGCTAGGTCACAATGACCTAGCAGGTAGACAATTCTTCAAAATGACCATCCTGCTTCTCTCATTTCAGTGATGCTCAATTTTTCAAAATCTGTCGACTGGGCTTCAATTGCATTGTAGAGACATGTCTAGCTGTCAACAATCTGTTACCAAGAGGTGCACTAACCAAAGTAGGGCCGTTCAGACGGCCGTAGTATTGTGGATTTGCAAAAATGCAGATCCGCAATACCACAGATGCCGCCCAGCGTGTGTTCCGCAATTTGCGGAACACACGGCCAGGCGCCCCGTTCAAAATGCCTACTATAGCGGACAAGAATAGGACATGTTCTAATGTTTTTTTTTTGCGGAGCCGCAGCCCCCTCTCATTGAAGTGAATGGGGCCACATCTATTCCGCAAAATTACGGAATAGATGCGGAACCATTCACATAGTCGTGTGAATGGGCCCTTACAGGACTGCACAGGGTAGCATTTTACACCTTACATGACTCAGTATCTAATCAAAACAGAGCTGTAATCATTTACATATCTGCCTGAGACATAACTGCATGCCGAGTTTTGCACTTATCCGACAACCTGGGTGCTTTACTTTTTGTAGATAGAGTGCATTTCTATTGAAATTTGGGCTATAAAAATAAAATAGAAAAACACATGAAAAACAGAATTGTTTCCTCCTTTTTATGTTGTTTTTATGCATTTTCCCAAGTATAAAGCATAAAATAGAAAAAGTACTAATAAAAGCAACACACTAATAAAACACCATGGGTCATGGAAAAAAGGACGCAAACCTTTTTTGAATAACTGAATAGAAGTGGGATTTATTGCTTTTGAACTAGAATATGCTTTAAAAATCTAAATGTGTCTGATCATGAAGAGGATGAAAAGCAGGTTAAATAAAACTGAAAATGAAAAATAAGGAAAAATGCATTTTTTTCCTTTTCCTGGCCACTAAGACCTACAAAATCAGGGTCAATCTGAAATCACGATAAGTTTAATAAAAAATGAAAGAAAATAAATATACACTAGACAAAAAAAATATAGTATAAAGAAAAAACAATATTACCTTACAATACAGAACTCCAAAAAAGTAAAACTTTGCTCTGGCATCAAGGACCAATTCAACCCTAGTCAAGAAATGGTTAAATTGCCCCCCTTCCCATGTACTTGTTGCCTGCACCAGTCTTGATCCAGCCCGTCCCATTAAAAGTACATCTGTTAACATGAATCTATTAGGTTTCCCTTTCACCCTCATTTTAAATAAACTTTGGGGCCATGCCACCAACTAAGTTTTTCCCTTTTATATCACCTCTCAGGGGACTAGACCCATTCAGAAGGAGATTGCTTCTAATTTGTGGCTTTTACAAAACTTTTAGCAAAAATCTGCTAAATCTCTATCGCCAAATTTATGTGTGGAGAGCGGGGTGGTTATTAAAAAATTCTTAATAAATGTAACCACAGCAATTAAGTTTGCATCTTCGCTTTTTCCGCAGTAAAATGCAATAAAAAAAGTATATTAGGTGGAAATTTTATTAATATATAAAAATAAAATTTATGACTTGGGCCAAGTGGGTCGAAAACGAACAAGGGCGGAAAACTAAATAGGAGAAAAAGTTTGTGCCCTTTGAAGTGCCCAAAGAGTTAAGGGAGTGTGCGTGGGAGGTCCGGTCGTTTTTTTTGTGGCACTGGTATTGTGGTTCTTAACATGTTGATGGCGTGACGTCATGTTTGCGGAGCAGGGCAGTAAATGCATGCCTTCTGCTGTGGTAACCTTTATGAAAAGCTGCAAAGGGAAACTTGTATGCTTGTATTACACACGGCTAGGAAGAGCATGCTGTGAGCTCACAAAGCACTGAGGGTAATGTGTGTGTGCTGAGTGTAATATATGTGTATGTAGAAATGCGATATTTACAATGGGGTTCCATCCAGCGGAAATTCCGACCAGCAGACAATTCCCTACAAAGCCATGAAAAATGCCACTTGCCCCACGTGCAATGATAAATAGCAAGACAGGAGCTGAGATTTCAGTTTTTATTCTCATGTTGGAGGGGGTGAGGGGTTTCTGGACCACTATGTAATCCTGTAATGAATTAGAGAAGCAAGCTAATGATTGAAGCCTGTTTTATAACGAACAAAGCATTGAAACACGACGGCCTGAAGGGCATTTAAAAGGTATAGGGCCTAGGCTACTTTCACACTAGCGTTTTTGATGGATCCAGCGGGGCTCAGCAAAACACTTCCGTTACTGATAATACAACCGTCTGGATCCGGTTGTATTATCTGTAACATAGCCAATGGATCCGTCATGAACTCCATTGAAAGTCAATGGGGGACGGATCCGTTTTCTATTGTGTCAGATTGTGTCAGAGTTAAATGGATCCGTCCCCATTGACTTGCATTGTGGGTCATAACGGATTCGTCTTGCTTCGCATCCCATGACGGAAAGAAAACTGCAGCATACTACGGTTCGCTCTCCAGTCTGGGAACGCAACCAAACGGAATGGAATGCATTTTGGAGCGCTCCGTTATGTTCAGTTACGTTTTGTCCCCATTGACTATGAATGAGGACAAAACGGAAGCGTTTTTCTCCGGTATTGAGACCCTATGACGGATCTCAAAACCGAAAAATAGAAACGCTAGTGTGAAAGTAGCCTTATTACGGTGAATGGGCCTCCTCCAGGCATAGAGAAGATATTACAAAATTTCCATTTATTTTCATATCTTATTATTTCAATGTATAGGTTCATATCACCTGGTTCGGAGGCGGTTGTCCTGTACAGTTTTAGGGATGGCTAGGAACAGATCCAGAGAAAGAAATCCTTTAAGCAAAGCTTTATTTTATTTAAGTACCAGACCCTTTGTCCTTATGAAAACATATTTACAACTGATATATAGTCTTGTAGAAATTGTGCAGAAAAAGTATTCATTGCTCTAAGGGCTCATGCACACATGTATGTATTGTGTGGTCCGCAAAACACAGATCCGCAAAAAATATGGATGATGTCCATGTGCATTCCGTATTTTGCAGAACGGAACAGTTGACCGCTAATAGAACAGTCCTATTCTTGTCCGTTACGCAGAAAATAATAGGACATGTTCTATCGATTGTGGACACAGAATTTTAGCATTTTGTTTGCGCCCCATTGAAATGAATGCTTTCGTATACGGTCTACAAAAAAATGAAACGGACACAGAAAGAAAACTCATTTGTGTCATGAGCCCTTACAGTGGTGGCATGTGGATGTTGCTCTGCTTGGCTTTCCTGGCAGCACAGAGGGGAGCCTTCTGCTCCCCTCCTCCTGGGGTAGCTCTGTCCCTTCATGTAGGATGCGGGCTGCATCCCCAACCAATAGCTGTCCACCTTGAGGTACTTAAGGTACTTTCCCCAGTGGGAAGGTGCCTGAGCAATAGGTTCTAGTCTATTATCCTGTTAAGGTGTGCTGTTTATATTTGTCTGCCCGTGTATCGACTTTTACCTGTTTTCCAGATTTGAATCTCTGCAGCCTGACCTGACCTTAGTCTGATCTCTGCACTGATCATGAGCTGCCCACTCTGAGCTCAGACTGTTTATTGCACTCTACCTGCCCTTACCTCGACCTATCCCTGACTATAGTTTTGCCTGATCTCACAGTGCTCAGCACTGGTGTCTCTTGACCCCTGTGGGTCAGCTGTCAACAAACAGGGACTACTCCAGGAAGTATCTCCCTGCAGCAAAGTCTATACCCCTGTACAGTGGTTAAAGAGTGAAAACCAGGGGACCACCAGGATAATGCCCTTAGGAGTAGCCCAAAGTTAAATCTGTTTGGTTGACAGTGGTTCCAAATCTACTGCATAACAATTCCCTCCTAGTACCAGTGGCATACATAGAGAAGTAAGGGCCCCATAGCAAGGATCAAACCAGGCCCCCCACACAGGACAGAAGGGTTTCTGACTAAACCCCTTTCAATGACCCTTGGGCCATTTTTCCACTGCTTTATTTGCTAAAAATTGTTCCTTTAGAGGGTAGAGTCCTGACCAAGTTTTCACCTCCAGTAGAAGAGGAGATGATCCCAACTAAGACCGGGCCCCCTCTTGTCCTGGGCACCATAGCAGTCACATGGTCTGCAGCTATGGTAGTTACTCCCCTGCCTAGTACCTTCCATTACTGTCTGGCAGATTAAGCATAGTGGGAGGACTCCTGCTGTAGCCAGTTGCTTTACAGCCAGATAGCTGTTGTCTCAGGGGTATGTGCTAGAGGGGAGAAACTGGTTGATCTCCTAGAATAAATAAAGAATTTATTAAGAATTTTTTAAATGCATTTCTTATATTGGAATAAATAATAGTATCAAACAGAAGGGGGTTTTAAGAATGAATTAAAAACAAATATTTAGTATATTTTTTGGGCCTTTGGTAATCCTTTCTAATTCTGCAGAGATACACCTGTAGTGCGCACATCCAGATCTGTCTTTTAGCAACCTTACAAATACGGCATACAAGCTAAATGCTGACCATACTAAACTACCTTTTTTGGAGCTTTTGTCATCAGAAAGTTTTATTCTGCTAGCCTCTGCTCAGGATGTGCTTTTAGTAGGAAATGCTCTCTGCATTGAGCTGCTTTACATTCCCTCCCTTCTGTTCTGAGTGACAGCTGTAGCATCCAACCAAGAGACCTCTGCAGCTGTCACTCAGAGCAAAGGGGAGGAGCTGTGAAGCAGTCCAATGCAAAGACTAATTCACAGTGAAACTCTATCCTAGGCATTTGCAGGAACAAAATCTAGCAGAATAAAACTACATATTCACACTACTCCTGTTCAGAAAAATGGTATGTTTGCATTGCTCTTCCTAGCCCCTATCTAATGCTATCAGAAGTTTAACATCTTCAAAACTGCCGACAGACTTCCTTTAAGGCAGCAGCCTCATAAGATGTCAAGTTTAACCTGAACTTTATGGCTTGGAATGAATAGACAATGAAAGCTCTGTAAATAAAACAGCGATACAGTCATTTTTCAAACAATGGCACATTTTCCTTTTTGGCTGGAGGTATACTTTAACATGGCCCCAAGGAATAACCTTCAAGTAATACAACAATAATTTATCTTGGACTGAATTTTCTTTTAAGAATAACATATTTGTCATGTATGTAAAATATCTATAATAGTTCTTAAGAAATGTAAACACAGTGAGCGCCCCCCAGAATCAGCACGTGTACTGCAGATTGCTGTATGTTTATTATTATAGTAGTTTTTTTCTGATTTTTTTTCCCCTTTAAAGATATGGCATTACTTGCAGATTTGTGTGCCATACATTAAACACGTCAGGAAAAACACAGGCCGTGTTCTCAAAGTAAATGGATCTGAACAGGGTTTTGAAAAGTTGCCTTGCACCAGCATCTTAAAAGTGGCTATTTTTACCTAGGAATTTATAGTTAATTACAAAACGTGTCATACGGCTTCAGGAGCACATTTCTCAATAGGCTGGCTATGGGCCATGCCTTTAAAAAACAGGATTAATTTGATCACCACTTGCACAGATTACTAAAACTTGACAATTTAATCTAACCATAGACTGACTTTCAGATAATAAAAGTGTAATTCGATGCGGTAACATTGCAGCGCTCACATGCCGCACTATATTACTAGGGAGATTTGGTTACACAAACCACAGCCTCGTTCAGCAATAAAAACTACATGGCTGCATAAGTAAAGAAACATGAAACTCAATTTCTTTCTAATTTTTTTTAAATAAAAATTCCACCATTTATAAGGCAAATTTGAAAAACAGTTCTGGTCTAAAGCAGGTTTCTTAGCACATAGACGAGACCACACAAAGATCGGGGAATTAACCCCTTGTTTGTAAATAGAAATGTTAAGAATGTTTCATTCTTTGCTCAGCTTCACGGATATTAAGGGGGTTTTCCAGACTGAGTCCTGATATTTTTGATGTTTCCTTAATCAATATCCGATCATTGAGGAACTGACACCCCATGCCCCCACCGATCCACTGTTCCTTGCAGCCTGGAGCTAGCACTATGAATGGAACGGGAAGCACAGCTCCGTCCAAAGTGCAGTGGCTGTACCAGGTTACTGCAGCTCTGCTCCCATTCACTGCAATGGTGCCCGAACTGCAGTACCCCAGCACGGCCACTACACTTGGAACGGCGCTGTGCTTCCAGCTCCATTCAAGAGCTACGTCAGGTGCTGCAGGGAACAGCTGACCGTGGGGGTGTAGGACCTTCAGCAATCAGATATTAATGACGTATCCTGAAGATAGGTCATCAATAAGTGGAGCCTGGAGAACATCTTTAGGCTGTTCATGACCACCGCCGTACATGATAGGCACCAGTCAGGTCTTTAAAGATGGCACCCACTTGTGAACACAATGGGTGCCAAGCCGATGGGTTTCTACTGTTTTAAACAGCAGACACACTGGGCAAATGTCTGCAATCAGCAAAAATGTTGACCACAGACATTTAACCCTTCAGCTGAGGTGGCTTTCAGCAGAATTGCTGCGCTCCAGGGGCCTGAACGGCTTTCCCATGCTGAGATCAGGGAAGACGTTTGATAGTGGTGGTGGACTGAAGCCTGCTGGAATCTCCCTTAGGCTGCCTTTTTAAATAAATGCAGTCTATGGTGGAAGCAATCTAATGATCGTGTGTTAATGTCCCCTAGGGGGATTCAAAAAAGTGCAAGATAAAAAGTAAAAAAAAAAAGTTTTTAAAAATATAGACAAATACAAAATATATAAATTCAAATTATTCCCCTTTCCCATAGTAAAAATAAAAAATCATAAACCATAAAATGATCATTTGCAATGCCGCATCCTCAAACGCCTGTATTAATAAAATATTAACTTACAATGACCCCCAAACAGAAAAAAATGTCCAATTCTCCTTTTTTTTTGTCACTTTACCTCCCCCAAAAACATTTTCCTAAAAAATGATCAAAATAGCAAACACACTCCCCAATGGTATCCATAAAAAGTACATATGGCCCAGCAAAAAATGAACCCCACACAGCTCCATAGACACCTCCATGTGATGTCTCCTCTATTCAAACACACTGCACCTGCACTTGAACTCCCAACAGAGCATGTGCAGGTGGCAGGTGCAGTGTATCTTAATATAGGAGTGATCACATGGAGGTAACTTGCTTGGTCACATGACTCTCCATCAGCGACCATTTAATGGACAGGACCTCTGTGTGGACAGCACAAAAGACTTGGCAAGCAATGGGGCATAGTTTATGAAATATATAAATGAGAATTGACCAGCTCACCTACTCATAACAACTCCTGAGCACGGATGGGGCCAAGTAAGTCCATACATGAAAATCCAAGAGAGTGAATCCAGCACATTTTGGTTTGAAACGCGTCAACTGCTGGTGGAGAGTAAGTATCTATAAGTTATTGCTATGTAAAAAAATAAAGTGCATTTAAAAATTTAAAATGCTGGATTCACTCTCTTGGATTCTTATGAAATATAGAAAATGGTGCAGAAATTTAACCAACGCTATATTAGTAAGTGTCATATAATCATCTTACAGACAAATTGGTCAACAGTAACCAGAAAGTGGCCAACCCCTTTAAAGGGGTCCTCCTGGAATTAAGAAAATGAAAATACTTAAATATTACTTCATGATAAATTTATTCCCAAAATACCTTTCATTAGTTATAATGGCTTGTTTTGTCTGGGGAGCAATGATTAGGAGAAACAAAATGGCCGCCGTCCTATTAGTACACAGAAAACCTGTCCTAATCACAGGGCAGGAGAAGTTACTTTACAACACTGAGGTACAGAGCTGCCTCATCCTCCTCCTTGCTCAACTTGTCAGGGATTATGATCCTGAATACAGATGATATGATCTTTAGCTGAATCTCTGTAGAAATGGAGTTCATGAGCAGATGTGTCTAATGAGCAGCAGCACTTGTATGCGGTCTCCATTACCACAGTATGTCCTGTCCATCCACTCTGTACTTCATGTCTCCTCATGGACTCCATTTCCACACAGATTCAGCTAAATACCATATTAAACTGTATTCAGGATCATAATCCCTGACAAGCAGAGCAGAGAGGAGGATGAGGCAGCTCTTTACCTCAGTGTTGTGAAGTAACTTGTCCTCCTGTGTGATTAGGACAGGTTCTGTTTGTGCTAATAGGACAGCGGCCATTTTGTTTCTCCTAATCACTGCTCCCGAAAAAAAATGAGCCAATATAACTAATGAAAGATATTTGGGAATATATTTATAATAAAGTAATATTTACGTATTTTCATTTTCTTAATTCCTGGAGAACCCCTTTAAGTCTCTTTTTTCCAGATCCCACAATACTACAGTCCTGTGCATGGATAACAACCAAGATTGTGATCTAATTCAAGAGGGTGATACAATTGTTCAGCTGACTGTTGTGTTAAAAAATCATTATATATCCATAGGACCTAACTCAAAAGTGAAAAGGTTTCTGTGTGATAATTCAAGAGGATGACACGTATATGTTCTGTATAGATGGAGAGTAGTCCTCAAAATCACTTTCTGAATGGTTGTTTATCAAAAAACTATGGTTAACTTTCCTGACAGATCATTACGGGAGGGTATAAGCTAGAATGAAAAAGCTGGGTGCTCGTGATCATCTCCGATCTGTTGGGGAATAGAGATGAGCGAATCTATTCGTCGCTTCGTAGATTCGTATCGAATCTTGGGATTTTTCAGCTGCGAAGCGAATCTGAATATTAGGTGATTCGCTTTGCTTTTGTACGCATTCGCTACGTAGTATGTCCTATAAATTATATGCTATTCTACGTATAATTTAGTTACTCTATACGCTGTCGCGTACAAATTCAATTCAGCGATGCAGACTCCTCCCTGGTAGTTCTGCCCCTTTCTCCAGCGCGGGAGGATGACGAGGCAACTCAGGAAATTAAGTTGCGCATTCGTGCGCCTCATCCCTTTTTCCCCCTTTTCAGGTTATTTGGGGAGCCCCTTGAAAGAGGCTTTTTTAAGGAACCTTTGCTGCTTATTTTTACCCATTTGGATTACAATTTTACCTATGTGGATTACAAATTGCGACTGAGTTTGGGACTCTGTTCCAGTTCTATGACAAGCGTCAGAAGAAAAGAGACTTAAACGTGTCCATGAGCATACTAGGTAGGTGATATTTAAAATTTTTATATTATACCTATAATAATGTATTTGCACTTTACCATATATATGTCTCGAATATTCGCTCTGCCTCTGAGGAGTGCACGCCGCGGCCTCTCCTCGTACGTGCCTGCATATTACGTAATCGCTTAGACGATAGTACGCTGAGATTCGTAAGCTATTTGTACGCTCATGCGTACGTCTTCTAAGAAGTTGCGTACATTTTGTTATTATTTTCGTTATTAGTGAGCGAATGTTTGCTAATAGCACATAATAACGTATATTTTGTACGCAAATACAACAAATCTATTCGTCGAATATACGAATTTTAGGAAAAGTTCGGCAAATGTTTGGCGAATAATTTTTTGAATGATTCGCTTATCTCTATTGGGGAACTTCTTTAGCCAGTTTTGCAACAAGAGTTAAAATTGATGGGAGTGTAATTTTCAATAGCATCAAGAAGAACCTCCTGAACCAACGTGGGACATCACACTTGACTTCATCTAATAGATGGTTCCAGGCAGGAGACCCACGAGCTTCACTTTACTTATACATACCATAATTCTGTATATGAGTTGCTTCAAAACTTCTCAAAACAGCTGCACTGATTTAGTCCATAGATATGTAAGACAGAGAAATATGCCATGCCACTCCCTAAAGATCACACATAAGCGGCTCAAGTAATAAGTATTTGATTTTTTTACATTCCGGAATTAACTCTTGGTCCACTCCAGCTGCCTTGCATTTTTTTTTCTTCTCATGTATGCAATTATATTTCCAATGCACAGGTGTCTTAAAGAAGATAAATCACAATTGACGGCAATGTTGGCAGACTGTGAAACTGAGGTCAAGAGTTGAATTAGCGCAGGAATTAACCTCTAGAATTATCGTAAGGGGTGGTCCTTTTAGTTTAGCTCTTAAGCACATTTCTGAGTAATTTTAAGCCGACAGCATTAAGTGCTTTTAATTCAATACTACTCATAGGGTTTGAAGGTGGTAGACGGAGAGAAAAAGTATATATCCAAAGTGTCAGAGGCTCTAGAAGTACATGGTAAGATTACAGGCCATGTAGGGCTACCTTCTAGAATATCAAAGCCCTAGGCACACCTCAGTCAGCTAACCCACCTACACCCCAGTCTCTACCAAGACATCATGGTGCCAAGCATAGAACAAGAAATTAACTTTTTTAAATAATTGTTCTCAAGTTCCATTTTACATGACTAGAAGAGAAATAAAAAATTACCCCCTGCATTACAGTGTTGGGTTTTACAACTGAAGACAGAAGAGCTGGAATTTGTTTGCCACTCAACCCTTGAGACAATTCCCTATCTCCTTGTTTTCTAAGAATGCAAGTGCCCTGGAGACAGGAGTCCTGCACAGATCCCTGCTATCCAGTAGCTAAGGAGATGGGATCTACCAGGACCCGGTCCCATCTCTGTAAGGGCCTCTCAGCAGCCTCATGTCCTGCCATTAAAATGAGTAGGATGAACCCTATGTTAACAATAGAGATGAGCGAATCTATTCGCCACTTTGTAGATTCGTATCGAATCCTCCATTTTTCCTACTCCGAAGAAAATCTGGATTTTGTCAGATTCGCTTCGTATTATGCGGAAATGTTCTTAAAATTTTGACCGCTAACGCTACGTACGCTACGTACGCAATGTACGCATTCTTCTTGCCCCCTCCCCCAGCCCCCCAAAGCGGGAAAATGACAATATGCCCCCTCAAGAGCAGGAAAGTGAAGATATGCCCCCCTCTGAAGCGGGAAAAACCAGCCCGGCCCACCGGGAACTAACTCTTTGCACGTATAGAGAGTGAAGACTCCTCCCTCATTACTCCGCCCTCCTCTCCAGTTCAAGCCAGCGCTGAACAAGATCCAGAGTCAGACCACAGCATGGCGAAAGAACTGCAACCCAAGTGGGGAGAGATGGTCTTTGGGGACGAGTACCCCGAACCACTGCCCGCTCCAGAGATTAGAGCGGCACAACTATGCAAGAGACTCTCACCGGCTCCTGACTCCATAGTCGCCTTGCCGGCTGGTACGGCTGCTGCGGCTGGTGTGGCTGCTGCGGCTGCAGCGTCCACTACACCACCCAGGAGGAGAAGAACACCTTCCATTCGGCAGAACCCAATTGTGCCAGCATCGGTGACAGCCCAGACCCTATGGGACTACAAGAATGCAGTGGAGGACTGAGTCATCCAAGTACTGGACCATCCAAGGCCGGGAGACCTTACACTGGTGCGGCGAAAGGGAACCGTCCTATGGTTTTCTATGGAGCGAGGCTCTGGCTTCCTGGGGGATGACGAGAACGGCAAAGAGTACTTTGTAGGCAGCAGGTCAGTGAAATGGCTGTACCTGCCCCAACCCCGTCACAGCCTGTACGTGGGAGATCAGGTGGAATATACCCCCATGGCATCCCTGAAAGGCCCCTTTGCTACTGGGGTAACATTATTATCAAAGCCCCTGGTACCTGCATCACCACCCGAAGTTTGGTCAAAGGAACCACCAGGCGAAGTACCGTTGCGCTGCCTTCAGGAGTCACCAGATGGCACTCTCTGAGAAGCCACAGCCAGAGCCTCTGATCCCTTGACTGCCAGTGCCACCACCGTCACAGTCCTTTCAGCTGGGTCAGCTGACGACTTCATCATTTACATTCCAGTCCATTGTGATCCACCAGTACCAACTATCCTGGAAGATGAAGCCAGCAGCAGCCAGGGGAGCTAAGGCTTCTTCCATGGGTGCAACCTTGCCTTAACGCTGTAGCCAGAAGTCCTTACCCCTGCTGTCCTAGCAGGAGAATCCGGAAAAGTAAAGGCGCATGTGACTGCAGCGCTTACCAGCGTGACCACCACCCGGACCCGTTCAAGTCTGACTTCTGGAAGAAGAGGGCAGTGGAGTTCCAGCACGGCAGCGAGCTTGGCCTACAGGAGGCAGGAGCATCCTCTGATGTCATTCAGCAGTAACTCATGCGAGGAGGACTTCAGGTCCCTCATTTGAGGAAACCTAATACTGGCTGATTTAAAGGACACTTCAGGAGGACCTATGGCAGCCATACCATGGACTGCACCTGACGGGTGAGAGCTAGTTGGCACTTGTTTTATTTAGTTTGTATTGCCCCTGTTTGACTCTCACCCAGATGGACATGGCTTGTCAGGACACCCCCCATTCCGCAGAAAATTTCCAGTTGCACCTAAAAGCGCCTGTTACAGGGCTGAGATTAAGTCCTGTTTTTATATTTAAATTGGACACATGGTTGAATGAGTGACATCCCTTTGTCATGTGGTTCTATAGTCTTAACCCCGCCCCTTCCTGTGCTTACATCACAAGTACAAGGTATTGGGGGAGGCATGTGTAAATATACCTAGCCACTGGGGCATTCCAGGGTAGAGTATCGTTTGTCTGTATAATTAGACTATAGGCCATGGTGTATGTATACTGATATGACCATGATATTAAAAGTATTTGTATATGTTGTACCTAGATATTGTACTTGAGTAAAGGTGTATTTTATTTTACCTCTGCAGAGTTGTGTGTTGTTCCTGGTGATACCAAGGCAACATACTGTAGCTGTGGTATAAACTGTGAACAATCCCACAAGCTAGGGGGAAAAGGGCATATTGACCGTTGTCATCTGATAATTGATAATAGTTCACCCTTTTCACACCAGTAACCTGCGATATTGCTATTGATAGCAATTATTGATATTAATAAGCGATATCTATCCTCTTTCAATGGAGGTCCAGGTAGGAGACAATATTCATTATTAATATTCAGTATTGCTATATTAATAATAATATTTCTGTCCTTTTTCAGCGCCTATTTTCCTTTCCCCTCTCCCTTCTCAGGTTATTTGGGAGCCCCCTTTGCAAACAGGGTTCTCTATTTGCTGCTATTTTATATTATCCTTGTGGATTACACGTTACCTGTTTGGATTACAAACTTACCTAACGTGGATTACAATTGAATTTTGGACTGTGTTCCAGTGTTTTATCATGCCAAGCAGCCACGAGGAGAGACTCAAACGCATATCTGAGCCCATTTATGCTTGCAAATGTGAAATTGCACTAAAATGTTTGCATAATTGTCTTTGCTGTATTTTAGCAATAATGTTTTTACAGGTTCAGCAACGTTCAAGCACTTTAGCCCATTGTGTGTATTCTTTTTCAGGTACTGCAATGTGTCCTATTATGCACTTATTGTATCGTGCATTTTTTTAGTAAATTATGCACTTAGTCGGATAGCTAGCACCTTACTTTTCTACCTCATATGGACTGCCTCTAAAGACTGTATGCCGCTGCCTAGCCTTGTGCGTATGACGCAATTGCGAGTCAATAGTACGCTAAGGATTCGTACGCACTTTGTACGCTAATGGTTACGTATTGCGTACTTTTAACAAAACTGACTGTATGTTCGTAATTTGTTTAGGAATGTTCGCAAAACAACGATTATTTTTTAACGCAAATTCGACCGAATAAATTTGTATTAAGAACAAATCTTGTCAGAAATTCGTCGATTATTCGCCAAAGCGAATTTTGGATGGTTCGCTCTTCTCTAGTTAACAATGATGGGTGAAACAGGAAACATGTATTTGATTTTCGCTCTTCCAAAGACAAGAAGGAAGAAGAGAAAATCTTCAACTTTAATCTTATCATTTGAAGAGATCTGTAATGTTCTTCTAAAGCAGTGGTCTACAGCCTGTGGTTCTCTATTTGTTAGCATGCTGTGACAGCTGCGCATGGTGGATGGTGAAACATTTGGAGAGCCAAAGCTTGGAACCTATTGTCATGGAAGAGACCCAACCATCATAGGTTGTTCTGCAGTAGCCAACAGATTTTGTAGCCTGCTGGAGCATGGATACTTTGGAGTATGGACATTTGCCCCTACTGCTGCTAAGCAAAGCCGTCACTTCACTTTGAAGGGTTAAGTTGGACTGTGATCTATGCTGTTGTTTGCACTAATACTGTTTTATTTTGTGGAACTGCATTTTATGTGATATACTGTTCATTTGCACTGTTATTGCACTGTATTTGCACTGAATTGTGGAAAGGGTTAATTAACAGTCAACTCACCCTACG
This sequence comes from Rhinella marina, assembly GCA_900303285.1. NCBI lineage: Eukaryota > Metazoa > Chordata > Amphibia > Anura > Bufonidae > Rhinella > Rhinella marina. The sequence continues at coordinate 481,645 of ONZH01009270.1, read as the reverse complement.
AGACTTTGGAAATGTTCAGTCTGTGCACTGAGAAGCTGGTAATTTTCCACTGCTGTCATAGAGATATATGCAGAACTGTGTTTTGGAAGGAAAAGACTGACAGTGAATTTTTTACCATATGGTTTAGCTCTGTCAAACTGTTGCTTATGGCTGAAAACAGCTTAGTCATTCCCATTGACTTGTATTGATGCCCAATAAAAGTCTATGGCTTAAAGGGTTTCTGTCACCAGTTTTGGGCATATAAAACAGGATGACATTTGCAATGTGCAAATGTCACCTGATGCCCAAACTGGTGATCATTTTTTTACTGGTGCCCCCGTTTTTGAAATAAATCATCTTTTGTTGTATGCAAATGAAGCTTACTAGGTGCAAGGGGCGGTTACCTCGCACCTAGTAAGCTCCGTTTGCCCACCCGCGGTCACGCCTACCTTCACTTGATTGACAGGGCCAGGCAGCTTGTTGGATCCTCTGCCGGCCCTGTGCTCCATTCAAATCCCGCGCCTGCGCCCTGCGGAATAAAAGCGGCGCAGGCGCAGTGAGCGGCGCTGGCCGCCGGGCTCCCGGCTACCTCACTGCGCCTGCGCCGATGACGTCAGAGTACACATGACGTCATCGGCGCAGGCGCAGTGAGGTAGCCGGGAGCCCGGCGGCCAGCGCCGCTCACTGCGCCTGCGCCGCTTTTATTCCGCAGGGCGCAGGCGCGGGATTTGAATGGAGCACAGGGCCGGCAGAGGATCCAACAAGCTGCCTGGCCCTGTCAATCAAGTGAAGGTAGGCGTGACCGCGGGTGGGCAAACGGAGCTTACTAGGTGCGAGGTAACCGCCCCTTGCACCTAGTAAGCTTCATTTGCATACAACAAAAGATGATTTATTTCAAAAACGGGGGCACCAGTAAAAAAATGATCACCAGTTTGGGCATCAGGTGACATTTGCACATTGCAAATGTCATCCTGTTTTATATGCCCAAAACTGGTGACAGAAACCCTTTAAATTGCAACATTTTTTCTGTTAGGATATGTTCACATGATGGATTTAGAAAACATGCTTTTAAAATCAGAGTAGAACCCATGCTGATTTTAAAATCATTTTTTTTTGCATTTTTTTGGCATTTTTTTGTGCGGTTTTGATACACGTTTTTTTGGGGGTGCATAAACAAACAAGTGCTTCTTTCCATGGAATCTAATGGGAGGCAGTTTGGAGGCAGGTTTTGACATGCAGAAACAAGCCTTTTACCATGTAGCCAGCTGGACCACTGAGCCACTGACCCTGGGCCACCAGCCCTTTTACCATGTAGCCAGCTGGATGACTGAACCACAGACTCTGGATCACCAGCCCTTTTACCATGTAGCCAGCTGTACAACTGAGCCACAGACTTTGGGCCGCCAACCCGTTTACCATGTAGCCAGCCAGACCACTGAGCCACAGACCCTGGGCCACCAGAGCCCTTTTACCATGTAGCCAGCTGGACCACCGAACCACAGACTCTGGATCACCAGCCCTTTTACCATGTAGCCAGCTGTACGACTGAGCCACAGACTTTGGGCCGCCAACCCGTTTACCATGTAGCCAGCCAGACAACTGAGCCACAGACTCTGGGCCACCAGCCCTTTGGCCAGGGTACCAGCCTTCTGAAAAAGAGAAGAGGATAGTCGAGGATAGTCGAGACTGGAGAAACCAGCTCCGTGCATTGCCTGTATTGGTTTGCACTTCAGTTCCTTCAGTAAAGAAGCACATTGATTTACTGCAGACCCTGACTCTCTGGACTTATTTTCCATAGGGGGCACACCACGCCTTACCATCAACAGTGTCCAGAGACCCAGCGTAGTTTTGGGGGCCACATCAAATCCAGCCACTGCAATTTGTTTATTCCATCTCTGACCAGGAGAGGACAATGCAGGAGACAAAGCTCCGAAGCTAATGAATCAAAATTTGTCATTGTATGGTTTACCAGCTACTTACTGGTAATTTCCAAGGTGAAGACACAGCTGTAACACCACCTGTTTTAGTGTAGTGGGCTGCATATCGTTATACAGTAATGTTCATGCATATTTGTTTCATGCCATATAGCTTGTTTTTTGTCTCTGTTGCATTGCATCCACCATTGCAAACACCATATTGTTTGGCTGGGATTCCATCCTAACTGCCTTGCCTATTGGTAGTCTGTGGTGTCAAAAACACACCTCTATTCTCATTAGATTGCTGCTCTGTGCCCTCACTGTGCTTTGCACTGCATCATTGCTTTTCCATATAATCTGCTTAATAGGAGCACAAGGTCACCATTAGCTTTGTGCAATTCATCTGATTTCACGGTCAAAAATGATTACGAAGCAAAAGCAACTGAATTGTCAGTGGGGACAAGTAGATTATTAGGTAATTTCCACAAATGTACTGAAGTAAATGAGCCTTTAATAATGGGGGAAGGTTTGCTTAATCCTAATGTACAATGACAGGTTTAATAGGATGAGATTTTGTCCTATGTGTTTCTTATCACAACATTGAAGCTTTCTGGTGCCAGATCCATAATTCTAGGCTTTATGCTGCACGTACAATTGCTGGTTTTACAGAATTAGCCTTGGGACTTGGGACTCAGTATCCAGATGAGGCTGCTGCATTTGTGTGTGGTCAAAGTTATTGTTAGTCAACCTGGAGAAAATGCAAAATGAAATGAATATGAGCCGGGAAGTCTTCCCAGAGCTAAAGTATTGCTGCAGCTGGAGTTAACTGTGTAGACCAGGGATGCTCGACCTGTGGCCCTCCAGCTGCTGTAAAACTACAACTTCCATCATGCCCTGCTATAGGCTGTCTGGGCATGCTGGGAGTTGTAGTTTTGCAACAGCTGGAGGGCCACAGGTCGAGAGACAGAATTATAGGCTTCCTGCCACTATCTTACAATGTGAATGGGCACATAGTTATATTACATATTCTAAAAGGTATCTGTCAGCAGATTTTTACCTATGACACTGGCTGACCTGTCACATGTGCACTTGGCAGCTGAAGACATTTGTGTTGGTCCCATGTTCATATGTGTCCGCATTACTGAGAAAAATTATGTTTTAATATATGCAAATGAGACTCTAGGAGCAACAGAGGCATTGCCTTTACTCCTAAAAGCTCTACTCTCTCTGCAACTGCTGCACCCTCTGCACTTTGACAAGACCAGGCAATGTAAATGTGATCACACTTGACCCTGTCAAGCCAAGTGCAGAGGACGCGACAGTTGCATATATTGCTGAGCCTCTTGGAGTAGTGGCAATGCCCCCATTGCTCCTAGAGGCTCATTTGCATATATTAAAACATATTTTTTCTTAGCAATAGGGGCACATATGAACATGGGACCAACACAGATGACTTTATCTACCAAGTGCACATGGAGCAGGTCAGCCAGTTTCATAGGTATAAATCCTTTACTAGAAGGACCTGTTGGATTATTAACAATTTGGGATTTTCGGAAAATCATAATAAAGTATGTTAAAGGCGTTGTCTCATCTCAGACATTGATGGCATATCGCTAGGCACTGAGCTGGCTTCTTCAGTCTCCCCTCTGGTAGCAGAAGGTTCTGTGCTGAGGAAAGGCCTGATCTAGCTCCCCCTGTCTTTCTCAGAAGGTTGGTACCCTGGCCAAAAGGCTATTGGCCCAGGGTCTGTAGTTCAATCATCTAGATGGCTCCATGGTCAGAAGGCTGGTGACCCAGGGTCTGTGGCAGAGTATTCTTGCCTCAGCATTTTCCTGTGGCGACTCAAGCAGTCTCTCCTACTAAACACTGGTCCCTATCTACAGACAACGAGGGGCTCTGACTGCTCTACTTTTATACAGTTTCTAACTAATCTAGACTCCTCTAGTAAGATGAGTGAATCTGGAGAAGCATAGCCTAAGGGAAACAGTGTTGTAGTTCAAGGCTGCCTAGACTTGTGTTGGTCCTCAATACAAGTCAATGGGAATCACCAAGCAGTTTTCAGTTTTTTTTTGTAAACAACAGTTATACAGAGCTAAGCCAGACAGTCAAAAGCTCAATCTGTCTGGATTTTCCTTTCAAAACTCAGCTCTGCATAGTCCCTTCTGACACCATTGGAATATAACCAGCTTCTCGGTGCACAGGCTGGAAAATTCTCTTAGTGTGAACTGGCTGTGCATTAACTCTTTTTCACTATTCAGTGCAAATCAACAGGATACATCATATAAATGCAGTTCAACAGTATAACATACAGTAAGTGCAAGCAATGACATAAAGTCACAGTGCATAGTGCACGGTAATCCCTCAAAGTGCACTAAAGTAGTGAGCTGATGGCTTTGTATAGCAGCAAAAGAGACAAATGTCCACAGTCCAAAGTTCCCTTGCTGCTGGGCACTACCGTTTGATATTGATGACATCCTAAGGATTGGTCATCTCTTGTGAAGTCCCTAAAACTCCTCTAGGACATTAACATACAATTGGAAAGTGTTTACTGTTCCAGTGGTCAAGCTATGGAATGTTCCTGTTATGAAAGCAGATTTGGATCTGCTGTGCCACTGAACAGATTTGACTTCGGGCTACTGCTAAGGATGTTATTTAAGTGGCCCTCTCTTCACCCTTTAACCCCTATACATGGATCTGGACTCCACTATATGGAAATCACCAGGCTGCTTCCTCTTGGAGTAGTCTTTGTTTAGTGTCTGCTAACCCACAGAGGTCAAGAGACTACATGAGGAGCACCAAGGGATCAGGCAGAACCGTAGTCAGAAAACAAGCAGAGGTCAGGACAGACAGTCTTTGTGCAATCCAGTAAACAGTTAAAAAGTCAGGGAGTACAGCACAGGATCAATACGAGGAACAGGCAGTGGTCAGGTCAGGCAGTAAGGTGTCAATTCCAATTAACAGACAGAGATCAGTACACCGGCAAACAAATATGACAATGGTGCACATTATCAGGAAACTAGCAACTAGAACCTATTGCTCAGCCATCCTCCTTAGTGGAAGGGTACCTTAGATAGCCATAGGAAGGCTGCTATAGGCTGAGGGCAGATGGGGGTGTGCCTGGTGGCCCCTTAAGAGGCTGAAAGGAATGAATGCATGTCCTAGGAGGAGAGGTCACAGGCAGGAAGAACAGGCTTCAAAGGTTTCACAGGGGCCCATGCTGAGGCTGGATCAGCACGCTGTCAACAATGCCTCCTACGAAGGTACAAGAGGATGCTGGTATGCATGGACCATGGTAGGGGGTATAGGACCAGGCGAATGACCTGGCAGGTATGGTTGTCAAGTTAGAGGAATGCAAGCGATCACAACAGACTTCTGGTTTAACAGTTCAACCACTAGTTGGATCTTTGGGTTTGACTACCCCCCCCCACCATCGATTTGATATTGATGACTTTTCCAAGGATCCAAGTCCTAGAAACCCCCCCTTCATCTTTTTGCCACCTTTTTGTAATGATCCATTCCCATCGCCCTCACGCATTGCTCACTGACAGATAGTAGAATAAAACTCCACATTTAATGGAGAGAAAGTGTGAAGAACTTCAAACAGTGGAAGCGTTGAGAAGATATTTAGCACAAAGCAAGCTTTACTATCACAATGGTGTTTAAGCACATTGAGTAATTTTATATAAATTATCTTTTTTTGATGAAAGGATGAGACCATCACATCTTTTCATTAGAAATATTATTCTTCTTAGTCTGACAATTATCAAGGTCACCAACCATTAATAACAAATCCCATCTAAGAGGAGCCGATCTGATGCACATTAAATAGGATCTTCTTGTAAAAGTGAAAGGTTTATCTCATTTATGTTTATAGACTATAGACCTTCTGGTTACCAGGGGGCTTACCACAGACTGCCGGAAGATAATGGGCCTGAGGACCTTGAAACCAATTATGTAGTGTTATTTTAGTGATACATAATGGCTGTGGAATAACGCTGAGGATATTTCTTCGGTAGATTGGTAATGTTGCTCTTTGTACCATCAGTGATATTACTATCGTAATCTTCCATGTGGTGGAAGTGAGCCATGGAAGCTTAAAGGGCTTATCCCATGGCTAATGTAAAAAATTAAAATCAGACATCATATAGTACAGGACAACCTCTTTCTAACAAAACTAGAGCCAGCCCTGTACCTCAGATGGATACAGAGATCTCCCTATTTATTTATCTGCTAAATTTATACCAAACTGACAGCTCAAGGGGAGTGTCTTTTCTGCTGCAGCTGAGGGGGCGTGTCTCAGCTCTCCCTATCACAGCTCAGGGGGCGTGTCTCAGCTCTCCCTATCACAGCTCAGGGGGTGTGTCTCAACTCTCCCTATCACAGCTCAGGAGGCGTGTCTCAACTCTCCCTATCACAGCTCAGGGGGCAGTTGAAGGATGAAACTGAGCATGTGCGGCCAGCATGAGCAGGTCAAAGAAATAAGGAAAAAAACAACTAGCAGGTGTCATTATACAGATCCATTTTATTGAATAACTCACTGGCTATGCAAAGTTTTTAATTACTTGCAATTACAAAAATAGTCAGATCCAGGTGCTGGTTTGAAAACTGTAGAATATTTTTCATGGGACAACCCCTTTAAGATACTTCAAATAATCTAGGATGAATACAGAGTAAATATGATCAAATCAATTCAGCAGAATAAAAATTCAACCCAATTTTCTCCAAAAATTCTGATTGGTCAGAATCAGAATGTCTTCAGGAAAAATTGGGTCAAGATAGAGAGAAGAAAAAAGAGGGAGAGAGGGGAAAAGAGAAAGGGAGGAGAAAGGGATAGAGTGTGTGAGAGAGAGAAGGAAAGAGAAAAAGAAAAAGAGAGAGATTTTGTACCCTAACCAAATTTTTTGGTTGATTTGGATGAATTTTAGGATATTCACTCACCCGTAATACAGAGACATAGCTTGAAGCCCTTGGGTCCCCAGTGCAAAATCAGGGCCCCTAACTATCATGTGTCATTGATAGTACTGGTTTCTTCATATGAGGTAGAGAACATTTGGACACACTCAGGTCCTCTTTATGGAGTTGGTGTGAATAGTTGTTGGCTGAATACCACAGTGCTTGTCCAACTTAAAGGGGTATTCCATTACGACACAGGATAGGGGATACGTGTCTGATCAGTGTGGGTTATGAATGAGCGAACCCGAATTGCAAAATTCGGGTTCGTACTGAACTTTGCGAGTTCAGGTTCGTTGTTCGGGTTATTTTATTATTTTCCATTATAACATGGTTATAATGACCTCAGACCTCAGAGCCCACCCAGCCACTTTAAAAAAAACATACTTACCTCTTCTGCGCTGCCACTGCCATCAGGTTCCCCGCTCCACTGTCTTCCCTGCCGGCGCACACTATGACCTGACGCTGCGTGCAGGTGCAGGCCGGGCCATTAAGGGGGCGCTCTGGCAGGGCGCCCCCTTAACTGGCCGGGAGTGAAGCGCCCTGTACAACCGCACAGGTCGCACACGACAAAGGCCGGCCCTGTTTGGCAGTTCCTGGATAGAAGACACTGCGGCTGTGCAATCAAGTGGATGAGGTGGGTTTTTTTTAACCCCTAAATTGCCATATTGCTTTGCATTCTGGCTTAAAAATGCTATTATTTTCCGCTATAACCATGTGAAGTCCATGTGAAAATACTAAAGTGAAGTTCGGGTCTCCATTGACTTTAATGGGGTCTGGGTTCGGGGTCAAGTTTGGGTCAAGTTCGGGCCCCGATCCTGAACTTTGACCTGAAGTTTGTCCGAACCAGGCGAACCCTAACTTCCACGGGTTCGCTCATCCCTAGTGTGGGTCTAAGCGCCGTGGCTCCCATCGATCATGCATATCTGCTGCTCCAGTTAATTCTATGGGACTAAAAGAGATAGCCATTTCTCTTGATCGGCAGGGACTCCAGCAGTTGGACCGAAGCCGATCAGACATTTATCCCTTTTCCAAATGTTGTTGCACTGCAGCAATATGGAGAAGATTATGGATAGAAATATGTTTATGTCCAATCCTTAAAGGGGTTGCAGTAAAAAAGCAGTAGGTGTAACAATGTGTTGCCCAGAGGTAGCAGTGGAACTTGGCCCTGGTGCCAAAAGGGGCACAGATATCGTGTCATTATAACTGGTTTATGGTAGGTAGGGCTAATAGGCTTCGAAGTAAGTGGCAGAGGATGGACAGTGGAGAGGTACGGGTTGGCAGTTTTGGTGCTATATATAGGGCACACACATGGCGCTATTATTCTCAGGGCATTGTTAGAAGTACTACAATGCTCTGTTTATAGCCGTGTATTTACATGGAGGAGGAATGATTGATATTTCTACTTAATGCAAAAATGTTATCAGCTGGGAACCCGTTGGGCGGGTATCTGAGGGTCATTAGTGGCCTCACACACCCCAGTAGCCGTGCCACATATGCCGCTCTCAGTTTATTATTGTTTGTGTAAGATTTATGGAAACTCTATGACCGGTGTCTGCTCACTTTGAAAGTGAAATAAGAGAAGCCGCGCAGTTTATGTAATGTTAAGAGCTAAATAAACAGAGGACCAAGAACCTCCATCATTGTCACATAAACCAGACACAATAACAGATCGGAGATGAAAGCCGCAGAGCCGTAGTGACTGACACATGGGGAGGATGACCAGAGCCTCCTACCTGCTCATCTATCTATCTATCTATCTATCTATCTATCTATCTATCTATCTATCTATCTATCTATCTATCATCTATCTATCTACAGAAAGGATAGGAGTGGTGGATGTGACCCTGAGGGTGGTAGTAGTACTACTGACAATTCACAGTGGCAGTCCTCACCCTGACTCCTGGGGTTATACAGTGATTTTAGGATGCACCCTTTCTTCCCTGGTGTAGGGGCTCCTGCATGATGTTAGGTGGGGTGTCCTTGGTGTTAGATGACTACCTGGAAGGGTGACAATGATCAGGCTATTGGTTGCAATAAATAAAGTCAGTCCATCTATCTATCTATCTATCTATCTATCTATCTATCTATCTATCTCAGAAGGGACACTAATTTTGCAGAACAGGTGTGGACCCATTAATTTCAATGGGGCCAAAATAGATGTGGACAGCACGCTGGTGCTGTCCGCATCCGTAGTTCCGTTCCGCGGCCCCGCAATAAAAATAAAGCATGTTCTGTTCTTGTCTGCAATCGCAGAGAAGAAAAGGAATTTCTATCATCCATTTTTCTATTAATCTATCTATCTATCTATTAATCTATCTATTAATATATCTATCTATTATCTATCTATCTATTATCTGTCTATTAATCTATCTATCTATCTATCTATCTATCTATCTATCTATCTATCTATCTATGCTGTGCTGAACATAGTAGCCGTTGTGCTGCTGTGAAACTTTAGGGGCAGGCATCAATAAGTCTACATGTAAGGCTCTGTTGAACAGTGAGCGGTGCAACGGCAACGCCCTCATTGCACCCAGGGACTAATTTACATATCATTAAAAAGCTGTTTTCTCTGCAACAAGACCACGGAGCGACCGGGAGTTTACTACAGATGACCGATCCTCAGGATAGGTCATCAGTATCTGATCGGTGGGGGTCGGACACTTGGGACCCCCGCCGATCAGCTGTTTGAGAAGGAACCGGGGCTCCCCTGAGGGTAGCTTCTCTTAGCTTTTCCTAGGCCAGTGACGTCACGTTCATCAGTCACGTGGCCTAGGAGTGGCTCAGCCCCATTCAACTGAAAGGGGCTGAGCACGATACCAAGCACAGCCGCTATACAATGTATTGCGCTGTGCTTGGTGAGCTGCAAGAAGGTAGCGGCACTCACAGGAGCGCCGGTACCTTCTCAAACAGCTGATCGCCGGGGGTCCCAGGTGTCGGATCCCCACTGATCAGATACTGATGAACTATCCTGAGGATAGGTCATCAGTAATAAAATCCTGGAAAACCCATTTAAATATCTAGTCCTGTGATATTACTGTACAAATGGGCCCCAAGATAACACCTTCCCCAGGTGAGGTTAGGTGGTGTTGCCCTAGTAAATATCTTCTTCTTAGCCATGGACCAGAAGCTGTAGCTGATGGAGGCCATTTAGCACAGAGATGTCTTACTGTTTGCAGTGTATTTGCTGAATACTTGGCACGACATCGCTTGTGTTTGGCTTAGGCTAATTTGAGCCGATTAGAGTCTGTAAATCTCTTTAGCATTGGTACATTATATCAGCCTGTCACACGTCCAGTGTTTGTATTTGGAGAAGGTTTTGGCTATGAGAACGCTGATTCCTACAGAGCGATATTTATTTTGCATTTTCATGCTTCCATAGATAATATTCTTTGCTGTGGTGGACAACATGGGAGACTAAATGAGAATACAAAAAGTTCCATTATTCTTAATGCTCTCCAACTGGGCTAAGACTCCGAGACCCAATCTAATTGATTTGTGCACAGCCAGGAATGTCATTTCATACCCTTAGCTTAATTACAGATAAGATTGACGTAAAAATGCTCTGTTACGCACACACACAGAGAACCACACATTGAGACTCTCTAAAGCAACTGGGAAAAAGTCAACTTTCCTAGAGTACTAAATCAAAACAGCTGCTATAAAGAACACTAAACACAAAAAATACACGCAAATGTTAAAAAGTATCCCAGCACTTCCTCCCTTCATCTCTTCCGTTCTCTTGCCTCATATTACAGTTTCAACTGAGAATTATATAAGGAAATCTTCTGTATTCTAGGAGCTCAGCCACGTCTCCCCTTCTCCTCCTTACTGTCCTATGACAAGTTGTAAGGCAAGTGGCTGGAGTAGGAGACTCCCTGCTGTGCCCTGTCTGCTGTATTACAAATAGGTTTTTTGGGCTTAGGGAACTTTCACATTAGGGTTTTTTTATTCCGGTATTGAGTTCCGTTATAGGGGCTTAATACCGAAATAAAACGCTTCATTGTGAATGGGGACAAAACTGAACTGAAGTGAGCGTAATGCTCCTAAAAGCATTCCGTTCAGTTCACCTGCATCTATAGACCGGAGAGCAAACCGCAACATGCTGCGGTTTTCTTTGCGTCCTGGGGATCCGCACCAAGACGGATACGTCATGACCCCCAATGCAAGTCAATGGGGACGGATCTGTTCGGTGTGACACAATAGTAAACGGATCCGTCCTCCATTGACTTTCAATAGAGTTCATGACAGATCCGTCAAATTGCACTTTTCCCTCTCAGCCGCCTCATCTCCGTCCTCCCTCCAGCAGGGGTCCCGCTGTGCCATTGTGCGCGGCGTCCTCCTCCTCCTCCTGTAGTGTCCGGAGCTGCTGTAGGTCTGGAGCTGCTGGGACAGGTATGCCCCTTTGTAGTAACCCCCCCTCCTCCTCAATACAGTGTCAGTGACACATGTGGGGCCAAAGTGCAGTTCCGGCCCCACATGTGCACCTGCGGCTGTTCACCCGCCGGATCCGTGCTGCCACTATTGTGAAACTAGACTTAGCCCCACTCCAGCCATAGATGGAAATCAGCAGGAGACCTCTTTGTCATGAACTTGCTGAAAATGCTGCAAACAGTTATGATAACTTTATTTCTTGTATACTTTTACCATTAATTTCTTCACTTTTTTTTGTAAATTTTCAAGAGTAAAAATCCTTGTGTCTTCGGTCAAAATTTCTAGATTACCAATATGGCTATCATTCTACAGACCAGTGGTGGGGAGTATCATCTAATTTTCCCAGACTTCAGACTAATCTGTCTAATTTTATACTGATATGTCTAGTTCAGGGCCATGCCATTTCTCCCAGTTTTTTTTTAGTACATGGGGCTTTGAAGGCTTATGAAAAAATATAGTACTGTAAATCTGATGGGCAGCAATATATAACTAAGTTAAGCAAGTTTTAGGCAAACAAAATTCTATATTTCCTCATTTCCCTGGTTCTCTTCTAGCCCTTTGTTTACCTGCAATAACAACAATCTCTGCCCCTCCCTCTGCTCTGTAAAGGGAGTGAATACAAGTGCTGCCCTGAGTGACATGTCTGTCTGCTGGGATACTCAGCAGCATGTTGTATGTGTAGTCCCAGCTGTACAATGACACTGCTGATACACACAGGATTTTCCCCCTACCTGTAGTTGTGCAATGCTCAGCAGAACTCCTCTAGTCTGTCAGCTCCTGTGCCCAGCATTTGTCTCCTCACTGCCTGCAGCTACTCAGTAAAGCCTTCATCCCTGAGTCTGTGTTGGCTGAAGGGGTTAATGTTTGCTAATGAATCCAAGGAGAAGGAGACACAGAGCAGACAGCAGTGCAGGGGTGTGGCCAGCACAGTGATGTCTCATGTACAGAGATGTTCAGGCTTGTGCACAAAACATCAGCAGAGCAGGGACAAAAGCTGACATCACAGGTCATGTGACCCTCGGTGAAATCTGAAAAAGGGGCCACTGAAGTTAAAGAAAGAGCATTGAAAAACCATTACATTTGCCTAGTTAGAAACATACGATGAACAAAAAAAAAAAAAAAACTTGGACAACCCCTTTAAGTGTTTTCTTGTTCAGTTTATGAAATAAAGTTTGTACCATTTTTTTTAAATATATGGGACCTTTTTAACCGAACAAAAAATAAATTATATTTGTATATTTGGGGGGAATTTGGGGGAACTGTTAAAAGGTACCTGTGCCACTAAAATACATATTTATTTCTGCCTCCCTTGCTTTTACGGTTATTTTTATATAAGGGATATATAGTTTGGAGTCATTAGATCAGGGCTCTAGCTATAGTCCGTACTGGTGGTGGCATTTGATTTTTTTTGTTTGTATTTTTATTTATTTATTTTGTATTGATTTTTGTATTGATGTTTATACATTTTTTATTTTGTATTTTTGTATTTATTTTTATACTGTATTTATTTATTTTTTAAATATACTATACAGTGTGCTCCTCACAAGGCCATAATAGACTATTGGGTCCAAGGAATTTAATTTGAGCAGAGCGTAGCTGAATTCTGTTAAGGCCTCATGTACATGACCAGTGGCGTACATAGAGAAGTAAGGGCCCCACAGCAAGGATAAAACCAGGTCCCCCACACAGGACAGAAGGGTTTCTGCCTAAACCCCTTTCAATGACCCTTGGCCCATTTTTTCCACTGCCTCATTTGCTAACAGTTGTTCCTTTAGAGGGTAGAGTCCTGACCAAGTCTTCACCTCCAGTAGAAGAGGAGATGATCCCAACTAAGACTGGGCCCCCTCTTGCCCTGGGTCCCAAAGCAGTCGCTTGGTATGACCATATTTTGAATCTCCGATCTGCATTTTTGCATTTCTATGGGTCTGCAAACCCCCCCCAAAAATGGACAACCAATTGATATAATCCGAGTGTCATTGGCAAACGGACTCACACAATTTGGTTAAAATGTGCAATAAGCAGAAATGTGTATGTACAGTAAATATAGCAGTAATACAATTCATATTAATCCATAGCTTTATGACAACTTGTAATGAAGACTTTGGAAAGCATCATAGGTAATGTCAGCATCTAATATCTGGGGTCACACACAAAGGGCTCACAATCTTTTTGCAATGTATTCCCAAATCTGGGGTTGTGATTATTTCCTAGCTAAGTCATACCTAGTTAATATGCATATTTTTTCTCTATAGGTATGTTTAGTATGGCTAGTTTCCCGCAGCCCAGATGAAATTGCTTGGATTAGAGGTTTTTATTTGAAGACTGGAAATTTGTAATAGCAAATGTTAAGCTGTAGCTCCACCTTTAGATCCACGGTGTAATTACTTTAATCCTGCCCATCTTCTAAAACCATTTTGCTGGAGTTATTCTGTATGAAAAGTTACTTTGTAAATAACTAACTTTACATATTGTCAGTTACAGTGTGTGTTATAGTCCAGAGCTGCATTCCCAATTTTGCAGGCTTCAGAGCAGATATCTCCCAGCATTCCTTGATGTCTCAAAACTGTAAAAATGAAAGGAGGCTCTAGAACCCTGTTGGGCTGCCTCTACAAGTTAAGATACGGCCTCCAGCCCAGATACAAGATGAGATACGGCCTCCAGCCCAGATACAAGATGAGATACAGCCTCCAGACCAGATACAAGATGAGATACGGCCTCTAGCCTGGACACAAGATGAGATACAGCCTCTAGCCTGGACACAAGAAGAGGTACAGTTGGGACTGGTGGCATACAGGTTCCATATGGTATCCTGCGGCATATTTGCACACAGATGTTGCATCTGGACCTGTAGATCCTGCAGACTCGTAGGTTGCTGAAGCTGGTGTCCCAGCTGGTCCCATAAATTCTTGACTGACATGAGATCTGGTGACCGGGCAGGCAAAGAAGTGCACTTCCAGGGGTTGATTGGGAACTTAAGGTGGCCCAAACAAATAGTGGCCCCATGTTGTAGGTGGGTTCAGAAGACTGGCCAAAAGAAGTTGGTGGGGACAACAGAAGTAGGCAGGGCCTGCAATACCGTACTGCAGCACAGAATACTGCCCAAGCAGAACCAAATACCACAGTCCAGCACAAAGTTCTGCCACCCTCACCACAGTATTTAACTGTATCACCACCTTGAGGACAGTAATACAGTTGTGTTCAGGAGGGCACCTGTGGCCGTTGAGCATCAGATCATTATGTACCTGGCCTGCGGCCATCAAGAGGGCTTGAGTGGCCCCCTGGGCATTGGCCCACTGGGAAATTTCCCTGTAGGGTCTATGGCCAATCCGCCCCTGTGCGCATCCCTTGCTGGGTGTGGACAGGCACTATCTGCTGAAAAAATGCCAGTTGGATGTCCTGCCACGACATTGACATCTCTGTCTTGGTGTGTTCTGTTTTTTTTTGTCACATTAACATGTAACAACATAATTTATATTTCTTGCAGTCACATGTTTATATTTTTGCTATACTGTATCAATTGTAAATGTCACATAAAGGATTTTTCACATTAGCCAGTGCAACAGACAAAAAATAAAATATGAAAAAAATAACACATGAAAAAATAGCGCACATTTAAAGGCTCATAGAATCAGTTACCAAAGATTTTATTCATGTCCAAAACATGATGAGAAAAATGTTAAAAACCATTAAAAACTAGTGTACCATAGAAAGTGTGGATAAAATGAATAATAGACACGCACTTTCTGTTTTTCACACACTTAAAGGGGATCTCCTGGCTTTTAATATTGATAACCTATCTTCAAGATATCAGTGATGGCTAACCTCCGGCACTCCAGCTGTAGTGAAACTACAACTCCCAGCATGCTCCAATCATTTCTTTGAAGTTCTGAGAACAGCCAAGCAAGTGTGCATCTTGGGAGTCGTAGAGATCTCTTTCACTGTATGAGGATGAGGGATTGCTACAGAGATCCCTCATCCTCAAACATAATCATGGCTTGTGAGTCATGATCGATGGTGCCTGCATGAGCGACAGGATCGGGGCACATTTAGACGGCCAGATGATTGGGAACAACCATTCGCAGGAACGGTCGTTCCCACAAAATTAAATGCACTGAGACCAGTTGGCAACAGTAAAACCAAATCCAAACAAAATGAGTTGATCTATAAGTATCAGTGCAAATAAAGTGCAAGTGCAAAAAAATGAGTGCAACAACTCTAAATTACATCGAATAAGGTCAAATACTGATTGTCCATCTCACATGGAAGCTGTGGTGGAAGGAACAAAAGGCCCCACGTGTATTGTCCCTGCCTGCGGCTTCGTCAGGGATGAAGTACCTCTGATCATGGTGGGGGGATTTATACTCATCTTTGGATTTTGTTGTATATTTAGCACCTGGTCTCACCGCAATATTCTACAGTATTATGGGCTAAGTGTGTGGAAGGCAGAAAGCGCGGATCTAGAATTTATTTTATCCATGGTACACTGATTATGTAATTACTCTTTGGTAATTGATTATGTGACCCTTTGGTGTACACCATTTTTACATGTACTTTTTTCATATTTTGTTGTAGTGTTTTGCACACGGACAGTGCCCTTATTTCTTACTTGTACAGCAGTGTCCACCTACAACTATGACCATATTTTTCGTTTTTAGACGCACCCGATGATAAGACGCACCCCAAGTTTAAGAGGAAGAAAATAATAAAAAATATTTTTCATCAGACCTCATATCAGATCCTCAGATCAGACCCCACATAAATATCAGGACATCACATCTGACCCCCTTATCACATCAACCCTCCATGCCAGACCCCTATCAGACCTCAGATCAGCCAACTCAGACCCCCATCAGACCTCAGATCAACCCACTCATACCCCAATCAGACCTCAGATCAGCCCACTCAGACCCCCATCAGACCTCAGATCAGCCAACTCAGGCCCCCAATCAGCCCTCAATGTTAGACCCCATCAGACCTCAGATCAAATTAAAATAAAAAACCTGCTCTTACCTGTCCTGCGCCTCGGCTCATCTCCACCTCCGGCAGAAGTCGCGCTCCCCGCCTTCCCAGCCTGAGCTGCTCTGTCACCTGACTGTGTGCAGCTTCAGGTCATAGTGTGTGTACTACGTCCTGACGCTGTATGCCGGCCAGGAAGATGGGGATCGTGAGTATCACAAGCACTTGCAGCGCTTTGCTCCCGGCACCTAATACATACTAGTGAGCGCTTCCTTAATGGAATTCGCTTTATAAAAAGCAAATCCTTTTCTTTTGGGGGGAAAAGTGCATCTTATAAAGAGAGAAAAAAAAAGATACTTTATAATGGACAAAAAAAAAAAAAATACTTCACTGACAGCCAGTCAATGGTTTCATATTCTGTGTGCTGAGACTCGGTATTCTGATCAGTTATCAGCCGCTGTTCTGCACTGTATAGGAACACACTGTGTTAGATGCAGGAAATTCTTCTCTTGACTGCTATGGCTTCTGCAAGGTCATCAGGATAGTCGAATCATTCTCCTAATGGATTTTTATTAATAATAGCATATTTTATGTACACAATTCACTCTCGCCTCAATGGACAGCAGCAGCAGGTGCTTCTCTCTCTCCCCATACCAGGTTCATTATTCAGAGAATTCACTTTTAAATGGTGCTCCGTGTGCCCAGAATCCATTAAAGTTATTTAGAAAAATAGAATTTTATGATATATATATATATATATATATATATATATATATATATGAAACAAAATATTCTCTATAAGTTATCAGTTCGCCGTCATTTAGAACCTATACTATTATTATTCCTTTCTATTGATTGCTATGGGATCACTCAGATGAGCATAAATATTTATGAATTATTTTTTATGATCAGAAAAAAAAACCCTCTCTGAGACTAATTTGCCTGGAAATTGAGGGATCTAATTGAGGACAATAATTGCAGTGAAGACACAGGTTATAAAGGACCTCTACTTTCATATAAAATACTGTGCCTTGGTTTAACATCTCCAAGTGGTTGTTTTAGGGCTTTTTTCATGCAACAAAAGCTCACAGACGATAGGGTAACTCTGTTGACCACCACATTATTGAACTTGTTTGTTTGCAAGGAATACGACCACCTGATTTCAATAGGTGTCTGCTGGTTGGTCGAAGCGGTTGACAATGGCAGCAGAAGAGGCTTCCACTGTGGTTCTCACCTTTTGAGGCTACAGCAATCAATTTCTTTGGAAACACAAGGTCTCTTTCACCCTAGTTGAAGTCTGGTATAATTTCTCCTTGAATGGGCTCTCATGACAAGGAGAAGAACCCCCCGGGTTTTTTTTTTTTTGGAATGGGATGGCATGCAATGATGCCTGTAATTGCAGGGTCCTTCAACCAAACAAAGCTTCTCCCAACACTTTGCTTTAGAAAGGTACAATGTCTGGCTACAATAGGTTTGGTGGAAACACAGAGGTTGGTATAGACACTGGAGGTGGAAATGTCAGTCAAGTGATGGTCCTTTCGGTGGAGTTCAAGTATTGAAATTGTAAGTGCCTGAGAACCGGGTCCTGAAGATTATTCTGAAAGGCAAATGAGGTCCGTAATGGATCAATCTTGCCTATAGAACCTACTCTTGTGTTTGATGTATCAGACCACCTATAGCAGCTGGGTATTAGCTATAAAAAATGGGGCTTGGCTTGAAGAACACTCTCTAAGGCCGAGCAAAGCAGGGTTATTTATTCTGAAACAAGAATGCGGACAATGGGGACCAGCGCCATTGAAAACGCCCAACATTTTGATAAGAGCGGCTCGCTAATTTATTTTTAATCCTTCTTCGAACACTGCATGTTAATGTACGTTAGAGATCATTATAGTCAAGTAGAGACCTTGGGACATCTGGCCATACAATGAGTGACCTCCACCATTTTCTCATATAAGGTCTTCTTTACTTGAATTTCTGTTGTAAGGTACACATTTATTTAATGGACACATTAGTGCGCGGTGCATGTTCCCCTTTGATTTTAACAATTTATTTTACGGACTTGTATAAGAAAAAAAAACAGCTGAATCGGTCAATATACAAGATGATGGAGTCAAGTCGTATGAAGTATATATGATAGCTGTATGGTAAGTACATGCCAATTCCATCATGCTTTTCATTTATTTTATTTATTATCTTTTCCATAATTTTGTTGTTTTGTCTGGAAACCATCATCAAGTAGCCTGATGAAGCTCATTCAGGATCTATCTTTAAAGGGGTTATCCAAGTCTATATAAACCCCCCTCCGTTCATGTGCTGGGCCCCTCATGTTGATTATACCTACCTCGGTCCCCACTCCCCGCGCCGCTCCTGGTCCCCATACCGCCGCTGCTGCATCTCCTCGTGCAGGGATGAAAACATTCGGTGTCGGGGGAGCAGCCAATGGCAGGCGGGGATGGCGACGAGCCTCCCTAGTATAGGTGGTGACGCTAGGGAGGCTTCTTCCCCCTCCATGGCACATGAAGGGGGGGTTATATAGTCTTGGATAACCCCTTTAAAAGAGCCGGTACAATTTTTTCAAATGGTTGGAATGGGTTAAAAAATATAATAAATTATATTTCTCACTAATTTCCTGCATTTCCATTCCAATACTTCCTGCGTCCCCCACCGATCTCTACTTCCAACCCCTCTTGACACAGTAATGTGATGCCTCAGCCAATCACTGGTTGAGGTGGATTGCTGCTGTGGGCAGTGATTGGCTCATTGCCTTCTTTTCCTGTGTCTACAGGGCACAGGGCGTAGAGATGATCGGGTAGCCTGGATGCATTAAAACAGCTTGTCGTGAGGTTATATTTTTTTATTTTTTATTTTTAAAGCCATTCGGACCAGTTGGAGAACCCCATTAATCTAATGTAGAGTCATAGGATGAAGATTAGCCCATCATCTCAATATATCTGCTGGAGAAGCATGGCTTGTTGCCGACCTGGCCCCATCTCCTCCAGCTTGGCTTGTATAAATGCCAATAACACATGAAGATCCACTTTATGGTAATTAACATATCAATATCCCAAATTTGCATTAAAGATCTGGACTGCTGGGGATATGATTATGTTTTTGAGCCATACAGCATTCATGTGTACTGAAAGCATTGCATTACAATTTTAACGATAGCAAGATCCATGAACAGCTGCTTGTTGACCGTTTCTATTTGCAATAGGAAATGTTTCTCTTCCTACAGTGAGGAACCATAAGCTAAAAAAGAGAAAACAACAAAGTCAGATATACTACAAAGAAACTACAGTAGAATCTGTATAAGTTTCATAACCTATAGAACAAATGTAAATATGAAGGCAGAGTTTTGCTTTAACTGCAATGTTAACAGTATACACAGATTAATCCATTAAAACCATTACACTAGCTCCTTTAATATACTTGTTCATAGTCCTGCCACCTCACTCTAGTTAATAAAGGGGCTTTCCAAGTGGGTTACCCCCCTATGTATGCATGTCATTATGTGGCAACTCCTTTAAGCATTTCCGTTTAGATCACACTTAGAATTACTAATCACAAATCACATTCTTTCTAAATACAGTGAAAAGACCACCTCTACGGTAAAAGACCACCTCTTTGAGAAGACCACCCGCCTATCCAGACCACATTTCCTGTGACAGACTTTCAGTTCCACCATATATCATATATACCTGACATGCTTTTTTAAGAAGACCATTTTTCAATGCAAGGCAGGGTTGTCATCTCAAAGAGGTTACACCTTGTGAACACACTTTCAAGAAGTTTATAGCATTTCCTAATTAAATCAAGTTCTGTCGTCCTTTTGGATGCTGTTGTAAGTTTCCGTGATGATATACAGTATGCCACATGCCATTTATAATACTGGTAGAACAATGTTACATAAGCTGTATTCACACCTAAACTTATACGGTCACGAACCTCTAAGGGCGTTGTCTAAGTAAACACTTTGTTCTTCACAGTACCCCTGTCACGCTCTGGTGTGGAGGGTATAGCCACACCAAGCGTGAGAGGGAAGGGAAAAGGACCAAACAAGGGAAACGGTCACTTCCTGCAGGAATCTCTGAAACTAGGTCCTGACTGACTACCAGTATGAACAGGCCTTAGTTGTAGGAAAGTTCATACACAGGAACCTAATAACAACTGACCCTATAGAACTCTGCCACTAGTGACAGGGGAAGGAGTCAACCCGTTCCTCAAAAAGGACGATCGAACAGGAGACTCCAGAAGGCAAAAACACAACAGGGAAAAGTAGGATAAACACAATAGGGAAAATTACACTTATCTTAATGCAGATATTGCAGCAACCAGATCTCAGCCGAGAACCACACCACACACAACAATGTCAGCAAAAAGTATAAACCGCAAGGGAAACTGGGAGAGGAAGGGATAAATAGGGGAAAGACAATCACCACACCCGCAACAGCTGAGGGGAAGGGGTGTGGTAAACAGCAACCAAACCAAGAGGAAGACATGTCATATTATGTCACTTTTGAAAATCTAGCCGATTGCTTGCAACCTGATGCAGGCACGTTCGTGACAACCCCTGAGGGGAATACCAGGCAGGGAACACCAGGCAGGTTGCTACCTCTTGTGAAGGATTGCCACACGAAGCAGCTGGTCCAGGCAGACCAGAGGGTACCAGAGCAAAGTACCAGAGGTACAGTCGTAGTCACCAGGTTGAGTCGTAGCCAGGAGAGATAGTGGAAAACCAAATCATGAGGCAGAGACAAAGTCGAGCAAGCAATAGGTCAGGACAGGCGGCACAGGTACAACTTAGGCAATCCAGGTGAGACGAGACAGGGCAGATAAGGATCAACCAAGAAGTGCAGGCCAGAATCCAAGCATGGGTCAGGAATGCAGGGACACAGGCACAAACAACAGCAACCTTTGCAGGACCCAAGGACCTTTGATGCTCACACACCTGTTAAGAGGGCTGGACCACTTATATAGGTGCAGGATGGGTGGGATTGGTCACACAGTTCACATGTGTGAAACCTTTAAATCACAGGAAGTGACGCACACTGGCCCTTAACGAGGTGCAAGAAGGAACAGGATGGAAGGTATGCTTTCTCAGGGTCGGAAAGAAACCATAGAGGGGATTCCAGAAAGGACAATGCCTGCAGGGACAAAGCCTTGGACAGTGGCAGTGAATGGGAAGAGACCGGCAGCAGATCACCACAGCTACCTGCCCTGTAATGCAGCCGGACGTGGATAATGATAGAGGCGGCCAGGGAGGACAGTGTTAGCCCGAACATGGAGCCCGGGACCGTGGTGGTGAGTAGGGGAACATCGGGAGTCAGCATCTGCTGTTACACATACCACATGCCATTTGTAATACTGGTTGTACAATGTTACATGTCATGTGCCATTTATATTACTGATTGTACAATGTTACACTGGTTCTACAATGGTAAGTATATGCATATTTGCCACAGTTGCCACAGTATTCATTCAACTGTATCACCATCCTGAGGACATGATAAAGTTGTGTTCAAGAGAGCACATGGGCTGTTGGCCATGTGCCTAAGTACCTGATGCTCCTACCATGAATTAATTCTGAGAGTACCAGATCGTTAAGTACCTAGCGAGTGCCCGTGGCTGTGGGGCTCAAATGGCCCCCTGGGCATTTTCCATGTAGGCTCTATGACCAGTCTACTACTTTATATGACAGAGAAGCCTTTGGGTACCCTCAGGCACCGTAGCCCCGTTGTGATTGCTACTTCTGCACTCCCTATGGCTACACTTCTGCTACATTGACTAATGGAGTTTTGCTTGCTTGACGTCTCATTAATATATTGGACAGGCAACGAGTTAAGTAATGATCATCACCCTAATGCGTCTTTCCCGAACAACAACAATTGGTATTTGTCCTAATAAATCACGGTGAGAAAATCACTCCGTCCTCCGCAGGTTGTGTTGTTTAAGTCAACAAGCCATTAATAAAGCACATAAATGCTTAGTAAGGGCCCCTGTGCCATCACCCACACTCACACTGACTAGGTGAAAGTTTGGCTTACTATCACGTTGGCGACGCGACGTTGGCACATTTATGAAATAGAAAGTCTGCAGCGGATTATGCTAAACTT
The DNA here is from genome assembly GCA_900303285.1 of Rhinella marina. Lineage (NCBI taxonomy): Eukaryota > Metazoa > Chordata > Amphibia > Anura > Bufonidae > Rhinella > Rhinella marina. The sequence continues at coordinate 459,294 of ONZH01009270.1, read as the reverse complement.
GATATGATGTCACCAGAAATCTGCCTCGGTTTATTAACTTTCAGAAAATGTCAGGGAAAGAAGATGAATAATTAATACTTGTTTAAATTCGTCGCCGTGTGTCGGCCGCTTCACTGTTTTGTTTAATTGAAAATCTGACATTTTCACTCAACACATTAATGTCTAAACAGAGGGAAAAAGTGGAAGGCCTGTCACTTATCTCAAACACACCATGTCTAGGAATGTGTTATATATAAGCTTGGCTTTCCAACATGTACGGCTCTCCTTCCTTTTCATCCTGGTGTTATGTCTGCTTAGGAAAACATACAAGAGGTTTTCTCTTACGCTTCAGAGAAATGTTGACCCGAAACACATTGTATGTATTTACGTCAGGGCAAAGTATTGAAGTTCCCGTGCTCAAAGAGTAATTCCTCCTCAAATAATAATTAAAAAAAAAACTCTATTGAAGTCCTTGAGTTTTTCTATTTAAAGGAGTTCAGTATAGAACATCCATTTTCAGATACCTTATTAGAACAGTGTTCATTCGGGGTTCATTAGCTACAAAGTGTTTATGTCCTTGGAGGACTCAGGACACGGGCAACTTGTAATACTTTATTTAACCGGCGGAGGTGCTGCAGGAAAACAGAACACTGCTGGCCACGTTTTCCTGCAGATTACAGCTGATCACAATGGGTTTTGGCAGCAGGAAACCTTGTGATCTTCTAACTTCAGGGGATACCTTATTAGAGCATTAGGGAGATACTTTACAGCATTCCAATCCATTAAGGGAAACCCTTGAATTATCTACTAAGAGTGCTTATGTCCTTGGAGGACTCAGCACATGGGCAACATGTAATACTTTATTTAACCTGAGGAGGTACTGCAGGGAAACTGAACACTGGCTGCCAAGTTCTCCTGCAGATTACAGCTGATAACAATCGGTTTTGGCAGCAGGAAACCTTGTGATCTTCTACTTAAGGGAATGCTTTGTTAGAGAATTCGAGAGATACCCTAGAGCATTCTAAGTCCATTAAGGGGAACCCCTGCACTAGCTACAAAAAGTGTTTATGTCCTTGAAGGACTGAGCACATGGGGGCAACATGTAATACTTTATTTACCTTGCAGAGGCATTGCAAAGAAACTGACCACTGGCTATCAAGTTCCTCTGAAGCTTACAACTTATTACAAGGGAGGATTTTGGCAGCAGGAAACCTTGTGATCTGCTAACTTTGAGGGGGATATTTTAATAGAGCACTTGGGGGATACCTTATTAGAGCATTAGAGCATTCCATGTTCATTGAGGGGGCCCTGCATGATCTACAATGTTTTTATGCCCTTGGAGGACTCAGCACATGGGAAACATGTAATACTTTATTTAACCTGCAGAGGCGCTGCAGGGAAACTGAACACTAGCTGATCAGTTCTCCTGCAGATTACAACTGAACACAACAGGTTTTGACAGCAGGAAACCTTGTGGTATGCTAACTTCAGGGGATACCTTATTAGAGCATTCGGGAGCAACTTTACAGCATTCCAAGTTCATTAAGGGGAACCCCTGCATTGGCTACAAAGAGCGCTTATGTCCTTGGAGGACTCAGCACATGGGCAACTTGTAATATTTTATTTAACCTGTGGAGGCACTGCAGAGAAACTGAACAGTGGCTGCCAAGTTCCCCTGCAAATTATAACTGATCACAGGGGGTTTTGGCAGCGAGAAACCTCCTTATCTTCTAACTTCGGGGGATACTTTATTAGAGCATTCAAGAGATATCTAAGAGCACTCCATGTCCATTAAGGGGGACCCCTGCATTAGCTACAAGGAGTGTTTATGTCCTTGAAGGACTGAGCACATGGGGGAAACATGTAATACTTTATTTACCTTGCAGAGGCATTGCAAGGAAACTGAAAACTCGCTACCAAATTCCCCTGCAGCTTACAACTGATCACAAGCAATTTTGGCAGCAGAAAACCTTGTGATCTGCTAACTTTGGGGGGATACCTTATTACAGCATTTGGGGGATATCTTATTAGAGCATTAGAGCATTCAATGTTCATTGAGGGGGGCCTGCATTATCTACAATGTTTTATGTCCTTGGAGGACTCAGCACATGGGAAACATGTAATACTTTATTTAATCTGCAGAGGAGCTGCAGGGAAACTGAACACTGGCTGCTAAGTTCTCCTGATTACAACTGATAACAAGAGGTTTTGGCAGCAGGACACATTTTGATCTGCTTACTTCAGAGGATACTTCATTAAAGCTTTCAGGGAATACGTTATTACAGCATACAGCAGCTGCCAAGTTCCCCTGCAGATTGTAAGTGATCACAAAGGGTTAGGGCAGCAGGGCACCTTGTGATCTCCTAATATTGGGGGGTGGGGGATATATTATTAGCGCATTCCATGTTCATTGAGGGGAACACATGCATTAGGCTACTTTCACATTAGCGTTATGGAATTCCGGTATTGAGCTCCGTCATAGGGGCTCAATACCGGAATAAAACGCTTCCGTTTTGTCCCCATTCATTGTCAATGGGGACAAAACTGAACTGAAGACAACGGAATGCTCCTGAAAGCATTCCGTTCAGTCTTCAGACCGGAGAACAAACTGCAACATGTTGCGGTTTGCTCTCCGTACTAGTTATCCGCACCTAAACGGATCCGGAATGACCCCCAATGCAAGTCAATGGGGACGGATCCGTTTGGTGTGGACACACTTGTAAACGGATCCGTCCTCCATTGACTTTCAATAGAGGTTATTCCGGATCCGTTTAAACGCTAATACAACCGGATCCGGAATTACGGATCCACAAGGTTGTATTACTCAGTACGGATCCGGCGGGTGAAGGGACCCGCCGGATCCGTACTAACGCTAGTGAGGAAGTAGCCTTAGCTACAAAGAGTGTTTATGTCCTTGGAGGATTCAGCACATGATCAACATGTAATACTTTACTTAACCTGTGGAGGCTCTGCAGGGAAACAGAACACTGGCTACCAAATTCTCCAGATGATTACAAACTGATCACAAGGGATTTGGCAGCAAGAAACCCTGTGATCACCAGTTGTAATCACACTCACTTGAATGAGATAGTTGACATTACACTGTGTCCCCTCTGCAAGTGAGACACAGAACACTGATCAAACATTGACCAAATACTGACTGCATGAAAGCAGCCTTAAATTGACATTTGGTCCCATTTAAAAAATGATGGTCTGTATGCACAAGCCGTCAATACATCCATAGTTGTACTTTTAAGTATGGCCCAAGTGGCCATGTCACTTGTAAGCATAGTTTTCTATAGAAACTATGTTAGACCACCCATAAAGGCAGGTTTCCTTGTCTCGTTGGCAGTTGCTATATTTTATAGCAATAAGAACATTACACCAATTAGGTTATACAGAGTCATAATACATGCTGTTGTAATTAATACAAATTAGCAGGTGTGGCTCCATATATCAAAGGCTTTGGTGGTCAGAATCCTTTCAGCCTTTGCTCCTGGTTCTCATATGTTTTGCAGGTGGGGATTTTAGTGAACACACCTCTGGGATTTGTCTTATTATTTTTCTATTATATGTCTTGTTCTATAGAAATACATTGCTCTTGTCAGACATGTAATTCCCACCTTCGTTAGTTATTGGTTGGATGTGAGGGAATATAAAATATGACCGTTCATTTCAACACTCGATGCACAGATATCAAGCACAGATAGTCAGCTAGATATATCCCCCTAAACAACTTGGGGTTCTGGCCCAGTCTGCTCCTCTTGTCCCTGACAGACACCATTAGGGACATGAGTGCAATGAGTGGGCATGGACTCACTGTGCCAAATACCCTGTTTGACATCGGACTTACCCTAAGGGCGCTGTCCTGGCAGTCTCCTGGTATTTACCCTTTAGCCCTTATATCAGGATCTAGACTTTACTGCAGGAAACCAACCAGGCTGCCATCTCCTGGAATAGTCCCAGGGTAGTTGGCAGCCAACCAACGGGGGTCAGAGACACTGACGCAAAGCACTGAAGGAGCAGACTATACTCATCATCAAGAGACAGGCCAGGATCAGGTCAGACAGGGTACATGTGCATGCATAAAAAAAATCCAAGGTCAGGTCAGGTAACAGAAGCTGTAGGACTAGCAAACACTAGAATACGTAAAGCTCATGCAAAAGTGTGAAACCAACAGCAGAGGAAAAAGGGTTTGATCCAGCAAGTAAAATCCACAAAGTCTTTATTTCTTCATATCAAAACATTAAAAACAATATCCCTTCTTTAAAATGAACTGACGAGTTTCGACCAATTCAGGTCTTAGTCATAGAAGACCTGAATTGGTCGAAACACGTCAGATTGTTTCAAAGGATTTGACTCGCTGGATCAAGCTCTTTTGCTTCTACATTTTCGAAGGGTGTGTATACATCCCAGATCCATTCTGAGTCGGTCAGACTTCCTTCCACCTGAGAGCTAGACGTTACTACTAGAGATGAGCAAATTTCATATTTTGAAATTCGTTCACGCTTCGTTTGGTGGTAAAAGGTGAATTGCATTATGGATTCTGTTACCATAGACCATAACGCAATTCTATGACGGAATGCATAACGGAATGCCTTTAGAAGCATTCCGCTATTCATTCCGTCATAATAGAAGTCTATGGCCTGCATAACAGATCCGTCCCTTTTCCGTAGGGGAGTCCTTTCCTGAATAACGGAGACCAGATGGATCCATTATGGATCAGTAAAAATGTTTGCTACTGTTTGCAATAGATTTCACATCTATCCTTTCTGTTATTATGGCCATGGGCAGTAACCACTATGAGGCGAAAAACATTAGCGTAGCTCTAAAAATCCATTTCAGTTATGTAACTGTGTACTCAATCATAAAACCTGAAGATGAAGGTGACGTTTCTAAGAGCTGCTACTGAAAAGAACACAAAACCTCTTGGTTTAAGGATACAACAATATCATCTTCAAAACATCACCGTCACTTAAAGTGTTACTTAGTGGCCTCTTGCATCTTCAGATAGGTTAGTCTTTTGAGCACCAACACAAAGCAATATAAAAGGACTGGATTGGAATATGTTTTTCTGTAAAATTCTTTACAACTCATTTCATTTTGTGGATTCCTCCAATACAGAAAACAAATCTCCACCCACCTCTTAACACAATTTTGTTTGTTATTTCAAAATTATGATTAAATTCATACTATATTTTTGTGTTTTTTTAATCAATAATAAAATCTCCAGCACTGCTGAAGAATGCGACTAATTTATAATTAGCAGCATGCCTTGTCATAAATTCTGCAAACCTCCAGCTGCCTGTGTGCCAGAGATCTCTGTCTCTAGTTGCACCCGAAAACCGGTGCAAATGAAAATAAACGTGGTGAACCCACTGGCTGCACCCAATCTACGCCCTCTTTTCAGAAAGGAACAATTGCAGTGCAGAAACGCATATTGTGACAAAATTGTGGAATTGAAAAAGTCACCTAGTTTGCAACTTTTTTCCACCTCTTTTCAGGCACAGGGGGATGGTAAATCTCTCCCATGGAGTTAAATGATCAAGTTATGGATGCCTGAAACCACCACTAGAGGGAGCTTAACACAGAAAGATTAATTATAGAGTTTTATATTTTATAGGGGATCCCAGGTTCTATTTAAATAAAGTTTAATCATTATACAAAAGAAAAGTTATACAATTTTCTAATATACTTCATGTTTCAAGTTTTTGCCATTTGCAAGATAAAAGTTTGCATTTAGTGAATGCAAACACTTTTGCATAAAATCACAGAATGTAAACCCACACAGATCTAGTTCTGTCCTCAGCTGAGACATGGACACAGTTGTAGTCTTGGCAATGCTCTGTGAGCTAGACTTGTGGAATTGCAATCTATAATGTGAAAATTTACTCTTGCTTAGAAATTGGAGGGACAGTTATGTAAGTAAAAAAAACAGTAAGGGAATGTTTTTGCATAGTTAGTAAAGGATGGATAGATAAATGATAGATAATATTTCCGAATTTATTAAAAACAAAATAAAATTAAAACTAATAAAAAATATAAAAAAACTAACATTTCATATTTCAAAATCGCATGTCAGAGCAAAGACCAAGCCATGAGGAGGAACTGCCTGTAGAGCTCAGAGACAGGATTGTGTGGAGGCACAGATCTGGAGAAGGGTACACAAATATTTCTGCTAAAGGTTTCCAAGCTCACAGTGACCTCCATAATTCTTAAATGGAAGAAGTCTTGAAAAATATGGGCTGTCACCCCTTGAAGCTAAATAATTGAGGGAAAAGGGTCTTGGTAAGAGAGGTGACCAAGAACCCAATGGTCACTCTGAGCTCCATAGAACCTCGGTGCAGATGGGAGAAACTTTCAGAAGGTTACCCAGCATTGCAGCACTCCACCAATCTGGTGTTTATGGCAGAGAGGCCAGAAAAAAATCTCTGCTCAGTAAAAGACACATATACGTTTGCAAAAAAAAAGCACCTAAAGGACACTTGGACTGTGAGAAACAAGATTCTCTGGTCATCAGCTGCCCAATACCATGTCTACAGTGAAGCATGGTGGTGGCAGCATCATGCTGTGGGGTGCTTTTTAGCGGCTAAGACAAGGAGACTGGTCAGAGTTGAGGAAAAGATGAATGGAGATACTCTTAATGAAAATCTGATGCAGTGAGCTCTGAACCTGAGACTGGGCTGAATGTTTACCTTTCAACAAGAAAATTACCCTAAGCACACAGACAAGACAACACAGGAGTGGCTTACGGACAACTCTGTGAATGTCCTTGAGTGACCCAGCCAAAGCCCTGACTTGAACCCAATTGAAAATCTCTGTAGAGACTTGAAAATGGCTGTCCACGACAGTCCCCATCCAACCTGACAGAGCTTCAGAGGATCTTCGGAGAAGAATGGCAGGAAATCCCCAAATCCAGGTGTGTGAACCTTGTGGCATCATACCCAAGAAGACTGGAGGCTATAATCACTGCCAAAGGGGCTTCAACTAAGTCTTGAGGGTCTGAATACCTATGTCAGTGGAAGATTTTAGTTTTTCCTTTTCATTAAATTTGCAAGCATTTCCAAAATTCTGTTTTCACTTTCTCATTAAGTAGGGTATTGAGTGCAGTAAGGGGAAAAACGTGAGCTTCTTTTATTTTAGCACAAGGCCGATACATAACAAAATGTAAAAAAAGTGAAAGGGTCTGAAGAATTTCTGAATGACTGTAGATAGATAAAGGCAAAGATAGATACTAGATTAGATAGATAGATAGGTAGATAGATAGATAGATACCATATTTTTCGCCCTATAAGATGCACCGGCCCATAAGACGCATCTAGGTTTTACAGGAGAACAATAAGAAAAAAATATTTTTCGTTGACCAACAATCAATGTTAATCAGACCTCAGCTCACAGCCCCAATCAGACCCCCAATGTTAATAACACCCCAATAAGACCTCAGATCAGACCTCCAATGTTAATAAGACCCCAATCAAACCTCAGATCAGACCCCAATGTGAATGAACCCCTATCAGATCTCGATAAGAGCCCTATGCTTCTCATCAGCCCCCATTACCTCTAATATCAGCCCCATGCTTCTAATTTCAGCCTGCATGTCTCTAATATCAGCCCCCATGCCTCTTATATCAGCCCCAATGTGTCGCTTATTAGCCCCATGCCTTTTATGTCAGCCCTCAGCCACAGAACATATAAAATAAATAAAACACTTCTCCTGCTGTTGGCTGTGCTGTGAATGGGCGCGCACAGTGTGAGGCCATAGAGCGCCCTCACGCTGTGCGCAGCCACTGCACAGCCTAGTGGAGGACCAGGAAGCGGAGTACAGAGTCTTCACTGCTTCTCGGTCCTCTGGTACTAATGAGCGTTTCCATAATGGAAGCGCTCATTAGTATTCGCCCCATAAGACGCACGCCCATTTCCGCCCCCCACTTTTGGGGGAAAAATGCGTCTTATAGGGCAAAAAATACGATAGATAGATAGATAGATAGATAGATAGATAGATAGATAGATAGATAATGTGGGCGTATAGCTTATATAATTTTTCAGTCTTGCATCAGAATGACATTACTCTGTTTGTAGTCTTAAGTAACTCTGTGTTTATTGAATCATCATTAGCTTTGTTAGCAGAAGCATTGTCTTCAGATGGCTTCCTCCTCACATGTGGCACATTGTGTGACATTCACCACATGGTGCGGGTTATAAATGATTCTGCACACATGGCCACCACATGCTTAATGGTCACAATCACTTGTTACCAGTTGAATTGACACTGTAGTATTTCATGTTGTACTATCGCTGGTAAACAGTTGAAAATGATGATGCCCCCGGGCAGTTTTACTCGTAGAATTTCAATATTTATGCTGTAAATGACATTGTATCTTTTTTTTCCATTTCAGAGTTACAAACAAAGCGAATGAGTAGCTTTACGGCTGTAATCAAACACACATTGTTATGTCATAAGTCTTAATTAAGAGTCATTTTCTGCAGATTACATTCCTAACTACTATGTCAGTCACTGTCAGGGCATCTCAAAAGCCTTTTTTACTATTCCAAACAGTTCAAAAATACTCTTTCATTTTTTTTGTTTATACCTACATATTACACATGCTTGTTTTTCAGGTGCGTTCACTAGGGTTGGAATACCTAATTGGATCCAATAATTTGATCATGGATCATGTGTTGCTGCTTGCAAAGTTCCCCTGGTATTGTTTTCTTAATTTGATCACTCAGTTCTGTTTTTAGATCTCAGTTGACAGTTGCAAAAAAATGTTTGTTTGGCCACAGTTGGGTTGTCTGGGATTTTAGTCTTGGTCGTAAGTGCCCATTTTAGTTAAAATTTATTAAGTTTGTAATTGGACCCAATTTTAGTGAATCAATTTTACAATTCAATTTTACACAACTCTTTTGTGACAAATTTCCTAAAAGATTAAACACCAGCAACCTGACCACCACCAGCATGATCCACCACATGGCAGCAAAGCACCCTAAAAGGTGGGCCGAACGCCTGGGTCCACGATCTGTGTCTGCAGGTCACATTACTGCCTCCTCTTCCCCTCTGTTACCTGCTGTCCAAGACGCAGGCCCACATGCCTCCCGCCCTGCACCTGGACCTTCGCAAGAACCATCAGCCAGCACGTCCACTTCAATGTCCCAGCGCAGCATTCAAATGTCCTTACCCCAGGCATTTATATGCAAGCGCAAATACCCTGCCACCCACCCACAGGCCATAGCTCTAATTGCGCAACTTTCCAAATTGCTGGGCCTGGAAATGTTGCCGTTTAGGCTGGTGGACACCCTCCTTCTCTTCCTCCACCTCCTCCTCCACTTCTCATGCAGAATTGCCATCTTGCAGCACCAGTCAGACTTCAGTCAGTAGCTGGAAGCAGTGTAGCACAGCAGTTGGGAAGCGGCAACAGGCCATGCTGAAGCTTATTTGCCTAGGTGACAAACAGCACACCGCCGCAGAGCTGTGGTAGGGAATAAGGGAACAGGCTGAGCTTTGGCACCCGCTGGAACACCACCTTCCACATGTTGGGCAGGCTTTGTGAGCAGCAGAGGGCAGTAGTAGAATACCAGCTGCAACACGGTTGGCGCCTTTCCAGTCAGCTTGCACTCTTCACAAGCGACGAGTGGGCATTGATGTTTGACCTCTGTGAGCTTTTATGCAACTTTGATGAATCTACACAGATGGTGAGCGGCGATAATGCAATTATCAGTGTAACCATCCCACTTCTGTGTCTACTAAAAAGCTCACTGCTCACAATAAAGGCAGACGTTCTGCGTGTGGAAGAGGTGGAAATGGGAGAAGACCCTACACAGGGTGATAACCAGACCACCCTTGGTTCGTCTTCTCAGCGCGAATTGGAGGAGGAGGACAAGGAGGAGGAGGAGCAGGAGACGGTTGCCACCGCTACACAGGGTAGTACCCATAGCAGGTTTACACCATCTCTTCAGCGTGGATGGGGCAAAGAGGAGGAAAAGGACGAGGAGGAGGAGGATATTGAGAGTCATCCTCCTGGTGAGGAGAGCGAAGCCATGTCTGTTGAGACTCTGGCACACATGGCTGACTTCATGCTATGCTGCCTTTCCCGTAACCCTCGCGTTATACGCATATTAGCCAACATCGATTACTGGTTGTTCACCCTTCTCGACTCCCGCTACAACTTCTCATCTCTCATTCCTGTGGTGGAGAGGACAAGTAAAATGTTGCAATACCAGAAGGCCCTTGTCGAAAAATTGCTCCAAAAATTTCCATCTGACAACGCTGGCGGCAGAGTACGTAGTTCCTTGGCCACCCGAGGAGGGGAGACGAGGGGAACACACAGCAGTTCCAACAAAGGCAGGGCGACACTCTCCAAGGCCTGGGACAGTTTCATGACACCCCACCAGCACCCTCACCCTGATGAGCGGCCTAGTGTCACAAGGAGGGAAAAGTTTTGGAAGATGGTAAAGGAGTACCTAGCTGACCGTGTCAACGTCTTCAGCGATCCCTCTGTGCCGTATAATTATTGGGTGTCTAAGCTGGACACGTGGCACGAACTGGCGCTCTACGCCTTGGAGGTGCTGGCCTGCCCTGCCGCCATCATTTTGTCTGAGCGGGTATTTAGTGCCGCTGGGGGCATAATTACTGATAAGCACATCCGCCTGTCAACTAAAAATGCTGACAGGTTGACGCTTATCAAAATGAACAAGGCCTGGATTGCCCCTGACTTCTCTACTCCACCAGAGGAAAGTGGCTTAACATGAAGGAACCTTAAATGTGGCTTTTAGGGTGTATTGAATACACTGTATTCCCATATACCCCTTCCTCTTCTCGTCCTCTTCCTCCTCATCCTCCATCATATGAAACTGATTATTAGGCTGCCCTCGAAGTTCACCAGCTGGCCCTGCACCATAATTTTTTAGACGGTCAGCTAACCAGCTGGCCCTGCACCATACTTTTTTAGATGGTCAGCTCACCAGCAGGCCCTCAACCATACTGTTTTAGGCGGTCAGCCCACCAGCTGGCCTTCAACCATAATGTTTTAGATGGTCAGCTAAGTGGCATGTCATCTTTTCTTAAATAACCTTTTACTAGGCATTGCTCCCACTAGCCAGATTCCTACTCCACACTGATGAGGGGCAAATACCCCAAAACAGCTGTCTGTGGATGGATACCATGCTTTGGCATAGGTGGTTCCTTTTGGAGACTGCCCTTCCCTTGGTTGTTCCTTCCCGGTGAAAGGCCTGGCTAGTTTGACCGTCGTTGAGACACGTGATGGTGTCTCTGTGGTTTTCTTTTATTTACCCATAATGTTTTAGACGGTCAGCTCAGCAGCATGTCACCCATAATGTTTTATAGGGTCAGCTAAGCAGCATGTCACCCATAATGTTTAAGACGGTCAGCTCACCAGCAGGCCCAGAACCATAATATTTTAGATGGTCAGCTCACCAGTAAGGCCGTCAACCATAATGTTTTAGATGGTCAGCTCACCAGCTCGCCCTCAACCATAATGTTTTAGACAGTCAGCTAAGCGGCATGTCACCCATAATTTTTTATATGGTCAGCTAAGCAGCATGTCACCCATAATGTTTAAGATGGTCAGCTCAGCTGCATGTCATCCATAATGTTTTAAACGGTCAGCTCAGCAGCATGTCACACATAATTTTTTATACGGTCAGCTCAGCAGCATGTCACCCATAATATTTTATACGGTTAGCTCAGCAGCATGTCAACCATAATTTTTTAGATGCTCAGCTCAGCAGCATGTCACCCAGAATTTTTTAGACAGTCGGCTCAGCAGCAGCACGTCACCCCTATTGTTTTTGAGTGTCAGCAGCAGGCCATCAATCATAATTTTTCAAGGGTGTGTCTAATGCCCTCCTTTATGTGTAATAAAGGGGGTATTGGAGTGCATGTTCCTTGTAATTTTTGGAAGCCCTATCACTTTGTGCACAGGCTTTATGAGTGTAGGAGTCCCACGTCATAAACAATTGTACCACAATGTGAATGAGGCCCTTCATTATGTTATATACCGGTTGCATCGGAGTGCCGCTTCCTTGTAATTTTTGGCAGTACTTGCGCTTAACGTACAAGTAAATATATTTTTCCTAACAATATTTCCTCTAAAATTGATGATATCTTCTGTTTTTGCGGGTATTATTGTCATTCCGTAAAAGTGGCGTAATAGTTGGACATCATCGTTAATAGCAGCGACTTTGGTGTCCAAGATGCATCCAGACATCCTCCCCATGCTGTTCCCTAACCATTTCAGTGGTGTTTCCACCATTTTCTCACGTTTCCCTATGAACCAGACACCCTTCCCTCTGCAGAGCAGGGGGTGCCTGGTCTTCTCCCATTGACTTCCATTATACCAAGCACCACCTAGTGTTTGGCCAGAGCACCCGAGCATCGCGGTGCTCGATCATCACTACTAACCATGTTTACAGCGACAGACAGGGACAGTGACTTTTACTAGCCGTTATCCCTCCCCTATCTCCACAGGTATAATTATACACGGATATGGTGGAGTAAAGGTCGTTAAGCTAAATGTATTTATTCTACAGCACATAGGGCAGAGAGGCGATATGATATCTTTATATAAATATGTAAATGGCCCCTATCACAACCAATCCGATAACTTATTTGTTGAACCCACATAGAGCTCAAGGTCAATCCTTACAGCTGAACGAAGGGAGATCTAATCTCCAAAAAACAAAAGTGCTACTTTGGCGTCTGAACTGTAAAGTTATGGAACCTGCTCCCACAGGAACCAGTAATGGCTCTAAGTGCAGACAGATTTAAGAAAGGGTTAGACAGTTTCCTTGAGAAACACAATATACAGTGTGAGTTGTATTCACAATGTGGGCGGTTTTCCGATGGGGGTCCAGGAAAGAATTTTTTTTTCCCTAGCAAATTGGTCTATTATCTTATGCTTGTGGCAAGGCTTAGGATTGAAATCTGTAGAAAAAGGGAAATTGATTTTTAACCCATAAGAGCAGAATGATGATGTACAGGTAAAACATGGCCTGCTCACTAAGTATATAGGGGGAGGGGGAGATTTACTGAGGAAAAAGGGCCACAAAATAGAGTAGATGGCATGTGCCAAAATTATGTGTTTTAGACTTTTTTTTTTAGACCACAGCAATTCCAAACTTTCAGGAAAATTTATCAAGACTGACTTTTCATGTTATGTACACCTTTGAGGGCATTTTTTAAAATTATTGCATTATACTTATTTTAAGCTAAAAATATTTTTTTTCTTTATTAACAATATGGAATCATTTTTTGTGTACAGAGCTGAGAAGCTGTACTAGCTGCCTGTGGATTTTTGTCAATTCCGTCATCTGAGCAGCAGACGGACTTCTTATCTCTGCTCTAAGACCTCATAAACACTCAGTAGAGCTCAATCCTTACCTTACTGATAAGAATGTGGCTTAAATAAGTGTTTATAACTTCTTAGTAGTTTAGGAATAAGGTTTATTAGATGACGACACAAAGTGAAAGTGAAAGTACCATTCACAGACTTAGAAAAACAGTTAACCCTTTGTGACTGAAGGCCAATTAAAAATATGTTTTTTAGCCAAAAATAAGTTAAATGCAATCATAAAAAAATTGACTCCAAAGGTGTATATAGCCTTTAAAGGGAGTCACCTGAAAATTCATGAGGTACAATGCCTTGTAGGGCTAGCTGACCTGAATGTAATTATACCTTTCATTTAGCGATCTATTGCTTCATTCTGGAGAAAAAAAGTACTGTTAAGTCATAAGCAAATGAGTAGTTAAAGGGGTTCTCCTGGAATTAAGAAAATGAAAATATGTAAATATAACTTTATTATAAATAAATTCACAAATACCTTTCATTAGTTATAATGTCTTGTTTTTTCTTTTATTGAATATTAAATGGTAAAAGTAGTCCAGTAGGGACAAGTTCCTGCATACTTATTTCCCCTGGTCCTGTTACCCCATCATATGTACATTTGCATATGAATATTTTTTTTGGCATTTGGTTGATGTAAGTTATTTGTCATCTAACGGTCATCATTAAAGGGGTATTCCCATCCCTCAAGGGTGGTCAAGGTTATGGAAAAAGCAGAGCAGGATGTGCTATGCTATTTCCATAACTCCAATAGGAGTGAATGAGGAAGGGCTATCCTATTTCCATTATCAAGAGCTATAGACACAGTGTAGATTGCTGTCCAATGTTGCTTCCATAGCTCCCATTTATTTCTATGGGAGTTACAAAAACAGAGTAGAACAACCCGTTCATCAAACCCCTGCCACATCTGATGTCTACATACAATGGGTATTCCAATTTCAGCTTTAAAGGGGTTCTCCCATCTCAGACATTGGGGGCATAATCGTTATGATATGCTCCCAATGTCTGATAGGTGTGGGTTCCACGCTTGGCTATTTTCGAAGTCCCATTGAACTGAATGGGAAGAACACCGCGGCCACCAATCCTTTCTATGGGAGCGCTGAAAAAAGAAGCAAATTGAGCAGTCGCCATGCTTGTGTGTTGCACTTCCCATTCATCTCAATGGTACTTCCGAAAATAGCTGAGCATGGCACTAGGTGGGTATGTGTGGGTCCTATTAGACATTGAGGGCATATCTTAGTGATATGTCCCCAATGTCTGACATGGGACAACCCCTTTAAAGACTGGGGTGCTGACTGAGCTCATCTTGGAAGAGACAACCCATAAAGCCCTTGGAGAGATAATGCACAGCCGTGGTTGGTCCCATCCTCTTGGTCATTAGTTGCCAAAAACTGTGAATTCTTATGTTCAGATGAACTTTATTGTTAGCACACTCCGTGGCACGGTGGGGATCGGCACTCCATCTATGATGAAACTACGACTCCTAGCATTCACACTTGCTTGGCTATTCTCCAAACTCCCATAGAAGAAATGTGCATACTAGGAGTTGTAGTTTCAGAACAGCTGGAGGTTGCTGGCCCTTGGGGTAGGGAATAGGTCCAAGGGACATTGAAAGATAATGGAGGAAGAAAACCAACAGGCTCACTTACAGTGAAATGTTTAACCCAGCACTATAAAGGGGCTCATACTCTTCTATGTATGCCACTTTCTGGTAAACAATGTAATGAGAGCTGCCCCATGATTGCATACATATGTTGGGGAATCTAGTCCTCCCCAACAAACAACTGCTGCCTGCCAGGACACTAGTATGATCAGAAGGCCAGTATAGATGTCAGGGGCCCTTCATATATTTGGCCCTCATGTTGAGTGCCAGCTTTATTTTCTTTCAAAGCAAATATACCCAATAAACATGTGGAATTTCCAGAAAGGTAGGAATGGCAATGGGGGCATCTCAGGCCCCTTATCCTTCTCTACTTTCACACTAGCGTTTCTATTTTCCGGTATTGAGATCTGTCATACGGTCTCAATACCGGAAAAAAATGCTTCCGTTTTGTCCCCATTCATTGTTAATGGGGACAAAACGTAACTGAACAGAGTGCTCCTAAATGCATTCCATTCCGTTCTCATACCGGAGAGCATACAGCAGCATGATGCGGTTTTCTTTCTGTCATGGGATGTAGAGCAAGATGGATCTGTCCTGACCCACAATGCAAGTCAATGGGGACGGATCGGTCTAACTCTGACACAATCTGACACAATAGAATATGGATCCGTCCCCCATTGACTTTCAATGGAGTTCATGACGAATCCGTCATGGCTATGTTAAAGATAATACAACCGGATCCGTTCATAACAGATGCAGATGGTTGTATTATCAGTAACGGAAGCGTTTTTGCTGAACCCTGCTGGATCAAGGAAAAACACTAGTGTGAAAGTAGCTTTAAGTCCCTCTTACAAATGTGATAAGGAAAACATTTATTTATAAACACCAGAATCAATCCCATACGTAGCTCATAACAAACTGTAGACTTATCCCCCCCTGCAAAATCTTGTCTGTTTTTGCTAAATTGTTTTAAGCACTGAAGAAAAACATCTGCGTTGCTCCATTAAAAACTCCAAGCAAGCTGTGAGGTAAAGTGCTTTCTGAAACATATCTACCACCCATCATCTTGTAAAATAAAAGCGTTTAAGGTTAGAAGAAAAAAAAAAGAAAAACATAAAATACTTATAAAGCTCAACCTTTTAAGTCATCAATCAATTACTTTTTAAGGTCTACGGTTCGCGGCAGGTTTAACCTGTGCAGCATTGAATCTTTAATATATAAAAGTCATTAGCTTCTACTTTTAACTTTTTTTTTTTAACCTCTCCTGACTAAAATTACCCGAAACGCTGAACAGACGATTGGTAATCAAAACAAAATTAAATGAGCAATTTCTCCCTAACCGTATATTTTTGTAGCAATTTCTTTTGCCTAGTGGGTCGAGGTTTTCATTCGAGGGAAAAAAAAAAAAAAACGACCATAAATGTTCCTTTCCATTACAGAACAGACAAGTCCTGCAGAAAGTAGCTGGGAGAGAAAAGTGCTGAATGGTTTACACAGGCCGGAAAAAAAAATTGATGTAAGCTGGCAGGACTTACAAATGAGCTGAGAAAACACACTGATGTACAACAGGGGTTTAATTGATAGCTGGGCCGTATTTCACTTTTTGATCCGTCCACATGGCATATTCATTGTATTAATGATTTAAGGAATAATTATTTTAAGGTTATGTTTCTTTCTGTAAGCCATCTCCCTCTCACTCGCTCTCCTCTCTCCCCTTCCACAATTCGTTCCAGATGCGGTAACCAAACCTTTGGTTAAAATGATAGTTCTTCTTCAGCCGGAGTGACAGCAAAAAATGTGAAGAAACCAAATTCTTCTGCATAGAAGGTCGACATTTATGAGCTATCTGATTCTTTTCCAGTTTATTTTATTTATTTTTGTATCTAGCAGATGTCTTCTGGTTGACCGGTATTTAATTTTTTTTTCTTTTAATATTTTGCTTTTCAAAAGATTGTATCGATTTCCCTTTCATATTGTGTTACTGTGTATTTTGGGGAGGTTTTAGTCCTTTCTGAGAACTTAAAAGACTAATTTCTTAATCAAGTCAACAGAGGGATGAATGTACGAAGAAGGTTAAAATGTCAAGCTGGCAAAGAGAATTAGACACAGATCCGTAACAATATGAAAGCAAAATAGTAGCATCGACGTGACAATGTTTTCCAAGGAAAGCTGAGAAAACTGTGAGAGACGTGCACTTTTAAATTATTATCAAAGGTGTTAAAACATAGACGTTGCACATGCTTGGCACGGACAAGTTATTTCAGGGGTGTAAAGTATTCATCTGTCTTGCTTGAAAAAAAAAAAAGAATATTACTTTGATACTGGAAAATTATTGTGAAAATGTTTGTTTTGGGCCTGTAGCAGATGAAGAAATAATTTTCTGTTGCCTTACGAGCCACAAGGTTTCAATTCAGGCTTTCAAGGCTTCCAAAAACAAAGCCTTTGAATTCCCCTTATGTCGCCAGCGAAAGCGGGTTAATACCTTCGCGTCTTTTTCTTCACTACCTTTTCCACTGTAAAATAGTTCAAGTCAAGTAAAAAAATTTTTGATGTTAAATGAAAATGACTTAAAAATAATATAAAAAGGGGACTAATAAAACCTACAAAAGTGGCCCTTAAATATGATTGTCATAAAGGTCCTGACACAGTAGAGCCAGTACTAACATAATACATCAATAAATAATATAATATATAATATATAATATAATAGTCACATTAGAAGTAGAGATGAGCACAATGTGGAATTCGATCTGAATTTCAGGAAAAATTCGATTTGCCTCGAAGCCGAATTTTCTTGTGTTTCGTGTCAGCGAATCGATTTAACCTGAAATAGTGTAAAAAACAAAAAAATTCATACTTACCTCCTCCATTTGCTTGTGATGGGCCACCAGCTGCCATCTTGATTGAAGATCTCGGCCGAAGTCCTGTGCATGGTGATGTATAACGTCACCACGCCAGCCAGCGTGATAACGTAGTCGCGCGCCACACGAGATTTTGCGCCAGATCTTCAAACAAGATGGTGGCAGCCGGCCCGTCACAATCAAATAGAGTTGGTAAGTTCGATTAGTTTGATTTTTTTTTATGTTAATTTGACACTTTTTTTACACTCAGATGCCTCGATCATGTAAAATTCGGGGAATCAACGGAATCGAATTTTTGAAAAGTTCGCTCATCTCTAATTAGAAGCTTTGGGGTAATGGTTTTCTTGGCTGTGTGTGGTGGTAATATTTCGTGTAAGCTATGACTATTTCTTGTGACTATATTATGTGCTTATTACTATATTAAAAATGTTGGGCACCGTAATGATATTGATGACCTATACTCAGGATAGGTCATCAAAATCAGATTGATGGGGGTCCGACTCTGGGCACCCCTGGCAATCAGGTGTTGAAGGCGTCATATCTCTCATGAGAGCCCTGCATCCCTAGCGGTTGACCAGTATAATAGCAACTGCTCTTTCCATTCACTTGAAGGAAACTGAGCTGTATATAGGTCCTGCGACAGATGAACTAATGTTACTATACTGGAGTGCCTGGAGTCCGACCCCCGTTGATCTGATAATGATCACCTATCCTGAGGATATGTTATCCTGAAAAGCCCTATAAATGGGAATACTTTACATACTTTTATATTGACCAATTTGATTTGCATGGTAGTGGGGCTACCACCCTGCAGCAGGCTGTATTGTGCTGTAGAACCTCTGTCCAAATCCATGTTTGCACTTCAGCATAGCTTTGCTTGACACGTTTCAAGATGAACGTCTGGCATGAGATCCGATTAAAAAAAAATAAAAAATTCAATATTCTGTCATGAGATGTGTATGCTGTATCTGTCTATGTGTGGCCACCCAGTGGTTGTGATGTGAATTGCGTCCTGCTAAGTATTTTGCTAGCATGTCGCAATATTGTATTCAATGAGTCAAGCCAAGACGATGTTGGACACATCTGTATGTATTAGTATGTGTTTGGGGGAGGACTGAATTTTTGCAGAAAGAAAAACCTTGCTTCATCTCTGACTCCCACTACAGAGCAGGGTTATATTTAGTGTTGAGCAAAGTATTTGAAAGGGAAGAAGGGTATTTTGTTTGGACGTGGTTTTCCACCTTTATGTAGGTTTTTGTATTTTTTGTATTATGTATACTTTTGTATGTTTAAAAAACATTCAATAAAAAGATAATTTTTTGCTTTTTACACGATTTCAGGTTAAATTGATTAGCTACCGCGAAGCACGAGGGAGTTCAGCTTTGCGGCAAATCAAATTTATCCTGAAATTCGGAACAAATTCCACTTCAACGCTCATCTCTATTTATAAATGTAAGCGCTGTTTTGAACGAAGAGAGGAAAGATAGATGATAATAACAGGCCCAACCTGAAATATCTGCACGTCCGTGATATGATTGAATGCTGAGCTTGTAAAATAGCTTATGTAGTAAAGTCAGACATACTGAGTGCATGGCTTTAAACTTTTGAACTTTTTTTTTCTTCTGAACGGTTGACAAGTAAAAGCCTCTCATCCCAAATTTCTGTTTCAGCCCAAAGTAGGACATTCATGAGACATGTAAGAAACATATTGGATCACTGAGAAGATAATGAAAACAAATCTCTGTGTGACTGTTACGTTATAGAATCTTTATTTAATGCATTTTTTCATTTATTTATTGCTTTTGTGCATATTTATTAAACTTTTTTGGGGGGATTTTACATTTCATGGGCTATTTTACCACCAGGACTCTCTTCAGGTGTGGAGCTGCAGTATCTGAAACAACAATGGGGGTCATTTATTATGACCCCTTAGGCCAGAAAAACCCAGTTTGCCACTTTTTGAATGCCATTACGCTTACATTTAGGCACAAGTGGCATTTCGACACTGCCCTCAAGACTTTTTGAAAAGGGGTCATGGGTGGGGGCCTGGTGTGGACATTGGCACTTGCATGTTCACCATCATTTATGCCAGTTTACTGGTACCTGATTAGATTTCAGTCTAGGCACATGTACTTGCTGGAGGATGCGCCTAATTTATGAAGAGGCCTTCTTCTTGTCAAAAATGAAGCACATCTTCCAGCATCACAGAAGATATCAAAGGCGGCACAAAACGCTCTGCCAATTTCTACATATGCATGTGGTGGCGTCTTGTGTTGGCGGTTAGTCTGTTCAAAGGAAGGCAGTGACATGGACATGTATGCAGTGAAGGAACTGCGGTGCTCCACCCTTGACCCTTGAGGTCTCAGGCTTGGCACCACCAATGGCACACTGAACTAAGATAGGCCATGAATATAAAATCCCTCTATAAACCATCATGAAAATCTTGGCCTAAGGCCGCTTTCACAAAGTCAGTGTTTGGTCAGTGATTTCAATCAGTGATCACAAGTCAAAACTAGGAGTGAAGCTTACACAGATGTAAAGTATAATAGAAAGATCTACACCTGTTCTGTGTTTTCGACCCGCACCTTGGCCCAGAATTACTGATGGAAATCACAGATCAAACACTGACTGTGTGAAAGCAGCGTATCCCATGTGACTATGATTCTTCCTAGTTGCATTCATCCATCCAATCAAGACCAAACTCAACACACAAGGACAGTCCAGACTAGAATAATGTGCCATCTATCGTGTCTGGTGCTCCTGATTTTACCTAATTAATTATAGCCAATGTACAAGCAAGCCCGAGTGTCCACTATGGACCCCATCTTGCTCTGTGTATTTTATATATATAAATATTTTTTTTCATTAAAGATATAGAAACCGTGGATGACCAGTTTAGAGAGCATATCCAGTAACTGTGGTTCATGTACCATTAGATCTTACAAACTAATTTCTCAAAATCAGAAATGAACACATACTAAAAGGGAAGGATTAAGCCCATTGCAAAAGGTTAAACTTATGAGTATGCATGAAGACACTCACAAAACATTGTGAAGAACTTTTATCTCCTTGTATATGTCGTCCTTGGGAGGAACTGAACTCAAGGACCCAGTACTTTAAGGCAAGAATAGTGACCATTGTTTCTTCTTGAGTGCCTTTATGTGGAAAATGTATTTAAATGGCTATATGGTTTTTAAAATATTCTAAAAAGTACTTAAGAAATTTCCTTGCAGATGTCGTCCTTGTGAGGAACTGAACTCAAGGACTCGCTACTTTAAGGTAGTAATACTTACCATGGTTTATTTTTGAGAGCTTTTAAAGAAAATATATTTAAATTGTGTGTATTGTTTTTAAAATATTATGACAAGTATGTAGTGTGTAGTGCCCTGGAGCAAGGGTACTTTGACTATGGACATTTTTGGTAATTTGCCACTATTCCTACTACACAAAGCTATCAACTCACAACTTTAATGCACTAGGAAGGGTTACCTTGCACTGGGATTTATGCTGTTGTTTACACTTAGACTGTTTTATATTGCTGAACTGCATTTTATATGTTTATTGTAATATATCCTGTTCATTTGCATTGTTATTGCACTATAGCTAAACTGTGGAAAGAGTTAATGCACAATCAACTAATTCTGAGAGACTTTGGGACTTTCTATCTACGCACTGAGAAGTTAAAAATTGTCCATAGTTACAATAAAAGACTATGCAAAAATTGCAACATTTATTATATTTAGGCTCTGCTTCACTCCATTCGACTCCTCCCACCAGAAGGTTCTATATAAGGAGAGCTGTTAGAGTCCCTAGTTGTTTGCAGATAGGCAACAGTGTTTAGTAGAAGAGACCCTGCTAGACTGCACAAGTGACCAGAAGAAGATGCTGATATGGGAATACTCTGCCACAGACCATGGGCCACCAGTGACTTTGGCCAAGGTACCAGCCACTTGAGAGAGAGAGGAACAGCTAGCTCAGGCCTTTCTTCAGCACCAAATCTTCTTCTGCCAGAGAGGAGGCAAGTGAAGCCAGCTCAGTGCCTTGCTTGCATAGTTTTGCACTTGAGTTCCTCCAGTAAAGAAGCATACTGGTTTACTGCAGAACTATCTGAACTTATTTCCCATTGAAGTTCGTAACACCTTACCATCCCCGGTGGCGAGCAGCAACACATGATGACACCTCAACACTGTCAGAAGGACACTTGTTTTGGGCTAAGATAATTCTGGTGATAAAAGAAAGGCTGTCAATAGCTAAGTAGGCCTACCCGCTGGACTCCTAAACCCAGAATGACCAAAGATTTAGCTCAACTGAATCTTTTCCCACAAAACTTTGCATCAGTCATGCTCAGCATCTCCTACTTCATAACTTGTTCCTTGCAGACTGCATTTTCAATGCGACATGTTCTTCTTAAAGGATTATCCCATGCTTTGTGTAAAAAAAATGAAAATCAGACATCATATATTACATGACAATCTGTTTCTAACAAAACTAGAACCAGCCCTGTCCCTCACATGGATCCAGAGATCTACCCATTCATTGATGTTCTATTGCTCTGCTAGATTTATTTCAAGCTTGCAGTGCAAGGGGTTTGTCCCTTGTGCTGCAGCTCTCTCAATATCACAGCTCAGGGGCATGCCCTTACTACTGTAGCTGTCTCCCTGTCATAGCTCAAGTGGTGTGTTCTTTCTACTTCAGTGCTCTCCCTGTGCCTGTTATAGCTAGTAACAGAAGATGTAGTTGGTGGCAGTTGAAGGCTGGAACTGAGTATGTGTGACCACCTCAGCCATGTACACAGAGAAATAAGATAAAGAACGAACAGCAGGTGGCGCAATAGATACAGATACATTTTATTGATTAACTCAGTGGCTACACTAAATTTTTAATTACATGCAATTACAAAAATATTCAGATCGAGATGCTGGTTTAGTATATTTAGAATATTTTTATTTGGGCCAACCCCTTTAATGTTGAAGATATGAAACTGCAAAAAGCATTTTGCTCTCTACACAGTGGGGCTATGTACAGATTTTCTGGGTTTCTAACTAGTTGCTAGTGACTTCATTGGGTAAGGTGTTAGGAATATTAGGTCATTCAACAAAACACTGTCTGTGTTAAGACAACAGATGTTCTTTAGACGGGGCAAAAAGTCTACTTGCTAGTGTTTTTGTGTGCTACACAGTGTCATTTTATCCTAAATTTCCCAGTTCTTCCACTTAATTTTCTGTTTACAGAGCTAGAAGTGTAGTTTCTGTTAATTACAAATCACTTCAGAACATGGAAAATTTTGAAGATTCTCCCGTCTTGCACCATCCATTTAAAACTGAAGTATTTAATGAAGAGGCATCCTTCGGAAGAGAAAAGTCAAGACTCAAACGTCTTGGAAATATTGCTTGCCACATTCTGAACTGTAAATAAAGACACTTCTCAGCAAGATAAATACCTTCAGAGTCATCCAGAGGAAACTTACATAAATTATCCTTAGCAGAGCCTAGTAAATAGGCCCAGGAGAATTCTCCCTCTGATTTTTTTTTTTTTTTCATTTTGGGTATCATTAGTTTTCTGGTGTTTTTTTTAGCGTTTTAGCCAATATAGTAAACAACTTTCTTTTCAATAAGGTTCTGGTCTCTGGCATTTAAAAGTTTATGAAGAGCTAATTTTACTAGTTTAGCTTGTAAATGAAATCTTAAAAAACCTTACCCTTTAGACCTCACAAGGTTTCAATTAAAGATCTATTAGTCTGAGTAATTCCCTACATGACATAGGTTTGCATTGTACAAACATTTCTGACTTTCCAGACACACTCATGAGACTTGGCACTTCATCATACGGCCGGTATAGATATATAATTGGGGAAATTACTGAAAATAAATATGTCTTCCGGATCCAGGAGAGCTGTAAATTATGAATTTGGGTTTTCATTACTATGAAACGTTTCCAAATCAGAGAGGTCAGCTTATCTCCTGACAGAAAGATGGGGAAGAATGTGAAGATTTTTATTTTATGAGTTCTACAAATTTTTAAAAACCAGATAGGAAAATAGGAATATTTTATAAACATATTATAACATGAAACTATTTAGTCGTTTATTTTAAATTATAGTTTTTTTTTGAGATCTGGAAAAAATGACTAAGGGGTGAAAATGCCTTAAATAAAAAAAGGCTCATTACTCACCTGATAAATCTTCCACCACTCCAGCACTCTAGGTGCTTCCCGCTGGTCTTTGTTTACTTTGTTTGGCTCGTGTGCCCACACGACTGCTACAGCCAATCACTGGCCTCAGCAGTGTATCGATGGTGATTTATCAAGTGAGTAACAGTTCTTTTGTTATTTTATGCCTTTTTCTCCTCTTTAGCCATTTTTTTCTGATCTCGGCAAAACCCTATCTTACAAAATCCTACTAAACTGTTTTAGCTTGGGGCCACTGCTAAGGGCATTATCCTGGCAGCTCCTTGGTATTTACTGCAGGGGAACCACCAGGACTTCACTGCAGGGGAACCACCAGGCTTCTATCTCCTGGGGTAGTCTCAGTTCAGAGACTGGTAACCCATGTGGACCAAGAGACAATAGGGTGAGTCAGGTAAAACCGCAGTCGGGAAACATGCCAATGTCAGACCAGGCAGGGTATGAGCAATTCAGTAAACAGTTCAAAGGTCAGGGCAGACAGCTCAGGGTCAGAACATGGTTCAGGCAGAGGTCAGGTTAGGCAGTGATCGGTCAAGTCCGGAAACAGGCAGAATTTGGTACACGGGCATGCAAAGAAGACAACAACACTTTGCAGGAAACAAGTTAACATACTAAGGAAAACCTATTGCTCATGCACCTTCCCGCAGGGAAAAGTGCCTTAAATGCTCTGTGGAGGCTAGCCACTGTCTGGGGAAGACTAAGGTGGAAGGACACTGGCCTGTTAAAAGCCAGAGGAGACACGTGCACGCCTATAGGTGTAGACAGGCAGAGCAGGTGAATAGTAGTCCTTATCTTCCATTGAGTGGAAAGAATCGCTCTGCCCTGGTGGGTAGGAACAGGAGGACACCAGCAGAGATGGACTGCCTTGGAAACAAGGTAAGCGTTCCGATGCCCGTGTCCACCAGGAATAGCGAGGTGAAGCTGGGCACAGATCTCAGACATAAGTTTGATTTTGCTGTCTGCATACTTTGTAGGGAACCATGTTGTTTAGTAAATTAATGCATCAGCGTATTGATTGAATGCTAGAGAGACCTGTTAAGTTCTCACATTTCTAGCTGATTTATAAATGATAATCTTAAAGCAAAAGTATTGCATCAAAAATAAAAAAAACTAACACTGGTTTGAAGAATTGTCCAATCAGCCTCTCATGCCCCTATTTTGGTAACCTCTCTCCATGGCTTTTATGTCTGCCAAGTGGTTAGACTCTTTTTGGGGAGTTGGTTACTGAACATTTATGGAGAGCTGCAAGCAGCTGGATGGTCCATCACTGCTCCAAGTCTCCTTGATGGCATCTCCACTTCATTAAGATACCTCCTTACAATGATTTGGAAGCTTCTGACACTAGCCCATGTTCAATATTGCTCAAATATTACATAAATCTTGAATTTAGAATTTTGGGCCATTTAGGAATTTCTCACTACTTCAACATTCAATTTTTTTCACCCAGTTGTATATTTTAAATAGAGATGAGCCTTATGTCTTTTTGCAATAGTATTAACTATGTAACTATGAGCAAATTGATTGTAAACAAATCTGATTCAACACAAATTTTGTAAATTTGAATTTCCATTGTCATTGAAATTTTTGATGATTTAATTTAGGCAAATTTTGAGGATAGAGACAGAGAGAAAGATAGAAAGGTGAGAGACAAGAGAGAAAATACATGAGTCTTAGGAGAACTTAGAGTGTCAGAAACAAATTTTTAGGCCAATTGGAGCACATCCATTCAGACCGGAATCAAATCGCTTGACAAATTTGACCGAGTTAAATCTCCAATTATAAACTATTCCAAGCCATTGGGTTCCATATTTAACTGCACTGAGGACATTTATAAAATATTAAGTCCACAATGGTTGCTCAGGGCATCCATTTAGGTATATGCTTTGGCTTTCTGAGCTGCTCATACTACTGGCATTTACCACTGGATTGGCTGATTTGACCATGTAGTGTTCTTTACCTTGGTCTTATATTTCTTCAACATCTATAATTTCTATGTAAGTTTTGCATGTGGTTAAATGTTCTATAGGAAATATCTTCATATTTCTCATTAGAAATGTACAAATTCTGCCCTAAAAAGTCATTTTTCATAGACCTTGGTTATGGGTTGGCTGAAGATACAAAGTAGAGCATGTTACAGTTTAATACATTGCAGGAAATAGAACAAGTCAAGATTAATTGTTACACAAGGTCCATGGTACTTCATCATGACGCGATTTGCTGCCAAAAGTTTTTGATAGCAATAAATCTGCAGAATGGAATTGTGGGGAAAATGAATTAAAATGATACATAGATCATCCTGGGCTGTTAATACACCTAGTATTAGAATGATTTTTTTTAAATGACTTTTTTATGTTTTTTTTTTTTTAAATTAAACAAAGCTAAATAAGAGATATCTATGACTAAAGATCCACTTTACTTTCTAGATGAGAAATTCTACATTACAAATATAAGTCATATTGCAGTGGTATTCTTTTATGGATACTTACCAAAATAGGGACATTTAAGTCCAGGACATGCAACACATCACCCACTTTGCTAATTTCTACTTATGGTTAACTAGATCCAAGAAAAAAAGCCAAAACTATGTTCATTTGCTATCAGCTGCCTATGTATTAAATCTAATACAATGCACTATATGAAACAAGGGTGTACAAACCATAGAGAAAGACCTTGTAGCTGCCCTCAGGCCCATGGTAAGAGGAGCCCCAGAACCTATCCATGATGCCATTGGATGGTAAGAACTTGTGCAATGTTATTAAACAAGGATGCTTGCCATTAACACAAGGATGATGTACTAGATATGAAAAAGAGAACCAACCCCCAAGCCCTTCTTTCTTGGGTGGCAAAACATAGCATCATAATGAGGGGCCAATACCTTTTCTATAGGAGCCTGTGCTTTCTATATACAACATTAATATGGGGCTATTTTCCTTAATGAACTTGCACTTTTCTCCTGGTATTCATCTCTATTAATCAAAAAGTTTCATAATTTATCTGTCAAGGTTGTCTAGGCTTATAAAAACAGCCATAAAGCCAGTGTGAACAGAGCCTCACGGCTCATGCCCATTGCTGTATTTTGGATCCATGTGGCATGGATACCAAATATGCCACCCATAAAACTACCTAGCTCATACCATGTGTATTTGGAGGTGTGGAGAGGTACAATATTGACCTATTTGAGCTCATGAGAAAAAATTCATAGAATTTTCTACTATATACAGCATTATTCAAGAATTCTTCCCCTATTGCATTTTTTTAGTGGCAGGAACAAGAGGTCTCAATGACATGCCATATCAGTCTAGGGGCCTAATGGGTAAAAGAGTAGTCAGACAGAGAGGGGTCAAAATCAGACAGGTAAAAAACAGGACTGTATCAGAATCCAAAAGCTAAGTCAAATACACAGCAGAGCGAAACCAGGAAATAACGTCAGAGACACAGTCAGCAGGCAATAACGAGGTTGCAAACTAATAGAGTCTAATACCGAACACTGTCCAATATCAAGCAAGGTCAAATAACCAGCAGAATCAAATACCAAGAGGTCACGTCAGAGACAAAATCAGAATACAGTCATGGCCAAAAGTTTTGAGAATGATACAAATATTAATTTTTACAAAGTCTACTGCTTCAGTTTTTATAATGGCAATTTGCATATACTCCAGAATGTTATAAAGAGTGATCAGCTTAACAGAAATTACTTGCAAAGTCAATATTTGCCTAGAAAATAAACTTTATCCCCCAAAACACATTTCAACATCATTGCAGACCTGCCTTAAAAGGACCAGCTAACATCGTTTCAGTGATTGCTCCATTAACACAGGTGTGCGTGTAGATGAGGACAGGGCTGGAGATCAATCTGTCATGATTAAGTAAGAATGACACCACTGGACACTTTAAAAGGAGGCTGGTGCTTGGCATCATTGTTTCTCTTCTGTTAACCATGGTTATCTCTAAAGAAACACGTGCAGTCATCATTGCACTGCACAAAAATGGCCTAACAGGGAAGAGTATCGCAGCTAGAAAGATTGCACCTCAGTCAACAATCTATCGCATCATCAAGAACTTCAAGGAGAGAGGTTCCATTGTTGCCAAAAAGGCTCCAGGGCGCCCAAGAAAGACCAGCAAGCGCCAGGACCGTCTCTTAAAAGTGTTTCAGCTGTGGGATCGGGCTACCAGCAGTGCAGAGCTTGCTCAGGAATGGCAGCAGGCAGGTGTGAGTGCATCTGCACGCACTGTGAGGCGGAGACTCTTGGAGCAAGGCCTGGTCTCAAGGAGGGCAGCAAAGAAGCCACTTCTCTCCAGAAAAAACATCAGGGACAGACTGATATTCTGCAAAAGGTACAGGGAGTGGACTGCTGAGGACTGGGGTAAAGTCATTTTCTCTGATGAATCCCCTTTTCGATTGTTTGGGACATCTGGAAAACAGCTTATTCGGAGAAGACGAGGTGAGCGCTACCACCAGTCTTGTCTCATGCCAACTGTAAAGCATCCTGAAACCATTCATGTGTGGGGTTGCTTCTCAGCCAAGGGAATCGGCTCTCTCACAGTCTTGCCTAAAAAAAACACAGCCATGAATAAAGAATGGTACCAGAATGTCCTCCGAGAGCAACTTCTCCCAACCGTCCAAGAGCAGTTTGGCGATCAACAATGCCTTTTCCAGCATGATGGAGCACCTTGCCATAAAGCAAAGGTGATAACTAAATGGCTCAGGGAACAAAACATAGAGATTTTGGGTCCATGGCCTGGAAACTCCCCAGATCTTAATCCCATTGAGAACTTGTGGTCAATCATCAAGAGACGGGTGGACAAATAAAAACCTACAAATTCTGACAAAATGCAAGCATTGATTGTGCAAGAATGGACTGCTATCAGTCAGGATTTGGTCCAGAAGTTGATTGAGAGCATGCCAGGGAGAATTGCAGAGGTCCTGAAGAAGAAGGGTCAACACTGCAAATTTTGACTTGCTGCATTAACTCATTCTAACTGTCAATATAAGCTTTTGTTACTCATAATATGATTGCAATTATATTTTTGTATGTGATAAAAACATCTGACAAACACACATAAAAACTAGAGGGCAGCAGATCATGTGAAAATATAATATTTGTGTCATTCTCAAAACTTTTGGCCATGACTGTACAGTGGAAAAGTCAAAGAAACAGGCAAAGGTCAGCAATCCAGAGTAACAAACACAAAACTAGCTAGTGAGGCAGGAAAACCAATCACAGGCAACTGTGGCCAGCACAGGCCTGTTTCTTAAGCCCTTCTTCATGAGCCATGTGATATTGGCACCGAGCCTGATTGGTTTAGGATCCCTGCTCCCTAATAGGTTGACCAGCCCAACTTTCACCAGGGCTGGTTGCCGTAGCACTCCATCATTGATGGAGGGGCACCATAATATAGCTGTACTTCCCACGGAAGGACAAATGGTTAGGTACGTGACATGGCCATATGAAAAGGGTTTTGAAGAAGGCATTTAAAGATAAAAAGATCTTTCTAAGCCCCATTCATGTCACCATAAGTTGGGGCTTTCTTAGCGGGGTCTACAAGTCTACAAGTAATATAGCCTTAAATCGGGCAAAAGTGATGATCGCTCTGCTGCTCTTCTTATTATAAGATGGAGCTCTGACCGCTGTACCTGCTCCACCTCATCATCAAAACTAGAGATGAGCGAATTTTTGGAAAGTTCAATTCGGCTGCTTCGCCGAATTTTACAAAAAAATTTGCTTTGTGATTAATTACTTAATCACGAAGCACATTTTTTTGTAAGTGTCACATCTGGGCGCAGAGCACCACTACACTCACCCCGTCGGCGGGGTCACCCTCCTCGGCGGCTGCTGTCTGTTTTCCTTCACAAACGTCTAATGCGGTGATTTCAGCAGCCAGCACAGAATCTGCAGTAACTGTACGCTCCATCTAGGGGCTGGCAGACGGTACTGCGGCTCCTATACCTTACGTGGTTATGTCATTAGTCCTGCACCTGAATCCTATCTAGAGGCCTATTTAAGACAGCTCTGTGCGCCTGTCTGATGCCAGAGTATCAGGTCTTTTTCCCAGTGTACTCCAGCTCTTCAGTTGTTCCTGTTCAGCTCCTGTTGTTCCATTCTTCAGTTGCTTCTCGTCTCAGCTAGCCTACTGCTGATCGGTCCTCGGCTGTTTCCACTGCTTCCACACGGCAACGCGACCTGCAAGTCTCCGCCCTCTCAAGTCCAACCTGCTTTGCGGCAGGCTCTGGTGAAAACCTGGGGGCTTGTTAGACTCCGCACACCAGTACTTGTTAGTACTTCGGAAGCTGGCAAAACGAAACTACATCAGCCAGCAAGGCTAGTGACAGTAAGTAGCAGGTGCAATGACAGGGAGCGGCGATAACGCCGCTCCCCATCCTTATACCTCTCAGATGCCACATTCATACATCTGAAACAAAATCTTGCGCGGCCCGAGATGACATCATCACGCTGGCCGGCGTGGTGATGTCATATGTCACCAGGCACAGGATTTCGGCCGAGATCAGCGGCCACAAGCAAATGGAGCTGGTAAATACATTTCTTTTTAGTTTTTTTACACTATTTCAGGTTAAATCAATTCGAGGAAATTCGGCTTCGAGGCGAATCGAATTTATCCTGAAATTTGGATCGAATTCCACTTAGTGGAGCATTGATTCGCTCATCTCTAATCAAGAAACAGATAAACCATGAGGTTTCCAATTGAACGTCTGCAGGCGGAGATCTGATAAACCACGAACAACTGATGGAGAAAGCACATTAGAAAACGGTGTAACTTTTTATGCTACAATAGTTAGGCTTTATTTCCTGAATTCATAGTACCTCTTAAAGAAATATTGCATTTTGAGGCTCTTCATCAGGTGTCGAAGGTGCGCTAGCATACACCAGCATGCGTCTCCTCTCTCCGCTTAATTCTTTTCGATGATATCTATTGAAAAAAAATAATGTATTTATTTTTCTGTAATTTGTCGGCCAGCGAAGACACAAGTGCGGGTTAAAGGAAATCTAACGTTTAGTGAATGTGCTGCGGAACGGCTTGACAAAAGAGCGGAGCGTTTGTTAGTAAGCGTGGATAGATGTTTGGAGAGGTATTCAAAGAGATATTGTCTGTTTCATTGACTACAATCCTCTTTTCTGCTTCATTTAACCTTGCTGTTTGTTCAGAGAGTTGCTTGTGGGTCCTACTGTTTAACATGAGGATTTTTTTTCCCTCTGCAGCAATTCATTTTCTTTTTGCACAAAAGAAACTAAATCCATTCTCCTGTCTACCCTGCCAAATTCTGTAGGCCAAGTGTGCGTGAGTGCGTGATAGCGAGCCTTCCACAATGCTTTTCAATTTCGGTATTATTTGTTTTCATGCTGTGTAAAATTAAAGGGGCATTAAAACTGAAAAACACACGAGGGGTCATATAGAAATGTAACATAGTATTCTCCTCTTTTGTAAATTACTATATTTACCTATTGTCATTGACAGAACCGGCTTAGGAGACACTTGTTAGAAAGGATGTTAGGAACTGATATTGGACTAAAACTATTTTAAAGCGACTCTGTCACATCCCAAATTGGCTTCAAAGTAGGTATAATACCATGTTTGGTAGGTGCCCCAAAACAGAACCATACCCTTTTTGTGAAAATCTGACCCTTTTATCCTGAGAAATGCTTCTTTTTATTTTTATGCAAATAAAAATTTCAGTGCACCGTGGGCAGGGCTGCTTAGTTTGGTGCACCTTCACTCCTCCATTATTGCTGACCAGGTGTCTCCCCTTTTCTTCGATTGACAGCCCCTGAGAAGTCAGAACTGGTAACAATGTCTCAGAGGAAGACAGGTGCACTAAATGGACCCCCCTCCAAAACAGATGGGTATATCTGGTTTTGATGATAACCTGAGCGATGTTTTGAGACTCTGTAAAGCCTTGGACACTAACCTACAATGTAACCCCTCATAAATAGTATAAGACACAGTGACGTTCCTTCTGGGAAAGGCCATCTATTGGAAGTAGCTACCCTACGTCAATGTCCGACCCTATATTAAGAATTGCAACTAATGAAGAATATCAGATTAACCATGCCGGGTATTGAATTAAAGGGCAGCTAACTCCAGTAGGTGGCACTATGGAGACAGTCAGGGGCATAGCTATAGTGGAAGCAGACGAAGCGACTGCGGGGCCCAAAATCAGAAGGGGCCCACCTGGGAGGAGGACTTAAAGATTTAATTTTCAGGTCCCCCTCAACAGTTTTATACAGTATTATACATTATATACAGTGATAGTATATACAGTATATATGTGTAGTAAATGGACGGAGCGGCTGCCTGACCTGGTCTAAGACAGCGATCTTGAGTAGTCACAGAAGTGGGAGTTTCACTGGAGGAGGGGGTTGCCGGGGTGTGTGTGCCACTGAAAAATTTGCTGTGGGGTGCCTTCAGTTCTAGTTACTCCACCAGACAGTTCTCTTCCTCCTGGAAGAAACCTGTTTGCATATTGTTTCCCCAGGGAACATTGCCTGGCATCTAAGATTCCATATATCAGCTGGTGGTCTCACTGCCTGAAAGAGCTAAACCATAGTCTGCTCACCCAGCCAGCTAGTAACCTGCACTGTACTGATGGGAGGCATGCACCTTGAAGTACCTCTCTAGAGGTGGGTGTCTCTTTCTTTTTTACTCTAGTTTGTCTCATTAAAGAGGAATTCTAGAAACTGTTCTCCTTCTCTTGAAGGAGAATTAATTTGCATACCTTTTTCCCAGGAAGCATTACCTGACAGTCTCCAAAAGGAGTGCCTAATATATTCTAAATTTTGGATTGCTGATTAAATAGGTTGTCTCACTTCAGTAAATGACATTTATCATGTATACAAAGCTAATAAAGGCACTTACTAGTGTATTGTGATTGTGCAGCGATGATTGGGCAGCCCCCCAGGGCACTCGGGTACCAGTATAAGGGTGCTGAGTGGTAGGTTGTCAACTAAGGAGTTGTCATTGGTGGAATAACTAGAGGCCAGACTTGGTGATGTTTAACAATATAAATTTAATACACTTGTAATAAACTTCTGTTATCCAAGCAATGTTTGATCTTTCTTTTGGCTCCAGCAAGCTAAAGGTAAACTTGGATACTCTAGTCTCTCTCTCTCTGCTGTGCTATTCTTTGGCTTCAGTCTGCTTACTGGTTACTTTGTAGAGGTTCTGGTACTGTTGAATGGGGTGCTTTTGGCTGTTGACCCCCTCGTAATACTCATTCTATGAACTGCAAGGAGTCAGGGAAGACTCCTGCTGCAGGAGGGAAGAACGTCCCCCTCACTGCGCCATATTGTCTAGTCTCCTTCCAACTCTCAACTAAATACAGCTTCCTTCAACCCCTCCCTTGGTAGGAAGCAAGACTAGCACACTTCTGCCCAAAAGAGGGGAGAATCAAATGGTAAGTTCTATTCTTACTAAAGATACTCTGCCAGGTACACTGCCACCTGCTGGACAACCAGGCACATTATATGAACATAACAATTTTTGCATATAACAAAATGAAACTTTGCTACTGGTGGTACAGTGGGTGGTGCCTATAGTGTGTAAGCACGACCGCCACTGCTGGATTCCAGGGTGGTCATAACTCCTTGAAACAAGCAGTGTATAATGTGATGAATGCAGCCAGCAAAGGAGACAATATGGACAATACATTAGTAAGTGCCTTGTATTAACTTTGTTTACCTGATAAATGCCATTTTCTGAAGTGACACAACCCCTTTAAGATGATGCATTTGGCATCCATTATTCTATATACACCGATAATTGTGTACTCGCAGACCTAACCTTCTTTCTCTCGTGGCTCAATATTTTTCCACTGACCATAAATGATAATTAAAGTTGTCAGATCAGTTGAAGAAAATCTTTTTGAATTACCTTGTCTGGGTCTTGCTTTTGATAAAGCGTCCATTATAATTATCCTAAAAGGTGATCCTTGCTTGTCTGATTTTTCAAAGGCACACATTTAAGTGGCGTGCAATCAACAACTTGGCAAATTATTATAGAACAGAGAGGCTGTGGTATTTATTCATCATTTCCGTGAGGGTTTTCTGCAGGAGAGGCACACAAAACTCTCCATTATTATGCAATGGAGAAGGACCGGTCGCACCTTTAGCTTCTCAAATATGACCCTCGTCAGAACAAAGCCATCTCTTCCTTGGCTTTGACTAACAAAAGGCAGACGTATAATTTCATTAAAGAGAAGATACTCTTTGATTTTACTGTATTTAATGCAAATGAGGCGGATCTGTGAAAAACACACCAGTTCCGCGAATAATAATGTATTATGCTCCAACACTCCGCCGCCAGTTTTATAGGATTGTTTCGATATCAAAGGCATTTCAAAAATGTGGAGGCAAATGGAATAATATAAATATTTTTTCTTGAACTAATTGTATCTCGAACCATTTCGATCTGGTTTTGTTGCCTTAACAATAACGAAAACCGCTGTTACTAGCTTCCAGGCTGAAATAGCTAAGTGTATATGCAATTGTTTAGTGCTAGGATGGAAAAAGAAAATGCCTTTAAGCCTGTGGAGAGCACAGTTCCAGTTTACCAGGCCACAAAGGAACAAAGGAAACATTTGTCTTGTATTTCTATGGTTGTATTTCTAAATGCAGTTGAAATGCAACAATTCCATTCACCCCTTGCCCACCTCCGTGCTTCTTGGTATAGCTTTCCAAATCTAAATAGAAAAGTCAGAGGCACCAGAGAATCCAATAGAAATTTTATGTTAATTTCACCTTAAAGGGGTTATCCCATGACTAATGTAAAAAATGAAAATCAGTCTCTTTCTAACAAGCTAGAACCAGCCCTGTACCTCACATAGATCCAGAGATATCCACATTCATTGTTCTGCTAGATTTATATCAACCTGACAGCTCAAGGGGAGTGTCTTTTCTGCTGCAGCTCAGGAGGCGTGTCCATGCTCTCCCTATCACAGCTAAGGGGGTGTGTCCATGCTCTCCCTATCACAGCTCAGGAGGCAGTTGAAGGATTAAACTGAGCATGTGCGGCCATCTCGGTGAGCAGGACAAATAAATAAGAAAAAAAACAAGCAGCAAGTGGCGCTATACAGATACATTTTATTGAATAACTCAGTGGCTATACAAAATTTTTAATTACATGAAATTACAAAAGTATTCAGATCTAGGTGCTGGTTTGAAAACTGTAGAATGTTTTTCATGGGACAACCCCTTTTAAAGGGTTTGTCTCATGAAATATATGCTGCATTTTTCAAACTAGGGTCTGGATCTGAATACTTTTGTTATGGCATGCAATTATGAATGTAGTATACCCAGTGAATTATTCTATAAAATGTACATGTATGGCATGTATATCTCTTTGTCCACCTTTCTAGAGTGGTCGTACATGCTCAGTTCCACTCTTCAACTGTTGCTAGCCATATCTGCTTTGACAGGGAAAGATCTGCAGCAGAAAGGACATGCTCTGGAGGAAGAGCTGTAGCAGAGCGGACACTCCCTTTGTGCTGTTATAGAAAGATATCTGCAGCAGAAAGGACTCTCCCCCTGTGATGTGATAGGGAGAGAGCTTCAGCAGAAGGGCCCCCCCCCCTTCCTGAGCTTCCAACTTGAAATAAATCTAGCAGAGCATTTGGAGCAATGAATGGGAAGATAACAAGGAGAAAAATGCCCAGCACCAAATTCGGATTCTTGATAAAATATGTAGAATTTTGTTAAATCTTCATAATATCCATAATACAAAAACAGGAACCACACAGTCAGATATCCACGTATGAGTTTCGGGTAGCTTAATTCTTATTCATGACCTAAATTCACTTAAAAACCCAGCCAGATCACATGGCCACAGACGTGTGTCTAATCAAATCAGGAAGGCTGTTACGGCAGAGAACACCCTGTCAGAGTTCTCCTGATCTGGCCTAGCCAGATGCTGCCAGTCAACACCGCACCTCCTCTTAACACTGGAATGCTTCAGAAATATCTCTTTTTCTCTAATCTTCCCCCGGAGGCTGGTTTGATGTATTTTTCTCTATCTTTTGTGGCTGGGTTATTACACGGCTGCTCATTTCACTTCACTGCTCTCACACCTTGTTTACCTACCCCTCTTAATTGGACACAGCCCCACCTATTAAGTAATGCCCTGTTAACCCGTTCTGCCGTACACATACAGGAAATGTACAAAACATATTTTTTCCACTTAAGCAGTGGACCAATGCCTTATTAGTGGGACTCTACATGGCATCTACCAATCACTGATAGAGGGGACTACTCATGGCATCTACCAATCACTGATAGAGGGGACTACTCATAGCATCTACCAATCACTGATAGAGGGGACTACTCATAGCATCTACCAATCACTGATAGAGGGGACTACTCATGGCATCTACCAATT
Source organism: Rhinella marina (assembly GCA_900303285.1). Taxonomy (NCBI): domain Eukaryota; kingdom Metazoa; phylum Chordata; class Amphibia; order Anura; family Bufonidae; genus Rhinella; species Rhinella marina. The sequence goes on along the minus strand of ONZH01009270.1, from coordinate 422,926 downwards.
ACTGACAGAGAAGACTACTCATGGCATCTACCAATCACAGACAGAGGGGACTACTCATGGCATCTACCAATCACTGATAGAGGAGACTAGTCATGGCACCTACCAATTACTGACAGAGGGGACTACTCATGGCATCTACCAATCACTGATAGAGGGGACTAGTCATGGCATCTACCAATCACTGACAGAGGGGACTACTCATGGCATCTGCAAATCATTAATAGAGGAGACTACTCATGGCATCTACTAATCACTGATAGAAGGGACTCCACATGGCATCTACCAATCTACTTCTGGCATCTACCATTCACTGACAGAGAGGACTCCGATGTCAGAAAAGTAGGCCAACCAATAGATGATGTAAAGGGAGATAAGTGTGTGCATCACATTTATCATACAGCATTTTAATATATCTGGCACAGTTAGGCTATCTAGTCTAGGAGACATTTTACATGGACCAAGGATCAGGGCAATAATTGGGAACAAACATTGCTATGAATGCTTAATAACTGGTACTGTAGCTTTCTTGTGGTACCAAAAATCCTCCTTTGTTAGCAGCACATCACCCTGTGCAGATTGGGAAAACTGCATGGGGATGAACAATCGTAGGAACGATCATTCATCTACACACATTACCATTCATTGATCTATGTAAATAATCTGAAACAATCTTCCTTATTCCAGACCATTGCCCGTTCTGCAGACCCAAGTAGAAGGGCCTTAGGTTTAAACTGCATAAACATTAAGATTAGTAATTCCACCTTTCTGTATTGTGCACGTAAAATGCATCTAGTAGTCATCGTAAAGCGTGCAGAGGTGATGTATCAAAAATAACAGTATTGGTGGATTCTGGGTCATCACCTACAATTGCTTATGAAACTCAGTATACACTGAAGTATTCAATGTGACTATGGAAATATTATTCTAACAACTTGACCCGTAATCATAGTCATGCCCTCCCCGCAGAAAAGCTACATATGTAAATTCACTTTGAGTTTAGCTAAAGATTTATGCTAAGAAGATAAAGAGGAATACAATTCCAGTTCAGGAGTAAATGGTAGGAAGGGTAAGAGTATAGTTAAGAACGTCTTTGGAGAAGGTGGCATTGAGATCAAGTTTCCTTGCAGAAGATAAGATTGGGTCTCAAGGTTGCTTTGAGGAAGATTGTATTATGAACAGCTTGGAAGGTTAAGAGGAAGAAAAGGGACGGGTTCATGAATTGTCCTAGACATTGCATCTTCTCTGCTATTAACTGCTTATGGAGACATTATTTCCTGCATTATGAGACAATGGCACGTGCTTTATTTGTGATTTTACAGGCGGAGACATTCTTGTATAAACTGATTCTGAATAAGATTTTAACTCCCCTTAGGCTACTTTCACACTTGCGTTGTAATTCCGGTCCTGAGATCCGGCAGAGGTTCTCTATACCTGAATTAAACTGATCCGTTTTGATTTTGCACATCAGAATGCATCAGTTCCGTTAGGATGCAGTTGTGCTATAACAAAACTAAAAAAAACGGATCAGGCACTAAATACATTGAAAGTCAATGGGTGACGGATCCGTTTTTTTAGTCTCCTAAAAAAACTGATCCGTCACCATTGACTTAGGCTACTTTCACACTAGCGGCAGCCCGGATGCGGCAGGTGAAGGGTGCTGCCGGATCCGGACTGCCGCAGGGACATGTGTGGAGCCGGAACCGCGCTCTGGCCCCACACATGTCACACAGTACATACATACACACAGACACACACATATATACACAGACAAATACACATACATACCTACATGCTCCCGGCAGGTCTCCAGAGCGTCGGAGGAGCAGGACGGCGCGCACAGATGACGATTCCCCACAGCGCCCTCTGCTGGGCGCCTGGTGGAATCGTCATCTGTGCGCGCCGTCCTGTTCCTCCTGTGCTCTGGAGACCTGCCGGGGAGCATGTAAGTATGTATGTGTATTTGTATGTGTATATGACTGTGTATGTTTATGTGTATGTCTGTATGTCTATATTGTGTGTATGTGTGCAGGTGACGGATCCGTCATGAACTCCATTGAAAGTCAATGGAGGACGGATCCATTTACTATTGTGTCACACCAAACGGATCCGTCCCCATTGACTTTCATTGGGGGTCATGACGGATCCGTCTTGGTGCGGATGCCTGGACCGGAGAGCAAACCGCAGCATGCTCAGTGCACCAGAGTACTATGTAATATGGAATTTAGGAGCTCTATCCATTATCTTGTAAGGGGCCCAGATATTTCTGATGTTGGCCCTGCTATTGTCTGCCAGATACAGAGCTCTCCCAACATGTCTACCTAAGGCCTCATGCACATGAACGTATTTTGTTTTCATGTCCAGCGGCAGACCATGCGACTGCTATGGGGCCCAGGGCAAGAGGTGGCCCAGTCTTAGTTAGGATCATCTCCTCTTCTACTGGAGGTGAAAACTTGGTCAGGACTCTGCTCTCTAAAGAAACAACTTTTAGCAAATGAAGCAGTGAAAAAATGCCCCAAGGGTCATTGGAAAAGGTTTAGGCAGAAACCCTCCTGTCCTGTGTGGGGGGCCTGGTTTGATCCTTGCTATGGGGCCCTTACTTCTCTACGTACACCACTGTCTGCTCCGTTTATTTTTGCGGATAGGATGTGGACCCATTCATTTCAATGGGTCCACAAAAAATGTGGATAGCACACGGTGATGTCCGCATCTGTATGTCTGTTCCGTACCCCAGCAAAAAGAAAAAAAAATAGAGCATGTCCTATTCTTGTCGGTTTGCGGACAAGGATAGGCATTGTTACAATGGATCCACCAAAAAAAAAACAAAAAAACGATGCAACACGGATGTCACACGGAATGCATCTGTATTTTTTGCAGATCCCCATTTTGCGAAACACAAAATAGAGACCGTCATGTGCATGTAGCCTTAGGGTGAATACACATCGACTTTTATGCCTCTGTTTAGAAAAAAAAACAATACAAAAACACAGCACACCACATTCTTGTATCCTGCAGAGTCCAGAAAAAAACATATACTTTTTATTTTACAGTGGTTAAAAAAACTTATTCTTTTTATTTTACAATGGAACTCTATGGTGAACGGATGGCGCCAGTCTGTGGCATCCGTTTAATGTATACGTTTTTGTATATGTTAAACGGATAGGAAAGACACAATGTGAACCGAGCCTTAAGCTATGTTCACATTTCCAGCACGTAACTCCAGGAGCCTCTTCCAGCAGAGGAACCAACTACCGAAGTTAGTTGCTGGACCCCATTAACTATAATGGGTACTGACGTGGATACTGCGGGTGGAGAAATACCTCTGCATTGAGGGGCCCTCACTCGCCCTCTTCAGCCATGACCTTGGGGATTGCTGCGGCGGTCAACTATATCTGTATCCAGAAGACACAAACATGGTTGAATATGGTGATGCCGCAGGGGACGTGATACAGGTGCACCATTTGTCCTATGGTTTAAGTAGCCCTGAGTAGGGTCAAGATATCGCTTTTGGTCATTCTTAGCTATCGGCTGCCATACACCGAAGAACCTGTGTTTAATCTACTGCATGCATCCATACAGGACTCCTTAAAGAGGTATTCCCATCTCACAAATGTAGTTTGTATAGTTAGATATAGCCATACCGATATTATTACTAATAGAATGTATTTATATAAAATGTACCATTTAGAAGATTTGTCTATTTGTATATCTATTGTCCCACACACATCAGTCAGGCCGTTGCCCCTAGTTAAGGCCACCGCAGCTATGTAGTAGTGGTGGTCAGCTTTCTCCTTTTCAAACCCGCTCTGAGGTAACTGCTGTATTGTGAACGCACATTACATCAGCATGTGGAGACACATCTTAGGGTACTTTCAGATCTGCCTTTTGGAGGCTACCAGTCTAAAACACAATGGTCCAAAATGCAGACTTTATAAACGGATCCTGCTCCATAGAGATGAATTGATCTTGGAACAGGAAGCGTTTCTCTGCATTTTGGAAGCGCAGACAAAAATACTACAACCCTAAGATTGTCTCCGCATGCTCATGCAATGTGCGTTCACAATACAGCAGATACCTCAGAGCAGGTCTGAACAAGAGCAAGCCGGCCACCACTACTACATGGCTGAGGTGGCCGTAACTAAGGGCAACGGCCTGACTGATGTGTGTGGGACAATGGATGTAGAAATAGGTAAATCTTCTAAACGGTACATTTTATATAAATACATTCTATTAGTAATAATATTGGTATGGCTATATCTAACTATACAAACTACATTTGTGAGATGGGAATACCCCTTTAAGGCTCGGCTTTATTGTGTCACACATCTGTGCCTGCTCTAATGACACTCAGTGGTTATCAAGTCTTCAATTTCTGCTACTTCACTTCAAGATGCATTGTAGATCCTCTGCCCCAGAATGTATATCCAACTGATAATCATCTACTTTTGATGTCTCTAACCTTAATGGCCTCATGATGACTCCCTTTAAAATTAAAACACATTTCAATGGACACGCGGTAAACAAAAAGTTTGGAGATCCTATTAGCAGCCGAAGAATTAATGATGCTCTCTCGACATTAAAGGGGCCAAGAGAAAGGCTCGAGAAAAAGAGGCAGAAAATGATCTCACACAGACTCGAGGACATGGACGGCCACAATAGATACCGCTGATTTCATGGAAAGGTCACGTACATTTTCCTGCTAGCAAGTTTATTATAATTTGAATGTATTCAAGACATAATCAGCACTAGTTACGTTGAAGCCTACAGCAGCAGGAATTTAAGCTTTTAACCCCATCAGGAATTAATGATCTCAATTCTTGAGGTTCCTGTTTTGCAGGTTTGATCGATTGCTATTAGAAGGATATTCAAGGGTTAAAGGGTGTCTGTCAGCAGTTTTGTACCTATGAATCTGGCTGACCTTTTACATGTGCACCTGGCAGCTGAAGACATCTGTGTTGGTCCCATTTTCATATGTGCCCACATTGCTGACAAACATGAAGTTTTAATATATGCAAATGAGCCTCTAGGAGCAATAGGGGGCGTTACCATTACACCTAGTGGCTCTGCTCTCTGTGTAAAGGCCGCACCCTGTGCACTTGGATTGACAGGGCCAGGAGTGATGATGTTTTCATTGTCTAGCCCTGTCAATTAAAGTGGAGAGGGTGCAGCAGTTGCAGAGAGAGCTGAGCCTCTAGGTGTAATGGTAAGGCCCTCGTTCCATATAGTAAAACATCATTTTTCTCGGCAATGCGGGACCATATGGATACGGGACCAACACAGATGTCTTCAGCTGCCAAGAGCACATGTAACGGGTCAGCCAGTTTCACAGGTGCAAATCTGCTGACAGATGCCCTTTAAAGGGGTTTTTCAGATTTTTTTAAATTTGCCCCTCTATGCAAGAATACCTGTGGAGAAATCCAAACTCACCTGCTTCCTGCCTCTCTTCACTGATCTTCTGGTCCCTGTCTGCCAACTTCCACACAGACAGGATTATGTGTCCTGGTGAAGCCAACGACTGGCCTCAGTTGTGATGTGTCCCCAAGTGGCAAGTCACTGTTGGGTCAAGTGCTGCTTGGAGATATGCCACCACTGAGACCAGTCATTGGCTTCAGCGGCACACGTGACCTCGTTCTGTGTGGTAGTTCATAGGCAGGGACTGGAAGACTATTGAACGGAGTCAGGGAGCCAGAATGGAACAGTGGAGAGCAGATAAATATGGAAACAGAGTAGTGGGACCAGCACTCGAGTCTTGAATAAAACCATGAATTTTTTTTATTTCAAATAGTTAAAAAATGTCCAAAAATGGCAGACATCAGAACATCTACCTACACCAGTCAATGTATTTCAGACTGTACTCAGTCCTTATTCATGACTTTGTTTCTACACAATGTAAACATGCTCCCATTGTAGAACCACAAATAACAGACATCACAGAGGCTAATGAATATATACATGTACATATACTTGAAATGGTGGTTAATCGCAGGCAGCTACACGTCAGGAGAGAAGAAGTTAGAGTTGTGTCTAAACTCTATGTACCTTGTGAGGTCATGCTAAAGTCATGTGGGCAGGGGCGGACTGGGAACTTAAAGTGGCCTTGGAAAAATTCTAAGAGTGGCCCCACTTTGTCCAAATTGATTGAAGGCAAGGCCAGGAATACCATATTGTGGCACATTATACCACCCCAATAGAGCCAAATACCAAAGTCCATCACAGAATACTGACAGCAGCACAAAATAAATCCCCAAAAACTTTCACTGGCCGGCTGTGATGAGGGCTCCGGTGGCCCACTGGGCATCGGCCCACCGGGAAATTTCCCTGTAAGGTCTATGGCCAATCTGCCCCTGCATGTGGGTTTAAAGCAGTTGGATATAGAAACAGGCTAATATATACATCCCACATTTTTGGACAATCAACATTTTTCAACAATACATTATACTCTTGTAAATTTTTATCTTAGTAGGTTTTTTTTTCATTGCCCTAAGGTGGCAGTTTGTAACAGACCATTTTTATCTTTAGGCTTAGAAAAGATGTCTGTGGAAAGAACTTGCCTTGATCTTGCCTGATCTTAGAACATCAGAATACAAGGTGAATTTAAGTTCGGATATGATATCATTAATATCCTGACAGAAGATCTCAAGTGTCTCATGAGGACCAATCCATATACAGAAAACATCATCTATGTACCTGTGCTAACAGAGGGCGGAGGTGATAAACAGCGGATTAGTATAAATATTCTCCCCTTGAAATGGTGCTATATATGTGTTTGCATAGGTTGGGGCTATGTTTGACCCCATAGCGGTACCACAGCTCTGTACATAGAACTTATCTCCGAAGTTAGAAAATAGTTCTCATGTAGTATCTATGAGAATAAGTCAGTGCATAAATAAATTGAAATAGAGTCTGGCACAAGATCAGTATGGTTCAGAGCCTTAAGTGCCTAAATCATGCAGATTAGATGTGTACAGGCTACTGACTTCAAGCATGACCAAGATACTGTGTGTGGAGGAATGTGTTGGAACCAGCATCAGAAAAAGTGCAATAAGTGATACAATATTGATATTGCGACTCCTTTGCATCCAAGCCATACTTAGCAATCACCTGTGGATCAAACCTTGGGCTCCGCTGCATGCACCATAAGTCCAACATTGTTCCATGAAGTTTGCAGTGCTGACCAATGTTGCTTCCATCCTTTATTGACTTACAGGTAAAATCTCATGAGGCCCAGGCATGAGAAGTTTAGACTTTGCGAAGAAGTAGAAGTGTGGAAAAGGTTGTCACCTTGCAGCCTTAAAATTCAATGAAGGATGGAGGTAACACTGGTGAGCCCCGAAACTTCTTTCTTAAGAAACATTCAAAACTTCTCCTTCTTGGAATCCATGTACAGTGCACTTTATCTGGACTGCGCAGATGTTCATGGGATTTCATAATTTTGTTCCTGCTGAGTATTTTTCATCTGATCTCCCACAAAGCACTGCTCTCAGATAACAGGAATCCAGAAAAATTTTGAAATTTAGCTTTCTGACTGTTTGGAGAGTAAACATTTTTGCCTGTCCTGTAAAACCCTCAATTTCAAGGGGAAAGTAAAGAAATAGGGTTCAGCTGATATTGGCTCTTAAGATGGGGATTCTGATCAGGTCAGAGGAGAGTTGAAGGGAAGAATGTTGACTTTTCCAAAGCTTTTACCCTTACTTGTGTCCCTCAAGAATCAGAGAGGTCTACTGAGCAATGACCTGTCCAGGTTCTAGCTACATACGTAATTTTTCTAATGATTTCTTTGGATTCTACACTTGACTGTTCATCTTGTCTACAGTCCAGTCTCTGTGACCTGTAAAAATGAATTAATCTTCAAATAGAAATGTAACCAAAAGCAAAGAAATATCTGGTTCTATGCACCTGGACTTCTTCAATGAGTCGGTAAAGGTCCTGAGAAACCACAAAATGCAAAATAAAGCCAGCTGTTGGGTTTGAGGGCAAAACAAAGTTCATTATCAAATTGCGGCATTTTGGCTCCGTTCTAGGGAACCATTCTTAGTGTCCTATACAGAACATGGACATATCATACACTTATCAAACACTTTGTTGGTCCTGGTACATAGGTTATGTCATCAATGACGTGAACATTGGGAATCAACCCATAAGAAATAGACCCTGGCATCGAGTGACTGGCAACAAAGCTAACTTTAGATATGGTCACCTTCTTCTAGAGCTTTGGGGGTCCTGTTGTAGTACAAGTTCATTGTTTCATCATTTTGTGGAACATCTTCTAGTGCATAGGCCACCCTTGGCCCAACCTACATGCCATGTTACTAGTCACTAGCATTTTTTTTTAAATGATATTGCCTTGTGCGATAGTTTCATCTGTCTACGACTTTTGCAAGAACTGGTGTAGTGGTCAAGTTGATGAACACATTTAAGTGCACATGGGGGCTTATCCTACGGATCACTGAGTCACATTTCTCCCACTATTATGGGAACACCCGTGTATGTTGTCCTTTATGTCTCATTAATAATAAAAACATTGAAAATCAGATATCATATACCAGTAATACATGGCGGTCTCCTTCTAACAAACTTAGAACCAGTCCTGGATCCAGAGATCTCCCCATTCATTGCTCCAATTGCTCTGCTAGATTCTCTTCAGGATCACAGCTCAGAGGGCATTTACAAGGTGAGAATTGAGCATGTGGTTCCATCTCAGTGAACTGGACAAAGAATTTTGCAAAAGAGCAAACAGCAGGAGGCGCTATACAGATAGATTTTCCAGGCATGCTCTGTGACCTGTGCAGAGGTCATACAAGGAAAGAAGAGATAAGCTAGGACAATCACCTATTGTGAATAGTGTTATGTATACACAGAGGTGATATCACTACAGGCAGGATAAGAATGACAGATAAGCAGATAACTGCAGTAAAGTAATCTGTTGAGGACCAAGAAGTGGTGCCTATTATTAGGCTTAGTGGCCAGTGTGAAAACTGCAGGATTTTATTGTTTTTTTTTTTTTGTTTAAAGGGGTTTTCTGGGATTTCTATACTGATGACCTATCCTCAGGATAGGTCATCAGTATCTGATCGGTGGAGGTCCGACATTTATTTTATGCACTTATGTAGCGCTACTATATTCCACAGCACTTTACAGACATTAGCATTAGAAAACCCAAGCAAACATGGGGAGAACATACAAACTCCATGCAGATGTTGTCAGATTCAAACCAATGGGGCTCACAATTTAAGTTTCCTGTCAGTATATCTTTGGAGTGTGAGAGGAAAGTGGAGAACCCGGAGGAAATTGTTCATTGTATAGCGACTGTGCTTGGTATCGCGCTCAGTCCCATTGAAGTCAATGGATAGGTCATCCGTATCAAAATCCCGGAAAACCCCTTTAAATATACATATTGACATAGAAAATTAAAAATAACATTAAAAAATTCTAATATGTTAAACAATAGGTGATTTTCCGATGACACGTTCCCTTTAAATGCAGCAACAGTCAATGGAAGATCACAATGTAAACATTTCTATTCCGTCTGCCGGTGACAGGTGCTCCGACGCGAGGCAATTTGCTCATGCCATACAGCAGAGTTGTGAATTACACATCACAGCACCTGTCTACCATTGGGGTCTCTATTGATGGAGTCCCCCCCAGGGATCATATGAAAGAAATGCAAAGATGCTGCCGGTTATAGTTCTACCTGTGCCTTAATTAACAACATTGTAGCTTCCAAGGCCACAAAGGTGAAATTGTTCATTCCTTCCCCGCCTCAGTCCTCATCTCTTTAACTGACATCAATGCCCAGTGTGCAATTTTCTTTGCTTTTGCTAACCCGAGCCATGGGTTCATTGGAGTTGCTTTATGGAGGAAGAAAATAGATTCTGTGAAAAGCATGAGATGCAGGTACTTCAATTATCTCTAGTTGCTTTGTAAACCGCAGTCCTTTTTATCAGTTTTGTGCATTAATTGCCGGCATCTCGGAAAGCGCTCTTAGCTTCTGGAGTGATAAGAGACGTTGGGATTTCATTAGACATCTGTGATAGGGGTGGAGAAAGGCTTCCAGATATTAGAATGGAACATTTTAGGTAACAAATAAAATAAAAATGTGAAACAAAGCCATTGTGTAGCTGACTGCCGATGAAAGGAATTCACATTGTAAAGTGCGGCGCTGACACAAAACGCGTACACCCGAATGCTACCTGTGTGTTCCTGTATTGTGTTTTTTTAACCTTGAGAAGGTTCCAGATATGCATTGTCTCTTATGGCAAAATTATGCTTTTCCTTTCTCTTTGCTAACCTTGCAGTCCTGTTTTCCAACGGCTTTTGTCTCACAGATCAGATTGTGTCTAAGCCGATTGCCGGGATATTGACTCTGTAAATCTATTTAGAATTTATTGTGGAGATGAATTAACTTAACGCGGGTTGTTTTTAGTTCATTTAACTGCAACGTAAAAAGGTTTCAAAAAGACTTTTTTTAGGTCGTTTTATACGTAAGATCTGGGCATCTGTGTAAGCAATGGCGGGGCCGGCACCTGCAAAGCACAACTCTGGGAGCGTAAGGGCTGTATTAGATTTTACAATCTAGCAAGCGATTGTCGGGAGGGAAGAATCCCTTACCTGCTTGCTAGCAATGGAGAGCGCTGCTATTACATGAGTACAGGGGTGCACCTAGCCTTTTTGCTGCCTGAGGCGCCCACACCCCAATGACAATTTCTTTACCTAACCCCTGTGCCACAATAAAAGCGCTCATTGGTCTTGGCCCTTCCGCTGCCCCCCTCACCTGGCCTCATTGGTGGTGCACCCCTGCATAAGTATGGGGAGGAGCGATCGTTATGCCATCGCTCATCCCTATACTGTCTAATTGTTTGCCAGCCGTAGAGTGCTGATTACACAGCATGATCTGCCGCGGGCAAATTATTTTTAAGCAAGCTTAAAAATCTTGATTGCCCGATGAACGAGCGTTTGCTTGTTCATCGGGTAATCAGCGGCAGTATTACACTGCCAGATCATTGTTCCTGCGAACGCTCATTAACGATGAAATGGACGACAATCGGCCAGTGTAATACAGTCTTGAAGGCTATGTACACCTTTGGTGTCAATTTAAAAAAAAATATTATTGCATTGTACTCATTTTGAGCTAAAAATAACTTTTGCCATTAGTATTTATTCAAAATGATGAGCCGTTTTCCCTGCACAGCTTTGAGTTTATCTACTGGCAGGATGTGGATTTTCTCTCTGCTCAGGGCTCCTTATCTCTGACCTTATAAACACTCATTATAGCTCAGCTCTTATCTTACTGATAGGATTGTGGCTTAAATAAGTGTTTATGACATTTTAGTAATTTAGAGATAAGGTTTATTAGATGACCAGTACAAAGTGAAAGTACCAGTCACACAGCTAGAAAACCAGTTAACCCTTTGTGACAGAAAGGCTTAATATCTTTTAATAAAGACCAATTGAAAAAAATATTTTTATCCCAAAATAAGTAAAATGCAATCATAAAACAAGATTGTTCCCGAAGTGTATGTAGCCTTTAAGATTGTACATAGACTGCAAGGCAAATCACAACTCTGGGAATGTAAGGGCTGCATTAGATTATACGATCTAGCAGGCGATTGTCAGGTAGGAAACAATCGCCTGCTACATGCAGCGATCTCCTCCAGAGTATGGGGAGGAGCGATCATTATGCCATCACTCATCCCCATGCTGTCCAATTGTTTGTCTGCAGCAGATAGTGATTACATAGCATGGTCTGCTACTGGCAAATGATGATTTTTAAGCAAGCTTAAAAATCTGGATTGCCCGATGAACAAAGTTTGCTTGTTCATTGGGTAATCAGCGGCAGTATTACACTGCCAGATCATTGCTAAAAAGCATTCCTGCGAAAGCTCATTAACCAGGAACTGGTCAACAATCGGCCAGTGTAGTACAGGCATAAAGGCTATGTACACCTTCTGTGGCAATTTTTTAAAAAATATTAGTTTTGCATTGTACCCATTTTGAGCTAAAAATAACTTTTGCAATTAGTCTTTATTAAAAATGATGAGCTATTTTCCTTGCACAGCTTTTAGTTTATCTACTAGCAGCATCTGTATTTTTTTCTCTGTTCAGGGCTCCTTATTTCTGCTCTCTGACCTCATAAACACTCATTATAGCTCAGTTCTTATCTTACTGATAGGATTGTGGCTTAAATAAGTGTTTATGACCTTTTAGTAATTTAGAGATAATGTTTATTAGATGACCGACACAAAGTGAAAGTACCAGTCACACAGCTAGAAAACCAGTTTGTGACAGAACGGCCCAATATTTATGAGCGAATATTTATGAGCGAATCATGCAAAATTTTATTCGCCGAACATTCCCCGAATCTTCCTAAGATTCATATATTCGACGAATAGATTCATTGAATTTGCGTACAAAATATACGTAATTATATGGCTTTTAGCGAATATTCGCTCACTAATAACGAACTTTCAGGTAAAAAGGTACGCAACCTCTTTGAACACGTACGCATAAGCGTACAAATTGTGTACGGAAATGACGGGCTTTGCTGGAGAAGAATGGTGGAGCAGGAGGAACGTTCTGAGTCTGAAACCTGGCTGTCAGGACCGGCAGTCATTGCACCCGTTCTGCTGGTCCTGTCTCCGACTCTGGTGTCGATGTGGTTGCCCGTGGCCAGGCTTCTTCCGCTATTTCGTCAGGCTCCTCCTCCAGCCGACGGTCTCTGGCTGTGGATGCGCGTCCCAGGCAGGGGATTCGCGCGACGATCATTAGTGCCAGGGACGTGGCTGGTGTGCACACTCGCTCGCGGCCTGTTTCTTGTCGCCGGAAAACGCGAGCAATTTAGTCTGTTTATTTTCTGTTCATTTGGTATCTCATGAGTTAAGTTTTGTTCCTTGCTTTCTCCCCCCAGTCAGCTGGTTGGGTGGGGTCTGCTAGGTATTTAAGGCCCTCAAATGTTAACCTTGCTGCCAGTGTTTGGAGTTTCCTTGCTACTACCTGGTTCGTCATTTGTGCTCTGCTATTTAGACTCTTGTTTGTTCTTTGACCCTTGGCGTGTTTTGTGACTACTCTTGGCTTACTGATTTTGTTCCTGACGTACTCTCCTGGTTTTGACGCGGCTTTCTGACTATCCATTTGTTCTTGTTTATCTGTCTTGTTTGTTTTCCCTTCCCCTGCACTTTTGCTAGTGTATTTCAAGTCTTCAGGTTGTCGACTCTGGGGTTAGCCTGAGTAGGCAATAGGCAGGGAAAGGGGTTGGGATTTAGCTTAGGAATCACTTACCCCTTGTCTGTGTATCCCAGCCCTGACACTGGCTACATATGGATACTGTATCAGCAGATGAAAGCAGATCATCCGGCTGAGACTGAGATGAGCGTGCCATCCATTCCACTACCTCATCCACTTTCTCCTCCCCTACACTTTTGCGCCTTGGTGGGTTAGCCTGGTGGAACAACGGCCAAGTATTGCGAATACTACAAGTAGATGCTCCGCCTACAGGTCCTTTGGCACTTCTGCCCTGTGCCACCTTCTCCTTTTTTTTAGAGCTCGAGGTCTGGCTGGAACTGGACCCCTTTTGCTTATCCATTCCAGACATTTTTCAATTCACTCTGTGGCCCTGCAGCTGGTCTTTGTCCCTTTATCTCCCTGTCTCTCCCTATCTATCCCTGTCTCTCTCTCCCTGCCTGATTAATTACTAGCCCTGAAATGGCCCTGCACTTGTCCTGCAGTATCCCTGATATGTGTAATATGGATTCCCAGAGCAATTACACCCCAATTTTCACAAAACAGGACTCAGAGTCTCAGAACTTCACACACAGTGCTTCTGCTCGTCTCAGCAGTCGCAGCAGAAGTAATGTGTCACTGGCTTACCGAGCCTTAGCCAATCAGAGCAAGCCCTGCCCACTAGGTCAGGTGACCACCTTCTTCCCGGGCTTTTGCACACGATAAACGAACTAACAGCAAAATTTTGCTAATGAATTGAATTCGTACGCAACAGCGTATAGAGTAACTTATACGTAGCAATAGCGTATAATTGATAGGACAACTACGTAGCGAATGCGTACAAAGCCGAAGCGAATCACCAAATATTCGGATTCGCTTTGCAGCTAAAAATTTCCAAAATTTTCAACAAATCGACAAATAATTTCGCTCATCCCTAATTAAGATTAAAAATGATTTTGATCCCAAAATGAGTAATATGCAATCATCAATACTTAGTCTTTAACGATTATACATAGACTACAGGGCCAAGTTCACACTTCTGTTATTTGGTCAGTTATTTCTATAAGTTATTTTGAACTAAAACCAAGTGTGGGTGAAAACCACAGAACAGGTGCAGATCTTTAAATTATACCTGATTTCTGTTCTTCACTACTGGTTTGGGTTCACAATAACTGATGGAAATAACTGATCAAATAACTCAAGTGTGAACTCAGCCTAACAGGGATCAGCAACAACCAACAGACCAGCTGTACCTACAACTCCGAGAATCCTCCTTTCACTTCCATGGGAGTTATAAGAACAGCCGAGTGCCTGTGTATGCTGGGAGCGCTGATTATGAGACTACTTTCCCAGGATGCTGTGCACAGACCATTGCATTGTTGGGGCTCAACTACAACCTTAAAGGGATTATCCCATGACTAATGTAACAAATGAAAATCAGACATTACATAGTACAGGACAAGCTCTTTCTAACAAAGCTAGAACCAGTCCTGTACCTCACATGGATCCAGAGATCTCCCCATTCATTGCTCTGCTAGACTTATATCAAGCTGGCAGCTCAAGGGGGTGTTCTTTTCTGCTGAAATTCAGGGGGAGTGTACATTCTGCTGCAGCTTTCTCCCTATCACAGCTCAGGAGGCAGTTGAAGGATGAAACTGAGTATGTGCATCCATTTCAGGGAGCCGGACAAGGAAATAAGAAAAAAACTAACAGCAGGTGGCGCTATACAGATACATTTTATTAAATAACTCAGTGGCTATGCTAAATTTTTCATTACATGCAATTACAAAAGTTTTCAGATTAAAAAGTGTAGAAAATTTTTCATTGGACAGCCACTTTAAAAGCCGTGAACACAAAAAATAATGTCAAATATCCCTCCTTAAATATCCCTCCGTAAAAAAAAAAAAAAAAAAAAAAAAAGTTTCACTAAGTTTCAGTCTGCAATCTTTATTCCTACATTCATTTTCATACCCTGGATATTTAGTTTGCAGCCTACTTCTACTTTCAGACTTTTTTCTTGTTATTGTACCTCCCAGTAATACATGGGGAATCTGTGTGTCCAGGATGCTTCTATCTTCCCCCAGCGAATTGTCTTGTGTGAGCTCTCCTCCCTATCTACAGCCTGGACGAGCTTCCCTGCTTGGATTATTTCCCCTCTGTTTACTCTGCTGTCACTGAGATAAGGGAAGAGGCGAGCAAAGAGCCATCAGAAACGGGATTTATATATTACATTCAGCAGCAGTGGCAGCTAGATGAAGCAAAATAGGAGGAAATTTAAACTTTTTAGATAGAAAGTTGCTTAATGCTGCATTTAGGAAGGAAATGAATGCTTATCACTTCTTTACAAACTATAATCTCTTAGCTTGGGCAGTAGTTTTCCTAAGGTAAGAAGTATCTGTGCCCACCTTTTAAAAGTGAAGAATAGGAAATGACAGCAACCCTGGGAGACCCCATAGTTTAGATACCAAGGGAGAGGGCAGGGCAAAGGGAAGCAAGTGCAACCACTAGTTTGTGTTGCTGACTATAAAAATTTTAATTCATGGGCAAATTTCCTTTTAAAATGTCCCTTTAATTCCACTCTACAGCCTCATCTTCTATTCTGGCATAGAGTATTGAGAGGCACCAGTGAAAGCTGGGTGATACCGTTGCTGAGCTAGCCATATGACACCCTCAGATTAGCTTGAAAGGTTCTATTCTAATCAATAGGACATGCCCACCATACTATCCAGGGATTGCATGGTTACCATGACAACTGTACCCCCCAACCCTGCACAAGTATCTCTCCACACTCAATGTCAGATGGGGTGGGAGAATGCAATAGAACTGATCCATCAAGAAGACTGCAAGATCTTCTTAACAGCATGGACTGTGGGGTTCTGATCCATGGATAGACCTGTAGGAAAACAGCTTACATTTCTCCACGCAATGACAGTTCTGTAACATTTTTCTATGTTGTGCCATTCCTCTATTATTCCTGCTATTAGTTTAAGACTAAATGCTGAACTGGGCGTTAACAGTTTGGGTGTGTCCCTGCATAGCCTGGCACTGTCCTATTATTGGTGACAGTGTCAGAGTCTAGCAATTCATTGACTCATTCTAGTAGAAATAACAGGAATGGCACAACATGGAGTTATTAGAAGGATGATATTTTCATGTTGTGCCCTTCCTCTATTTGTCCTACTAGAAGTTTATGAACCAATTGCCAACTGGGTGTTATCAGTTGGCATTGGCAGCAGATTGGATAGTACCACATTGTGCAGGGACACCCTCTCAGTTGGTAACACCCATTAGGCAGTTAATTCATAAAACTCTAGTAGGGATAATGAAGGAACAGCACAACATACAGTTATAAGAAAAGATGCTCCAGGATGGCATTTTGATGTTGTGCCCTTCCTCTATTTGTCCTACTAGAAGTTTATGAACCAATCACAAACTGGATGTTATCAGTTGACACTGGCAGCACTGATTGAATAATATCAGATTGTGCAGGGACACCCTCCCAGTTGGTAACACTCAGTAGGCAATTCAATCATAAACCTCTAGTAGGGATAATGAAGGAAAGCACCTTCCTCTATTTGTCCTACTAGAAGTTTATGAACCAATTAAAAACAGAATGTTATAAGTTCACACTGGCAGTACTGATTGGATAGTATCAGATTGTACAGGGACACCCTCCCAGGAATGGCACAACATGGAGTTATTAGAAAAGATGCTCCAGGATGGTATTTTCATGTTGTGCCCTTCTTCTATTTGTCCTACTAGAAGTTTATGAACCAATTGCCAACTGGGTGTTATCAGTTGGCATTGGCAGCACTGATTTGATAGTATCAGATTGTGCAGGGACACCTTCCCAGTTGGTAACACCCACACACAATTATTTAGTGAACCAGACATATCAGGAGAGGTGACAGCTCCTGTAATTGTTACATCAGCCCCAATACACATCGTTATCTTAGTTATACAGTATACCTTGCAGACAAATAATCTGCTTATATTCTAAGCGAGTTTTGGATTATTTATTGCCTTCCTTGTAGTATTTTCCACCTAGAAGCAAGCAGACTAAACATTGCACCTGTATCAATCAATGCATTTATTGAATAACTGAGCAGCGCACTCAGAACAGCCACTTCATATCCAGCAAAGCCCGCACTTCTCAAGTATTTTTCTATTTGAGATCATTTTTAAGATAATTGAGAAATGGATTAATCAGTAATATGAATAAAGTGCATGAAGTGGACCTAAGTATCGTACTTGGAATAAATTAGTCTACTAAAAGCTATCATAACAGCTCTGGGGCTTCACGCACCAAGCTGACGGATGCATCCATGGCAATCCAGCCTTCCCAAACTTGTACCATTTACTAATATATGCTAATTATTACAAGAGCAGGAAGTATTAGCGCTCAAAGATGCTTTCTAATTAAGCTTGTAGCGCCAGGGCACAAGTAGACCATGGGGACAATGGGTTTTGTGATTTTACATAAGCATGGCGAGTCTGGATGTCTAACTGTATAGGGTTCGAAAGGGAATGTGTGCTTATTATTTCCAATCTCAATATCATAAATGGGATAATTCGTTAAAGGGATTGGCTCATCTCAGACATTGATGGCATGTGGTTAGGATAGGCCATCAATGTTCAGCTAGGTTGGGGTCCAAATTCCAAGATTCGCTCCTGTCTCCAGAATGGGGCCCCCAAAGTGAAGGAGAGAGCATTGCATGTGAGTGGCGTGCCATCAATTAATCGCTATGGGAGTTTCGAAAATTGCTGATCAAGCATGCCCAGCTGTTTTCGGAAGACCCATAGCTATGAGTGGAGAACGCATGGAGCAAGCACAGCCGCTGCTCCATTCGTCAGTGCTCGGCTGTTTTCGGATGTCCCATAGCGATGAATGGAGAAGGCACTGAGTAAGCGCACCCACTGCTCCATTCACAGGTGCTCTGCTGTTTTCGGAAGTCCCATAGTGGTGAATGGAGAATGCGTTGAGCAAGTGCAGCCACAGCTCCATTCACTGGTGCTCAGCTGTTTTTGGAACGCCCATAACGGTGAACAGAGAGTGACTGCGCATGTGTGACTGCTCTATGTTCACTTATAGAGATAAGAGAGGGCCCAGAAGTGGCACATCCTAGCGCTATGTCTGAGATGAGCTAACTCCTTTAATGTGGTTAATTCTAAGATAGCGTTGGAAGGTAGGTGTGTCATGATTTTTAGTGGGTCTGCTACAAGGCTATGGAGCCTAGAACAATTACAGTAGGTGACCACCAGACTCAACCTGCTGGATATTGAGAAATGGAAAAACCTGGACACTGTCACTGATAAATCAGGCGGAATGTCTAGTAGGATTAGCTGAGCTGAATATAATATCTTTCATTGGAGTGGCCAGGTTTGAGGTGGACCCAACACAATGCCGGGTTCACTGAACATAGTTTGCTGCTCTCTGGAGGGGATGGTAAGGCATGGTGCACCCCAATGGGAAATAAGTCCAGAGAGGCAGGGTTTGCAGTAAACCAGTGTGCTTCTTTACTGGAGAAACTCAAGTGCAAACCAATACAGTCAGTGCACTGAAGAAGGTTCTGTGTTGAGAAAAGGCCTGGGTTAGCTGCCCCCTCTTCTCTCTCTATCTCAGAAGGTTAGTACCCTGGCCAAAGAGCTGGTGGCCCAGAGTCTGTGGCTAAGTTCTCTGGCTGGCATTTTGGTCAAAGGACTGGTGACCCAAGTTCTATGGCAGAGTATCCACACCTCAGCATCTTTTTTTGGTCACTTGTGCATTCTGGCATATCTTCTACTAAATACTGGTCCCTAATCGCAGAAGTGTACGGGCTCTGACTTCTTTCCTTATATACAGTTTCTAAGTGAGATAGAACCTTCTAGTGGGAGGGATGGAGTGGAGAAGCACAGGTTAAACAAAAACAATGTTCCAATTTCAGTCTGCCATAGAGTTGTATAGAGTTTCA
Source organism: Rhinella marina (assembly GCA_900303285.1). Lineage (NCBI taxonomy): Eukaryota > Metazoa > Chordata > Amphibia > Anura > Bufonidae > Rhinella > Rhinella marina. The sequence goes on along the minus strand of ONZH01009270.1, from coordinate 403,763 downwards.
ATACAAGTCTATGGGAATGACTAAGCAGTTTTTACCAGACCTAAACAAGTTTCAGACATAAACAACAGAGCTAAATCAGACAGTCAATAAGTCAGTTTGTCTTTTTTCCATCCAAAACTTCACATAGTCCCTTACAGTAACTTTAGAAGATTTCTAACTTCTTAGTGCACAGATAGAAAGTCCCAAAGTCTCTCAGTTTTAGCTGGCTGTACCTTACCCCTTTCCACAGTGCAATTGAACAGGATATAATACAGTAAACATATAAAATGCAGTTCAACAATACAGTATAATTTTAAACAACGGCATAAATCATGGTGCAAGTTAACCCTTCCAAGTGCACTAAAGTAGTGAGTTTATGGATTTGTTTAGTAGCGATGGGGCAAATGTCTACAAATGTCCATGGTCCAAAGTACCTTTGCTTTAGGTAACTGCAAATGTTGATTTATTCAGTGAATGTACTTTTAATCCATATGCAAATTAGCAGTTAAGTGCACCGAAGACATGTCATTTCTGGCTGGCATTTTGGTCAAAGGACTGGTGACCCAAGTTCTGTGGCAGAATATCCACACCTCAGCATCTTTTTTTGGTCACTTGTGCATTCTGGCATATCTTCTACTAAATACTGGTCCCTAACCGCAGAAGTGTTACGGGCTCTGACTTCTCTCCTTATATACAGTTTCTAAGTGAGATGGAACCTTCTAGTGAGAGGTATGGAGTGGAGAAGCACAGGTTAAACAAAAACAATGTTCCAATTTCAGTCTGCCATAGAGTTGTATAGAGTTTCAATACAAGTCTATGGGAATGACTAAGCAGTTTTTACCAGACCTAAACAAGTCTTCAGACATAAACAACAGAGCTAAATCAGACAGTCAATAAGTCAGTTTGTCTTTTTTCCATCCAAAACTTCACATAGTCCCTTACAGTAACTTTAGAAGATTTCTAACTTCTCAGTGCACAGATAGAAAGTCCCAAAGTCTCTCAGTTTTAACTGGCTGTACCTTACCCCTTTCCACAGTGCAAATGAACAGAATTTAATACAATAAACATATAAAATGCATTTCAACAATACAGTATAATTTTAAACAACGGCATAAATCATGGTGCAAGTCAACCCTTCCAAGTGCACTAAAGTAGTGAGTTGATGGGTTTGTTTAGTACCTTTGCTTTAGGTAACTACACATGTTGATTTATTCAGTGAATGTACTTTTAATCCATATGCAACTTAGCAGTTAAGTGCACCGAAGACATGTCAAAGTCACCCTTGCTCCTCCTTCTTCCTCTGACAGCCCCTCCCTCCCCTCTTTGATTGGCAGAGTCAGGTTCCTGCATAGTCATTTTGCGGATCTTGTGGCAGTACAGAGGACTGAGTATATTGAATTCCCACATCTACTATCAGACTGATGATTGGGAGGCTCAAAATGGGTTAAATCCTATAGAAAAATAAAAGAAGCATAAAGAAGTCCAGGGCCAAGAAAATCAATTAGTCATTGCTGACATTAACATCCCTTTCTGAGGGAGCTACAGCCCTCCTATAAACCATGGATGAACTCTGAAGCACCTGCACCAAATTTTTTTCTCACTACATTGATTTCAACTACTGGAACCACTTTTTTTTCCAAAGAAAATAAAATGTTGACAGAATAATGTGTTTTAGACAGGGCGTCCCGAGCAGCTGCCGGGTTTAAACTGGGTTTACTTTTCTTTTTATAGTTCAAGAATAATGCAGAGGCAGAGACAAAGAAAATCCCCAGACCTTGTAGATCAGTCAGCCGGCGATACGTCCAGCCACAAAGAAAACCTTCATAGCGACATATCTCATAAATGGCAAAGACCTGAAGGGGTTCTCCCATGACTGATGTGCAAAATGAAAATCAGACATCATCTAGTACATGACGATACCTTTCTATCGAAGCTAGAACCAGCCCTGTACCTCACATCCGGAGATCAAACCATTCATTGGACCAACCCTTTGTTAGATTTACTTCAGGCTGGCAGCTCAAGGGTATGACTTTATGCAGGGGTATGTCCTTTCTGCTGCAGCCCTTCCCCATCACAGCTCAGGGTGTATGTCCTTTTTGCTGTAGTTCTCTCCTTATCACATGTTAGGGGGTGTGTCCTTTCTGTTGCAACTCTCTCTCTCTCTACCACAGATCAGGGGTGTATCCTTTCTGCTGCAGCTCTCTCCCTTAAACAGCTCAGAGGGTATGTGTCCTTTCTGCTACAGCTCTTCCCCTACATAGCTCAGGGGGTGTCCTTTGTGCAGCGGTGCTCTTCCTATCACAGCTCATGGTTGTTTTCCTGTCTGCTGCTGCGTCTTTCTCCCTATGACATCTCAGAGGGTGTGTGTCCTTTCCGCTACAGCTTTTTCCCAATCATAGCTCGGGGGTTGTCCTTTCTGCTGAAGATCTCTCCCTATCACAACTCAGAGGGTGTGTCCATTCTGCTCAGCTCGCCCTATCACAGCTCAGGTAGCGTGTCCTTTCTCTTGTAGCTCTCTCCCTTTAACAGTTCAGAAGCTGTGTCCATTCTGCTACAGCTTTGTCCCTATCATAGCTTGGGGGTATCCTTTCTGCTGCAGTTATCTCCCTATCATGACTCAGGGGGCGTGTCCTTTCTGCCTCAGCTCTCTCCCTATCACAGCTCAGTTGGAGTGTCCTTTCTGCCTCAGCTCTCTCCCTATCACAACTCAAAGGGTTGCTGCAGTTCTCTCCCTCTACCTGTCACAGTTTGTAATAGTAGATATAGATGGTGGCAGTGAAGAATGGAACTGAGCATGTGCAGCAAACAGCAGGTGGCACTATACAGTTACATTTAATTGATTAACTCAATGACTATACTGATATATATGAGGGTATAATTTTTGCAGGACAAGTTGTATTTTCAATGGCACCATTTAATGTATAATGTCTAGTATTGGAAAATGGGAAAACAATTATTTGTGGGGTGAAATCGAAAAACACAATTCTGCCAAGGTTTTTGGGGTTTTGACATTAAAGGGGTTCTCTGGGAATTAAGAAAATTTAAATATTACTTTATTATAAATATATTCTTAAATATCTTTCATTAGTTATAATGGCTTGTAATGTGTGGGGAACATTCATCAGGGGAAATAAAATGGCCGCCTTCCTATTAGTTCACACAAAACCTGTCCTAATCACATAGGAGGACAAGTTACTTCACAACACTGAGGTAAAGAGCTGCCTCATCGTCCTCTCTGCTCTACTTGTCAGGGGTTATGATCCTGAATAAAATCTTCAGCTGAATCTCAGTAGGAATGGAGTTCATGAGGAGATATGAAGTACAGAGAAGATGGACAGGACAGACTGTGGTAATGTGGGGCTGTGGTAATGGGGACTGTATCCAACAGCTGCTGCTCATCAGCTGCATCTCCACCTCCTCTCTGTACTTCATGTCTCCTCATGAACTCCATTCCTACAGACATTCAGCTGAAGATCTTATCAACTGTATTCAGGATTATAATCCCTGACAAGTAGAGCAGAGAGGAGGATGAGGCACCTCTGCTGTGAAGTAACTTGTCCTCCTGTGTGATTAGGACAGGTTTTGTGTGTGCTAACAGGACGGCGGCCATTTTATTTCCTCTGATGAATGCTCCCTAGAGAAAACGAGCCATTATAACTAATGAAAGGTATTTGACGGTATTTGTGAATATATTTATAATAAAATATGATATTTAAGTATTTTCATTTTTCTTAATTCCTGGAGAACCCCTTTAAGGAAAAGAACAAATATAGCATGGCGCTATATGGATACATTTTATTGAATAACTCACTGGCTATACTAAATTTTTAATTACATGCAAATACAAAAGTATTCAGATCCATGTGCTGGTTTAAAAAATGTAGAATGTGGATGTGTGACACTGATCCAATGAGCATTGCATAACCTGTGGCCTAGGGGCCACATGCAGCCCTCTATACCATTCTGTGCAGCCCCCAACCATTTGGTAACAGGTATGTATGTCTTCTTCAGAGGTGCACCTAGCCTTTCTGCTGCCTGAGGTGAAAACTGAAACGGCGTCCCACCAATGCCCATTTCTTAACCTAACCCCTTTGCCACAATAAAAGTGCTCATTGCCCCTTCCGCTGCCCCCTCTTGTCCCTACCTGGTGGTGCCTGAGGCGATCGCCTCACCTGACCTCATTGGTGGTGCACCCCTGGTCTTCTGGCTGCTCACATGTATCTTTCATGCATTCTCCCATTAGATGGGAGTACTAGAAGTGTAACCAGACATTTATGATATAGGCCTCATGCACACGATCGTGTGCCGGCCGTGCCCGTGCTGCGGGCCGCAAACTGCGGTCCGCAATGCATGGGCACTGACCGTGAGGCCACCGCATGTGGATCGCGCTACTTGCGCTACTTTTTTGCGGTGCGGAGGCACGGCCAGAAACACCACGGAAGCACACGTAGTGCTTCCGTGGTGTTCCGATCCGTGTCTCCGCTCCGCATCTCCCGGATCGCGGACCCATTGAAGTGAATGGGTCCACGATCCGTGATGTGGCCTGCACATGGCCGGTGCCGTTTATTGCGGACCCGCCGTATGCGGACCGCAATACAGGCATGGCCGGCACCCATACTGTATGTTCAATATGCCATAAAATAGTATTTCAGTTGTTAATACCCCTTTAAGTTTTATTTTAGGCCCTTGGAATTGGTTCAGGCTGACAATGTGGCCCCTAACCAGAAAAGGTTGTGCACCCCTGGATTAGAGCATGGGACAACTTGTTTCCTTGCAAAATAATAAATAAATAAATAAACAAAAACAAACAAAAACAAACAAGAAAACTTGTCTACTGTATATAAAATCAGAGGCACACAGAGTTCCAGAACAGGCCTCCAGCCATGTTCATGTGGCTTTCCTATAGAAGACCACATCTATAACATGAGCAGTGCCAAACACAAGCTCAGCTCTGCTTTGTCTCTCTCTATACGTCCGCACATGCACGGCTGTGAGTGTGTATTACAATACTGTTATACAGAAGCCAAAATCTTTCCGCACACTGGTCTTTCACATCAGCAGAGCAGCTAGAATTTCTCATTCGGAGCGGTAAATCTACGATCCAAGAAGCCCCAGGGAGTGGAGCTGTTTTACCTAATATGAAAACATTTTGTTACGAGACCTCCAACTCGCTATTAAACTTTGTGCCCGTATCCCGCCTGTATACCATCCTTCTTTGCAGCACCTATTAACACCTTCGACAGAAGATCTCCATCTGCCCCCCCCCCACCACCACCTCCCCAATTTTATTTCCACCCGGGCAGACTAGGTGGGCCAAATGGTTCTGATTTGCCTTCGATTCTTCGAGTCTATCGAACACGAGCCAGGAGAAATCTTTCAGGGAAAGGCCAGAGTTTCTTGCGCAGCGTCCAGGCTGGACTGAGGTTTTTGGGGTCAGCCACACGTTTCAATTAGAATTTCCTAACCGACGTTTCCATCGTACTCTTCGGCTACAATACCAAACTTTCCCCCTCCTTTCCATTCTCCCACCTCCTGGCAGCCCATAAAAAAGCAACCACTTTTGAGGGCTTCTTGAAAAAACATTTTGCCTCATAAAAATGCTAAAGCATTGTTTGCGAGCCCGAAGAGATCAACAAATGGTATAACGTCTAGCTTTCGTTTTTACTGGTTAGCACTTGCCGTATGGGCCTGTGACCTCTTTGTGAAACCCCTTTTTACTAGTTTATTTTGGCCTCTTGCAGGCATTCGTAAAATTCCAAGGGAGATGGAGGTTTTAAGGAGGTCTTGTAAAAAAAAAAATTGCTTGGAGAGAAGGGGACGGGACGCTGCAGAAGTTTTTTTTTTTCCCATTACCCCGTCACAAACTTTCTGATACGATCCTAGTGTCTTTTTTAAAACCCTTTAAAGCTGCAGCTTCTGAAAAGGGAAGTGCAGAAGAGGCGGAGGGAGGGAGGGGGCGCTGCGAATACCTATCTCTCCCTTGATATAAGTCACAATTTGTCTAAGCAGATAGAGGTCTCAGCCGCCTCGGTTGTCAGTCATTCTCTCGCAGCCTTTCATACCTCTCAGCGGGGCGAGCAGACCCAGAGAATAGACCGCAAAACATTGCATCTGAAACGAATTAGATCCCCGCCATGTAGCCACCCAGTCCGCTGATGGAGGGAGACTTATATTTACTGCACAACTAATTGGCAACACACACACAGACATCCGAAAGCAGATTATTTTTTCCAGACTTCAAAATGTTTCAATGTTTCTTTCTTTTTTATGATAAAACATTATACAGCTTAAGATATATATATATATATATATATAAAAAAAAATATAAAATAAAAAGTGAATGGTGAGAGTTTTAAGTCTCATAAAAAAGGTCTGCGACTGCCGCGAAGGGTGGTGAACGGAGGCCGTATTTCAGGGGGTCGCATTGTAATAATGAAGTCTTCTCCGCAAAATGTTTCCAATTAAAAAACAATTCCTTGCGCCCGGCGGTCGTAAAGCGTTTTTTTTTTTTCTAATTCTAAATGGCCTGAGACGTTTAAAGGTTGTGATGGATAAAAATGCCGCTGGATGGTTATTAAAGCATAATTCAGGGGAGGTTTAACAGAGTGGGGCCTGCAGGAGGAAATGTTGGTAGTGTAATATGGGCTAAAATGACTAATAATGGATTTAAAAAATAAAAAAAATCCTGTTCTTTTCTTTTTTTCTGGAGTGTACAGGATTAGGAAAAACATTACATTTTTCTTGTAGAAACAGCGCCACACCTGTCCTTAGGTGGTGTGTGGTATTGCAGCTAGGCTCCAGTAAAACGAATGGGGCTGAGTTGCAATACCACATACAACCTCAGGATGGAAGTGGCGCTGTGCTGGCAAGAAGGCAGCCAAGATTTCCTAAAACAACATATTTTCCTAAAACCACAAAATACAATACAACATAATATGTTTTTGCAGTAGCTCTGCTTGCCCGTTATTATTATTATTCCAAGATAGAGGAACTATTTGAACAACAGGGGTCCTGATTTATTAGAAGTTATCCCCTATCCACAAGATAGAGGATTACTATTAGATCCTAGCGCTGGGACCCCCACCGATCATAAGAACGGAGGACCCATATCCCCTGCAGGCCCCCTGAAAAGGACGGACGAGTTGGTTGCACATGTGCACGGCCGCTGCATTAATTTCTATGGGAGTTCTGGAGATACAGCGCTCCTTTATATCCGGAATTCCCATATAAATGTATTGAGCAGCCACACATATGTCCGACCAGCCGTTTTAGGGGGCTGCAGGAAGTACAGGGCCCCCTCGTGATCAGCGGGAGTCGCAGAGGTAGGACCCCCATGAATCTAATAGCTATCCCCTATCTTGTGGATGGGGGATAACCTCTAATAACCGGAATACCCCTTTAAGATCACCTCTCCAGACAGGTCTGTTTTAATAACTACTTGCGTTCCTTAGGCAATAACCACTCTGGAGCATCTATTCTTATGACTGTATGCTGTGGCATCCCTCTGTTATTCCTACAAAAAGTGCATGAATGAATTGCCTACTGTCAATGTATAGAATGAATAGAGCAGAGGTGCTGTGCATTTATTGTTCTCATGACAGATGGAGGGGAATAACTTGTTCTAAGTAGAATGCCCCTTTATTGAATGACTTTTTATTATACCCATAAAATTCCAACCATAATAGACATGCCGTATTTTTCCCCCTATAAGACACACCTGCCCATAAGACACACCTAGGTTTTAGAGGAGGAAAATAAGAAAAAAATATATTTTTTAGACCAGCAATCAGAGCCCCAATGTTAATTAGACCTCAGCTCACAGGCCAATCAGACCTCAGCTTAGACCCCAATGTAAATGACCCCCAATCAGACCTCAGATCAGCCCTCATTCCACAGAGCTAACACAATTTAAAAAATCAACTTGCCTCTCCAACTCTTGACGCCCTGGGCCCCCAGGATCCAGCTTTCTATCTTATTCTTGTCGTCGTCTGTGCCGTGACCCGACATGCACATCGTGAGGTCAGAGAGCGTCCTCATGGTGTGCGTAGTCACTGCGCAGCCAACAGCAGAGAACCAGAAAGTGGTCAGTACAGAGCCCGGGGAGCACTGCATTCACCGCTTCCTGGTCCTCCGGCACTAATTAGCGCTTCCATAATGGAAGTGCTCATTAGTATTCACCCCATAAGCCACAGTGACATTTTCCCCTCATGTGGGGGGGGGGCAGGAAAGTGCATCTTATGGGGCGAAAAGTATGGTATATGTTTATGGGAAATTCCAGCTCTGCCATTACCACCGTCCTCTTGTCCCTTCCAGAGCTTGGTCTGGTCACCCCCATGAAGTTCCCCAGTCTTTATTAGGTAACATTACTTACAATACATTTTCTATAGTAATTAACAAAGAGGCTCATACAAATTTTTTGCTACCTCATTTATTGATTTATTAATAGGCCAGTGGTTTTGAAATGGCCCTGATGATGGTGAACCCCCAACTCATCCTTCAACACTCAGGAGAGGAAAAACCCCCTAGTGGAGGAAACCTCCAGGGAACCATGGCTGAAGGACTGCCCTTCCCCTGGGCAAGGGGGTAAAAACCATCATTTGAAATGAGGTAGCTAAGTCATGTCCGGGTAATTTGTCGCATCCAGTCTTCGGATATTCTGCTAGATGTTGAATCCAGAACATGATGTCATGATGGTTTCAGTTGTCTTGGTGCTCAACCCCTTGGATCTCATTGGGGGTTTTCAGGGTCCTGGGTCTTTTCTCTCAGGCCAATGGAGACACCTTCTCTGGACAACGTTAAAGACAACCACTGAGGAAAACAGAAGAAAGACCATTAATCATAAAACAGCTCTATATAATATATTACTACTCTGAAATGTTTGTTGAGCACATGAGACCTTCACACGGCATCTACTCACCTGGAAATCTGTATAGTTCATTAGTGGATATATTATCAGGCCAACGAATCCAGTCCACTCGGCCGCCATGCCTGTTCTAGTGTAGATCTGCAGAAGACAGAATAGAGGATCAGTTCTTGGCAGTACTCACTAGCGGCTATGGTCTATGGAGTGTGGTGGGAGGATGACATGTCTACCAAGAGATTCTATAATAATATCACATAGGACACGTGGATTCCAGAAGATGGTGAAAAGTGATATGAACTCACCTCTCTGCATCGACCGGTACATATTTGGAAGAAGTCGATGGTCATACACACAGAAACTGGAAGGACATGTTAAGGCGAAGTAACAGAATTATATTATTATAATGTGTCCTATTCTGTCATGTCTGCTCTGTGCTACAGTGAGGTCAGAGGGAGCCCATAATCTCCTAATTGCCATAGTCCAAAATTTGCCAGAATTGTCTTGAATTTTCAGACAAAATGATGGCAAATTCAGGTTGTATCAGGCCTCAAATAGATGGCTTAGGTATCCCCCACCAGTATATGGGAGTCACTTGAATGTCCCAAATTCACCCTCAGCGTTGTTGGTAAGTGTGTTATGTCCAGTGTATCCAGCAAACAACATGTCACTGTACCAGTCAGCTATAAAAGGATACAGGTCAGCAGGGTCACAATGGTCACCAAGGTTAATGCCAATCTAACGTGGCATATGCAACGACTGCTGAAGGATTTCTTATACAGGCATATAGCTTGACCTAGGTTGTAAACGGCAAAAACGAAGAATGCCGGTCCTGCGCCGATCCTGTGGACTGTAGGATTTATCCTCATCTAGAACGAAAGCAGAGAAATAAAAGTCATCAATATGGACGCCATGAAGATCTGCAAATACAGAACAGCAGAGGCCACAGGTGGTGTAATTATAAGTATTATATAAGAATAGTCACCAGGGGGCGTCATTGTAAGGTATGTTTTGTTGGGTTTTATGTAAAGCTAATGAGTAATATACAGTACATACCACTGAGCACCACACAATGTATTTTCTATGGATCAAAGACTAATACTGTGTGTATATACTTATATATAGACATTAATTGTCTCCAAGCCATAACCCCTCTATATTACTAGTCCTGAGACCTCTGTATAGAAACTTACCGAACATATGGCGGTCACAATGGTCCCAATGCAGCCAATCCATGCCAAGGCATAGAGGATTCTCTGGCAGATGATATGCCGCCTCTCTGATTGTTCAGACCGGATGATCATGAACCGGTACATGATGGAAGCGGTGCCAGCTCCTGAAATAGACAATACATGGGATCAGTCGGAGACGTCCATAGACACTTGTAATAACCTCCAGGACTCAGTGATGATTATTATCTCCAGTGATGGCCGCCGCTCAGCAGTGAATAGTGATTAGGGAGATAACGTCATCACTGAGCACTGGAGCCGCTGATCTCCTCATGGTATCTCTCTGTAGGAACCTAAATCCACTTACCTAGAATGGCAGATATTATGAAGACCACTGTAAAGACCACCGATTCGGGGAACATTGCGCCCGTGTCACTGAGAAAGAAAGCAAAGATATTGGGAGTTATTAGGATATAAACGGCAGAATTGTCTGATGTCTTCTAATAGCAGAGGAGACTTTATTTCCTTCCTTGTAATCATCCTCCATAATATGATCTAATGTCCAGACACCGTCCAGTGCACGAAACCTTAGTCGTGATAAAGTCCCCCCAATGTGATGTTTTCTGTGCTAACAATTATGAGATGAAGCTTATTAATAATCCACTAATAATAATAACATTCCAGGAATAAACTGATAATAATACAGTAATAACAGTAATGATACTACAGAGGAATCCCGCCCCGTCCCCTCTTACCTGATGTAAGGATATTTTACATGGCCTGGGATGACAGTCAAGGCGATCAGGGCACAGAGGCCCGATAGCGTCCATATGACCCAGAGGAAAGGCAAGAATGCCAAACCCCGGATCTCCATGGCGCAAAGGAAATGATTCGCTATGCGAAAACAAGGAGTTGCTGAGCAAAAGCACAAGCCTATCTGTCGCTCTCTATATCCAGAGATATTCTGGCCAAGGTAATGTCAGGCAGTGGTTTTTCAAGGCTCAGAACTCGATGATGTCACTAGCCTCTGTGACATCACACCAGCCGCAATCTGATTGGTCCTCACACGATTCTGTAATTTCATTGGTTCTCCACTCATTTTGAAATCATCACACATACTTGAATCTGATTGGTCCTTAGTAGCTTCTGTGATGTCATATGTGCTCCCATCTCCACTCATGCCTGTATCTGATTGGTCCTCAGTATTTTTAATTGTTTTGCATATATTTCCAAGATGTTTTTGGCTTTTCAAGTCTCCTGAATAAAAAAAAATCTGCTTTATTCGTATGCCACCATATCACAAGAGAATGAGTAAAGCTGGGTGATGGACCCTGCTTTCATACCACTCCCTCTTCTAGGAATGGAGGCACCATGAAAAGAGTTTCTATTCTACTGGTGGTGCCAGGAGGGAAGATGTCACCTCTCACTGCTCTGCTCTCCTATCCTAATTATTTCTACTTGTGATTGAGGTTATAGACATTTATTGGACAATTACCGATAAAGCAATTCCTTCTCGCTGTGTATAAAGATGCAGTTGGCTTTCCCTTAGCTGGAGCACCAGACGTGTATTATGTCTGCAGGAGCAGGCAGTGATCTTTTTTTCCCTCTTGGTTTCTCCCAGTCATATTCTCCCTTTTTACTTAGCCTTTAACTGAATATGAAGTTACGACTACAGTCTGGTTTAGCTCAAAATGGGGTCCACCACTTTATAGGTCGTATGACAGAGAAGAAGACTTCTGTCCCCAGTTTGAGTCTTATAGGCACAGTGTAGTACTGACAGTTTCAATGCAATACAATACAAAATCACTATGGGACCCCTCAAAAGTGGAAGTCCCATAATGAGACAATAATTAGAAGATTAAAAAAAACTGTTTTTTAAAAATAAAAAAAATATGTTTCTAGTAATAAAAAGCCATTTCTCCCCCTCAACCCATTTATAAATGAAAAAAATCAATAAACAAAAAATTGACCTATTAGGTATCATCACATCCGTAATCTGAACCTCCATTTTTTGGTCACCTCGCCTTAAACAAAGCATAATATCAAGCGATCAAAAAGTACTGTGTACCCCAACATGATACTAATGAAAACGTCAGCTCCCCCTAAGAAAATGAGCCATCACACAAGTATATAGAAAATATGAAAATTGTAACAGAAAAATCAGATTTTTTTCAAAAATGCTTTTATTGTATAAAATTGAAAAAAAAAAAAAAAAATCTTTGGTATCACAACCTGCATAATGACCTGCTCTCTTAAAGGGTTTGTCCCATGAAAAATGTTCTACAGTTTTCAAACCAGCACCTGGATCTGAATACTTTTGTAATAGCATGTAATTAAAAATTGAGCACATGCTCAGTTTCATCTTTCAACTGCCTCCTTCTCTGTGATAGGGAGAGCTGAGACACGCCCCCCTGAGCTGTGATAGGGAGAGCTGAGACACACCCCCTTATCTACAGCAGAAAAGACACTCCCCTTGAGCTTTTAGCTTGATATAAATCTAGCAGAGCAATGAATGAATGCGGAGATCTCAGGATCCATGTGAGGTACAGGGCTGGTTCTAGCTTTGTTAGAAAGAGATTGTCATGTACTATATGATGTCCGATTTTCAGTTTTTACATTAGTCATGGGATAACCCTATTTAACGATATGTTTATTGTTTTGACAATATAGCAATAGCAATAATGTAACATTAATAAAATCCCTCTACAAAAACAGCACTGACTGTTTTCCCTGTTTTCATTTGTACACTTACAACAAGTTGCTTTGTGTAAACAGGTCTCGTGGGGCCACGCTATCTATTAAGTGTGCTGAGAACAAAATCAGCATGTTATTGTAAGCTGATGAAAATGCTCTTTGCGGCGCTGTAGTAGAGCCAATCAGAGCCGGCGTTCACAGAGCTAAGAGCAACCTCTAAATAAAGATGACGAAATACAAAAAAGAAAATACAAACAAAATTAATAATTATGGCCGACGTAAATTATCAGTCAGGGTTACGGGAAAGAAAAATATTAAAGGGCATGTCCTTCTAAAATAAAATGAAATCACGGTAAATGTAAGCTGAAAGTCAAAAAAATTTTTTCAGCCATTGTTTAAATATTGCTGCTCAGTTCCTTAGAAATTAATATTTACAGTCACAGGGACAGGAGGATGCGTAGCGCTGTGACACATTCAATGCCAGTTATGTCCAGGGGTTAACTGGTCATAGACCCCAGGGGGCCGACCGAGCCCTTCTCAAGCCACCGACTGGGTACGTATCTATCTCATGCCCTCAGCATTAAAGGGATTACCCAAGACTATTAAATGCCCCCCATATGCCCTGGCCTCTCACAATGAATATACTTACCTGACTCCCTGCTCCCTGCACCGCTCCTGGTCCCCGCACCGCCGATGCTGCTTCTCCCTGTGAGCGGATGAAAACATCCGGTGTCGGGGGAAGAAGCCAATGGCAGGTGGTGACGGGGACGAGCCTCTCTAGTGTCACCCATGATGCTATGGAGATTCGTCCCCGTCACCACCTGCCATTGGCACCGGATGTTTTCATCCGCTAACGGGGAGAAGCAGCAGCGGTGGTGCAGGGACCAAGAGCGGCGCAGGGAGCGGGGAGTCAGGTAAGTATATTAATTGTGAGAGGTCCGGGAATATGGGGGGACATTTAATAGTCTGTTCCTGCACAGGGGGGTACTTTTTAGTGTCTGGCCCTATGGAAGACACAGGTATAGGTCTTAAGAGGGAGTGACTCTTTTTAGAGGCAATAGGTGGCAAATTTCCATGTGTAGCTCAAGATGCTATATAAACATATAACTATGGTCTACTGAAGTATGTAGATAAAAAAAAAATTGTAGCCCCTGCAGCCATAGTCATGTCAAAGTTGGCACAGAGCCTTTATGAGAGCCATATGACACTACCGACTATCGTACAGGCGCTGTCTGGCATGGCATGAACAGAGATGCAATGCATGTAAAGGCATATGAAGTCCTAGTATTACAGAAGAACAGTTGAGGTCTTGTGTATCCCTATGGAATGAGTCCAAACTTTTTAATTGTCATAGCAGTGGCATACTTATCATGGAGGCTGACAATGCCACTGCTATGGGGCACATGGTGAGTGTCAGCCTGATGCTGAACTCCTTCTTTTGCCTCCTGACATAAAACTATTGTATTTTCCAAAACCCTGTCCTAATCACACAGGAGGATAAGTTACTTCACAACACTGAGCTAAAGAGCTGCCTCATCCTCCTCTCTGCTCTGCCCAAACGCCCTATTACTGCGCCTTGTAGTCCTTCCCTAATAGTTGTCCGACTAAAGTAATTTCTCTGTATGTATTCATAATCAGTTCCTCTACACCATTTCCTTGAGTATTGAATAGAGACTTGTCCTATATGTATCCAGTGGCGGTACAAGGTTACTCCCAAACCCATTTAGTTCGCGCTAAGCTTCCATCAATCTCTACCTGCTGGATGTAAACACTGTGTATGGGATCATTCAGCTGGACATACTTCTCAGTACTGTGTAACGTAACGCGTTTGACAAGATTGGAATTTATGTTGATTGCTCTTTGAGTTGTATTGTAATTATCATGTGTCTTTTTTTTTACACAAAACGACAGAATGATGTTAACAAGCTGCTTAACCAGAAAGAAACCATTCCCCGTGAAGTTTATCTGCAACGCTTTCAACTCCTACAAAAATAAAGTGCTGGAGGCTGATCTGTGCAGAGCGCCACTTATAATGTTTATTTCTCCCATAACATTTTGATTCTTTTCGTCTTTTTCTTAGACATTTGAATGATAAATATTTCCAAATCTAACTCAGTAGCTCGGGGGGAACGTATCTATCAGCAGTATTGAAGTTCTGAGCACTAACCTTAAAGCCAATCAAAAAATTGTATACCATTCAAATCAGGGTTTGATTATAGACTTTTTAGAATAGAAACCCCCACACGTGAAGGAGAGCACACTGCGCATGCACAGGTGATGTCCATTCACTTCCATGAGAGTTCAAAAAGTAGCCGAGCGAGTACACTCCTCTATTCTCAGAGGTCCCATAATGGTGACTGGAGAGTGCACCACTCAAGCATGTTCACCTCCTTATTCACCTCTATGGGCAGGCCGGACTGGGAACTTAAAGTGCCCCTGGAAAAAATACTAAAAGTGGCCCTGTTTTGTAGTTGGGTCCAAATTGATGGAAGGCAGGGCCAGCAATACCATATTGTGGGACATTATACCACCTCCAACAGAGCCAAATACCACAGTCCAACACAAAACACTGCCGGCAGCACAAGATACATCCCCAAAAACTTCCACTGGCCGGCTGTGAGGAGGGCCCAGGTGGCCATCTGTGGCAATTTCCCTGTAAGTTCTATGGCCAATCCGCCCCTGTCTATGGGACTGCTGGAAATCGCTAATACTCCCATAATGGTGAATGGTGGGTGGCCGCACACGCACGGTGCACCCTCCATCACTTTGAGGGGGGCCTGTTCTGGAGATAGATGCAGATCCTGGAGCAGGCATAGCCTAGAGATAACTTAGATAAGACAAACCCTTTAAGAAGTTTAGTTAAGAAGGACCTTTAACAAGATGATGCTTGAGTATAGGCAGAACTGTGACAACTCCACTTCTTTGTATTTTTTTCAATGTGATGTGTATGTGATTGGAATTTCTAGTCTGGATACATGCAATTACCAGTTACAATTAACCAGGAAAGAACAGTCCAACAATCCTTTATGTTACTAGACCTTGAGAAATCTGTATATGGAAAAACCACGAAAGTGCTATCTCCCACAAGCCCAGTGCTTGATATAGAACAACAGCATATTACATACAAAGATGCTCGGATTTAGTTACCCTTCGGTGGCCATAAAAAAGCCTTGCCTTTCCAGACCCTAGTTACCTTGAAAATTTCAATAGGGAAGAAAACAAAGAAAAGGAATGCTTCCTCTTTGTCAAGGTCACAATGAATTATCTCAAAATTTTGTTTTTGTTCTTTGCCGTATCTCTGTCAGTGTGTGGTTGATGTAGATAGTTCCATCTCGTTGGGGTATATCAGGGCAGATACTTGTATGTTACCCTCTACTGTTAAAGCCAAAAAGATCCTGGATGAATCAACCCACAAGAAATAGTGTCAAATTCCTATATCAAAAATCCCATCTACTGGAATGTTTAGCAAAAAATGTATCTCCTGCCATCTATTCACCGGTAAATTTACCTTGTACAGAAAAGTTACATATGCTTTATGAATCTCTGCCTAAATATCTCATGAGCTGGATGAAATTGTTAATCTATCATTCTTACAAGTCATTCATTTTCTGCAGCTGACTTTTCAGCTGTGCTCTGTAGACTGTGATAGAATCAGCAGAGGGTATGGCAGATGTACAGCTGTAAGGCAAGACAGCAACACTATACACACAGATAAGGCTCTTCTTGTACCCGGACTCCATCAAGGTGACCATATTCCATCTCTTCCTACAGACTAGTTTAGTCAGTGGACACTTTTGGCCATTAATTCGCAATAACTGCAACTGCTGTAAAGCAAACACACCTTGCACTGCACACATATCCAAAAAAAAGAGAAGTGTTTTTTCTCTAATGTCTCATTATCTGTACAACTCTGGGGGCATTTTTTAAAAAACAATATTGCATTGAGCTGATTTCGAGCTAAAAAATCATCTTTTCAATTGGTCTTTATTAAAAATTGTGAGCCCTTTTCTCTGTATATCCTTAAGATTTTTTAATTGCAGACTCTGTATTTTTACTCTGTTCCGTCAGGCAGCTCAGCAGACGGATCCTTATCTCTGATCTCTGACCTTATAAACAGTCATTATAGCTGAGTTCTTATCTTAATGATAAGAATGTGGCTTAAAGAAGTGTTCATGACCTTTTAGTAATTTAGAGATAACGCTTAGAGGTGAAATTAGGATTCACATAGCTATACAAAAGGTTGGGCTACTTTCACACTGGCGTTTTCATTTTCCGGTACTGAGCTCCGTCATAGGGGTTCAATACCAGAAAAAAAACGCTTCAGTTTTGTCCCCATTCATTGTCAATGGGGACAAAACTGAACTGAAGAGAACGGAGCACTCCTAAATGCATTACGTTCAGTTCTCTTCAGTCTCCAGACTGGAGAGCAAACCGCAACATGCTGCGGTTTGCTCTCCGGTCTGGGCATCCGCATCGGATCCGGAATGACCCCCAATGCAAGTCAATGGGGACTGATCCGTTCGGTGTGACACAATGGTAAACGGATCCGTCCTCCATTGATTTTTGAGTTCATGACAAATAAGTCACCTTGCACTTTCCCCTCCCTCCAGCAGGGGGCACTGTGGGGAAACTTACTCTTGTGCGCGCCGTCCTCCTCCTCGTCGCTTGTCAGGTCCGGAGCTGGGATAGGTCGGGAGCTGCTGGGACAGGTAAGTAACCCCCCCTCCTCCTCCTCATAGTGTCTGACACGTGTGGGGCCGGAGCACGGTTCCGGCCCCACACATGCACCTGCGGCAGCCTTCACCTGCCGGATCCGTGCTGCTGCTAGTGTGAAAGGGGCCTTAATCATTTGTGATAGCTGAACATAACAGCTGAATATAATATTTTCAATAAAGACCAGTTGCAAAAAATGATTTTTAGCCCAAAATGAGTAAAATTCAATCATAAAAAAATGTGTCCCGGAAGGTGTACATAGCTGTAAAAAAAAGGGGTTTTGCAAGAATAAGGGCCAGACCTGTAAAGGAAAGCTTCCTTACCTGCTCGTAGAGCTGGCTTCCCACTCCTTCTCTCCCAGCCTGTCTGCTCCGCTGCGTTCCCTTGCTGAAAACATCCGGTTTGCTTCTGTCTACAGCCAATCACTGGCCACTGCATTGACCGGAAAGCCATCACCAGGAATCAGGTAAGTAAGTATCCTTTTACTGGTTCGGCCAAGTGGGAGGTTTTCCAACCCCGCCCCATTCTTGTACAACCCCTTTAAAGGTTTTGTCCAACTCCAAAAACCAATCTTAATTAGGGCCCGACTGATGAGCCTCTGTGGTCATAGGCTGCTTGGGCACACGTCACTGCTGAGGCCATGTGACCACGGACAGTTCATCACAGGACCAGAAGGATCAAAGACAGGAGCCTCAGAATGGCAATGAATAGGTGATTGCCTTTTTTCTTTTTACAAAAATAAAATAGTTTTTTAAGGTCAGACAGCCCCTTTAAAACATTAACAAGTATCAAAGCTTGTGCTAGTTGAATGTTTCCTCTTATTAATGTTATTAAGTAGATATTAGAGGGATACGTATCTCCTGGGTATATATTTCCCTGAAGAATAACCCTAGTGAGATCTAGTAAGGAGATCTTCTTTCCTAAACTGCAAGTTCCAATAGCATATCATGTCTCCAGTGCTGTGTTTTCAATCCCCCCCTCCAGCATATAAGTAGTTAATTAACCAGCAGACGCAAGGTTTTGTACTGCGGGGCAGCTGTATTTGTGTGTGTGTGTGGGCCGATCCTTGAATACAAGCTGAAAACCTATCCAGTTTCGCACACGTGCTATGCATTATCATATTTACATTTTCCTGTTTTTGGAGATGGGAGGCAGCAAAGGTGAGGCACAACCTGAAACCCTAAACCCACCCGGACTCATTGATTTTATGGTTCTACTGGGGACGTGTTTACACTGTTTGTGCAACATCTGGATTAGATAATTTGTTAAGCGTTAGCATGTCTAGATATTATCGGCCCTCTGTGATTACTGTGGAATGAGAGATTGTTGATTTATTAGAAAATCAAAGCTGAGAAACAGAATTGTATCTCTATGCTGTCCTGGGCGTGGTGGCATCATCTATCATGTCTGGTAAAGAGAGGATTTTGCTGCTGCGCAATCTTCAATCTCCAGTCATTGGTGATAAGTGAGAGCGTTTTCACCCATGGAAGATGTTCCGGTTCCGTTGCATTTAAAATGATCCATGCATAACCCTCCGACTTTTTGGATTTTCCAAACAAGTGCAGCTTGGTTTGCAATATATAACAATGTAGTTGAAGGAGACAGTTACAAGGTTATAGTTATCTTCTGGAAGAGCCATAAAAGCAGAAGATGAGCATGTTGACTTTATAGGAGAAAGTGACCTGACTACTGGTGTCATTATGTTATGGGGAGATGATATAATATAGGAGGGAGAGGAGATTGGAACAACAGAAATGATAAGAAAAACAATTTAGGATAAATATAATGAAGAAGTAAATAAGGAGAGTAGTAGTAGTAGTAGTAGTACAGTAGCAGTAGTAGTAATAGCAGTAGTAGTATTAGTAGCAGTCGCAGTAATAGTAATAGCAGCAATAGTAGGAATAGCAGTAGCAGTAGTATTAATAGCAGTAGTAGTAATATCAATAGTAGTAGTAGCCATAGTAATAGCAATGTTAGTAGTAGCAGAAGTAGTAATAGCAGCAGTAATAGTAGTATTAGTAATAATAGCAATAGTAGTAGTAGTATTTGTAGTAGAAACAGTAGTGGTAATAGTAGTATCAGTAGTAGTAGTAGTAGTAGCAGCATCCGTAGTAGTCATGGCAATAGTAATAAAGTAGTAATAGTAGTAGAAGTAGTAATAATAGTAGTAATAGCAGTAGTAGTATTAGTAGCAGTAGTAGCAGAAGTAGTAGTAATAGCAGCAGTAGTAATATCAATAGAAGTAGTAGCAGTAGTAATAGCAGTAATAGTAGTAGCAGTATTAGTAATAATAGCAGCAGTAATAGTAGTAGCAGTATTAGTAATAATAGCAGCAGTAATAGTAGTAGCAGTATTAGTAATAATAGCAATAGTAGTAATAGTATTTGTAGTAGCAACAGTAGTGGTAATAGTAGTATCAGTAGTAGTAGTAGCAGCAGCAGTAGTAGTCTTGGTAGTGGTAATAAAGTAGTAATAGTAGTAGAAGTAGTAACAGTAGTAATAGTAGTAGTATTAGCATTAGTAGTAGTAGCAGTTGTAGTAATAGCAGCAGTAGTAGGAATTGCAGTAGTAGTAGTATTAATAGCAGTAGTAGTAATATCAATAGTAGTAGTAGCAGTAGTAATAGCAGTAATAGTAGTAGCAGTATTAGTAATAATAGCAGTAGTAGTAATAGCAGCAGTAATAGTAGTAGCAGTATTAGTAATAATAGCAATAGTAGTAGTAGTATTTGTAGTAGCAACAGTAGTGGTAATAGTAGTAGCAGTAGCAGCAGTAGTAGTCATAGCAGTAGTAATAAAGTAGTAATAGTAGTAGCAGTAGTAGTAGCAGCAGCGACTGTAGTAGTAGCAGTAGTAATAGTAGTAGCAGTAATAGTAGTAGTAGCAATAGTAGTAATATTAGTAGTAGCAGTAGTAATACAGTAGTAATAGTAGCAGTAGTAGTAGCAGCAATAGTAGTAGTAGTCAAAGTAGTAATACTAACAATAGTGATAGTAGCAGCAGGAGTAGTAACAGTAGGAGTGGTAATAGTGGTGACTATTTATGTAATTATGTTTTAGGAAGTTGATATACCAAATTTAATGACAAAGTCGACATGGATAGCTGTAGTAGTAGTACTAGCAGTGGTAGTAGTTCTTATTAGCCTCTCCTCTATATAATAAAGTTAACTGAAAATCAAAGGGGATAGTTAGTTGAGGGTGAATTCACATCACTATTATTATTTTGTTCTTCTGATCCATCAAAAGTATTTCAACTTTCTTTATCTTTCTGTTCTTCTGATAGATCAGAAGAATGGAAAAATAACGGTGATAATGGTATGGTGGGTGTATGATAAGGTAACCTACACGTTATCTTCTACTTTTATCTCACATGCCTTGTATTTTAAGCTGTGAAGCACACAAAATGTTGTGCACGTCAAACTTAAAGGGAACCTGTCATCAACTTTATGCTGACCTCACTGAGGGCAGTATAAAATAGTGACTGAAATGCTGATTTCAGTGGTGTGTCACTCATGAGCTAAAAGTAAGTGGTTGCCAAGAACCAGCATCATAATCATTGCAGCTTATGCCTTGAAAAGAGTCACATCTACCTGAGAAGAGTCATGGTTATTCCTAATCTCCTGCACTCCCGCCCATCTGCTGATGATTGGCAGTTCTCTCCTAGAGAGAAAGGGAGAAAAGTAAGTAGAAGACTGTCAGTCATCAGCAGGTGGGCGGAGAGAGCAGGAATTCATGAATAACCAGGACTCTTCTTATGAAGATTTGACTCTTTTTTAGGCCCAGTCTGCAATGTTTGTGATGTTGGTGCTCGGCAACCACTTACTTTTAACTTATAAATGACAGACCGCTGAAATCAACTCACCTGTCTCTACTTTATTCTGCCATTAGTATGGGTAGCATAAAGGTGATGACAGGTTCCCTTTAAAGGGGTTGTCTGGTTAAGAAAAAGTTGTTTTAGATATCCTTTCAGTTAATTTAAAAATAATAGAGATCCTTCAACTGTAGTTAAGAGTGATTGCAAAGAACATCTCTCTTGTTCTGGAGGACCTGGCCCATCAATGCATTACATGGAAAGTCCATTAATTTCAATAGCAAGGGTGTAATAATTCATTTCACCTGCGGTGGTGCTGCAGAGAAATTGAGCGCACACAACAGGCCACACTGTGATATGCTTATCAATGGTTGGTCCTTCTTTCAAAAAATTAATTACAAAAAATGGACAATTCCTTTAATGACTAGTACAGCACAGAATTAAATAAAATTTAAAGCTTGCCTTCCTGTAATGGGGTATCAGGTTTAATCATGGCCCAATCATATTTGTTCCCACAAGCTCATGTATAAAAAAAACAAAAAAAGTACAGCACCATCACAGGTGGAGACTTTAAAGAAGAAAACTAATGAACAAAAAAGTGACCCTTAAGATTCTTCTCTTCCTTACATACAAGTGCGAACGCCAAAAGAGAGAATAAGAAAGATTATTTCATATATGGCAAAGAAAATGCACTCACGAAGGAGCATAGTACTGACAATAACAAGACCCCACTCCATATCACTTCAGCAAACGCTAGGTGTACAGAGGGTTGATGGACGAGAGGTCAATAACAGACTTGAGATGGGAACAATGTGTGCAATCGCAAAACTCAATCGAACTTGCAGGGCAGAACAAGGGATTTTTTTCCTCTACTGTTCAAAGCTACTTATTGTGAAGAGAGCTTGCAGGAATTTCTTCACTGTCTTCGTGTGCACAATCTTAAATGAAATATCAAATGGCCATTGAGCTGTCAAAACAAGCAATCGATAGACCGAGCTACTGTGTTCATGCATGAGATGATCACTGACATCGTTCTCTATCTACAGACCATAGAGGAGAGCGAGACTAAGAGAGGGAGACACTGTTTGAAGATCGGACCATGTGCTAGATACAGCTCGATTTTAGCAAAAATTGGACTCACAGCTAATCTTTTGATGAACGGGTTTCAAATTATGGATCCATATATCCATCACAAGGCAGGGCAGGCTGAAATTAGGAATATTTGAACCTTGTCTGTCTTTTAGGAAAGGAAACTCCACAATCAGAAATTGGCCAATGGGAAAAATGGACATGAAGCTAATTTTTACAGATTTGCTTACTTGCACATAAAGTACAAAAAGCACAAAAAATACTGCTTATGGTACACATTTAAAGGGGTTATCCAACCCCTATAATGCCCCCCAAATGCCCGGGCCCCTCACACAGATAGTACTTATGTCACTCCCCAGCACCAGCATTGCTGCTGATGCCCACGTGGCCATCGCTGCATCTCCGCACCGCTCAGATCAATACATTCGGTGACAGGGGGAAGGGGGTCAGCAAATAGCAGTCCGCAATGAAAACAAGCCTCCCAAGCGTCACCCGCCGAGAAGTAAGGTAAGTACAATCTGTGTGAGAGGCCCGAGCGTTTGGAGGGGAGCCTTATAGAGGTTGGATAACCCCTTAAAGATTAATCTGTGTGACTGACAATTGTCATAAGAAATTTAAAAAAATATGTTTTTCTTTTTTTGTTTCAACCCCTTCAGGACAGCCAGTATTCCCCTTATTGACTGAGGCAAATTTTGAAAATCTAACTTGTCACTTTATGTGCTAATAATTTTGAAATGCTTTTACTTATCCAACCAATTCTGAGACCGTTTTCTCATGACACACTGTACTTTCTGTAAGTGGCAAATTGGGGTAGATGTTTTAACTTTATTTATAAAAAAAATCTAAATTTACACACTGTTTGGAAAAATTCACAATTTTCTAAATTTGAATTTCTCTGTTTTTTATACAGATAATGATACCTCATAAAATAGATATTCATTAGCATCCACCATATGTCTACTTTCTGTTGGCATTACTTTGTAAATGCCATTTTATTTTTTTTAGGACTTCTTTAGAAGACTTTAAGGACCAATTCAGTTATGAAGTGACTTTGAGGGGCTTACATAATAAAAGCTACCCCAAAAGGACCCCATTTTAAAAAAAAATGATTTTACAAATGTCAATCCTTTAGCTGTTCCACAAGCATTAAAGGAAAATGGAGATGAAAATTTTGCAGATTTTCCATTTTAATCCATTTTTTTCAGTAACACCGTAAGAGTTAACAGCAAAACATACCATTTGTTGCCCCAATTCTGTCATTTACAGAAACATCCCATTTGTTTTTGTAAACTGCTTGGACACATGGAAGGGTTCAGAAGGGAAGGAGCGTCATATAGTTTTTGGAGGGCAAATTTTGCTAGAATAGTTTTCGGGAGCCATGTCAAATTTGAAGAAGGTATTCCTACAGTGGAAACACTCAAAAAAGTGACTCTATTTTGGAAACTATACTCCTTAAGAAATTTATTGAGGGTTATAGTGAGTTCTTTGACTCCAAAAGTGTTTCAAATAATTTAGAAACATTTGGCTATGAAAATGAAAAATTTAATTTTTTCCAAAAAATGTTTTTTTAGCCCCAGATTTTTTTTCACAAGGGGTAACCGCAAAAAAACAAGGCAATACTCATTTTCTCCTGAAGCAGTGGAGAGAAGAAGTGGTGGTGAAGGACCTTTTCCAGCAGTGTGGAAAAGTGCTGTTGAATGACATGTGACAGGAGGGGAGGTTTGTGTTATTGAATAGAAAGTGAAGAAGTGATGGATTCAATGTGAGCCAGAGAAGTGAGAGTTGTAGTTCTCTCCTCTTATAGCTCCTCCCTGTAATGTCCTCTAATATCAAAATACCAGCCTGGACATGCTAGAAGCTATAATCCTCCCCTCTTATACCTGCTCCCTCTAATGTCCTCTGATATCACATCCTGGGTGTTGTAGTTTTCTCCGATTATACATCCTCCCTAAACTCGTAAACTCAGCGAGGAAAGGAGTTAAATATCACACAATTTGCCAAGTTTGGTGAGAAAAACAATCATTTATCATATAGATTTCTAGCTTAGATTGGCTGACTCTGTGACATAGATTATGGTCTCCATTCTCTGTGTTGTAGACTCCTGCCCCACTGTCCCCCGATGTGATAATGTTTTATGTTGCTATATTTCTGAAAGCAGGGCTCCATTGGAACGTATTGAATGTACCACATGCTGCAATGGTAATTCATTTCAGTCTATGGAACAAGTGATTGAAAAATCACATGTTCAAGTCTCCTAAGAGGACTTGATAAAAGCAAAAAAGTAAAATAAAACTTTTTTAAAAATATAAAAAGAATATTAAAATTAAAATCACCCCCTTACTTAATAAGCAATTAGTATAGTCGCATCCCAAAATATCTGAACTATTCAAATATAACTGTACTTATCCTGTGCTGTGAATGGCATAATGGAACAAAAAACATTTTTTTCGTTAGTTTCAGAAAAATGATCAGAAAATCATACACATAAATGGCATGAATAAAAACTACAGATCGCTCTGCAAAAAATGACCCCTCAAACAGCTCCGTAAACATAAATATAAAAAAATGGTGGGGTTCAAAATACGGCAATGCAAAGAAAAAATAAACTTGTATTATAACTATAATGTGGTATTGCCGTAATCTGACACATAGAATGAAGGTAACAGATAAGTTTTATAGGGAACGTGTAAAAATAAAACCCATAAAACTATGGCAGAATTTTTTTTCCAATTCCACCCCATTTAGAATTTTCTTTTTCCAGTTTCACAATACATTGCATGCAATAGAAAATGGTGCCAATAGAAAGTTCAACTTGTTTTACAAATAACAAGCCCTCATACGGCTATGTGAATGGAAAAATAAAAAAGTTATGGCTCTTGAAAGGCCGGGAGTAAAAAACAAAAACTTAAAATCACCTTGTCGTCAAGGGATTAAAAAAAGAATAAGTATCACCCAATAGGTGCACTTCCAGACTCAAATTGGAATGTAATCAATTTTAAGAAGAAAACAATCCCCTTCCCTCCCTTTGAAGACCAGGATTTAGGCCCACAAGGGTGTGGCCAGAGACAGGAATTGTGGGGCAGGTACCATGGGTGATGGGAAGGGGGGGCAGCATCAAGCCACTCTGCCTTGGTCAGGGTACTTACGTAAGGAGATGGAGGATACCATTTTCATGATTGCACCCTTTATAAATAATTTGAAAACATTTTCCATCTCTTAATTACAAGTGAAACACAATTCTATTTTATCAACGAGCAAAAAAATAAATGAATAAACATGTGTTAAAATGTTGCATTGTTATTCAAACTTTTCCACTATTTGTAAGAGAAAAAATCAATTTTTTTTCTATAAATTTTATACAACAGATTTTTTTGCTTTACTTT
Source organism: Rhinella marina (assembly GCA_900303285.1). Taxonomy (NCBI): domain Eukaryota; kingdom Metazoa; phylum Chordata; class Amphibia; order Anura; family Bufonidae; genus Rhinella; species Rhinella marina. The sequence continues at coordinate 378,067 of ONZH01009270.1, read as the reverse complement.
TTGATACTCATTAGTCATTGATGAACTGCACTTGCAGATCAGAAGATATATATATATATATATATATATATATATATATACATATATATCTTAAATAGATTTTCTGGTTTGCATCACCATCCTTTAAAATAACCATTTATGGAGGTAGCTGTTATTTTGTAATGTATTTCTTTTCCCTTTATCGCTCCTATCTTCTGGGTTATGGTCACATGACCATGTCCATCCAGCTCTTTATATTGAAAGATGTTATATCCATAGGCGGGGCAGTAATAATATGGGAGCGTCTATATAACTAGCTGGTGAGAGGAGCTATAAACTAGCTGGATGTTGTTAGGGGCAGTGATAGGGGAGTGTCTATGTAACTAGCTGGGTGGGAGGAGCTATAAAATAGCTGGGCATTGTTAGGGGCAGTGATAAGGGAGTATCTATGTAACTAGCTGGGTGGGAGGAGCTATAAAATAGCTGGGTGTTGTTAGGAGCAGCGATAGGGGAGTATCTATGTAGCTGGGTGGGAGGATCTATAAACTAGCTGGGTGTTGTTAGGGGCAGTGATAGGGGAGTGTCTATGTAACCAGCTGGTGAGAGGAGCTATAAACTAGCTTGGTGTTGTTAGGGGCAGTGATAGAGGAGTGTCTATGTAACTTGCTGGGTGGGAGGAGCTATAAACTAGGTGAGTGTTGTTAGGGGAAGTGATAGGGGAGTGTCTATGTAACTAGCTGGTGGGAGGAACTATAAAATAGCTGGGTGTTTTTAGGGGCAGTGATAGGGGAGTGTCTATGTAACTAGCTGGTGGGAGGAACTATAAACTAGGTGAGTGTTGTTAGGGGCAGTGATAGGGGAGTGTCTATGTTACTAGCTGGTGGGAGGAGCTATAAACTAGCTGGGCATTGTTAGGGGCAGTGATAAGGGAGTATCTATGTAACTAGCTGGGTGGGAGGAGCTATAAAATAGCTGGGTGTTGTTAGGAGCAGCGATAGGGGAGTATCTATGTAGCTGGGTGGGAGGATCTATAAACTAGCTGGGTGTTGTTAGGGGCAGTGATAGGGGAGTGTCTATGTAACCAGCTGGTGAGAGGAGCTATAAACTAGCTTGGTGTTGTTAGGGGCAGTGATAGAGGAGTGTCTATGTAACTTGCTGGGTGGGAGGAGCTATAAACTAGCTGGATGTTGTTAGGGGCAGTGATAGGGGAGTGTCTATGTAACTAGCTGGGTGGTGTTAGGGGCACAGTGCTGGAGCTGTGGCAGAGGAAGGAGAAGTGCATCATGGGTTTGGTTGTATGCAGCAACAGGAAGTGCTGCATACAGAATGGAAACAAACCAGAGGTATAGGTTTACATAGTGAAAACTGGTCAGGAGATTCTAAATTGGAAATAAAAAAGATCATGGGGAATATATACACGAGGTAAGCAACTATGTGAGCCTATCTGTTGAAAGTCATAGTAATCCCAGAAAACTCCTATAAAAATTTACTAAAAAGGGTTTTGCTCCTTGACATTGCTGAACTCCTTAAAGGGAACCTTTAACCTAGACATTGCAAAGTAATCTGCAGGCAGCAGGTTATAGACCAGGAGCAGCTGTGCAGATTGACATATAGTTTTGTGAGAAAAGATTCAGCATAACTTTATTTACATTTATTTATTGACCACTTTCTCTGTATACACAGTCATAAAGGGAAGGCTATCAATCAGTGATAGGACCGCCTCCTGGACTTCAAAGCCTAGAAAGAGCAGGAATATAAATACATAAATTTCAAATCTTACCAAATCTTACTTCATACAACTACATCTAAATCTGCTCGACTTCTCCTGCTCTATAACATGCTGCCAGCAGCTCAAACACCATGTTCAATGTGACAGCGTCCCTTTAATTGTAGATGTAAATGGTTAATGATTTAAAGTGAGTGAAGTTATGAGATGTTACCATTTCTATCTATCTATCTATCTATCTATCTATCTATCTATCTATCTCTATTTCTGTATCAATGAGATAAACCAATATTCTAGTGATTCATCTGGAATATAAAATGCATAATATATTTTTCGTTTGTAACATGTTTGGGTTTTCTTAAATATTTATTTAAAATAAAAACGTATTCATGTTCCACTAAGTTATCTAAGTTTACTAACTCAATTATTTGAAGAACAGTATCTATATGTCTAACTATTTGCTAGATACATGAAACTTTGTATATATTTTTATTTTATTATGTATTTATTATTTATGTATTTTTATTATCTATTTTTATTTCATAGATTTCTATCTGAAATTATATGGAGTTATTGTTTATTTTATTATGCAGTTAACAACAATTGCCTATAAATATAAAATCTAGAACTAAAATACATAATTTAAACTATACATTATCTAGAGGAACCATTCTATCCCGGATCTTCTCTGAAGGCATCCTTATGTAAGTTAATACATCCTATGATTTAGTACCATCATGCAGAGGTAAGCAATGCAATCTGGACCTGCACATCACAAGCAGCAGTTTTTGAGAAAGGCACCAAGGCCACAGCGCCCCCTAGTGTTTCTTCATGACATTTACATAAAACAAATCCCTTTCAAGCCTCACATATTCTGTCAAATTTGTAACACTGAGAAAACAAACTGTGCCCTGAGTGAGAATGTCCATGTTTATGTACACTGGCACATATTAAACCGAAATAGGCTAGTAATGTGTCAGCCTAAGCCTGATCAGACTTCTGTATAATGATATTATTTATTTATGTCAGAAATATGAGTTTTCATTTTGCATTTAGTGTCATATTTAAGAGAACATGCAGAAACCTTTTAGAAATAAAATTCCAGCTCCTCCATTTTTATTTTATTTTTTTTTTGCCTTCCTCTGGATCAACTTGTAGGAAAACAGGTCGAACTGGATGGACAGATGTCTTTTTTCGGCCTTATAAACTATGTTACTATGTTACTAATATAAAATAAAATAGTAACACGACCACAGTACAGCTGTACACCAGTTCTGGGCAGTACTTAGCCTTAATACAGCAGTGATGTTATCCTATGAAGGTTTCCATACCTCAATGTGTGACTAAGTTTTGTTTGGAAGTGTTTTTGCATGTGCTCTGTGTTTCTTAGGGGGTGCTGGTTCCCCCGTCCCAATAGACTTGAATGGAGACTGGAAATACACATCCATGTACTGCATATGGATCTATATGAAAATCTATGTCTTGGTATGAACTTCCTACCTGAAGTCGCTGACAAGGAGGGCTGGGGAAAAATATAGGCATTCATGTGGTAACAATACAGGGGTGCAAAGAAATTTTGGAGTCCAGGAACAAACCACCATATTGCATGGTCTATAAGAAGGTATTCTGGGATTTTATTTACTATGTAACCATATGGCACTTTACTGGGGTCTTTACTTGCACATGGGACAGATCTGTGACTTAGGGGCCATTCAGACGGCCGTGTTGTTGCGGATCCGCAAAAATGCAGACCCGCAAAAACACAGATGCTGACCAGTGTGTGTTCCGCAATTTGCAGAACACACATGGCCGGGAACCCATACAAAATGCCTATTCTTGTCCGCAAGAATAGGACATGAATAGAAGAATAGGATATGTTCTATATGTTTTTGCTGAGCAGCGGCTCTCCGTGATGTACTGCCGCCCATTGAAATGAATGGGGCCGCATCTATTCTGCAAAATTGCGCAATAGATGCGGCCCCATTCAGACGGTTGTGTGAATGGGCCCTAGGGGTTCATTCACACAACCGTATGAATGAGTCCACATCCATTCTGTAATTTTGCAGAACAGGTGCAGACCCATTCATTTCAATGGGACCGCAAAAGATGCAGACAGCACACTGTGTGCTGTCCGCATCTGTAGTTCTGTTCCGCGGCCCCACCAAAAATATAGAGCACGTCCTATTGTTGTCCGGACAAGAATAGACATTTTCTATGATAGCAGTGGCTATATGTGGTCCACAAATTGCAGAACGCACAATGGCTGGTACTGCACAAAACACTACGGTCATGTGAATGTAGCCTAATGGTAACTTTTGCAGGTAACACCTCATTCCTAAGGGTACGGCCACACAGTCAGGTTTCCCGATGCAGTTTGGAAGCCAAAATCAGGAGTGAATTGTAAAAAGGAGAGAAAGTATAAAGGACAGGTACGACTTCTCTTCTTTTTTTAATCCACTACTGGTTTTGGCTTGCAAATCTTCATCAGAAACTCGGCAGTACCCTAACAGTTGCCCTTCAGATCTATATTAGGGAGAGTTCACATCACTGTTTCATTTTTCGATGTGTCAGAAGAACAGGAAAAAAAAATAAAACGGTCATTTAAAAAAACAAAAACGGATTCTGTGCATCAGTTATGCACATTTCGCATCCGTTTGAGCCGTTTCCATCTGAGATCCATTTTTTTTAGATGGAAAAATAGTACATTTCTCAGTATACACCGGTGCCGGTGGTCAAACCCCATAAAAGAAACTAATGATCTAGTTGGTTACAGGTTGGTTCATAGTCCACTGTGCACAAATGATACGGCAATAGACTAACTGAATAAATAGTTTGATAAGAACAATAAGTATCTACTCCGCACTTGTCCATAGACCATGACTGGTATTGCAGCTCGGCCTCTTTCCAAGTAAATGGGGCTTAGCTAAAATTCCAAATACAACCGACATAACCTGCTGGGGTTAAATGCCCATGATGGATCAAATACTCAGCCTCCAAAATCAAGTGACGGAAAACCAAACCAATGTTTGTCCTTTGGATTTGAACTTACCGAATAAGGTTTGACCCTGATTACTATTCATATATTTAATCTTTCAGAGACCATGATAATTATAGCTTTGGGAGGGGAAAGGGGGGGGGGGTGAAAGGAATCCTCCTAGTGTTGAATGTATCACAGGCAATGAAAATTTAAGCTAGAAATCTATATTTAATTTATATTTAAATTTAAAGCATAAGATTCAGAAAGAAACCCAAATGATGAATGATAGCAAATGCAGATGTAGCAGAGTTGAGTTTGCCAAAGATCAATGGAGCACTTAACAAAACTGGTGCAAAGGAAAAGTGGAGCAGTTTTGCTTTTTTCATTGTCCAAAGAGCTTTAGCTGGAATCGCATTGGTTGCTGTGAGCAACTGCTCCAAGTTTACACTAGTTTTCATAAATGTTTCATAACGTGCTTTATGTAGTTTTATGTAGTTTTTACATAGGAGTCACATTTTTATACATTTTCTAATATGTATATCAATCTGTTTCAGATCTATCTGTCTATCTATTTATTTATCTGTCTATCGTGTATGTGTGTGTGTGTATGTGTGTATATAATGTTTATACATATATATATATATATATATATATATATATTTATGTATAAACATTATATATATTTAGATATTTATATATTTAATTATATTATCAATTGTTTTTCTTACCTTTTTGTTTTTAAATTTTATATCCATACTTCCTCAAAAGAGAAGTCAGCCCTCCTTGATACATCAAAATACACATAAAATCTATATTTTACAGCATTCAGTTTTCTTAAAAAATTTCATTTCTAAAGATTAAAAGTCACTTTATCTCATATAATATAAGGATTACATTTTTCCTGCAAGACAGAAATTGAAAACAGCATTTTTGGAACAATATTTTCCCTTCTTTAAATGTTAGAATTCACCTAGTCATTGATAATTTGCAAGATAAGAATACCTGTATACAATGCTGTAATGTGGGCTGTCAAAATTATTACGAGGGCATTTGAGCACACTGTCTACATATTATGATTATTATTATTATTATTTTAACCAAATAGCACATTTACATATCTACATTTCTTATAATTGAGGACATTTGAGCACATTGTCTGCATATTATTGTTATAATTTTTTTTAATAATTATTAAAATTCATTATAATTTTAACCACATAGCACTAGAGATGAGCGAACGTGCTCGAAATGAGCACTGTACCGCTCAGCTCCCCTGTGCTCGCATGGGCGCAGGCAGCCGCTTCCATCCTCCTCAGGAGACGGAAGCGGCTGCCTGCGCTCATGCGAGCGCAGGGGAGCCGAGCAGTACAGTGCTCGTTTCGAGCACGTTCGCTCATCTCTACATAGCACATTTACATATCTACATTTCTTATAATTGAGAACATTTGAGCACATTGCATATTATTATGATTTATTATTATTATTATTATTATTATTATTAGTAGTAGTAGTAGTAGTAGTAGTAGTAGTAGTATTAAAATTCATTATCATTTTAACCAAATAGCACATTTACATATCTGCATTTCTTATAATTGAGAACATTTGAGCACATTGTCTGCATATTATTGTTATTATTATTATTATTTTTTTAATAATTATTAAAATTCATTATAATTTTAAACACATAGCACATTTACATATCTACATTTCATATGATTGAAATAGTAGCCTATGACTATGGTAACATTGAAGTTGCAGAACATTATACATTTTAATTTATATTCATTAAAATTAAATATAAGACAAGTAAACTAAAAAAAAAAAAAAAAGTCTAATGACCAGTATAAATGTATTCCTTTAGATATTCTAATTCAGTAAAATTAAATAAGATAAATAAAAATGAAAAAAAAAATTACAAAATAATATAATGACAAATATAAATATATTCTTTCATTTATTAAAATAAAAAAATAATACCAATAAATGATCAATATTAATGTATGCTATAAAGGTGATGAATAAATACAACTAATAATCAATAATAATAAGTAATATTGAATAATGATGTATCCCTGTATCATTAGGGGCCACCTCCTGACATCATTAAGCACCGTTTATTCAAATATTACAGATATATTTCTTTTCGCTTGTGGGTTATATTGTGGCTGATGTCAATCCTCCTTGTTGTAGCTGGGTTAATCAGAGGAAGAAAACACGCTTTACAAGAGTAAATGTTTGGTCCCCAAAGGGCCGGCTTTCTAAAATGTGCCTGCATGAAAAACTCTGGTGGTGGTTAGTGCCCCAGTGGTTTTCATTCCAACGTGCACCCTTGTAATTATGCAACCCCTTGTGACCCTTCCTTTATGCGTCCTTTATCATGGGCTCTGCGTCTATTTCCATTCACAGACAAGGCTGAGCCTGTAGAAGGTGCAGAGGGTCCCTCCATCTGCCACTTTCTCTGTGCTCCCACTCAGTGCATAAAATAAGGGTCAGCTTGCTGGATCACACACCACGGCCCAGCATAAATGGGAGCCAGAGGCTTTGATGCCTATGTTTGGACATAAGCAATTATCTTTAATTATTGTTTGTCTTTTCAGTTTGCCCAACTTAGAGGGTCTTAAAAAGAAAAGTAAAGAGGGCTCCGTGGAGTGAATAACACTCGTCTGCGAGAGCCCCCCCTCCTGTAATCAGGTTTTTTTTTTTTCTCTCTCTCTCTGTCTTCTCTCCCATATTGAGGCGAAAGTCTTAACAAATGTTTAAGGCACAATATGGGTTTTTTGGGGGGTTTTGAAGACGATTTCTATAGACGTAAGAACATTTGTACAAATAAAGCGCAGATGGGATACAATGGTAGAAAGGGAGAAAAAAAAAAAAAGAGGCTGAAACTTAATGTCTAATAGGAAGGTAAAATTATTTTCATCTGGGAAGGAAGTGGGAAGCGTCATTTCGTCCTCTCCCAAGATCTCATAAATAAAACATTAGGGAGCACTTCAAGGTTTTTCTGCAGAGTCTGTCATGTCGCTGCATGGATCGAGAAAACTGCTGAATTTAAAGAGATTTTTCCCCCCACTAATAGCTCTGAATCTCTTCCATAAAAGCTTTTACCTAGAAGGGTCTCTGTTATGCAAAACGAATGTATTTTTTTCTTTTAAATATTCTGTATTTTCGCATTATTATGAGTTTTGACGTTTATAAAACTGAGTTTTTAAAAATTATATATGGAGAGAGAAAGAAAAAGAGAAAGGAGCAAGAGACCTTTTAAAATAAATGGAAAATAAATGTTTACTTTTACTTTTATTATTATTTATTTATCTAGTTTTGAAAGGTTTGATACTTTGTATCTTTCTGTACAGGATGTTTATATTAGACTTAGTTCACGGAATCGCTATTTTCGGTCTCACGCACACAGCTGTGGTCCGATAACCAAAATATGGATACCTTCTGTGTGCATTTCCATTTAGTTTCATTCCCATCTATACAGATGGCTTTTCTTGTTGGCAATACTGACAAGATTAAAGCATGTTCTATAATTTGCAGAAGGGCCACACGGATGTGGATAGAACACGGATGACATCCGTGTGCTGTCCATTTATTTTATTTTTTTGCAGATCCATAGAAATGAACAAGTCAGTGCATCATTCATAAAAAATACGGCCAGCACACAGATGGAAAATACGGTCGTGTGCATGAGCCAGCCCTTAGCAGTACGTAATTGCAGAAGGCTACACACACTAAGGCGTTTTCTTGCTGCATATTTTTTTTTATTAATATTATTACTATTATTTTTTACTTGAGACAAATTGGTCAGAGTAGTGATGCCTTACTTTAACGTAAGTGTGAACTTGCAATGCATTTTTTATAATTACGTAATGAGGGTCATTTTGACTATATATTTTTTCCTATCATGGGTCGCGATTAGAGATGAGCGAGCAGTGCTCGTTACGAGCACTGTAGCGCTCGGCTCCTCTGCGCAATGCCCGCAGGCATTCCGGATCCGTCCTCAGCTGCATGTAAGTTAATGAGGACGGATCCGTTTAGTATGACACTCATACCAAACGGATCCGTCCTCCTCACCCGACTGAAAGTCAGTGGGGACGGATCCGTTTGGTATGAGTGTCATACTAAACGGATCCGTCCCCATTGACTTACATGCAGCTGAGGACGGATCCGGAATGCCTGCGGGCATTCTTTCGCAGACGAGCCGAGCGCTACAGTGCTCGTAACGAGCACGCTCGCTCATCTCTAGTCGCGATCCAGTTTTTGCTTTTTGTTGCTATTCAGGGCAGAATGCGATTTTACAGTATGATCCTATGGTCCTCACGAGGGATAAGCGACCTCAGAAGTATCTAGTAGCTGCTTATCTACTCTGCGATGGGCCCCTTTCACAATGCATCATAAACAGGGTAAAGGGTAATGGAAAGATCTGCACCTCTGTCTCTTCCATGGACCCGCTCCAGGTTTTGGATGACAGAGGCAAAATATTGACCCCAATGCACTGTGTCATTGCCGTATTAAAATAATAGGAATGTTTAACCTATAGGGAGCACTGGATCTGATAGGTGTCAGGTGAATGATCAGCTGTCAGCTATGGGTTCTACAGACATTCATGCACACAAACATATTCTCTTTCCGTGTCTGTTCCTTTTTTTTCCGGATATGGAACCATTCCAATTTCAATGGGTCCGCAAAAAAAAAATAAAAATGGAAGTTACTCCGTGTGCATTCCGTTTCCGTCTGTCCGGTCCGCAAAAAAATAGAACATGTCCTATTATTGTCCACATAACAGACAAGGATAGAACTGTTCTATTTGGGGCCAGCTGTTCAGTTCCACAAAATCCGGAATGCAAGCGGACGTCATCCGTATGTTTTGTGGATCTGTTTTTTGTGGACCACAAAATACATATGGTCGTGTGCATGAGGCCCAATTTCAACATACCTGATCCTTATGTTCTCATGAGAGATAAGCCTACATCAGAGGTATCTGGAGCAGCTTGCTCCCCTATTCCCATTAAAGAGGACCTTTCACCACTCCTGAGATGCCTGTTGTAATAGCTTCATGCATTCCTCATGTAATAACAATTCTGGAACATCTATTCTTATGTCTCTATGTTGTGTCATTCCTTTATTATTTCTACTAGAAGTTATGAATGGATTACTAGCAGTATGCAGTAAGGGTACAGAGGGATGTTACCAGTTGGGGGTGTGTACCTGCACAGTCTTTCTCTACCCAATCAGTGCTGATCCTCTGCCAGATCCAAAGGATTTTTTTTTCTTCATGGCATATAAATCTATTGATCTGTGTAGACCATGTCAGTCTTCACTGTAGTTCAAGTATTGTATTCATAAACTATGAATGCATGGATAAACAGAGCTGTGATTTCTGACCAGTAACAAGAATGCATGAAACACAATGCATGGGATTGTGGGAGAAGGGGTAAAAAAATTAAATAAAAACTTGTTTTTATCCAGATTTATCTAAATCATGATTACTAATCGGAAAATAAAAAAAAAACCCTTCTAATTGTTTATAACAATTATAATATACTTTGTGTTTTAGTTCCTCAGCATTGTTAAGGACTCTGCTTGCTGTCCATAATGGGAACAGTGTTGCTTATATCGAACACACATTAGATTCATGTTTTCTGAACATAGCAATTTCAGTGGCACCGGCTGGCCATCTAATATGTATGGCGGTGTCCCGATTTTCTCCTGACGGCAGATGTTGGGGTAAAGAAGCATCAGGCAGTTGGATTTCAACATACCTGATCCTTATGTTCTCATGAGAGATAAGACTCCACCAGAGGTATCTGGAGCAGCTTGCTCCCCTATTCCCAATAATGAGGACCTTTCACCTCTCCTGAGACGTCTGTTTTAATAGCTCCATGCATTCCCCACGTACAATACTGGAACATCTATTCTTATGTCTCTATGTTGTGCTATTCCTTTATTATTTCTACTGGAAGCTGTGAATGAATTGCTAGTAGTTTGCAGTAAGGGTACAGAGGGGAGTTAACCACTTGGGGGTGTGTACCTGCACAGTCTGAACCTGACAGCACTGATTGGACAGAGTCAGTCTGTGCAGGTACACCCCCCCCAACTGGTCACCTCCCCTCTGTACCCTTACTGCAGACTGCTAGCAATTCATTCATAACTTCTAGTAGAAATAATACAGGAATGGCACAACATAGAGACATAAGAATAGATGCTCCAGAATTGTTATTAGATGGGGAATGCATGAAGCTATTAAATCAGGCATGTCAGGAGTGGTGAGAGGTCTTCTTTAAGAGCACATGCATTCTCAGCTGATCCGGGTGTGCATGTGTGTGTGTGTGTGTGTGTGTGGGGGGGGGGGGGGGGGGGGTGTTCAGCAGGAACAGCTGTCAGCCAAGCGAGCATTTGGTCATCAGATATCTTAAGTGCATGGCTAGATTATGAAGTTGCTGTGGTTGCACCCAATTTAGACAATCTTCTGTGCCTCAAAGTCTAAGGCCTCCATTGCAAAACAGTGTCACCTCTGAAACATGGTAAAATTTTGGGAGTATCGTGACTGCACTGTAAATAATAGTCAGCCCGAGGGGTATTTCAACCATCACAAGGTGTCTTGCAACTTTTTAAAGTAGAAAAGCAATACACTTGCATTGCCATAATTTCAACTCAGCAGTTTGCTACAATGTATCAGTCTAGATCAGAGATCTCAAACTCGTGGCCCTACAGCTGTTGTAAAACTACAACTTCCATCATGCCAGGAGAGCCTACAGCTATTGAGGCATGCTGGGAGTTGTAGTTTTGCAACAGCTGGAGGGCCACGAGTTTGAGATCCCTGGTCTAGATCAAGGACCAGCAACCTGCAGCACTCCAGCTATGATCAAACTACAACTCCCAGCATGCACACTTGTTTGCTTCTTCTCTAAACTGTATAGGTGAATGGAGCATGCTAGGCATTGTAGTATCAGCACAGCTGGAGTGCCACAGGTTGATGACCGCTGATTTAGATGAAATGTATCAAACAACTGGATACTTTGTAGCAGATTCCTTGCCGTAAGGCCTCATTCACATGAGCGATAGGGTCTGTTCAGTGAAAAAACTGATGGTTTTCCATGGAAGTTGAATCAGTTTTGTCTGCAATTGCTTTCACTGTTTCAGTTTTTTTCCGTCAGTATACCATCTGTTTTACGTTCGTGGAAGAAAAACTGAAGCATACCACACAGTATCTCCTAGCAACCATCAGTGAAAAGCGGACTGCATCCGGATGCCATGCCTGTGCTCTCAGGGTTTTTTTTTCACTGACCCATTGACTTTAATGGACCAGTCCTATGTCAAAAACAGATGAAGATAGAACATGCTGCAATTTTGACAGATGGTCAGTGAAAAACATTGCTTATGTGCACATACCCAATGAAAAAAATGCATCAGGGTTCTGCCTGGATGCTGTCCATTCTCAAAATGGAACGCATCTAAATGGAAAAACTGCTCATATAAAATGATCCTAAATGGCATTCGGTCTTGTAGATGTAAATGAGGTTTTTCCCCAGTCACTGACAGCAAACAGAGATCTTAAAAATGGCAAAGAATTGACCCACAATATCTAATAGGTGCAGGTCCTACCTCTGGGACCTGCACCTATCTCCTGAATGGAGCCTAAAAACTAAGGAGAGAGGATGCACATGCGCGGCCATCCTCCATTCATTTCTATGGGACTGCCGAAAATAGCATGCTTGGCATTGAAGTAATCCGAGCGGAGGCCACGCTTGCGCAGTGCGCTTCCTATTCACTTTTTATAGGACTCCTGAAAATAGCCAAGCGCACTCCACTCCCATAGAAATGAATGGAGGGCGGTCGCGCATGCGCATCCTCTCTCCTTCACTTTTCTGGCTGGCAGAGGTGGGACCCACGTCTATCAGACATTAGTAGCATATTCTAGCGAGATCTCACCAATGTCTGAGATGGGACAATGTGGACTTTTCATTACACATTGATGAGTCCAGAAGTCCCCTTTAAACCATAAAGGGAATGGAGTCTGCCGCATCTATGGCAGTAATCTCTGGAGTCCCCCCCATGAAATAAGATCCTCATACATCAAGGCAGGAGGTTCTCGTCACCGGACACGTCCAGCCCTGAAGGCAGCGGACATTTCTGACAAATCTTCCCGCTGCACATTTACAAATCGAACACTGTAACGAGCCAGCATTGAAATCCAGCATCTAAACATCATTCCATATGTGGTTAAACCCATTCCAAATGATTCTTTATGAGCTTATGGGTGAAGCATATGTTCCTCAGCAAAGTAGCGGAGAGGACACAGGCAGATTTTATCTGTGGGTTTTTCCTGAGTGTCGTACACGGACGCATTGTAGAGGATGACCTAATGCCCGGGGGTTGGAGCACTCTCCATAGGGAAGGAGGTAACTCAAACGTCTTAATAATCACGAGCTCCGCACAGACGTGTGGGGTCCTGAAACGTAACTACTAATTGAACTTCACAGCCACTGGATTAATGCAGATAGCTAAAAATCAACTGTTCCTATAGAAAACCCCACTTCTCATGTACCCCTTGAGACCACACAGAAAGAGCGAAGAGAAAAGGCTTTTGTACGGCACAAAGGGGCAGCACAAAGTAATGGGTGAGAAGAAAAATCTTTGGTAAACACATAGGCCCGGCACTTATAGAAACAGCGATTCAAACAGTTCTCAAGCCGAGATCAAAAGTTGTTCTCATTGGAAACAACTGAGCCTCGGATTTGTTTTCTTTAAATGGCTACTCAAAAGGAGAATACAAGCTAGAGCTGCTACAACACAAGAGGCAAGGCCGAGCGCATCAAGCTGCCCTGAATGGGCGCCATCACGTCATCGTCCTTTCAGCACTTATGTCATGTTCTTCTCTTTTCTATGGTCTTAACTGTATATATATATATATATATATTTTTTTTTTTTATAAACTGTAAAGGATTGTATTAGCTCATTATAACTCTTCTGGGTAGTGGCCTTCGACGATACCTACGACAAGGCTAAAGTACATTGAATTTAATAGAATTATTGCTATTGTTACGCCATTTATTCATTTATTTATTTATTTATTTATTTATTTTTGCTCCATTCTACTCGGTTAATCCAGCCATTTGTCGGGGGGGTTGGAGGGATATTTTGCCTGACATATTGCTCAAAAGAGATTTACAACATGTCAAGAACAGCAAAAAAGGAAGAGTCGGATCCCATCAGGACTAGGGGCACAGTGGGGTGCTGCAAACAGAGGCCAACGTCTCACCATTAGTTGATTTCAATGAGGCATCTGTCCATCTTGCCAGCACTGGCTTCTCTAAACTCCGGCACTTAGAAAGCCATGCAAGGCTATGCTGTACAAAGGAAAAGGAAAATAATGCACTAACACAAAAGACGCAAAACATTATATATGGAGTAAGCCTTCACTCAATGTATTTTGATTAAAACACATCTGTGCCCGCCTACCAGCGCCACGGTGGTCTCAGTCAGGCAGATCCTACTCTAAACCTATTTATGCTGTTGGACAGACCCTGCACATATAGTGTGCTACTCCTAGTTACCTTTGTGTGCATCAAGCAAGCAATGAGAGGAGCATGCACAGCTATATGTACCACCTAATCAAGGTAACCTATGGGATAGGCGGGGCAAAAGTGCACAAGAATGCTGTTCCCCAGGTAATAGGAGCGCATTCACACTTAAAGGTACCACTCCTTTAAGAGCATAAATTTGTCAAAAATCTAAGAAAAAAATACAAAACATCACGCACAATATGATAATGAATATGCGGATGTACATGGCAACAGTTACAAGTAAAAAATTACATAAAATAATGCACTAACTAGAAGCAATCTATATATATGGATGAAGCCCTCATTCTGATATGATAAAATCTTAGACTCTCAGACAAAATATTTTGATCAAAACACATCTGTGCCCGCCTCCCCGCGCCAAGGTGGTCTCAGTCAGGCAGGTCCTACTCTAATCCTATCTATGCTGTTGGGCATCTACATTCAGGAGAGCAGACCCTGCACATATAGTGTGTTGCCCCTAGTTACCTCTGTGTGCATCAAGCAACCAATGAGAGGAGGAGCACGAACAGCTATATGTACCACCTAGGACCCCACCCAGCTATATATACCACTTAATCAAGGTCGCCTGTGGGATAGTCAGGGTGACAAAATGCACCAAATTTCTACTCCCCAGATAAGAGGAGCGCATTCACACTTGAAGGCGCCACTCCTTCAAGAACATAAATTTGTCAAAAATCAAAGAAAAAGATAAAAACAACATCCTGCACGATATGATAACTGAATATGCCGATGTACATGGCAACATTTATAAAGGAAAAATCACAGAAAATAATGCACTAACACAATAGATGCAAACATTTTATATAGACTAAGGCCTCACTCTGATATGATAAAATCTGAGACTCTCAGTCAATATATTTTGATCAAAACACATCTGTGCCCACCTACCAACGACAAGGTGGTCTTAGTCAGGCCCTACTCTAAAAGTACTGTACATTTGCCCTGCAGCAGATAAGTGGCCGCCCATGTACTGCAATGATGGGCCAGGATCACCATAACAGATTTTGGTTCTTATAGAATGGCTATCCAATCTGGCTCATGGAGAGGGGTTCCAAGCAAGAGAACCCCCTCCCCCATATTCTATTTTCTGTATACACAGGGGCGGCCATCATGCCTGAGCTGCTAACAGCATTCCGAGATATACTTGACAGCAGCCATAGGAATCTGGAGACAACTCACAGACTTCTACAGAAGAGTGTTGTGGGCATGCTCCGTGACCTGTGCAGAGGTCATTGTGCAGGGAGAGGAAGGAGGTGAGCTGGGACCATCACCTATTGTGGATTGTGAATCTTGTGTTATCTATCATTGTAGTTAGAGATGAGTGAATTGATTCTATAGAATCAAAATTCGACCACAATGTTTCTGAAAAGAGAGATAGAGAGGGAGAGAGCGATGGAGAGGGAGACCCCCACTTTCAGCTTGATAGGGAGATTGAAGCACTATTAATTCGGGTCAAATTGATTCAAGATTTTAAAATTGCATTAGGGGGTATATAAGATGAATATTTATCGATTTGGGTCTAAATTAAACATCCACAAGTTTACTCATCACTAATTGTACTCTTGTCTATGATGATAATAAGATGACTGCTGAAATTGTATTTCTATAGAATAGGAGTCATCCATGTGGCACGCGACCTAACTGACTGAGACTCAACTGGCTAAATACAAACCTGCTGAAGTTTTGGGGACTTTTCCATTTGGATGCTTTAGTACAGCCTAGCTGCAATTCTAAAGTAGTCGTAATAAATCACAGGCAAATTGTACGCTTTTTGTTTGTCAACCTGTTGTTGAGACTTGATATCACACAACCACAGCGTGAGGCCCCGTCCTCATCTCTACATTCGTCACTTTTGTTCTTTATCCCTTTGTTCTCCCGCCATACATTATTATGGTTATACATTTTATTGTAGTACATTTGTTTGTATGTTTTTCATTAGAAAACAATTCCTATTATTACATTGTTTTACAAGCTTTTGTTTCATGAAGGACTTATTTTAGTAGGTAGTCGCTCTGCTTTATTGTCTGTATTAGAATATTATTACTCCCCCTCTAGTATTCTATAAAGCTGCCCCCATGTTTCCACAAGTACAATATGGGAGCCTTTCTAGACAGGTATGTTATTTATCACAAGGATAAAACCAGCACAATGTACATTGAAATTCCAATGCAACGTCTTTGACCTTCGCCACCTGCCAGTAAAAATATGTGATGTTTGCATCGAGCATTTCTATACCTTATTTTTTCAAGTGTAGCAATTCTGATGTATACTTTTGTCCCTCACATAAAAGTATAAGGTTTGCTTTATGACTGAAGGAGGAATAATAATAATAATAATAATAATACCTGAATTCTATAGAAATGAAAAACATTCAAAATTATATCAAATTACAAAACTCTGTCAATGAGAACAAAAAGATTTTATCTAAAAAAACGTAAGACATTCTACATAAGTGCACATTATCTGTAGTGCTGTCTGGATATGAGGTGAATAGCTATCTATCTTTATTTATGATCTATTTGTCTATCTCTTATCAATACCAATTCTATCTATCTATCTATCTATCTATCTATTATCTATCTATACATTATCTATCTATCTATCTATCTATCTATCTATCTATCTATCTATTATCTATCTATCTAATATCTATCTGTCTATCTATCTATCTATCTATCTATCTATCTATCTATCTATCTCCTATCTATCTATCAATCTATCTATCTTCTATCTATCTATCTATCTATCTATCTTCTATTTATCTATCTATCTATCTATCTATCTATTCTTGGGATGAGGCTTTTTCATATGTAACATGCTGATTTATCCTGGAGGTCGCATATAATAGAATGTAGAATGGAAATCATGTAATTTCTGCTAAATGCCATTTGTTTGCATTATTCGCGTCTTGTCCCTTTTAACCACCGGGGATTAGTGTCCTATCTACCATGATGCACCAGGACTTGAATACAACAGTTTGAGACCAGTATGAATGGCCCATCTCCAGGGTTCCCAGTCACAGCATTTGAGAGTCACTGGTTCGTGTGATAAGATGGATTGAGTTTTCGGCCTCTCCAGTCTATCTCACAGTAATGGGATTGTAACGACCTAAACGATCTGGTAATTAGCACAATAAATCTGTGTCTGTAGAGCCGCCAGTAACAACTGCAAGTGATTATTCTCCCAGGAGGATTTACAAATGACTGTTAATTTGTCCCTGTTCTAATTAACATCACAAAGCGAGGAACATGTAAACCTGAGGAGGCAGCCGGTGCACCATATACTGACGGAGGCAGCCTTCAGTATGGCATGTACACTGGTATGTATCCCAGTAGTGTTACAGCCCAATACTCCAATACTAGCCTATGACTGGCAGATCAATGGGGTGGTGAACATTTTATTTTAATCTCCCATTAAACATATCCATGTTTACAGTTTTTAGCTGTGTTATAGGCTTCTATAGTACATAGCTGTTAGATCTAGTGGGTGTTTCGGCCATTTTCGCAACTGGAAGATCTTTGTATTATTCCATCCAGCAAAAATACGGATGCATTGCTGCCTCATTCACTTGAATAGAACCTGAGCCGCACGACCACTACACACTAGATCAGGGATCAGCAGCCTTCGGCACTCCAGCTGCTGTAAAACTACAGCTCCCATCATGCATACTGACTTGGCTCTTCATAGAAGTGAAAGGAGGATTCTGGGAGTTTTAGTTTCAGAACAGCTGGAGTGCCAGAGGTTGCTGATCCCTGCACTAGATTAAGCCTTCTGCTTCCACTCCGTACACTTTATAGTTGCCATTGATTACCCGATGCAACTGATTGTGGGGGCGCTGGGAGTCGGACCCCGACAGATCTGATATTAATGACTAGAGATGAGCAAAGTTCTCTAAAATTCGATTTGGCTGGTTCAACGAATTTTACCAAAAAAGTTATTTGTAAATAGCGGGTGCATTGACAGGAGAGTGAGCCGCCCCCTGTCATTGAACCCCTCAGATGGCGCGTTCATCGCTGATCGCGGCATCTGAGATAAGTATCAAAGTATTTTACTGTTTTCGAATTTAAAAAAAAAAAAAATTAAATCATACTCACCTCATCCAGTTGATCGCAAAGAGGCCGCCGCATCCAGCGTGAAATATTGCGCGGCGCATGATGACATCACGCCGGCACGAGATTTCGCGTGAGATCTTCAAGCTAGATGGCCCTGGCGGCCTCTTCATGATCAAATGGATAAGATAAGTATGATTTTTTAAATTTTTACTGCCATTTCATTCAGTAAAAATCGATTTGTTACCACAAAGCACGAGGAAATTTCGAAGCAAATTAATTTTTTTCCTGAAATTCGGATCGAACTCCACTTTGTGAACTTCGATTCGCTGAATACTATTAATGACCTATCCTAAGGAAGGGACATCAAATCTAAGTACCTAAAAATAAACCTTTAAAGAGGTTATCCAAGTTCTCAAACAGCTCCCCCATGTGCTGAGCCCCTCACAGGTAATATACTTACCCTGCTTCCCGCGCCGCTCATGGTCCCGGCACTGCCCCTGCTGCTTCTCCCTGTACACGGATAAGAACATGTGAAGCAGCCAATAGCAGGCGTGGAAGGGGACGAGCCTCCCTAGCGTCACCCGCGATGCTAGGTAGGCTCATTCCTGACCCCGCCTGCCATTGGCTGCTCCGCCCAACACTGAATGTTTTCATCCGTGTACAGGGAGAAGGAGTAGCGGCGGTGCGGGGACCAGGAGCGGCGCGGGGAGCGGGGTAAGTATATTACCTGTGACGGGCCCGGCATATGGGGTGGGGCTGTTTAAGAACTTGGATAACCCCTTTAAGTCCTTTTTAGAAAATACAGATCAAATATGTACGCACAATAAAGATCTTTTTGCAATTTTTTGTAATTTTGTTCCATTTTTGTTCCATATTGGGGTTATTAATCAAGACTGGATTTTTCTGCGCTGGTCTGGACATCCCCTGTGCCGCCATTGGGTGCACTTTATTTCTGGCGAGGCACATAACTTAGGCACATTCTCTTTCATTCCATTTTCAACTTTTTATTTACTCCAGTTTCCAGCTTGATGACCCCTGATGTGTTCTAAATTGTCGATTGTTCGGCCATATGTGTTCCATTAATTTTTTATCAAAGGATTCACTACTTTTTTGCTGTTTTTATAATGTTGCAGAAATACAGACGAAACATAGCACAAATACGCACACATGAGCTATACGACATGGAGCATGAGTTCAACCTATCGTTTTCTATGGGCAGGAACCCTATAAGGTGAACACAGCCTGGCCCTGTCAATCAACATTATGAGGGCGTGGCCAAAGGAGGGTGAATAGTGCCTCTAGGAGTAGGGGCACCACCCCCATTGCTCCTAGAGTTAATTTACATAAAATAAAAGTTCATTTTTCACAAAAACGGAGGCACATAGAAAGAAAGGACAAAGACTGCTCGCTTCAGCTGACATTACCACATGTGTAAAGTCAGTTTAATAACCATGTTCCTGATAACAGAAGCCCTTTAAGCCTTCACTGCGTGAATGGCGGGCTATAAGTATATTTGGCGCATGGGTCCGGAGTTTTCCTGATGCATGCGTTAATGCGTTCACAGAACATAATGTGAACCTAGCCTGATTTAGTGAAGTGCATGAATAGGAAACATAGAGTAGATAACTTTTACTCTCTAGGATTCCTGTAAAAGGCACTGGACGTGGTTAGGCTCATCATTAAAGTCTAACTTAAGTTTGACAAGTCCAGAGTTTAACGACCAAGATTTTAGGACTTTGTAAAACTCATAGTAATAATTAACAAAGTAACAACAACACAAAAGCAAGATCGATTGTCTGCAAGGCTCAGGTGTTACAATAGGAGTGGAGTAATAATGTTTGGGTTGGTTATAAGGATCGTACAATTTACGAGGTGTCAAGTTTAATATAATCTGCAAATCAATATAATAAGGATGAAGCATTCCCGAGCTCAGCCATAAAATAGGTGGAGAGTTTAAGGCTTAAAGGTCAGAATTTGTGATTGTCAGTAAATTGTAATACTCGTTGACGTTGTCAATCATTTCTGTAGGTCTAAAACTATAGTTGTAAAATTTTGGCTTAAACCTTTAGACCCGAGCAACGCTGAGAAACTGTTGTATGATGACCTGATGAAGGGGACCATTAAAGGCTGTAGAGATGAGCAAAATGAGCCTACAAAATTGATTTGTTAAAATCGATTTGTCCAATCACCAGGGATTATGCAAATGAAGAAGCCCTGCTTATTGAACAGTTCTGTAGAATCATTTCGCTCATTTCTGAAATGCATTTTCTCAATATCCTGTTGAGATTTTGGAGCAATCGACATTTCAATGCTAGACACTTTTTGTTTTAATTTTATTTTCTGTAAGTGAGACATTTAGCATTTTTTACGCCTCCCACAGGATCCAAACATTCGCTTCTCATTGGTATGGACACTCCTGTAATCTGATTGTTTAAAGGGGTTTAATGCTGATGACCTATCATAAGTATAGGCCATCAGTATCTTATTGGAGAGGGTTCTACACCTGGGTCTCCTTGTAGCTTACCAAGCATGGCGCCATCCATTCGATAGTGGCTATGCTTGGGATTGCAGCTCAGCCCCATTCACTTGAATGGGCCTGAGCTGCACCTAGTCCATGTGACTGATGAGCGTGAGGTCACAGGCCTAGTTCTCTAGGCCATGATCTCTTCATACAGGTGATCGGTGGGGGTCCCAGGTGTCGGACCCCCTCCAGTCACATACTAATGACCTATCATATAGATCGGCCATCAGTATCTTATTGGAGGGGGTTAGATACCTGAGTCTCCTCGCAGCTTACCAAGCGTGGCGCCATCCATTGCATAGTGGCTGTGCTTGGGATTGCAGCTCAGGCCCATTGACTTGAATGGGACTGAGCTGGACCTAAGCCATGTGACTGAGGAGTGTGAGGACACTGCCCTAGTCCTCTAGGCCATGATCTCTTCATACAGCTGATCGGTGGGGGTCCAGGTCACATACTGATGACCTATCCTGAGTATTAAACACTTGGACAACCCTTGGTTGCTTCCTACCGCAAGGTCATCACAGTCTTCCTCTGCTGCTGCGTCCATGACAATGTCTCACCACTGACTCATGAAGAAATTCACATCACAGGCTGACACAGAAAGATTACAATAAGGTGCTCAGATCCCGGTCAAACACAGCTGAAAAGTTCTACCCCGTTCCTCAATCCCTTTGTATGTCTTTCTCCTCTTTCTTCAATCCTCTCGTTGTTCACCCACAACCATTAAGCAATTATATCTGCAAACAGAGTTTACTGTTTACAGTGTGAGAGTATAATTTCCTTAACTTTGGCATTTTAACAGCAGATTGACCTTGAGGTAACTAGGATACATCTTTACCAAGTAATAAAACCGGAGACATAATGGATGTAACATTCTACCAGGCCTCATAAATGGCTCACTGTTGATTCTAAGTCAAAGGCAATTGGACAGGAGACATTCAGTAAAGAAGAAAAAGCAATTTAAAGACTCTGTTGACAAATTCTCTTTTAATTGCCCTTCTGTTTTTAACCCCTGAAGTACTAGAGAACTATGCCGTAGAATTACACCTATATGCTCAAGGGCGCGAAAGGAGTTAGAAGATTGGTCACATTCTTCTTGACCCTTCTCCTCGGACCAGCAGCAATCAACTGTTATCTGTGGAGACACCAGGAAGCAAGTCATTTTCCTGCAGTGCCACCACAGGAGAAATGAGGCATTACATGGTGTCCATTCATATCAATGGTCTGTCTGTGTAACACAGGACAGGACAGGTCCTCCAGAGCGAGAGACGCTCTTTGTAACCTCTTTCTACTATGTCTGAGAGATCCTAAACAGAGAACATTTCCTGTACATGACTATGGGGGCAGCCATCTTGCCTGAACTGGTGTTAACAGTATTTAGAGTAAAGAGATAAGCTTTACAACAGTCACATGGACCATAGGAGGAGGCTTAGCTCTCTCTGGAACTGCCATGCCTCCTGCACTTTGATTTACAGGACCAGGCAGTGTAAACGTGATCCCGCCTGGCCCTGAATTCTCCTAAAATCAATCAAATTGCAGAGAGTGCGTGGCAGTTGCAGAGAGAGCAGAGCCTCTAGGTGTAATGGTAACACCCCCTTGCTCCTAGAGCCTCATTTGCATATATTTAAACATCATTTTTCTCAGCAATGTGGACTAGGGCTGATACAATTACTCGATTGAATCGAGTACTTCGACACAAAAAAATCCTCAATGCAATTTTTTTTGCATCAAGAATTCATTTGTGTCATGTGACCATGGAGCGAGAGTAAAGTGCTTGCTATTACTCACCGCTCCGAGATCACCCGACGGCTCGCACTGCGCTGCACTTTCAGCCCCGACACATCGCGACCTGACGCTGTGTGATGTCAGAAGAAGATGAAGAAGATGAAGGAGCTGTAGAGCGGTGCCTCTACAGGAAAGGTAAGTATTTTGTTTCAATGGTGCTGGGGACATGGCTAGGAGTGGGAGCTGGTGGCACTGGGGGAACCTGGAGGCACTGGGGGGGGGGCGAGCTGATGGCACTGGGGAGACAATTGGTGGCACTGAGGGGCACCTGGAGGCACTGGGGGGGCACCTGATGGCACTGGGGGGGGGCACTCTGGTGGCACTAGGGGGCACCTGGTGGCACTGGGGGCAAGCTGATGGCACTGGGAGACAACTGATGGCCCTGGGGGGCAAGCTGGTGGCACTGGGGGGCAGCTGAAGGCACTGGAGGACACTTGATGGCACTGGGGGCAAGCTGGTGACACTGGGGGGAAGCTGATGGCACTGGGGGCGAAGCTGATGGCACTGGGACAAGCTGGTGGCACTGGGGGGACAGCTGATGACACTAGGGGGAAGCTGATGGCACTGGGGGGGAAGCTGAGGGCACTGGGGGGAAGCTGATGGCACTGGGGGAAAGGCGATGGCACTGGGGGGAGGCTGATGGCACTAGGGGGAAAGCTGATGGCACAGGGGGGCTGATGAATTTTTATAAAGAAAAACATTCTTTTAATAAGTTTTTTGTTATTTAAATACTCGATTAATCGTTGGAACCCCTTTAAATTGCACAAATCAATGGACTGTACAAACAAGTTACTGCACAGTTACATCTGAATGTTTGCCCCAAACACATGGCTGTGTGATTAGTTTATATAAGAAATCCAGTGCTGTTTACCCATCATGAATCCTGTGCTGAGTGACAATGTGACACCGACATAAACACTGTACGTGGTCCGTTAACATCAGCGACAGCCGGAATGAGCAGAGGTGACACAGCGTGTGATGGGATGGTGATCGATTGTTTGTGTAGAGGTGTGTCATGTCACTGTACACAACATGAAGACTACAGCGGAGTAAAGGTTATGCTCGGAGCTTACATTGCAGCTTTTGTTACAGTAAAGAATCATCATTGCCGCGTACAATAAAATCTGCATAGTTTATCAAAGCTTTGGTTACAGTTTAAACACAAGCACCAGACCGCGCTGGTTCCAGCAGGGGCTCACCGCCATCATAAATATTTTCAGGCTGCTTGAAATAAGTTACATTGTTGCAGTATTAGTTGTATCATTGTCATGGCCGTTGATCAAAGTGATCTTTCTGGGGCCAGATTTTTCAAAAGGAGTATCCCTTTAAGAAAATGTATCGCCAACTCAACCGGGAAGGTGATGAACTTGTCATTGGTGGAGGTCCCACACGTCCATGATGACCTTCCTGGCAAGATGTTCAATGGTAAATCTGTGTCCATGAAGGATACGTGTTTGGCCCATGTGTCCGTTTTTCAGCCTCAATATGTCTTCCCTATTTCACCAACACAGCTAGGCAGAAAATGTATTTCCAGAACATCCACAGGCAGACCAACACGGAAACAGCATACCTTTGAAGGACACCTGTGAACTAGAACCTATTGCTCAGGCACCTTCCCTTGCCTTAAGTACTCCAAGATGGCCATCCCTTGGCTGGAGAAGATTAGGGGGTTGCACATGCTAGCTTTGTAAGTACCAGATGTAGTGTGCGCATGGCCCTATGGGCACAGATAAAGCAGGCCGAAGTTCATGGAGGAGAGGAACACTGACATTTTACTCCAGCTACTTGCCCTGCCAGCAAGTCATAGTTAATGTGTAGTTTCCCTGTAGCACCACCTCAGGTGAAATGAAGCATTACACAGTGTCCATTCAGGTCCTGTAGAGCAGAAGGCACTTTCTGTAGACCTTCTTCACTGTGGCCAAGAGGAAGGGATCCTGAACAGAGCATTAGCCCTCAGTTTATTGAGACAAAGCAGCTCTTCTATGACATCCATATGCCCTTATAGGACCAATGGTCAGGCTTTGTCTACATTTGATGACCCCTTCCATTTCTAGGTAATGCTACAGACTCTCGTCAATCAATTTATCAATGGTGGAGCTGCTTTATGGTTAGTTGTTCTGATGGACCAACACTTTTTAATAGTCTGAACCATCACAAAATCCCAATGATCAAGAACGCAATGTTGAAAATCTAATATGACAAATGACTTTTAGGAAAGATATTCCCTTGACATGTAAACACGGGTCAAAGCGTGTGCATGTGCAGTCATTTGTGAAGAACTGACAGCCTGAGATCCAGAGATCTGCAGTAAGTGCAGCCAAGTTCATATCTGTCACCCTGAGTGCATGGGATTCTGACACAGACACGTATTACTGTGTGCATCTATCTACTTACACAAGGCTCCATTGACCACATCTTGGAGAATGAGAGGCTTCTTGCTCATGGTGACCCAATTTTACCCAAGGACCTACTCCTGACAGGCCTTGCATACTGGCACAGCATTGGGGTGGCCGTCGCTCTCGATGCTCCCTCTCCTCCTGCATTGACTGTGGGCCTCCTATGTCACCTGCAGCCAGGAGCGGATTGGCCATAAACCTTAAAGGGAAATTTCCCGGTGGGCCGATGCCCGGGGTGACCTAAGCCCTCCTCACAGCCGGCCAGTGGAAGTTTTTGGGGATGTATTTTCTGCTGCTGGCAGTATTTTGTGATGGACTGTGGTATTTGTCTCTGTTGGGGTGGTATAATGTGCCACAATATGGTATTGCTTGCCCTGCCTTCAATCAGTTTGGACCTGACTACAACACAAGGCCACTCTTGGTATTTTTTCCAGGGCCACTTTAAGTTCCCAGTCCGTCCCTGCCTGCAGCTGTCTTTGGTCCCCAAGATCCCATTTACTAACCCTTCTGTGTCACACCCCCAGCTGAGGATGCTGTGTTCAGAACTACTCCACCACTTTGGGATCCAACCCTACAGCTAAAAATAAGCACAAAAGATTTTCATTTACTGAATGTAAAATTCACTGATGGCAAGTAAAGAACCTAAAAATGGTGAGGGATGGAAACCCAAAGTATATTAGAAAGTTGCAGAAAGCATTATAAAATTAAGTAGTAATCCTCATTTAAATGATAATTTCTTCAGCTATATGTATGTTCTAACATCTTCCTATTTACTGTTTTTTGGGGGATATTGGGGGCAAATTCCTAGGAAAAGAAGGGCAATCACACTGCAGCTAATTTCTAATGGCTCTTTAGCCTATATTCAAATCTAAATCCCTGTTAGGCTACCTTCGCACTTGTGGTAGCCTTTTCCAGCAGACTGTTCTGGCGGGGGAACAGCCTGCCGGATTTGTGCTACCTCACTATAATGGGGGTGGGCTGAAGGTCTGGCTGCAGCACGGCAAACATGCCAAGAGGCGGCCAGAAGAAAACTACCGCATGCTGCAGTTTTATTCCAGCTACCTCTCAGCATGACCATAGACCTTACAGGGAATTTTCTCGATGGGTCGATCCCCACAGGCCACCTAAGCCCTCTTCACCGACGGTAGCTGGGTACATACTACTGGGGGCACTATAGGGGTCATAATTAGAGGAAGTCCAGGCAGCATGCTGAAGGTAGGGCAGTCTTGGTGCTGTGGGACACATCTCACCACCTAAGCCCCCTGCTCCATATTCATATTAGAGACAACTGGAGGAGGACAGAAAATGTTGTCTGTCAATGGCCATCACAGAAGGACAGCTTTTGGGGAAATATTTTGTGCTGCACTTTGGTATATGGCTCTGCTGGGATGGTATTCTGTGCTGCACTATGGTATTACTGACCCTGCCAATTTGTACTGGCCACCTTCTGTCAATTTCAACCCCACAATTTGGGGCCACTTTTAGTTTTTTTCCAAGGCCACTTTAAATTCCCAGTCTGCCCCTGATTACGATAAGTATATTGACAGTGTTAATGATATCATGGCTTTATACTGTCTGCAGCCTACGCCTACATTTGACATTATGATGTATGTACCATGACTGGTACTATTATATATGCACTACAGAAAAAGGCCCATCATGTCTGCTTACTACAGACCCTGAAATACTCAGGACCCAAGTAACAGTATCCCCTACAAAGTACAGAGCAGATCTGTGAACGACCACTGGAGTTTGCGGTATGGCAGACATGATGCCTTTGAGACAGGGACCATTAGTAACATTGTAAATCTGTGCAATTTATTAGAATTCTTGGAAATACAATATTTGATGTGGTCTACGCAGCCCTAAAGTTTTCGAATTGCCTGAAGCTAGGAATGTTTCTGTCGCATCCTCCTTTTCATATTAATAATAGGCAGTGTCTGGACCCTCAGTATGTAACTTGGTCTTCAAATTCCAGACTGGTGACATTCATTGTGCAAGAAAATGGAGCTTCACGGAAAAAAACACATTATTCCTGCAGAAAACAAAAGAAAAGGACAAATCTGAATGACGTGATTTATAAAGTCTCACCGAGCATTGTGTACAGTAAGAAACAAAATGGGGAAATGTAGCACGTTGCAGACAGTCCAGAATGGAGAACACTTTTGTAACATAGTAACAACTGGTTCCTGGAAGACGCTGGTTTTCAGGTCTCATCGCTGAGGACACTTAAAGAGATCTAATATGGCAATTATTTATCTTAGCTCTTTAATTCTGGGACTTTAATGCACATCTCATCCATCTCCTCCACTGGGAAGTAATTGCAGTTACGATGTCCAAACATTCTCAAATAATAGCAGTATGTTGTGCTACAATGTAACTGGGGAGAACTCAATGTTCTCTTAACATCAATGACCGCCTTCCAAAATATATAAACTGAGAATGGAGAGAAGCGCAGATAGGTCGGACCGCTGGGAGGAAGAGAGATAGTAAAGAAGATTATGCTCACCTTGAGGAACAAAACAAGCATGATGGGCTGCAGCCCTGAGAAATCAGAACCCAATCAGGCCGACTGTGACGATGCACTGTAGATAAGAAAAGGCTCAGGCGAGCTGCTCGTATCGGTAGAAAGACTGCGGTACAGGTGAGTTTTTATTATAAATTTTTTATTATTTTTTTATTTAGAGATGAGCGAATCTATTCACCGATTCGTTGAATCGTATCGAATCTTGGAAATTTTTAGCTGCGAAGTGAATCCGAATATTAGTTGATTCGCTTCGGCTTTGTGCGCATTCACTACGTAGTTTGTCCTATAAATGATACGCTATTGCTACATATAAGTTACTGTTGCGTACGAATTCAATTCATTAGCGAAATTTTACTTTTAGTTCGTTTATCGTTTGCAAAAGCCTGGGAAGAAAGCAGTCACCTGACCTAGTGGGCAGGGCTTGCTCTGATTGGCTCAGGCTCGGTAAGCCAGTGACGCATCACTTCTGCTGCGACTGCTGAGACGAGCAGAAGCACTGTGTGTGAAGTTCTGAGACTCTGATACCTGTTTTGTGATAATTGGGGTGTAATTGTTCTGGGAATCCATATTACACATATCAGGGATACTGCAGGGCAAGTGCAGGGCCTGTTCAGGGCTAGTAATTAATCAGGCAGGGAGAGAGAGACAGGGAGAGATAGGGAGAGACAGGGAGATACAGGGACAAAGACAAAGAGCAGCTGCAGGGCCACAGAGTGAATTGAAAAATGTCTGGAATGGATAAGCAAAAGGGGTCCAGTTCCAGCCAGACCTCGAGCTCTAAAAAAAAAAATGAGAAGGTGGCACAGGGCAGAAGTGCCAAAGGACCTGTAGCCGGAGCATCTACTAG
The DNA here is from genome assembly GCA_900303285.1 of Rhinella marina. Taxonomy (NCBI): domain Eukaryota; kingdom Metazoa; phylum Chordata; class Amphibia; order Anura; family Bufonidae; genus Rhinella; species Rhinella marina. Next base: position 349,670 of record ONZH01009270.1, on the reverse strand, counting down.
TAGTATTTGCAATACTTGGCCGTTGTTCCACCAGGCGCACCAAGGCGCCAAATTGTAGTGGAGAAAGTGGATGAGGTAGTGGAATGGATGGCACGCTCATCTCAGTCTCAGCCGGATGATCTGCTGTCATCTGCTGATACAGTATCCATATAAAGCCAGGGGTTAGACTCAGAGCGTTCCTCCTGCTCCACCATTCCTCTCCGGCAAAGCCTGTCATATTCGTACGCACTTTGTACGCTTATGCGTACGTGTTCAAAGAGGTTGCGTACCTTTTTACCTGAACGTTCGTTATTAGTGCGCGAATGTTCGCTAAAAGCTATATAATTACGTATATTATGTACGCAAATTAAACGAATCTATTCGTCGAATATACGAATCTTAGGAAAAGTTTGGCGAATGTTCGGCGAATAAATTTTGCATGATTCGCTCATCTCTAGTTTTATTATTTTATTATTGGTAAAATTACACGTTTCAGGGCTGGACAGGCCCCTTCCTCAGATTAGAACCAATATGAAACGCGTAATTTTACCAATAATAAAACAATTAGCACAAAATTAATTAAGTACAACTTCCCAAGCAAAAGCTCATAGACATAAACACCAAAAAACAAAGCTGGAAAGGTAAATAATCAATAAATCTTTATTTATAAAAGTATCATAAAATTACATGATTAAAATAAATCTCTGGTGGTCAATGAATACAGAAGGCACATGGCCCAAGCAGGGAATACAAGCGGACGAGAGTGGTAAGTAATTATAGTGGATACAACCAGGAGAAGTAAGATAGATAAAGTGCAAGTGCCAATAAGCATGTCCATACTCGATAAATAATTCACCAGTTAGGACCAAACATTACATCACATAGCAGGGTGTAGCGGTTGGTATGGTGCATTTACACTTATACTATGTGATATAATGTGTGGTCCTAACTGGTGACTTGTTTATCGAGTATGTTTATTTTAGGACATGCTTATTGGCACTTGCACTTTATCTATCTTACTTCTCTTGTTTGGACCTATGTATTAGTTTTGATGTATCCACTATAATTACCACTGCCGTCCGCTTGTATTCTCTGCTTGGGCCATGTGCCTTATGTATTCTTTGACCACCAGAGATTTATTTTAATCATGTAATTTTATGACATTCGTATAAATGAAGATTTATTGATTATTTACTTTCCGGCTTTTTGGTGTTTATTACAATAATAAAACAATACTGCCATACTCACCTCTACCTATACGACGAGAAGCGTGCCTGAGCCTTCTCTTCTCTACAGTGGTTCCAGAATAAATAGGGAAGAACTTTTCAAGCCCTGTACTCCAGAACTCTGGTTTCAAAAATGTCCCAGAAAAATAGGAATTTGCCACTTTTCGGGCAAAGATTTTGCAACATTTGCATTTTTTTTCAGTGGGTGGGAAAGTGGTGGTGATTAGCCTGCCAAAATGTCATGATCGATGTAAAAAATGAAAATCAGACATCACAAAGCTAGAACCAGCCCTGTACCTCACATGGATCCAGAGATCTCCACATTCACTGCTCTAATTGCTCTGCTAGATTATCCTGAGCCTGGCAGCTCAGGGGACATGTCCTTTCTGCTGCAGCTCTCTCCCTATAACTGCTACAGCTTTTAACATGATATATGGCTAGTGGCAGTTGAAGATTTAAACTGAGCACGTGTGACCAGCTCAGTGAGATGGACAAAAAAAAAGGAAAAAAAAACAAACAGCAGGTGGCGCTATACAGATACATTTTATTGAATAACTCACTGGCGATTCTAAATCTTCAATTCCATGCAATTACAGAAGTATTCATGATATTCTCAGTTAGTTTTGGGTCTGATTCAGTTGACTTCAGTCACTGCACCTGCACAGGGTGCCCTTGCTATCCGGCAGTGCAAGGAAACTGCAGCACCAGTCTACAAACTAAATGATGGAGTGCAGCACTGCCCCCTTCAGGATCGATGAGGGTCCCAGACTTCGGATCCCTACTAATAATACATTGATGGCCTATCCTAGCAATATGCTATCACTTTATGGGATGGCAATGCCCCTCTGCCAAGTAAGACCCTACTGCTGGTTCAGATTACATGGCCCCCAACTGTAACCAATCTGTAATGGGTCCCGCAGAGCAAGAAGTCTTCACTGTAGCAGGGTGTCGAGTTGGGACCCTCTTCTTTATCATTTCTGGCAGAATAATTTCCGTCAGGGTTTATTTCATTACAGGGTCTATTAATGAAGGTCAATGGGGAATGTTTCATTCTGAGCACAGTATTATTCCATGAAGGTGCTATTAGCGCTCAGTTGTTACACATCGCTTATTACTATGGCCCGTTTTGCAGCGTGTTTTTTTCTTTTGACAGCGCAGGAATGGTATTTCAGGAGTCACAGCAGAGGCCCACAGATCGGAATGGCTTTTCAATCAGGTTTTGACATGCAGACCACCCAAAGGATCTCGCAAAGGGGATCCGGTTACAGAAAATTGGTGAGATTTTCCCTCTGCCTGTAAACAGATGGTTTAATACGGGAGAGTATTTGAAACTTCATTTGGAAGGTGTTTACGCGCCCCTGTCTGTTCCTGCTTCGCAGTGATTCCCGGGAGGTTACCATTGGGACTGCGTGCTAGGAATTCGAAAAAGGGGACAATGGGTGGTGCTGAAAGGGTTAAGAGCGCAGGGGGGCTGTGAGATCAGATGAATGGGTTTGAGCTAAAATAATAATTTGCTTGCTGTTAATATATTATTATTGGCCATGTCGGACGAATAGGTTTTCAATGTTCAATGCTTTGAATGTGGTCCGCAAAATAATTTCTTCAGATCGGTCCGAAATCTAATTTTATCATATCAAATGTTATTTCATTGAGACAGAGGGGGCACTTAAATATAATTGCATTGCATCGACCGCTCCCGGCTCATGTAATGGAAAACATCTCTGCAAATAAAGCGGCCGTCTGCTGCGCAATTTTATGGATTCCTGGCTTAAACTGGCATTGAACAGTAATTGGCCATACAGTCAAAAAAAGGATATGAGATATGACATGTGCAGAGTTTGGTTTTCATGGTTTCAGAGATTATGATATCAGTGCCATAGAGAACTTTCCTGGAGATTTATGTAATTAATACCCACATTATTTCCAACATTTTCCCATTTTCTTGGCAGAGAGGTTCTGCAGCAGCTGGAACCACAGTCATAATAGGAAGCCCCCTGACCTCCAGTGCAAAAGACACAAGAGATTCCAGCTTCAGTCATTTGTTATGCCTTTGCCTATAGCATTTAATAATTATGTTCCAGCTGCTGCAGAACATCTTTAAAAAGTCAAATGTTTTGAATGGATTCATGGATGTGCACCCCTCCTGATTTTTTCTTCACAAACAGGGAGTTTACTACAGTGTATTTGCATAATATGACAACTCGGGTGTGTCTTTCCTTATAACATTGCATCACGCTGTTCCTCTGTTATTCCACTTGAAAATGTATGACTAACTGGGTGTTACCAGTTGGTGTGTCCCTCCACACTCTGGCACTGTTCAATAACTGCTCACATTGTCAGATAGTTTAGGTAGACATGTCCTTTGACAAAGGGAACGGCCCAGCTATCAATGTATTCATAACTTTCTAGCAGGGGCACAACGTAGAGCTACAAGAAAAGATGCTACAAATACATAACTACAAGTATTCACTAAAACAGACAAGCCAGGCAAAGTGAAAGGTCCTCTTTAACCCCTTCCCCTTGTACAAATTTAGGGTCTTAGTAACTAAGCAAATTAATAGTTAATTGGTGTAGGGTTTATATTTTTATTAGTGTGTCTCATAGAGAGATGTTCATCTACATAACTCCCGTTAATGAAATATGACTCAGATACTGTATTTTTCAGACACACCAGACCATAAGACGCAGCTAGGATTTAGAGGAGGAAAATAAGAAAAAATATTTTTCATCAGACCTTAGATCAGACCCTCAATCTTCATCAGACCTCAGATTAAACCCCTGATCTTTATCAGATCTCAGATCAGACCCGTCTTCCACATACCCCTAAATCAGACCCCAGTCTTCATTAAACCCCCAAATCAGACCCCCAGTCTTGATCAGAGCCCCAAATGGGTTCTGAATCTTCATCAGACCTCAGATCAGACCCCCCTCCCATCTTCATCAGACTTCAGATCAGACTCCCAATCTTCAACGGACCTTCAAATCAGACCCCAGTCTTCACTAGACCCCCAATCTTAATGAAAACCCCTAAATCAGTCCCCAATCTTCATCAGACCTCAGATCAGACCCCCTGTTTTTAACAGACCTCAGATCAGACCCGCAATCTTCAATAGACCACCAAATCAGACCCCAGTCTTCACTAAACCCCCAAATTAGACCCCCAATCTTAATGAAAACCCCTAAATCAGTCCCCAATCTTCATCAGACCTCAGATCAGACCCCCTGTTTTCAACAGAGCTCAGATCAGACCCGCAATCTTCAATAGACAACCAAATCAGACCCCAGTCTTCACTAAACCCCCAAATTAGACCCCCAATCTTAATGAAAACCCCTAAATCAGACCCCCAATCTTAATCAGACCTCAGATCAGACCCCCAATATCTTATTCAGACTCCCAATCATCAAGAGACCTCAGATCAGACCCCCAAATCAGCTCTACATTCCTCATTAGACCTCAGATCAGACATAAAATAAGTAATAAGTATGAATTTACCTCTCCTACTCTGGGCTGCACTGTGACCTGATGCTTTATGCCGTCAGGACACAGCACAGGAGGAGACCAGGGAGCGGTGAGTAAAGCCAGCACCAGGAGTGCTATATTCACCATTTTTCTACTCTATTGTATACTAATGAGTGCTTCCATAATTGAAGAGTTAATTAGTATTCGCATCATAAGACACACTGCTATTTTCCCCATACTTTTTGGGGAAAAAGTGAGTCTTATGGAGCACAAAAATGTGTGTTTTTTTTTTTTTTTAAAAATATGCTGTAATATAACATGGAGATTGTTTCATTCTTTCTTTTCTAAAGTAAGAAGTCCCCCAAAGTGTAAATGTTTCCATAGGAAAGTTTATGAAACCCTCCTGGTGCAAACACTTTCTCTCCTTTCTAATAACTGTATAATTGACCAAATGTTTGCATGGGACGCACCAGCGTCTTTCAGATAGGGATGGGAAAGTTGTATAAATGTTTGTCTTAGATGTATAAATCGTTTATGAAGGAGTATTCGAGCAGTATAAATGTTTGTTCAGGGCGCACACACAGGTTTAGCAGGGTGAGGGATATTATTGCTTAAGCTTCAGATGATATTCCAGATACAGGGATACAGAGTGACTGTATTCAGGATATCGTGATAATTCCATAAAAGCAAATTTATTTCACGCTGCTCCTATATTCTACAGCACAGGTGACATTTAAAGAGGTTTTCCATCACATACAATGGGGGCAGATCGCTGGGATTTGCACCCATTGTCAGATAGGTGCGGGTCCGAGAGGTGGTACAATGAGAATGGAGTGGGGAAATTAATGGAGGGCGCAGGGTGCTCCATTCATTTCAATGTGGCCGCCGAAAATAGCCGAGTACTGGTTCGGATTAAATGAATGGGAGCAGGGGGGCGCACGTATGGGAGCGGCGAGGAGCAACGCTTAGTGGGGTCCTCCAGCCACAGCTCTCCCCGCCTCTCCCCCTGGGTCCTCCAGCCACAGCTCTCCTTGTAGGTGCGGGTCCCAGAGGTGGACAATGGGGGCATATCCTAGGAATATGCCTGCATTGTATGTGATGGGAATACCCAGTAATAAACTTAAAGGGGTATTCCAGCTGTAGCAAATACCGTCCAGGAGGTACTTCATTCTAGCAATCGAGTCCAGTGGTGGCACTTCCAATGGTCAGCTAGTGAAGGCACATTTTTAGCAACTGGAAGGTCCCTTTAAAGTGAATATCCACCATTTACCACTATGTGATTTTTTTAGGCTCAACATTCTGTTCTGATCAATGGATTTAAAGCTTCATCTTTCAGATACAAATCACAGGCAAAAACATGGATTAAAGGGGTGCCCTACTATTACACAGCCTATTCATTTTACTGATCGTAAAAAAAATGAAAAAATATTTGCCAATTACAAGCTGTTAAAATGCTCTAGTAAAGAATAATGACATTTTATCATAGAGTATGCCGTCACCTGGTGGTCACAGAGTATACTGTAGCAATGGACCTGCTCATCTACCAAGATCAGTGCTGCGGTCACACATGCTCAATAACTCTATGCATAGTGATCCTGTATTCAGTGCAAGGCATTCAATAGACGTAGCTTTCTGCAGGGACGTGAGACATTTTTATTAGCTCCTCGGCAGTGATCACAGTGAAGAAAGATATTTCTATTGGATGCCCTGCAGTAAACAGAGGATCACTATGCAGAGGCCTGGCTATGAGGAGGGTGACTGAGTATGTGTGACCATCAGCACTCAGCTAAGTAGATGGACATGCTCACTAGGTGGCACAGTGCTGTAAGAGAAAATGTCATCATTTCTTACTGGACAATTTTATTTTGTTTTAATATGCTTCATTTTTATGATCTATAAAATGAATATGACATGTAATGGGGGACAACCCCTTTAAATGATAAAATTCTGCTTCAATAGGAACAGCTTCGGTACGTATAAAAACATACTGTTTTATAACCAAGTTTAATGCAAGATTATGCTGACAGCTCCCTCTAGTGGTGGCAGCAAGTATACTACATTTCATAATGAAAGGAATTTGGTACCCACTACCCAGCTCTCTCTCCAAAGGTCCTGTAGCATTTGTGTGACTTGTCACTAGAGTTGAGCAAACTGAATACAATGAAGTGGAATTCAATCCGAATTTCAAGCTAAATTAGATATGCCGTGAAGCCCAATTTCCTCGTGCTTCGTGGTAGCAAATTGATTTAACCTGAAATAGTGTAAAAAAAAAACAAAAAAACATCTTGATTGAAGATCTTAGCCGAAATCCCGTGTGTGGTGAAGTATGCCGTGATGATGTCATCTTGGGCCGCGCAAGATTTCACACCAGATCTTCAAGCAAGATTGGGGTGGCTGGTCCGTCGTGAGCTAATGGAGGCGGTAAGTATGTTTTAACTTTTTTTTTCTGTTCATTTTATACTGTTTTTACTCTCAGATGCTGCAATCATGTATGAACGCGGCATCTGAAGTGTACAATGATGTGGAGCGGCGTTATCACAGCTCCCTGTCATTTCAAAAGCTACTTCCAAAGAAATGCGCTTCGTGACAAAGTAATTCATCAGAAAGCAAATAAAATAAAAAAATTCGGCAAAGCAGCCAAATCGAATTTTGAAGAAATTCGCTCATCTCTATTTGCCCCTATATGCCACTGGGTGCAAATTTTTACCTTTGTGTCTTTTTAGCCGTATAAGAGCTGCTTGTAATGAGGTCCAGGTTGTCACTATCCCTAAGATCTATTCTGGAGTACTCAATCACTATCCACCCACTGGCGTTTTTCATATAGTGAAAGACAGAATACTGATTAATACTTTTATTACTATTCAGTATCATTTCTTACTGGGTTAATTTACTGTCTGTAGAAACAATACAAAGTTTAATATGGTGGTAATACAGATTTAAAGAGGACCTGTCCTCTCTCCAGGGGTGCACCACCAATGAGGCCAGGTGAAGCGATTGCATCAGGCAGCACCAAGTAGGGGCAAGAGGTTAGGTTAGGTTAAGAAATTGGCATTGCGGAGGGGGGGGGGGCGTTTCATTTTTCACATCAGGCAGCAGAAAGGCTAGGTGCACCCCTGCCCCTCTCCTGACATGTCTTTTTTAAGAACTATTTGAATTCCCCATGTAATAACAATTCTGGAGCATCTATTCTTATGACTCTAATTGTGTCATTCCTCTATTATTCCTTCTAGAAACGATGAATGAATTACTAGCAGTCTGCAATGTGTTACCAATTGGTCTTACCTGCGCAGTCTGACACTGGTAGCAACAATTGGAGAATGTCTGACTGTGCAGGGACACACCCAACACTGGTAACACCCAGACTGCTTGCAATTGATTTATAACTTACAGAAGGAATAATAGAGGAATGGCACAACACAGAGTCATAAGAATAGATGGGGAATGCAAGTAGTTACTAAAACAGACATGTCAGGAGAGGTGACAGCTCCTCTTTAACCAGCTACATATGAAAGAAGAGTGAAGGGATCTTTATAAACATTGTATCAATGACATAGCCTGTTGCCTGGTAACAGTATTGTTATTACACTAAGAGAAACATTTCAGATAACTGTTACATTCCAGAGCGGATCACAAAGGGTCTGCGTGTGTCTAAAGAACAGAGAATCGAATTGTATAACATGGGATTTGTATAACATTGTGTGCTCGAACTTTACACAGCGCGGCCGAGTTTTCTTTCCTATAAAAGGAAACCAGATCAGACAATTTAACACAACAGAACTCCCCATCTGGATTTTATTTCCTTTGGTAAATTATTTAATCCACTGTTCAATATGTATAACGTGTGACTACACAACATGAGTCAAACACACATCTCAGACTGTGGTATGCCAAGCTGCTGGTGATATCACTGCTTAAAGGGGTCACTGGCAATTAAATGCTTTCATTTTTCAACTAATTTTATTGTATTTTGCCAAATGACACATATCTCTTTATAAATGATGTGCGTCCCACGACCCCTTGTGTGCAGCTTCACTGGGAAGCTGGAGGGAGAAAACAAAAAAATTACAAAAAAAAACTAAAACAAAAAGAAACAGAGATGCTAAAGTTTTGTCAGTGATATGCATGGCTTCTAAGTGGAGGGTCATCCAAAATCCTCTGATAGGCAGGGGTGTAGTTTAACTACCATAGTGGCAGACCATGTGACCAATGGCGTACATAGAGAAGTAAGGGATCAAATCAGGCCCCCCACACAGGACAGAAGGCTTTCCACCTAAACCCTTTTCAATGACCCTTGGGCCATTTTTTCCACTGCCTCATTTGCTAAAAGTTGTTCCTTTAGAGGGTAGAGTCCTGACCAAGTTTTCCCCTCCAGTGGAAGAGGAGATTATCCCAACTAAGACCGGGCCCCCCTCTTGTCCTGGGCCCCATAGCAGTCACATGGTCTGCTGTTATGGTAGTTACGTCCTTGCATGTGACAGCAAATGAAGCAGTGGAAAAAATGGCCCAAGGGTCATTGAAAAGGGTTTAGTCAGAAACCCTTCTGTCCTGTGTGGGGGGCCTCTTTTCATCCTTGCTATGGGGCCCTTACTTCTCTATGTACACCATTGCCGATAGGTGTACTTTTACCATAATCATGGGTCCCAAAACTGCAGCAGAAGTCAACCCAATTTCCGACCACTATAGTCTATTTCTTATGGGATGATTTGCAAAAAACCTAATAGACCTTACTGGTAATATGTCCTGCGAGTGCATGTTTTATGGGGATGGAAGGTGGAATCTCAGAGCGTGGACTCTGAAGAATCTCAGTCCAGTACTGGGGTCATCCCAGATCAGACTCCACTTCTCTATGGAGAGCATTGACCTGCATAGGGCAAGGGTGGATTGTCCATAGACCTTACAGGGAAATTTCCCAGTGAGCCGATGCCCAGGGGGCCGCCTGAGCCCTTCTCACGGCCGGCCAGTGGAAGTTGTTGAGGATGTATTTTGTGATGGACTGTGGTATTTGTTTCTGTTGGGTGTTATAATGTGCCACAATATGGTATTGCTGGCCCTGTCCTCCATCAGTTTGGACCAAACTACAAAATGGGGACACTTTTAGTATTTTTTCCAGGGCCACTTTATGTTCCAAGTCCGCCCCTGTCCACAGTAAACTAGGAAGAAAGATCTGCTCTGTGAGGGGACTCTATTCTTCAGCAGTGTTTCTTATCTGGTATGGAAATAAAGCACACAGTATGAAACAGCTAGTGACTCCCCTATCTTGTAATAGATGGATGAGAATGTTAAATCACCACAGAGGAGCTTTCATTTTTGTTATAGGACCCCAACTTTTCCCTGCTGTGAGACTAGAAAATGTGCCTGAAATGTGTGAGTAAGGGCTCATTCAGATGACCATAGTGTTTTGAGGATCCATGCAATTTGTGGACCGCACATGACTGGCACCATCATAGAAATGATCATAGACAGTATTATTACTGTCAGATGCTGCGATCACCTAAGAACGTGGCAGCTGAGGGGTAGAATGATGGAATGATGGAGGGCGGCGCAATAGCTGCTTCTTGTCATTGCATCCACTACTTACAACTTACCCAACCCCCCCGAATCAGTCTACTCTTAGGCTGTGTCTGGCATCCCTATCTCAGTAGGCTGCAATACTAGACCCAACCAATGAAAAAGAGTGGTGCTGTTTCTGGAAATGAGCAGACCACTTTCTCTAATCCTGGACACCACTTTATACAGGACAAGGGACCATTTTGCATATGACTGATGTATGTATGGCTGGACTGTGAAAAGAAAAAAGTGATTATTCCTTTGTGACCGTGGCTGTGAATATCTCTACATGGCAGTAATTACAAGCGGCAATTACACTTCAAGGGTTTGATGAGTGATGTCTTCAGAGAAGTTCTTCCAGCATTTCTTTCAGGACCTGTCATAACAATCGCGGCACAGTGACATTTCTAATTTATTTGTAAAGATGTGCTGGGGCTTTCTGATGGTTCCTGGCGTTTACTGCTGCTGTGAGGTTTACATTGTAAGGACTAAAACATTTAGCAAACACTGGTAGGAATCACAATATTCTATCTATCTATCTATCTATCTATCTATCTATCTTTCTATCTATCTCATATCTATCTATCTAATATCTATTCTATCTATCTTTATCTCTATCTATCTATCTATCTATCTATCTATCTATCTATCTATCTATCTATGTATCTATCTATCTATGTTTATGTTGGTAAAAGTGGAAATATTTACATCTTGCTCAATGTTCTTCAGAAACTCATAAATACATTGATAAATATCCCTCTATAGAGATCTGAATCCTCTGAATCTCTTCATAATACATGATAAGACTGGCTGCTTGCAGACACCACTAGAGGGAGCTCAGAGCATAGAAATGTATACCTGAACTTATATCTGTCTATTTTATATCTATCTATCTATCTATCTATCTATCTATCTATCTATCTATCTATCTATCTATCTATCTATCTATCATTTATCTATGTGTCTATCTATTATCTATCCATCATATATATTTATTATATAAATTTTAATCACTGAAAAACATTTCAACTTTCGATCAACGAAGTTTTCAAAAATTCGATTTGGCAGCTTCGCCAAACTTCGACAAGAAATTTGAATTACTTCATAACGAATTGCATTACATTATATGGAGGGGGAGCAATGACAGGGAACGGCGATCACGCCGTCCCCATCATTTAACCCCTCAGATGCTGCATTCAACACAGATTATGGCATCTGAGAGTCACATTCAGCCTATAAGGGGGTAAAAATTGCATACAAAAAAATACATTTTCCCTTCATCCATTTGATTGCGGGGAGGCCATCGCAGGCATCTTGATTGAAGAAAACGAGCCAATATTTGTGCGCGGTGACGTGATGACATCACCACGTCCTCACGCTGGGCTGATGTAATCACGGATTAGGTGAGATAGTGACATCAGACTGCGTGTGCAAGAATCGGCACGTTTTCTTCAATCAAGACAACGGCCTCTCCGATATCAAATGGATGAGGTGAGTATGGTTTTTTTTTTTACCTCCATTTCAGGAAAAATTGATTTGTTACCACGGAGTGCCAAGAAATGCGGATTTGTGGCGAATCTAATTTTTCCTGAACTTTAGATCAAATTCTACTTCGATTTGCACAGCACTAATTATAACATTGTGGCAAACCAACAGGACAACAAAGATATCTGTGAGGCTGAAGTATTCCGTGTCCGTTCCATTTTTTTGCGGCCCTTATACGGGGATCCATTCACTTCGACGGGGCCCCAAAAAACGGAAATGATTCCGTGTGCATTTCGTTTCCATATGTCCGTTCCGCAAAAAAATAGAACATGTTCTATTCCTGTCTGTTTTGCGGACAAGGACAGGCATTGTTACAATGGATCCGCAAAAAAATGGATGTAACACTGACATCATCTGTTTTTTTTTTGCGGATCCATGTTTTGCGGACCGCAAAATATATACAGTCATGTGCATGAGCCCAAATGCGGACAATAATAGGACATTTTCTATTTTTTTGCAGAACAGACATATGGAAATGCACATGGAGTAACTTTCTTTTTTTTGTGGACCTATTGAAATGAATTGTCCTGCATATGATCTGCCAAAAAAACCGAAGGGTCAAGGAAAAAAAATACGTTTGTGTGCATGAGCCCTAAAAGAAAAAAGCATGTCACCACAGAAGGAGATTTTTTAACTTCATAAGTGACGTCTCTTGTATACAGTCTTCTTCTCCGCTCGTGCCGCTGGTTCTTCTGGCCAGAACATGTTCTGAACAGATGCAGCTTAATGAAGGCACCACGGATGGTCCCTGTGGGGGGCACTTTATTACTGGTCTCTTCTGCCCAAGGGCTACTTCTATTGTATAATTTTGTCACTCAACAGTTTACAAAAAAACATCCTTTAATGAAATCGCGAGAGACACCAACAAAGTGTTTAGAGGAATTTGCAGCATTTGCTGAACTGAATTGTGGAAATAAAGCCTGGAAACAGAGCAGAGCAGACCGCAGCATGCGCAGTCCTGGAGGCTGGAGCCGCTCCCTGAAGCATTCGTTCAGGATCTGCATGGGATGAATAATAATGTGCTCAGAAGAGGAATGATTTTATCCTTTGCAGTGTCTGTTTGCCGTATGCACTGGAAAAAGCACCCGACACCAGGGATGGACTGGGAACTTAAAGTGGCCCTGGAAAAAATACTAAAAGTGGCTCAATTTTGTAGTTGGGTCCAAATTGATGGAAGGCAGGGCCAGCAATACCATATTGTGGTACATTATACCGCCCCAACAGAGCCAAATGACACAGTCCATCACAAATACTGCCAGCAGCACAAATTACATCCCCAAAAACTTCCACTTGCTGGCCATGAGGAGGACTCAGGCGGCGGATCCCTAGGTATCGACCCACCAGGAAATTTCCCTGTAAGGTCTATGGCCAATCAACCCCTGCCCAACACATACATCAAATGTATCCATAGGCTCCCATCTACCCAACGGGGACCAAAAGAGCTTCCTTTTGAACTTTATCAGTCTGCTATGGCCGTATGCGCCATACGTCAGAGGCATACACTGTAGAAAAATCATCCAGATGTAAATACTGTACCTTGAGCATACAATACAAAGTGTGAACTGACCCTTACATTAAAGGGGTTCTGCAGTTTTTTCAAACTGATGATCTATCCTCTGGATAGATCATCAGCATTTGATCGGCAGGGGTCCGACACCAGGCGCCACGGCCTTCTCTGTGTTTACCGCAGGCCCAGTGACGTCACGACTACTATCACTGGCCTGGGCGGGGCTAAGCTCCGTTCACATGCAGCGCCGCTGCCTTCTCAAACAGCTGATCGGCGGGGGTCCCGGGTGTCGGACCCCCGCCGATCAGATGCTGATGGTCTATCCAGAGGATAGATCATCAGTTTGAAAAAACTGCAGAACCCCTTTAATATTATTTATTTTCTATCAGTTTCTGAATGTAATTTTTATTTGTCTTAAAGAATGAGACATTGGCCCTTTTTGCGGTCAATGCTTTATGTTTGGGTTTATGACCAATGTCATCAATGTTTTCCATCTATTTCATAGATTCTGAATTATTTATTTGTTTTTCTTTGTCTTTATCCTTTATTTTATTGATAAGTTTCCTCATTGACTGAACACATGATGTAGGTTTTGTTATGTTTATTTATTCATTTATTTATTGAAAAATGCTTTGAAAGAATCCTCGAGTGAACAATTTTCTCTGCCACTAGTTTCATCGTAATTGCAATTCATATATGTTCATTATTTAATAGTCTTTAATAGTGTTGAGCGAATCAAAGTTAACAAAGTGGAATTTGATCAGAATTTCAGGAAAAATTTGATTCACCACAAATCCGAATTTCCTGGCGCTTCGTGCTAGTGAATACATTTTTCCTGAAATGGCTTAAAAAACAAAAAAAAAAAAAAAAAAAAAAAAAACATAAACATACTCACCTCATCCACTTGATCATAGAGAGGCTGCCGTTTCGGCCATCTTGATTTAAGAAAGTGCATCAACTAAGGTGCATTTTTGCTATGGAGTCCCCTATCTTTTATGCATGTTGCCAGCTCCAGGACCCCAATGAAAAATCTATAACAGTGCCACCCACCCATCATGCACCTTTGATAATAATTGTGTCTTTTTTTGTTAGAAGAGCCTTGGGCACCAGGGTCTGCATGAAACCGCTGTAAGTGGATCTTCTGTAGCTGCACCCTCAACGTCTCCCGCTATGTCCAACAGTCAACATTAGAGATGACCAAAGTTTTAGAAAATTCGATTCGACAGGTTCGCTGAATTTTACAAAAAAATTTGCTCTGTGACGAATTACTTTGTCAAGAAGGGCATTTTTATAAGTAAGTAGCAGGTGCAATGACCAGGAGCTGTGATAGAGCCGCCCCCATCATTGTACCCCTTAGATGCTGCGTTCATACATGACCACAACATCTGAGTGTAAAAACTGTGTAAAATTAACTTTAAAAAAATTAAACCAAACTTACTGCCTCCATTTACTCGCAACGGGCTGGCTGCCGCCATCTTGCTAGAAGATCTGGCGCAAAATCTCGCGCGTCCCAAGATGACGTAATCATACTGGCCGGAGTGATGATATCATACGCCACCGCAGACGGGATTTCAGCCAAGATCTTCAATCAAGATGGTGGGGCCGGCCCGATGTGAGCAAATGGAGGAGCTAAGTATGTTTTTTTTTTTACACTATTTCAGGTTAAATCAATTCGCTACCACGAAGCGAAAGGAAATTTGGCGAATCAAATTTATCCTAAAATTCGGATTGAATTCCACTTTGGTGGATTCGATTTGCTCATCTCTAGTCAACATCCCTGGTTTCCACTATTATGGAATCATCCATTTTCATTAAACTAATAGGTTATTTTTCAGATGTTTGAAGCTGAAAAAGCTGGTGCAAAGTAAAGAAAAAACTATTTTCTGTCCAAAACGGAAATTGTCAGATGGGATGTTTTGGGAAAATGTAAGTAATTTATGTGAAATATGATTATATAACAGATGCAGAGTCACATTCATTTGATTAATTTATTGGCAGTTGTGTTAAGCCCCAGTAGAGAAGCTATGATTGTAATCTATCATCCATCACTGTACGTTCCCTTCAGTCCCCAGTGTACTAAAATACGTAGAAAATAAACATATCCACGCTTACGTAGCCACTAACATAAAGGAACCTTTATATACAGTCAAGCACTAAGACTTCGCTGGGCCTTAGAGTCAAGGAAAATGGCCGCCTAGTAGAGATATTCTGTAGAAAACTTAAGACTTCTGAAACGGTTTTTGTCAGATTTTCTTCCAACCGAACATAGAAAAGTCTACATTCTGGAGCTCCTGTCATTCAAGAGACATGTTTTCTTATTTCAAGACATTCCTTTATTTCCCTCCTCTGGTGACTTTAGGACAACTTGATCTTTGCTGAAGTTGAAATGGGCTCCAGAGGGAATACAGTGTTTCATTGGACGTGGGGTCTTATGGGACGCTGCATGATTTAATCATTTATACTGAGCTGAAAGTAAACAAGGAGAAGATTAATTGATGTAATGTATGCAATAAAAGTAAAGATATGATCTGTCTAAACATGGCTTGACCAAAATAAGCTAGATTTGCTCATCTGTTTTTGTAAAGACAATAACGTCCTTGGGTGGAACAGAGAAGATCCGTTATGGCAACTGTAGGAGAAGCATTATAACACATCTGGGGTGAGTTATGAAAGGGCAAGTAAAATGTTAAAAAAATACAATCCATCCCTTTCTTTCCCAAACTGAATTAAGTTTTTTTTACGTTGCTTGGACCCCTACTGACAGCTAGCTTGTAGCTACCAACCTCTACAGTCTCAGGTTCCTTCAGCCAGAAGCACTGTTTGGGATGGGACTAGCTCCAAATCATGGTGTGGAGCAAACTGAAGATGGAGATCTCCAAAACCATGGTCATCATTCACTAATCAAGATGATGATCACAGTGCTGTGAACAGATGAGTGCCTCTGGTTTGGCTGATAAAACTAAGGCATGCTTCAAAGCTCTTTAAAGGGAATGTATCATCAGGAAATAACATATTATTCACTTTAAATTTTATTATAAACATTCATTATGTGACCCATAAAGAAACACTGTTCTCTAGAGCAAATGCAATAGGCTGACGTTTCAACAGCTTACTTCTCGGCTTTACTGTATAGACTGGATGAGAAGGAGCAGATCCATCTCATTATCATTAGAGATGGTGGAGCACAGCTGGAGGTGTAGATAAGGCTGTAGGGTCGTAACACTATTCATTATACACATTGTTGCAGCTCCCCTGTTGCGCTCTAGTCTCTGGGTGGAGCTGCTATACTCCATCATTTTCTGGAGACTGTGATAATCTAGAACATTTTTCTTTCAGTTGACTCCTGTTCATCTCAGGCACCATAAAGCAAACACGCAACGTGCTACACCAGTGGTATAATGAGAAGTGACTGGTCCCCAGAGGTTGATTGGCCATAGACCTTACAGGGAAATTACCCGGTGGGCTGATGCCCAGGGCCGGTGGAAGTTTTTAGGGATATATTTTGTGCTGCTGGACTCTGGTATTTGTCTCTGTTGGGGCAGTATAATGTGTCACAATATGGTATTGCTGGCCCTGTCTTCCATCAATTTGGACCCGACTACAAAACGGGACCACTTTTAGTGTTTTTTCCAGGGCCACTTGAAGTCACCAGTCTGCCCCTGCTGGTTCCCACAGCAAATTTTTGAATGCCCCCTCTCTGGGGCCCCCAGAAACACGTTCCTACTGTGCAACCCTCATTCCTTTGGCTAGTCAAGCTAGCTCTCTCAGACCAGGTCTGGCAGCCACTCAATCCATTTCCTATACATATATACTGTATGCTATGTCACTGTATGTAACATCATTATATAATACTGTTAAGGGGGTCCTGACAATAAAATCTTTCAGTTCTCCTCCCAGGTGAGCCCCTTTCTCACCCAGTAGTAGCCGCTTCCCCTGTTTTCACTATAGCTACACCCCTGAGTTACTCTTTCTATACAGACAACACAGAAAGGAAGTGTGTGTCTTCAAAATGGCTGGCCCAGGAACATTTTTCAAGAAATGGTAACAACAGTCAAAAAACAATACAAACACATTTATTTTGCCTACAGATTTTAACGATAAAAAAATGTATCTAGGTGGAGGAGATATATTTTGCTTACTTTTTCTCCAGGAAGACCTTTTGCCAGTTGGATCTCCCATAAGGATAACTAATTCCTCCAAAGAGCTACGAAGATGATTCTGTTGTAGACATTCGTAGACTCAATGATAAGCTGCCCATTTAGGTTAGGTTAAAGAGCTTCTCCAGGACTACAAAAGTCATTAGGTATCCTTGGGATCTGGGATGGTTTGACTGTTGACAAAACAACTGATCAACTGACTTAGGGGACATGGTGCTCGTTGGTGGTTCAACTCTTGGCATCTCTGCTGATCAACTGATTAAAAGGGGTCATGGTGACCCAGAAAATGCCATGTCCTCATCAATACCGGGAAGCAATATTTGCTTTACTGTATAAGGAATTATAAATCTTCCATATATTTATTTTTTGGATAAATCCTGTTTTTAAGCTAACCATGTTTTGTTTTTAGAATTTTTGGTGAGTTGTTTTACATTTTTTCATGTCACTATCTATAAAAAAATAAATAAAATTGTACAAACTCCTGCAGTTTTCACACTGGCCACTAGGCCTAAAAATTTTAGACGTCCTGTCTTTTGAGAGCAGCCACATGGGCCATAGACACAATTGACAGGACGGGACCTCATTGACTTCTATGGGAGAGTCTTCTAGAAGGAGTTGATAACACCTATGCATCTCCTATTATGAATGGTAGATCTTGTGTTATCTATATTGAGGTGTTACTTGTCATTGTAATTCTGGTGATAATGATATTAGCTACTGAAAATTTACCTGCATAGAACAGGAAATCATTACCTATTATTAGACCTAGTGGCCAGTGTGAAAACAGCTGGGTTATATACATGTTTTTAAATATAGATAATGGCATTGAAAATTTTAAAACAAAACTCACCAAAAATTAAAAAAAAAAAATTGCTTAAAATAAAAACAAGATTGTTTAAATCATAGGTCATTTTTGGAAGACGTATTCCCTTTAAAGGCCCATGTGTTGACTTTACAGTAAAATTAGCACATGAGGCACATGCGTTATGCCTTTATGTATTTGTACATGTTTTCAATCAATTACTACTGGCTCTCAAATATTTTTATATTAAACATGATCATGACTTTAGATCAATTGTATATCTGTTAGAAAAACAGCACTTTTTTGACAGATGAACGTTAACTGTGGATTTAATTGATACTATTTTGGGTAATATATGTATATATGGTTTTTGACAACTTTTTAATCAATTTCTTTCAAGAGGAAAAGCAACCAAAAAAGGACAATTTGGGTATTTTATTTTTTTTTCCAATATACTGTTCCCTACACAGGATAACACCACCAATGGTGTTTTCTTTATTGTTTATTTAAGTAAAATGGGGAAGGGGGTTATTTAAAATGTTATTGTTAATATTTTTAAATAAGTTTTTTAACCTTTTTATGGGCTTTGAATATGTCATGACTTATAGTTTACTATTGCAGTTTATGCCAAAACAACTATGGGGGTTATACCATATTTCTGGTGCAGATTGTGGTGCAAAGGTCCTTTGCGCCATAAACTGTTACTTTTCCCAGCTCATACAAGATATAAAATAAGTGGGCGTGGCGTGGGAGGGGAAGGGGCGGGCCTCTTTTAGACATAGAAAATGGAAGCTGTCTACATCACTGTGACGGATCCACCTCCAGGGTAGGGCTTTATTAAGACCGGTGTCTAAAATGCTAGTCTTAATAAATGTGCTCCTATGTTCCTATTAAGCCCTGTCTGATGCAGATGCTCCATAGGAACTTTACACTGGCAAATTTGTGAGCCTTGTCAAAGCAATAGAACGACTCCAGTGATTGTCTCATCCAGAAAAGAGAGGCAGGTTCGGTCATCAAAGGTAACCACTCCCTCCTAATGGGAAGTTAAGGGTCTGTGATTGGCATTGTCTCTGATCATGGACACTGATGGGAGGTGGGAAAGTCTGTAGTATGAACCAGCAGACACCTTCTGGCTATGGAGCCAGCGCATCTTTATAGAACTGAAATGTACAACAGATGTCGCAAAGGGGCTTATAAAATAAAAAAGAAACAGAAATGTGGAGTTTTTTCCGCAATTTAGAATAAAAAAAGCTCAATAAATTATTTTCTGTGTTCCATAAGATATCCCCATTACAAAACTATAACAAGGGAAAAAAATAAGGCCTCTTTTTCGTGCACATCTTAAGATTTAATTCTTCTAAGGGCAAGTTCACATCACTGTTTGATCATCCGTCAGAAGGAAAAAAAAAAAAATCCTGTATTTTAAGCATCCGTTTTGCAGATCCGTTATTTTAGATGGAAAAAAAACACTTTGTGTAGGAATTTCTTTCTTTCCGTCTAAAATAACGGATCGCAGAAGGAACTTTTTAAAAACATAACTGATGCTTAAAATACAGGATCTGTTTTTTTATTTTTCTGTTCTTCCGATGGATCTGGAGAACGGAGAACTAAATGATGATGTGATCTTGCCGTTAGCGGCATCAGCCACGAAATTCCTTTGGTAGTCAGCGGGTCAGCCATGTTTTGACGTACAGAAAATTGTTAGCCTCGACAAAGCATCAGCGACATTGATGTTAAAAAAGGAGCAGAGACGTTCAGAAAAAAAAAGAGGCCTCATGCACACAAACATATTCTTTCCATGTCCGTTCCATTTTTTCTGTATACGAATCTATTCATTTCAATGGGTCCGCAAAAAAAAACAAAAGTTACTCCGTCTGCATTCCCTTTCTGTATGTCCATATTTACGTTCCGCAAAAGAAATAGAACATGTCCTATTATTGTCTGCATTACGGACAAGGATAGGACTGTTCTATTAGGGGCCAGCTGTTCCGCTCGCAAAATACAGAATGCACACGGATGTCATCTGTATTTTTTGCGGATCCAAAATACATACGGTCGTTTGCATGAGGCCTAAGGCTGCTTTTTGTCCACATCCTAAGATTTAATTTTTCTTAGGGCAAGTTCACATCACGTTTTTCTGATCCGTCACAAGAACAGAAAAAAAAAAAAAAAACGGATCCTGTATTTTAAGCATCCGTTATGCTCAGTTATGTACATTTTGCATACATTTAGCTATTTCTGTCTGAGATCCGTTTTTTTTTAGATGGAAGAAAAAAAAAACATTGTGTAGGAATTTTTTTCTTTCCGTCTTAAGCAGGGATGACCAACCTGCGGCCCTCCAGCTGTTGCAAAACTACAACTCCCAGCATGCCCAGACTTCCTACAGCTGTCAGCCTACAGTGGGGCACGGTGGGAGTTATAGTTTTACAACAGTTGGAAAGCCGCAGGTTGGCCATCCCTGGTCTAAGATGGAAATGGCTAAAATAGATGCTTAAAATACAGGATTCGTTGTTATTTTTGTTTTTGTTTTTAATTTTAGCGGAATCAGCCACGAAATTCCTTTGGTAGTCAGCGGGTCGGCCATGTTTTGTTGTACAGAAAATTGTTAGCCACGACAAAGGATCGGCGACATTGATGTTGAAAAAGGAGCAAAGACGCTGCTATCTTAACTCCAAAACCCGTTAAGTAAACCGTGCGTGCTTTCTGAACTGCAGGGGATGTGTAAGTAACGTTATGATAAGCTAAGCTGGACCCAAAACCTGCATTTAACCCCGGAGTATCTAAATCAACACTTCCTCTTTGGCAGACTCGCCCTGGGGTCCGCACATTTTTATGCTCACACATGACTGACAAATCCTAGGTGGGTAAACTAACTTAACCTTCATTTAGCGAACTTGTGAAGAGACGGCGAAAATGTGTCTTGTGAAAGTAATTACCGGGAGTTTTACACAAGAGGAGACGTAAAGCGCCTGAAATGAGCGAGCCAAGGATTGATCTGCCCGTAATGTCCCTATTTATATGCAGCTCTCCCTCTCAGCTGTAGGTCACACACACTTTGAACTACTCCAAGACCCCGTTTTGTTAAGCCGGGTCTCAAAGCCATGGCAAAAATGATATTTTAGAAAAGTAAATATTGTCATGTGAGGCATTAAGAGGAGAAAAGCTGTTTATTTTAAGACTTATTCTTTACACTAGGCAACTGTTTCTTATTACAAACACCTCTCGACACCCGGCGGGGAGGGGGAGCGTGAATACAAATGGTGGAGACTCCGTGGTCTACAGCTCTATACCATATAGAATATAATTGGATCCTGCTGGAAACTGAAAAAATAAAATTAATTACAAATATATTCTGCTAAATATATGTCTATAAGAGCTTGAGGCTCTGTTCACTTACCGCTTTTTCCTTCTGTTAATGTAGTGGGTTGTAGCACTCTCCGAAGAACCGCCGATTGTGATGTAGGCCACTGTATAGGCATACAATCAGGGGCGTAACTACCATAGCGGCAGACCATGCGACTGATATGGGGCCCAAGACTAGAGGGGGCCCAGTCTTAGCTGGAATCATCTCCTCTTCTACTGGAGGTGAAAACTTGATCAGGACTTTACCCTCTAAAGGAACAACTTTTAGCAAATGAAGCAGTGGAAAAATGGCCCAAGGATCATTGAAAGGGGTTTAGGTAGAAACCCTTCTGTCCTGTGTGAGGGGCCTGGTTTGATCCTTGCTATGGGGCCCTTACTTCTCTATGTACTGCATACAATGGATTATGACTCCTGTTAAAGGGACTGCTCCGAGAGTTAAAGGGGTTGTCTGAGTGTAAGGGCTCATTCAGACGGCTGTATGCTGTCTGCAAAAATGCGGATCCGTTAGATGCAGACCTATTCCCTTCTATGGGGTCCTTTTCTTCTGTTCTAATATCCTATTCTTGTCAGTGAAAATCAGTATTTGGCCCCATTTAAGTTTATGGGTCCGCAAAAATGCATAATGCAATCCATTTTTTGCAGACATGCTGAACCGTCCACAAAAAAAAATCTGCATTTTTGCGGACCGCATACGGTCGTCTGAATGAGGCCTAATACTGATGAAATGAGGGGGTCCAACACCCAGCACCCCTGCCAATCAGCTGTTTGAAGAGGATTTGATGCCCAGGAGTTCACGGCCTCCTCACAGCTTACCAAGCACAGCTCTATCCAATGGATAGTGGCCGTTCTCAGTATTGCAGCCATACCCTGGCCTACTTACATCAATGGGACTGGGCTGTGCCTAGCTGTGACCTATGTCACTGACTTAGGAAGAGGCCTCAGGGCTCACCGGATGAGCCTCTTCAATGAGCTGATTCAGTGCCAGGGGTCCAACACCCACTGATCAGATATTGATGACCTATCCTGAGGAAAGGTTCTCAGTATTAAACACTCGGACAACATATCTCTTATCCACAGGATAGGAGATAACTGATTGATAAGGGGTTCTGGCCATTAAGACCACCATTGAACACAAGGGTTCCTGGATCCCTCTGTATGAATTGCTGGCAGTTAAGCATGTACTTTTCTTTGCAGGAACCGCAGGAACCGATGAGTTTGATTGAGGTGTCGGGCCCTAAATCCGAGTTGCATAATGATATTCTGGTGGCATCAAACCACATGACAGGTTCCCTTTAACTGCCATTAGACAAAACCACATACCTCACCGTATATGTTATTATACTGTACTTCATCCATCTGTATAGGAAAGTCCATCAGGCTAGGCTTTCCTACACATAGAAGAAAAATTTTGGCCAAGAGTATTATAAAAGGATACAAACTGGCACGTGCTAAGCTGCTAAGGGTTGGAAAAATGCTGTCTGGTTCATTGCATGCCCTAGGAGCTTTCCTGGTACATAGCTGGCAAATGAGAGGAACCTAGGAGGAGAGCTGTATTCCTGGGGTGATGGAGAGAAAGGCTGTTTTAGTGGTATATACAGGCAAAACATTATGGGACGTATTATGGGCACATCGTTCTTTGGCTCCCCTCCTATGAAAAAAAGTATACTCTTTTAGTGGGATGCCAGCACTAGTCTTGCCAGTCTCCTCATGATATGATGATACAAATGCACAAGTGGCTTCCAGTTAGGCTTACCTCCAAGTTGGTAGACTAATGGCCAAGTCAGTATGAAGAAGGAGGCAGAAGCCAATGAAAAATCATTATCAACAGTCTCTACCAAAAGTACACATACAAAATTTGCAACTTTTTGCACTTTCCCTTCACCCTGTAGACTTTTACAAAAAAGTGTTCAGGTTCTGGGTAGGCTATGTAATGGGTAACAGAAACGGGCACATACTACACCTGAAATCTACATCAGCTCCTGCTGGCATAGGTTTAATTTTCTAGTTCACCAGAATTATTACCTCTTAATAATTCTGACGCATTGTATGCCAGCGGGTTTTTTTTTTTTTTTTTTTTAATGGACCACCGTAAGAAATTTCAGTCTTAATACATTCCTCCAAGATATGGTCTGATCTGTCTGGATCCTGGCAGTAAACATTATAGATGAAAACCCCAAAAATCTGCCAAGTCAGAGATCTTCTGGAGCCGGTTCCTAACCAACCTGCAGGCATCTTTAGAGACACCTAAGTATTTGCTGATTGTCATGGATTAAGTGGTTGGAAGAGACCTGCACCATTTCATGGCAGGAAAACTGCCTCTAAACATGACTATGACAAGGTAAATGATAATTTCATTGCTGTATGTCTTCTGTGCGATCATGTATGGAAGCGTTGATCAGCTTTCTTCTCTACGTCAGTCTATGTACTCCAGTTCCTGCATCAACGCAGCATCATCCCCCATGAGAAGCTACGTTATAAGATAATACATTTCTACTTGTAGCTAAGAATGCTTTAAAATAACTCGGAATAGTTATCCATCAACATAAATGTCAGAAACATTCTCTCTCCAGTGACATAAAGCCCTGGTAATGTCCTCCGAGACAACATCAGACACATCAGAATTGCTGATTTTGGACTAGCGGCGATCATTGCATTTGGCGGAGGATGTGCAGAACTGTGGGATCCATTGCCCCAAAATAATTATAATTCAGATGTTCTCATGTATCATCTATTTACCAGCATCAACTTTTCTAGTGTAGAACCATCTGGTGGATTTATTTGCCTTTGACGTCGGTAAATGTTGGTCAGCCATTTTACAGCTATGGCACACACATGCAATATAACTAGTCTCTGCAGGAAGACCCTTGGATTCCGGTAGGGAGGTCCCCAGACACCATTAACATCATAGAAGGAGGAGTAGTATCATCTGGAGAAGAATGTGGAGGAGAGAATAAAAAGAGCAGTAGAGCAGCAGATATGGAAAAGCTTTAGAGATGACAATTAAGTCCGATGATGAAATTTAATCGTATTATAGTATAGACCTTTATATTTCGAATATGTTGCTATACATAGAACAATAATCCATAAACATAATTCATTGTTTTTAGTTTCTCAGAATGTCTCCACGTAGCCATCTGGCAGTAACCCACCGCCATCAGATGCTCTGGATAGGTCATCAGTATCTGCTTGGTGGAGGTCCGACACCCGGGACCCTGCAGTAGGTGCAAAGCACACCAACGCAGACTCAAGGAAGATTGATTTTAAATATTACTCTCATGATAGATTTCCCCTGATATGTTACAAAACTGACTGGCTGCAGCCACCACCAGGGGGAGCTCAGTGCATAGGAATTTATTGTTAGCACTGAAGTCTCTGGCAGCTTGAGCTCCACCTAGTAGTGGCTGCAGAGAAATGCTGTGATTCTATGTTGGAAACAGTAGAAAGAGTCCTGCACCAGGCAACCCTCCCCCAGACCCTATAGTAGTCACAAGGTCCTCCATGGTAGATATACAACTGGAATGAAACTAGGTCTCTCCTTTCCAGAGGACATGCATTGGTAGCAAACCAATGCATGGGGGTGCTAAAATTGGCCAAAGAGTCATGGAATGGGCATAAAGTGGAAAAAATATTACACCCTACTTTCCTGGAGGGCCAAACTGGGCACATACATGCTCATAGATATATTTTTGCAAATTAGAAGCTTATGATTAATATTATTATCTTTTGTCATATGTCATGCAGTCAGATTATGTATCAGGCCGCATGCACACGACTATCCGCTTTCCATATTCGGCACACTTTGTGTTGCATCCGCATTTTTGCAGAGAAGTAAAGGACGTAGTCCAAGTACAATAATTTTTTTCCACCGGAACGGACATATGAATGCAGAAAGCACAGGGATCATCTATGTGCTTTCCGCATCTGTTTGTCCGCAAAAAGATAGAATATATCTGCAAAATGCAGAACAAGGACTCACAATGGATCATCAAATAAAATGCAGATGGCAGGCGGACCGCATCCATATTTTCCAGATCCGCGATTTGCAGACAGCAAAACAGACACAGTCATGTGCATGGGACTTCAACTGAAGGTTAGGCTCCAGTAGTCTGACTGCCTAACCTATTTCCAAGCTGAATATCTTGATACCAACGTGCTGATCTGCCGCCATCTAGTGGCAGAAAACTGAATTGCGTCGGATGTGCTGGTGGATTGAAAAAAATAAAAGCTATTCGTTATATTTTGATTAGAGATGAGCGAATCTATTTGCCGCTTCGTAGATTCGTTACAAATTTTTGTTATTTCCTACACTGAAGCGAACCAGAATCTTTTCAGATTTGCTTCGTAAGAATCTTCTTAAATGTTTATACGCTAACGCTACGTATACATCATATAATTTGTACGCTAATGCTATGCATCTAATAATTTGTATGCTAATGCATACGTATTCAGTTAAGTAGTGTACTTGTACTGTATGTTCATTATTTGTGCAGGCCTAGACAATAATACGCTAAAGCTTTTTACGCAGTTTGTACACTCATGCGTACGTATTCACGGGAATGTTCGCAGAACATGAATATTTTTAACGCAACTTGGACCGAATCGAATCTTATCCGAGGCAAATCTTTTTAAAAATTCGGTAAATATTCACCGAAGTGAATCTTTGAAGATTCGCTCATCTCTAATTTTGATGGAAGAAGCTATAGTGTAATATTTTGCTAAAGTGCTCATGTATTTTACTATTAGAGATGAGCGAACGTGCTCGTAACAAGCACTGTACCGCTTGGCTCCCCTGCGCTCGCATGGGCGCAGGCAGCCGCTTCCGTCCTCCTCACCCAGTGGAAGTGACTGCCTGCGCCCATGCGAGCGCAGGGGAGCCGAGCGGTACAGTGCTCGTTACTATGTATCTTATGATGGCAAACGATTTTGTGTGTACATGTGTCCCTATTTTAATTATCTGCTAGTTTTGATCTCATTAGTGCCATTTAGAAGCTTAAGGACATGTGTAAGGGCTTGTTCACACATCAGTTATTTGATAAGTTATTTCCATCAGTTATTGCGAGCCAAAACCAGGAGTGGAACCTCCATAGAAATCAGGTGTAATGTTGAGATTTGCACCTGTCCTGTGTTTTTGACCCGCACCTGGTTTTGGCTCACAATAACTGATGGAAATAACTGATCAAATAACTGACGTGTGAACAAGCCCTAACTTGTGAATTTTTAAAAATTATTTTATGCCTCTATCAGTGCCTAATATAGCTCTTCGACAGGACAGACACTTTATAGCAGAATATTTGCTTAATTGATTTTTCTTTCATAGTCAACTTTCTTTCTCTTTCTTATAATTGACTTTGGAATTTGCACCACAAAAAAATTCTTTTAGTCCGATGTTAGGCTGCAGATATAAACATTAAAATAATGTTTTAATTGATTGAAAATTCCATATGTTGAATATTGATTCTTATGCAGAATAAAAAAAAAGTCATCAGGGGCAACATTAATCTGGATGGGCACATTTTATTTACACCCTGTTTTTTTTTCTATAGTATATTCAATAGATTTTTCTGCTTTTCTAAGCCAGCAGCAGGTCCCATCAGCACGAATATTACTGTCTATACTCACGCGGTGAAGATGAAGGGTGCAGGTCTAAATTAAAAAGCATTCCTGTCTTAATTTGGAACTGATGTATAACCTATCCGATTCCCCAACATCACAATTGAATTATACAACTAAGGGATGTGTTGAGAATTCAGAGTCAAGGACTCTCCGCCTTGTCGATGGCTACCTCTGCCAAAATTCTTCTACAGCCTGTGGATACCAGTTGTGTATTGTGTCATTCATTACTGTATGTGCCGTCTGTATATTATCTATGATTCACACACATAGGAGTTGATCTTACATAGAATCAAAGCAACTAGGGGTGAAACACATACCGGATATATGGACAACTCTAAGAAATTATAATATTTTCCAAGTAGCCAGCCGCAAAAAAAGATACAATTTAAATAATACCTGTGTTCTGCTGAATGATTTTTTTCATTTATCTCTGCATACAGGGGCGTTCACAGATCTTACAGGGCCCCATAACAAAACTTAGTATGGACCCTTTGCCATTCCCAGGCTATGTGGAAATCAAATTAATAATTTAAATTTTTAATGAAAAAATTTTTTTTTAATTATAAAAATATTTAATAAAAAGGTGCCCTCTGCCTAACCCACCTTATCTAACGTCTATGTTGAAAATATGAAACAGGTGCTTTATAAATATGGCACTCATTCTGAACACTATACAGGGTGGGCCATTTACACTCACCGGCCACTTTATTAGGTACACCTGTCCAACTGCTCGTTAACACTTAATTTCTAATCAGCCAATCATATGGCGGCAACTCAGTGCATTTAGGCATGTAGACATGGTCAAGACAATCTCCTGCAGTTCAAACCTAGCATCAGTATGGGGAAGAAAGGTGATTTGAGTGCCTTTGAACGTGGCATGGTTGTTGGTGCCAGAAGGGCTGGTCTGAGTATTTCAGAAACTGCTGATCTACTGGGATTTTCACGCACAACCATCTCTAGGGTTTACAGAGAATGGTCCGAAAAAGAAAAAACATCCAGTGAGCGGCAGTTCTGTGGGCGGAAATGCCTTGTTGATGCCAGAGGTCAGAGGAGAATGGGCAGACTGGTTCGAGCTGATAGAAAGGCAACAGTGACTCAAATTGCCACCCGTTACAACCAAGGCAGGCAGAAGAGCATTTCTGAACGCACAGTACGTCGAACTTTGAGGCAGATGGGCTATAGCAGCAGAAGACCACACCGGGTGCCACTCCTTTCAGCTAAGAACAGGAAACTGAGGCTACAATTTGCACAAGCTCATCGAAATTGGACAGTAGAAGATTGGAAAAACGTTGCCTGGTCTGATGAGTCTCGATTTCTGCTGCGACATTCGGATGGTAGGGTCAGAATTTGGCGTCAACAACATGAAAGCATGGATCCATCCTGCCTTGTATCAACGGTTCAAGCTGGTGGTGGTGGTGTCATGGTGTGGGGAATATTTTCTTGGCACTCTTTGGGCCCCTTGGTACCAATTGAGCATCGTTGCAACGCCACAGCCTACCTGAGTATTGTTGCTGACCATGTCCATCCCTTTATGACCACAATGTACACAACATCTGATGGCTACTTTCAGCAGGATAATGCGCCATGTCATAAAGCTGGAATCATCTCAGACTGGTTTCTTGAACATGACAATGAGTTCACTGTACTCAAATGGCCTCCACAGTCACCAGATCTCAATCCAATAGAGCATCTTAGGGATGTGGTGGAACGGGAGATTCGCATCATGGATGTGCAGCCGACAAATCTGCGGCAACTGTGTGATGCCATCATGTCAATATGGACCAAAATCTCTGAGGAATGCTTCCAGCACCTTGTTGAATCTATGCCACGAAGAATTGAGGCAGTTCTGAAGGCAAAAGGGGGTCCAACCCGTTACTAGCATGGTGTACCTAATAAAGTGGCCGGTGAGTGTATATGGATACACCTAAATAAAATGGGAATGGTTGGTGATATTAACTTCCTGTTTGTGGCATATTAATATATGGGAGCGGGAAAACTTTTCAAGATGGGTGGTGACCATGGTGGCCAGGGACCTGATGGCTGGAATGGCAGCCCGATGCCTTACGCAGACATTGGGGCTTGCCTGCTACACAAGCCTATGAGAACCAGCCTCCAGGCTGGGTCTCATAGGCAGGATGTCAGTGTATCATACTGATTGTCAATGCATTACAATAGACATGTATTGTAATTTATTGTAGTGGGGATCAGACCCCCAAAAGTTGAAGTCTCATAGTACACAAAAATAAAAAGTAAAAAAAAAAAAAATTGACATATTAGGTATCGCCGCATCTGTAAGAACAGCCTCTATAAAAATACAATACACCCCATAAGGTGAACGCTGTAAAAATAAATAAATAAATAGTGCCAGTCATTTTTTGCCCTCACCTTACAAAATGCGATCAAAAAGCTCTATGTACCACAAAATGATACCAATGAAACACCACCTCATCCATCAAAAAATGAGCCCCCACAAAAAGCAATCGCCCAAAAAATAAAAGACTGGCTTTCAGAAAATGGCGATGCAAAAACATTATATTTCTTTATAAAAATGCTTTGTGTAAAAGTGGTAAAATGTAAAAAAATATATATAAACTTGGTGTCTTACTGACCAGCAGAATAAAGACATGTCATTTTTCCCACATGGTGTACGCCGCAATAACAAAACCCCAAAAGCAATGCAGAATTGTTGCATTTCTTTATCCTGCTTCCCAAAAAGATAAAATAAAAAGTGATCAAAAAGTTATATATGCCCCAAAATAGAACCAATGATGATGGCAACTCATACCACAAAAAATAAGTCCTCACACTGAGAAAAACATATGGCTGTCAGAAAATAGTCGTACTGGTACCCCAGAGACTGTTTAATACCAATATGGTACCCATAAAACAATCCATCAAAATCTGCACTGCAAAAGCCATATGGCGCTCCTTTCCTTCTGAGTCCTGCGTTGTGCTCCTACAGCAGTTTATGACCTCAGTTTACAAATTATGGAGTGCCTTTTCTCCTTCTACCCCTGTGAAAATGAAAAGTTTGGGGCTAAAGCAACATTTTATTGGAAGAAACAAAATTTTTCATTTTCACAGCCAAGTTTTTCAAAATTCCATAATGCGCCTGTGGGGTCAAAGTGTAGTTTCCAAAATGGGGTCACTTTTAGTGGGTTACCACTGCAGGGGTACCTCAGGGTCTCTTGAAATACAACATGGCACCCAAAAACCATTTCAACAAAATATGCTTTCCAAAAACCATACGGCGCTCCTTCCCTTCTGAACAAGACCATGTGCCCATAGAGTAGTTTAGACCACATATTGGTGTTTCTGTAAACTGCAGAATCAGGGTAATAAATATTGAGGTTTATTTTGCTGTTAACCCTTGCTGTGTTGCAGGAAAAAATGGATTAACTTAAAAAAATCTACACATTTTGAAATTTTACCTCCACTTTCCATTAACTCTTATAGAACACCTCAAGGGTTGACAAAGTTAGTAACATCAGTTTTTAATAATGTGAGTGGTGAAGTTTCTAAAAGGGGTGTAGTTTCTAAAGTGGGGTCATTTATAGGTGGTTTATATTATAATTGTATTTATTATTGAACTGGTGCTTAAAAAACGGTTTTGGAAATTTTCTTGAAAATTTGAAAAAATGCTTCTAAAATTCTAAGCCTTCTAATGTCCTAAAAAATAAAATGACATTTACAAAATAATGCCAACATAAAGAAGACATATGGGGACTATGTTATGATGTATTACTATCTGTTTTAAAAGTAGAGAAAGTCAAATCTGTGACTTTCCAAATTTTCTAAAAATTTTAATTTTTTTTTACTAAATAAAGTTTAAATAAAAAAAAATTGACTCAGATTTACCGCTAACATGAAGTACAATGTGTCGCTAGAAAACACTGTCAGAATCGGTTAGATAAGTAAAACTATTCCAAAGTTATTGCCACATAAAGTGACACTTGTCAGATTTGCAAAAAATAGGCCTGGGCAGGAAGGTAAAAACTGACCTGGAGTAGAAGGGGATAAACTATGACAAAATTTTGTCTGCCTTGTGTTGACACTAGGGGGAGCTTACTGCAAACTGTTTTATTATGGAGGCCAAGATATAAATACAGAGTGGTAAGGTCTTCTGCTTCTTCTAGTGGCAAATTCACATAGCCAAAATTTCATCAGGTAATGTTTAGCCTCATCAGTAGTGTTGAGCGAACATGTTTGGCTGAATACACTATTCGGCCGAACATGGCGGTGCTTGGGACCACGCGGTAATCGGCCGAATACCACGTGTGCTCGATCGCCATGCTCGAGTCCCCTCCCTGCACGATAATTAGCCAATTAGAGTGCGGGAAGGTGCTGGCATTCACTGTAATGCCAGTAGCCATCTTACCTACTGGCATTACACTGATTGGCTAGCCAGGAACACGTCATCGGGTGACATGTGACCGGCTCATACCAAGCCAGGGACAGCTGCAGCAAGGAGGGACAGAGAGTGTAGGGAGAGAAGCACGCTAGGCAGGGATAGAAAACACTCAGAAAAGACCCAAAAGCCCTTTTAAGGGCTATTATATCTGGCACAAACTTTTATTTTTTTATATTTGAGGACTTTTAAGGTGTTGAAAATAGCGCTAGGTGGCTTGCCATTAACGCCACAAGCGCTGCTGCAGCAAGGAGGGACAGAGAGTGTAGGGAGAGAAGCACGCTAGGCAGGGATAGATATCGCTCAGAAAGACCCAAAAGCCCTTTCAAGGGCTATTATATCTGGCACAAACCTAATGCGTATGAATTTGTATGCTAATGCTACGCATTGTGCACTAATGCATACAAATTCAGTTAATTAGCGTACCTTTATGAGTGAAAGTAGTGAAAGAGGAGAAGTCGCTATTCTGACCTTTTCCTATGAACCAGACACCCTCCCCATGCTGTTCCCTAACCATTTCTGTGATCTTTCCACCATTCTCTCAACCAGACACCCTCCCTTCTGCAGAGCAGGGGGTGCCTGGTCTACTCCAATTGACTTGCATTATACTTGGGTGCTCGGCCGAGCACTCGAGCACCACTTAGTGTTCGTGACAGAGCACCCGAGCACCCGAACATCGGGGTCCTCGATCATCACTACTTATCAGATGATCTGGGGCTCAGAAAAGAAAAGCTCTGACTATTATAAAGAAATGGATCAGTGAGTGTGAACCCACTGTGCTAACTAACCGGTTTGGCTTTGGGCTAAACACTGAGAGCATTATTCCAATGCTTCGCTGGTGTTCACCCTTTAACCCCTATACAGGGATCCGGAATATGTTGCATGGCAGTAACCTGACCTCCACCTCCTAGGATGGTTCCGGTGTAGTTTGCAGCTTACTCTGGGTACAGGAAAGGCACCAAAAATGCAGTAAAATGGCAGCTATAGTCTGAACAGTCACCAAGACTTAAATGCTATTTTTTAGACATTCAGACAGTACACAGTTATTTCAGACACAGGAAAGACTTGTGGGCAGGGTAGTGAAGAGACAAACATGAGGCAGGTATGCTAGAGACTTGAGCGCAGATAAAGAAGATGGACTGGGTTAACTTAAACACAAACTGAACTTGAACTTTGTGGGGCAAGAAGGCACACACGGGAAACACGGCAGGAATACAGGCAGACGATAACGCAGGATAAACGCAAGTAATTCGCAATAGCACTAGACTATTGAACACCAGAGAATGTAAAGCTCAGGCACCATCCTGCTGGAAAGGGTGCTGTGAATATCCAGGGATCCTCAGCCATTGACTGGGGAAGGACTTGGGAGCTCTTTAAGAAACCAAAAGTGAACCAGTGCCCTAAGGGGGCATCGGGCAGCAGTACAGAGAGGATGTCAGTGACCAGGATGTTAGATGGCATTGTGAGTGACATTGTGTCCACACTCACAGAGGATTGCAGGAGGGTATGGACCACAGACCTAACATTAAAGGGGTTGTCCGGGTTCAGAGCTGAACCCGGACATACCTAGGATTTCACCCAGGTAGCCTGCTTGACAAGAGCATTGGAGCATTTTATGCAAAGGCATTTAGCCCAGTTCCGGTGACAAACCAGGCTCTGCCAGACGGAAGCTTCCGCCCAGCAGTGAGTCCGGTGACGTCACCGGCACTGATGGGCAGGCCTTAGCGCTGCCCTAGCCAGTAAACAAAAGAGCCCTTGCCCTGCGATCCAGCACAGGGCAAGGGAGCACATCGGAGCATGAAATACTCTGATGCTGTTGTCAGGGGGGCTGCCTGGGTGAAATTAAGGGTATGTACGGGTTCAGCTCTGAACCTGGACAACCCCTTTAAGAAATTAATATATTTATTGTTGAACATTCACTTTAAGGGTTCGGTGCTGGCTGCTGTATGGGCTTATTTTTGTATGGGAACCTTAATTTATGATGAAGGACATGGGGAAAAGTTTAGCTGAATATACGAAGAATTTCTGTAGAAGTGCTATTCATAGTAATGACACGAGCATCCTCATAAATTCCTTTTATGAATTCAGCATTCCTCGCTGATCTTCAAACGTTTTATAGATTTTTTTCCTATCAGCCCATGACCCATATTCACCTGCAGAGCTGGCAAGTAGAAGCAGAGCAGATAGGAAAGAATCTCTGCAGAATTGGGTGATTTATGTGCCAATCAAGGTCTGTAGAAAGGTGGGGAAGCTCTGAGGTCAGCACAGTAATGCTCTTCAGCTCTGGGTCCTGAGGTGAATTCTTCTCCCCTATGTTTTCGGTGGGTTTCATTTCCCATCTTGGTTTAAGCTGATTTTGTATAACGTTCCCAAGTGGGATCAGTGCTTGGCCACATGCTGCTCGGGGAGATCACTAGTGAGGCCAGTCATTGGCTGCAGCAATGCATGAGACTCCATCTGTTAACAGATGGGGACCAGAAAACCACGGAAAGGAGTCAGGGACCAAGGGAGCAGGAGCGGTACAAAGAGATGAGAATGTTTTTTTTAGGGTACAATAGGCTGGGACTGAAATTTTGAAGGGAAAAAAATCAAGACAGTCCCTTTAAGGACTTGGTTCCAGACTTATAGGTGAATGATACAATTTTGGCTGTATGTAGCCACCACTAGGGGGAGCTCACATGGATTTATACATGTAAGTTTGAACCCATGCATCTTTATGCAGTGGTTGCAGATGCTTTCAACAATATGAATGTATGACATGAAGAAGGGGAAGCAGATCAGTCCCAGATCTATGGTTCACCTCTATAAGTACCCCACTGGTTGATATAATTGGTCATTGTCACCCATTATTTTGTCAATAATGAAAACAACATAGAAACATCATTTATTTTTTAAAGAAAATGTAAAAAAAGTGGAGGGGCCCAGCACAAAAGCATATTCACAGCAACCTCATTGTAAAAACATAATGTTCCTGCTGCATGTTGGCAGCTGCACCCGTCTAGGAGTTTCTTAGCGCACAAGTCATACACCGGATGTTTCCTGACACCCATAAAACAAACATATTAAGTAAGCCTGCTTCTAAACCTGGATTCACACCTGCAGAGCCTTATAAACCCTGTACATTATAAACCGCCTTGTAAAAGCCAAAAACCAACACAAAGCTTACACAATTTTTATGGAGCCATTTTATAAGACAGGCTTGACATTGAACTGTGAGACTGAGTCTTAGCACACAATCCAAATCCGGTAAAGTCAGCCACATTTTTGGTCTTGATTAATTATTACTAGATGGATTATGACTCTTAAAATGTTATGGATTTGGACATAGAAGTAGCTGTGTACACTCCTTGGAAAATGAATAAAAAATCCTACAGAGAAAAGTCATGCCCCATGATGAGGAACAAGTGGCATCCATTTCAATGATTGTTCTTTTCGTAACCGATCGTAAAGTTCTCTTTACCAATTTATCTTTCTCGTCTTTTATAGGTTTTCTGATTAGTTTGTTTGTATAACTTGTTCCTGCTTTTTAGTGCTTCACATGAGGAGGGGGAAAGAATAAGGGTTTTGTTAGGCCAAAAGG
The DNA here is from genome assembly GCA_900303285.1 of Rhinella marina. Classification (NCBI taxonomy): domain Eukaryota; kingdom Metazoa; phylum Chordata; class Amphibia; order Anura; family Bufonidae; genus Rhinella; species Rhinella marina. The sequence goes on along the minus strand of ONZH01009270.1, from coordinate 314,483 downwards.
CAAAGCATCGTTAAAAATGGTTTAGTGGAGAGGACTTAACTGTGGTGACCCTGGATGTAGAGGTGTCAGGGTTCAAGGACTGGTCTTTAAGGCATAAACTTATGGCCTTTCAAATAAAAATAAAATAAAGTAACCCCTTAACACATAATGCCATACATTTATGGCATTGGCGTGCAGGGGATGTATGGAGCGAGTTCACACGCTGAGCTTGCTTCATACATGGTGGACGTTGGCTGTATAATACAGCAGATACTCTGCAGCAGTTGACCAAGATCGGCAATGATGCCGATCCCGGTTATTTAAACACTCAGATGCCGCTGTCAATAGGGACTGTGTCATCTGTGGGGTTAGACAGGGGGAGGGGGTTCCCTCTGTCCCCCAGTTAGAGTCCCCGTGGCAAATTTTGGGACTCTCATCATTTGTCATGAGAGCCTAGGGCCTTGTGAAGGTTCCCAGGCCTGTCATGGGTAACTGCCAGAAAACCTGAAAAAATGATCAAAACGTCCCCCCAAAAAAACTTTTAGTTTTTTTTTCTTAATTTCACTCACCATTTTCCAGTACAAGATATACTAAATAAAATGATGCCATTAAAAATGCTTGTGAGGTAAACAAAAAAATGTAAAAATAAAAAGTGGATTTTGGATGGTAGAAAGAAAAAAACAAAACTGCAAAAGCTAAAATTGGCCCTGTCCTTAAGGGGTTAAAGGGGTTCTTCATAAATATACCCTATTAGTGGGTAGTAAAATTTTAAGACATTTGCTGTTAGGAACCTTCTTTTACATTTGCCCAGATTGATGTCAAAGATAAGAGCTTGTTTTGGTTATTATTATTATTTTTTCTCCAAGAACACCACCGCTCTTGCCCATTGGTTCTGTTTGGTATTACAGCATTCTGGTAAAGTGTGCTGAACTACAATACCAGATGAAGCCCATGGGCAAGAATTGGAGAAGAGATGCGTTTCTCCCTGAATCCTTTAAAAGGAATCTGACAGCACATTTATGGCTAGCAATCGACTCTCTCCAAGCATGGTCATGAACTAAACAACATGTTCACATATACTGCAACTTCGTATCCCACCATAGCCTCTTCACTGCAGAGAAAACTAAGTTTCATTCTGTATGCAAACAAGTCAGGACGTGCCCCAAGGGTGGTCCCAATCCTGAAAAGAACTCTGTTTTTCTCTAGGTAAGCAAGCTTGTGTGGCAAGGTCAGGGGTGGACATAACGCCTGTGCAGCATGTTCAACTGGAGGGAAAGAAGTGATGTTATTTACATGGGACTGCATTGCATAGAAAACTGTAAGGAAGAGAGGTTATTTACATGGGGCTGTATCACATAGAAAACTGGTGGGAGAGGACTGGTGTTATTTACTTGGGACTCCATGGTATAGAAGACTGGAGGGAGAGGACAAGCATTATAATTTATTAGGGCACTACAGAGAATGTTATAGCTCTAGGGGGTAAGGCAGGAGGCATTATAATTACAGGGAGCCCTGCAGGTAACATTGTAAATACTGTGGGCAGTGGTGGCGGGCATTACTACTACTGAGGACTCCATAGGAGTGCCTTATAGATTGGCCTTATTTCTATTAGGGGTGCCCTGTAGGGGGGCCTTTTTAGTACTGAGGGCACTGTAGGGAACCTTATGGGGAGGGGGGACGTCACTGGCACTAATGGACAGGCTTTAGCACCGCCCTAGCTCGTAAAGCCACCCATCAGTGCCAGTTATGTCTCCACTTAGCAGTGTAAAAATGTAAACAAAACAGCCCAGGGCAAGGAAGAGTGTCGGAGTATGAAATGTCAGAGGGGCTGAGTGGGGGGAGAAGGGGTTATGTCCAGGGGAGGTCGTGGGGCCCAGGTACATTCCTTGCATAGGGGTCCTCTGCTGTCTGTGTCCTCCCCTGGGCAAGGTTTATTTTTATTGGTGCTTTCCCTTTAATTATTCCCTACCCTTTTAATGTAGTAATATTCCTAGTAATGTAAGGAGTTAGCATTGACCCTATTGGTCTACAGTTATCAGGACTGGAACCTCTGGTTCCTAAGGATTAAGGTAACTGTACATGATTATTGCACACTGAAGATCTTTAGGAGGGTCTAAAAGGTTTATCTCCAATGAGGACGTCATCAGGGTAAGATCATGATGAATTATTCAGATGAATTGGCCACTGATGTCAATAGGCATCCATAAGTTTACCAAAGTCCACTAAAATCCAGACCTGGGCACCGCTTGTACCCCTAATACCATGCTTCATGTCTATGCGGATACATTTTTTGGTTTATTTATATGATGGTGTTATTTAGGCAACTGTTTGGCATTCTTATTGGCCACTATATGGTAAATCCTAAAGAGGAGGCATCAGCAGAAGATCCCACACATAGCACCAATCAAGCTAAGGCCACCGTGTAGGAACACTGAGATGTCCACGTAACAGTCTACACACAAATTTTTCTCTATTTTAGATATGCATTCATTTAAAAAAAGGTTATAGCTTGTACTTTTTAAATAAAAATATAGTGTTTTAGTCGTGCACCCAAAACACATCTCTACATGCTTTTATGATTTTTTTAATATACCTAGGTAAAAAACCTAGTTCTGTAGTGTCCTCATCACATCTGTTATAAAGAGGACAATACAATGATGCTATGTTTGCTATTGAGATTCATGCCACACAGTTGTTACCGGCTTTTAGAGTAATGCATGTCAAGTACGCAGCACTCCTGCTATCAAATAAACACGACATTATGAGTAGTCTCCTCGGCTGAATTAAACCACATCATTAAAAACAGCGAAAGGCGAGATCTTCCTTTGTCTATGTCAGAGGAGGCTTTTAAAACCTCATTCTAGCTCTAAAGGATGCAGCAACTTTTGTCTTTTCATCTTTCGAATGAGTATGGCAAACCAAAGATGGGGGCCATGGAGCAAAAAAACACCAAAACTAACAGACAACAAAAAGAGTAATACAAGCTAAAGTAGACTCAAGCAGCAACTCAAATGCTGCATTATCAATATGTCACAAAGGGTAGAAAGAGAGTGTGATTTCCCTGTGTCTCCTGGGTCAAACGTAAGCTTTATATAATAAGTCATTATTTATTATAGCAGACGGGAGCTTTGTTGTTATCCTGGAGTCGGCCGTATACCTTAAATCGCTGCTTTTTTTTTCAAGAGAGATACAATGTAGGGCGGTAAAAATCAATAATATTTAAAGGGAATCTATCAGCAGTTTTTACTATGATAAACTTCTGTACTAGGTAGGGGCTGGGGGAGCAATAAAAACATAACTTTTATGAAGCTGTGTGAATATGAACTTGTATTCTGTCAGATTCTACTCCTGCAAGTGCCAGGGTGCAATTTCACTGTGAAGTACTTTCTGCATTGAGATGCTATGCAGATTCTCCCCACTGGTCTGTGGCAGCTGTAGCATCCAACCAGGAGAACACTACAGCATCCAACCAGGAGAACACTACACCATGAAACCAGGACAACACTACAGCATCCAACCAGGAGAACACTACAGCATCCAGCCAGGAGAACACTACAGCATCCAGCCAGGAGAACACTACAGCATCCAACCAGGAGAACACTACATCATCCAACCAGGAGAACACTACATCATCCAACCAGGAGAACACTACATCATCCAATAAGGAGAACACTACATCATCCAATAAGGAGAACACTACAGCATCCAGCCAGGAGAACACATCCACCAGGAGAACACTACAGCATCCAACCAGGAGAACACTACAGCATCCAACCAGGAGAACACTACAGCATCCAACCAGGAACACTACAGCATCCAACCAGGAGAACACTACAGCATCCAACCAGGAGAACACTACAGCATCCAACCAGGAGAACACTACAGCATCCAACCAGGAGAACACTACATCATCCAATAAGGAGAACACTACAGCACCCAGCCAGGAGAACACTACAGCATCCAACCAGGAGAACACTGCAGCATCCAACCAGGAGAACACTACAGCATCCAACCAGGAGAACACTACAGCATCCAACCAGGAGAACACTACAGCATCCAGCCAGGAGAACACTACAGCATCCAACAAGAAGAACACTACAGCATCCAAATAGGAGAACACTACAGCATCCAACCAGGAGAACACTACAGCATCCAACCAGGAGAACACTACAGCTGTCATTCGGAGCAGAAGGCAGGGGCTGCAAAAAAGCTCAGTTTCAGAGAGTGGAGTTCACTTGACAGTAAAGCTCCACCTCTATAGCATTTAAGGAGTAGAATCTGGCAGAATAAAAGTTCATGTTCTCACTACTTATGATGAAAGCGCCACAAAAGTTATGTTTGTACTACTCTTCCCAGCCCCTATGTAGTGATGTCAGCAGGTCAAAACTGTTGACAGATTCCCTTTAAAGGGGTTGTACAGGAACAACCGAACAACACTGCACATGTTAATGGATTTTATCTAGCGTTGAAGTGAATGGTAATGAGCGGCAATACCACTCATAATCTGTGAACAGCTAATGTGCTGTTTATGGAAGAAAGCGGTCATGTTTTTCAAATCCTTGACAACTCTTTAAAAATGTTGAGTAGTAAGGTTTTTCTTTTTTTAAAGAGCTCAAGGTGGGTTAAACAAATAATACATTTGATACTCCCCGATCCTTCACCAACCCCAGTCTATGCTAGCTCAGTTCCTGCTGGTATCTACTTCCAGGTGCCGTCCCTACCTATAGGAGTTGCCCACTCAGCCAATCACTGTTTGCAGTTGTGACCTCAGTCCTCAGCATGCACAGCTGCCACTTCTTTCAAATTATGGACATGAAACCCCAACTTTTATGATCAGTGAATATCTCTAAGGTGGGATCCCCAGCAATCAGACACTTATCACCTATCCACAGGATAAGTGATGTTATGATTCTGGAAAAACCTCTTTAAACGTTTAACAACTTGTGACATAAATATACACTCACCGGCCACTTTATTAGGTACACCATGCTAGTAACGGGTTGGACCCCCTTTTGCCTTCAGAACTGCCTCAATTCTTCGTGGCATAGATTCAACAAGGTGCTGGAAGCATTCCTCAGAGATTTTGGTCCATATTGACATGATGGCATCACACAGTTGCCGCAGATTTGTCGGCTGCACATCCATGATGCGAATCTCCCGTTCCACCACATCCCAAAGATGCTCTATGGGATTGAGATCTGGTGACTGTGGAGGCCATTCGAGTACAGTGAACTCATTGTCATGTTCAAGAAACCAGTCTGAGATGATTCCAGCTTTATGACATGGCGCATTATCCTGCTGAAAGTAGCCATCAGATGTTGGGTACATTGTGGTCATAAAGGGATGGACATGGTCAGCAACAATACTCAGGTAGGCTGTGGCGTTGCAACGATGCTCAATTGGTACCAAGGGGCCCAAAGAGTGCCAAGAAAATATTCCCCACACCATGACACCACCACCACCAGCTTGAACCGTTGATACAAGGCAGGATGGATCCATGCTTTCATGTTGTTGACGCCAAATTCTGACCCTACCATCCGAATGTCGCAGCAGAAATCGAGACTCATCAGACCAGGCAACGTTTTTCCAATCTTCTACTGTCCAATTTCGATGAGCTTGTGCAAATTGTAGCCTCAGTTTCCTGTTCTTAGCTGAAAGGAGTGGCACCCGGTGTGGTCTTCTGCTGCTGTAGCCCATCTGCCTCAAAGTTCGACGTACTGTGCGTTCAGAGATGCTCTTCTGCCTACCTTGGTTGTAACGGGTGGCAATTTGAGTCACTGTTGCCTTTCTATCAGCTCGAACCAGTCTGCCCATTCTCCTCTGACCTCTGGCATCAACAAGGCATTTCCGCCCACAGAACTGCCGCTCACTGGATGTTTTTTCTTTTTCGGACCATTCTCTGTAAACCCTAGAGATGGTTGTGCATGAAAATCCCAGTAGATCAGCAGTTTCTGAAATACTCAGACCAGCCCTTCTGGCACCAACAACCATGCCACGTTCAAAGGCACTCAAATCACCTTTCTTCCCCATACTGATGCTCGGTTTGAACTGCAGGAGATTGTCTTGACCATGTCTACATGCCTAAATGCACTGAGTTGCCGCCATGTGATTGGCTGATTAGAAATTAAGTGTTAACGAGCAGTTGGACAGGTGTACCTAATAAAGTGGCCGGTGAGTGTATATCATGGTCATGTGCTTGTTCTTGAACCATCATATGTTTATCTCGCAGGTGCTCTTAGTGTACCTCCCAGATCAGCAGTAGGCATAACTGCAGCATATAAGTGGATGATTTGGCAACAAGGGGGGTGAAAACATGAACCTCAAAGTCTGCCATATACATTGGCTTATTAGGCCCTATATAATAGGATGCATGTCAGTGCAAAATTGAAGTATTGCAATGTATTATAGATGTGATTTAGTCATCTAGTTTTCACATTCCAAACTGGGACTCAAAAAAAAGTTAAAAGAAAAGAAAAACGCACAAAACCATTAAAAATTATTATGGCAGAAGGAAGACACGTACTGTATATTTTGTATCTCCTCGTCTGTAACAACCCAAACTATAAAATTATCATGTTCTTTAACCCACATGTGAACACTTTAAAAACGAATAAAAAAGCAACGCCAGAATTGTTGTTGTTTTTGGGTTACTTTGCTTCTCGAAGGTGAAATAAAAAGTGATCAAACCCCATAATGGTATGTGAAACTATCAACTGTTCCCACAAAAAAAGGCCTTGCATAGATCCTTTGATAAAAGTTATAGTTCTCAAGATTTTACTTTTTTTAAGTGTTTTATTGGTCAAAATTAGCAAAACTGACATAAAAACTATATTAATGTAGTATGACTGTAATTGTACTGATTCTAAGAATAAAGTTAAACTGTTGTAGGTGAACGCTACAAAAAAATGAAACCTAAAAAACAAACCCATAAAAATTGCAGATTTTTGTTTTTTGCTTGACCTTCCCAAGTGAATAAAAGCTAATGCAAAAAGTCATATGTACCCCAAAATGGTGACATTAAAAATACAACTTGTTCTGCAAAAACAGCCCTCATATAGTTACATCAAAAATACAAAAGTTATGATTCCTGAAGTGTGAGGGTGAAAAATATTGCAGAGTTATCTTCTATTCATGGAATAGGTGATAACTTATTGATCAGTGGGGGTCAGACTGCTGGGGCAATCACCAGTACCGAGAATAGTGGTCCCATTCACCCATTAACGTCGAACATGCACACTAACAACCTATTCATTCTATATGGGCTACACAGTGGCGTACATAGAGAAGTAAGGACCCTATAGCAAGGAACAAACCAGGCCCCCCACACAGGACAGAAGGGTTTCTGCATAAACCCCTTTTGGGCCCTTTTTCCCACTGCCTTATTTGCGAAAAGTTGTTCCTTTAGAGGGTAGAGTCCTGACCAAGTGTTCACCTCCAGTAGAAAAGGATATGATCCCAACTAAGACTGGGCCCCCTCTTGTCCTGGGCCTCATAGCAGTCACATGGTCTGCTGCTATGATAGTTAAGCCCCTGGGTCTACACATGCTTGACCTGCCTCTCCACCAGGATGGGGGAATTGGACCACAGTTATCAGCATTGGAGAGGGTGCCCAAGGTTAGACCTCCTCCACCCACGCCTAATAATCAGTTATTCATCCTTTAAGCCTCTTTAACACATCAGTGTTTTGGTCAGTGATTTCCATCAGTGATTCTGAGCCAAAACCAGGACTGGCGCCTCCACAGACATAAGGTATAAGGGAAAGATCTGCTCCTGTTCTGTGTTTCGAACCACACCTGGTTTTGGCTCAAAATCACTGATGGAAGTCACTGACGTGTGAATGATTGAGATACCTTGATGCATTGCTCGGGCTCGGTATGTTCTTGATATAAGAATATATTAGCGAAAGTCTCATTTTAACATCAGCGTGAGGGTTTAGCCATATATTGTCAATTGCATTACTGTTGTAGTGCACCTTTTTCCATGAATTGTTGATTTATCCGCACATTTGGTTATCCTGAGTAGGATGTTTTTGTGGTACATGTGGTCCGCTGCAGGCATCCTCCATTGTATGCATTTTTGCTGGGGATTGCTGTATGCAGCGGATCACATGTGCAGGATTTGCTCCCCCATCTAGATATGCGCAACAGCATATGGGGTTTTGAGCATTTTTCTGCCATTTAAGACCACTTTTCTTTCCGTGATTGTATAGCCCCTTAAGGGCCCAAAATAGGCAGGTCATTAAAGGGTCAAAGAATTTTTCTTCCACAATACATAAAACAGTAAAAAAGTAACAAAGATAGATTACACAGATACAAGATTTAACATTTACTTACTATATTGCCAATATTATTCCAAGGTGAATCCACACTTTACAATGACTAGGTTTAAACTTTGTTTTACTTTAATGAGCATCCTTACCTTATTATGCCTTTTGTGATACTCTACAAACCTGGACTTTGGCCACAGTTAACTGAATGATTTATTTTTACATATTTTATCGTTAAGCATACAGTCTATGTTTTTATGGATCAACAACATTAGTGCATTGCAGCCTGATTCTATGCACGAAGGAAATGTTTGTGTTGCATGTTTTAGTTTTCATGATACTGTTTAAGTTATTTAAGAGCCAGGCATTTTTACAATAGCTCTGACCCGGTGGAGTGCGTATTTTATGGTTTACGTTTCTAAATTATTGACAGTTTACCGAACTGGGGTCAAGGAGTCTGTCATCTATCCCCTGTCTTACATGTTCAGGTCCACTCTTTCCTCCATAGTTTTCCTCCATCATTTCTGCAAGAGTCATTTATGAAAAATATGTATTTAAGGCACAAATTTTGTGTTTTGTGGCTAAATCTATGCCTTTTTTTCCTGTGTATGCCACTTACACCTCTTTTCTTGAGTTCCGAGAAAAAGGAGCGTGGCATGGGCAAGGAAGCAGACGTGCCAGTAGGCCTGTCTCATTCATTTTCTACACCTGTTTTTGCATACAAAATTTCTCACATCTACGTCAGCTAGGGAGCTGGTGTAGATTTAATCTTGTTGAACAGCCACAAGATCATGCGCCTAAGTTATGTAGAGGTCAGCGCCTCTACATAACTTAGATGTAGAAAGCTGCAGGGGACATGGAATAAGACCGGCGTCTAAATCGGAAGTCTTAGTAAATGTCCCCCTCTGTTTTTACCCATATTATGAGCCATCTCTGATCCAACAAAAGCACACTGAGCACCATGAGGTAGAGATCCTGTAAGGCTCTGGTTACGTTGCATTTGAGGGTTCCATCGGCAGTATACAATAGAAGTATTTCCTGACATAGATATACATTATTGGCATATGTTGCCAATAAGACCCAACTGAGAAAAAAACCTTATAGTATATGTTCTTAAGAATCAAAATTCAACCCACTGTTATTTTTTTTAAATTCAGATTTGTTGGAATCAGAATTTCCTGAAATTCGATTCTGAGTGAGGAGAGGGAGAAAGACTTTTCCAGGCGTTCTAAGCAATTTAGATTTAGGCAGAATCGATTCATACCAAATTTGAATCACATGGTTGATTCAGGCGAATCAGACCCAAAACAAATTTTAGTCTTTGCATATGCTTGGTCAATCCTGCTCTATTGATATGTCCATTGTACTCATCCCGCTGCATACAATGAACATAGCGGTAAAATGTGATATGACCCTACCTAAAGATTCCTCCAAAGTCTGACACCCAAAGGGTGTTGTCATAATCTGCTCAGTGGTCTATATAACAAACTGCACTTCACAGATGTCTGGATGCGATATCCAAGAGGAAGTAAAAAATTATCAAAAACCTCTACATTGCCCTATGTGTCATCATTAGATGGGATTCTAAAAATCAGAAAGGATTCTAAAAGTCAGAAATTCTATCAGAATTTTTCAAAAGGTTCTGATTCTACTGAACCCAAATACTGTGTGATGAGGAAAAGAGGTTTAGTTTGGGCTGAATTTATTTGGATCCAAATCGAATCCGACTGTCAATTTGGCTGAATCGAACTTGAATCAAATTTTAAGAAATTAGTTCATCTCTAGTCATCATACTTCCTGAGTGATGGCTGTTGGGTTGACCCAAGCAAAGCCTGAATTTACGACTCTTTGTTTCATCTTGTTTCCATGTTGTCCAGTTTTATACTCCATTGATGCCTATATTTTATGTTATCTTATATGTCATGAGCAATCTATCATCCACGTCAAAAATCCTCTTTGTGTCCACAATCACCCGTCTACCCCTCTTAACATTTGGATTCTAGGTTAAAAATATGTACAATAGGGACATTAGTGAGGCATATGCGGAAAAATCCAAGCTACTGCTCTGAGTACGGTATGTCTTCCATGTTCTACTTTTCCTCAATGATCACTGTGTAGTCTGTCTGTTTCCTTCTTACTATACTTTTTTTTCACATCGGAGGCCTTATCTTTGTTTAACAATATCTTAAAGGGTTTCTGTCACCAGTTTTTTCGGTATGAATCAGGCTGACATTAGAGATGTGCTAATGTCACCTGATTTCAAATATATATCTGTTTTATTTACTGGTGCCCCCATTTTTATATAAAATGAACTTTTATTTTATGCAAATAAGGCTCCTAGGTGCAAGGGGCGTTACCTCTGCTCCTAGAGGCTCTGTTGATTGACAGGACCAGGCAGAGAAGAAACACTCCATTCACCATACCTTTTAAGGACCTTCAATGATGTCATGACCATGTGATCAGTCACATGGTTTAGGAGGAGACAGGCAGATTGTCTATGCTCTAAGTCATAAATAATGAACCGTCCATCTTCTATGCCAAGTTATTCTTGTTTTCCTTATTATGCTAAATGTTTTATTCTACTTACGCTCTAGCTTTGTGTTGTTTGGACACACTGACCTTCATGATAAGCATTCAAACTTCCATGATAGCTGTTCATTATCACCATGCAAAATGTTATCTATTCTTGTCACATTTTCTTGGAAATGTTGGTTCTCCTCAATTCCAATAGCACTTATTGTAACGGTACTTATTATTTCAATGGCCAACTAACACACCTACAATGGCCTTGTGAACTATATGTTGCTTCAGACCCTATAAATTTGCTTAGATTGGCCTAAAAAGATGTAGATGATGCTTTGAGCTCTCTTAGGACTGTCTCTAACCCCATTCAAACTCTTTAACTGCAATACATCATTAGTAATGTCAATGTGACAGTGACATATATGGCTATGGGTAAAGAGGTGGAAACCAGTGGTAACAAACACTCTGTTTAATAACACACTGAACAGATTTTTTACATTATTATTATTGAAATGTTGTCCACAGGTTAAGCTTTTTTGGTGGGAGATGCCTTCTCCTCTGTCTTCTGACATGTAAATTGGTGACCACAATTTTAAAAGCTTTGTCCAAATCAAATTGCAAAAGGTTCAGATTTGGCAGGAACCTCAATTCTAAAAATTTACGGTTGACATCTGTTACAGCAATGGATGTGGATCCATTGTGTCGACCAACAGATTTGGCTTTGGGCTCCTCATAAGAGCATCATTCTGGCAGTCCCTTGGTTTCCCCCTTTTACTCCTGTACAGGGATCTGAACATTGCTGCAGAGAAACTACCAGGCTGCTAACTCCTGGATGCATCTCTGTGTGATGAACAGCTGGCCACAGGGGTCAAAGTACCGAGGGATCAGGAAAAAACCATAGTCAGGGACAGACCGAGGTCAGGGTAAGCAGAGTATAACCAATCTGATAAACAGTTCAAGGTGGCGGCATAGGGTAATAATAAAGTAAACGGCAGAAAGAATGTACACGGGCAAACATTAGAAACACTAAACCTTCGTAGGACACTAGAAAACTAGGAAACCTATTGCTCAGGCACCCTTCCACAGGGAAAGTTGCCTTAAGTACCCTGGGCTTGCCAGACATTGGCTGGGGAAGATTAGGGTGTGCACACTACACTTTAAGAGGTGAAGGGAACACATGTGTGCACCCTACATGCAAAGGAGTAGAGCTCTAGCCATCAAGAAGGCTGTAGCCCTGCCGGGAAGAGGAAGACAGTGAGAGGTGGGTCCGGGCTTACTGCGAGAGGTGAGCAGAGCAGTGGCGTCCTTCTTCCTAAGAGATTAGTGTAGAAGCTATTCTCTCATCTGGCGGTAAATTTGACAGAGCAGAGCTGCAATACTAGACACAGACCATGGACAAGAGTGCCACTGTTTCTAAAAAACATTACTGAATCTTTTATTCTTAATCCTTTAAAATCTCACTTATGTACTGTTTTCATTTTTTGCTGCAGGATTGGTCTCCGGCATCTGGATTATTATTTTTTTGCTTATATTTTCTTGGGTCATGTCCAACATTGCTGTTTCTGACCTCCATAGGAATCATTTGGTAAAGGCTCTTTTAGACAAGGCAATGATTGAGAACGAGCAATGTTCATTCCCAATGGTTACACCTTGTGAACAAGCTACCAAACTTCACCATAGACGGCGCTGTGTTGATCATTATAGTAATGGAGCAAGCACTGCTGATCCTCGAGGGTTCACACCCTCATAAGGGTGCGTTCCCATAATAGTATGGATTTTGAGGTTCATAGAATGCAGATCTGCCAAATATATGAATTGCATCCTTTTTTTTTTATGGACCCATTGTAACAATGCCTATTCTTGTCTGCAAAAAGGACAAGAATAGAACATGTTCTTTCTTTTTAACGGGACTGTGGAACGGACATATGGATGCGGCCCCATTGAAATGTGGAATGGACATTTTTTGTGGAAATGAAATGAATGGATCTGCATCCGATCCACAAAAAATACGGTTGTGTGAAGGGGGCCTATATCAAAAATTGTAGACCGAAACAAGTAAAATTGTGGCTTCAACAATTTCCAAAACCTGGTATATATTACAAAATTCCAAACCTGAATTGACTCTCATAACCCAATTAAATAAAAATTCCACTTGTTAAAGGGCTTCTCCAGGAATTAAGAAAGTGAAAATACTTAAAGAACTCCCGCAAATTTTTTTATTCTCTGACCTGTTAGAAAGGTGCATGATATAATCTGTAGTGAATGTCATTTTCTTATCAGAGGCTGAAATTGAGAGTTTCCACTCTCTTCTTATTGTAGCTGGGTCATGTGACCAACTCCCTGACCTCCAACTGACCCAGGACAGCAAGCCAGTCACTTCTCTATTAATTCCTATGAGACTGAAAGTGAGGCTCCCATAGGAATGCATAGAGAAATAGACTTCCTGTCCACACATAAGGTGCTGCGTGAGTTGGTGGGTCTAATTCCTAGTCACATGACACAGATAAGAAACTTCAGGATGATATAACTCAAAAATTCAGCTACTGGTAAGAAAATGACATTCACTACAGATTACATGTACATTTCTAGCAGGACATGGAATAACATTTTTTTGCGGGAGTTCTTCTTTAACCCCTTCACGACCGCCATACGGCTATATACGTCCTATCTGCACATGCCCCGTGCAGATAGCACGTATATAGACGTGCAGGCGGCCCTTTAATCCCAGCGCTGGGATTAAAGCTCCTGCTCCTGCAATCTAGCAGGAGCAGGTCGGGTCCCGGCTCACAGACAGAGCGGGGACCCTGAGGAGAAGACAGGAGCGGTTTATTACCGCTTCTGTCTTCTCCTAAGGCTTCATTCACACGACCGTATTTTGTTTCCGTGTCCGTTCCGTTTTTTTTGCGGACCGTATGTGGAACCATTCATTTCAATGGGTCCGCAAAAAAAACGGAAGGTACTCCGTTTGCATTCCGTTTCCGTATGTCCGCATTTCCGTTCCGCAAAAAAGATAGAACATGTCCTATTCATGTCCGTTGTGCTGACAAGGATAGGCATTGTTACAATGGATCCGCAAAAAAAACGGACACGGATGCCATACGGAACGTCATCCGTTTTTTTTGCGGATCCGCAATTTGCGGACCGCAAAACACATACGGTCGTGTGAATGAAGCCTAAGCCTGAGGAGAGACTTACCTGCTCAGCCGGCGCAGCAGGAATGAAGCGGCAGCGCCGCTTCCTGTGTAAGTCCCGGTGGTCACGTGACCGCCGGGTGTCTCGGGGCCAGAGCAGTGCTGCAGGGTCTAAGGAGACCCTGATCAGCTCTGCCTGTGTGTAATGAGCCCCCAGGGGGCTGTTTTCCCCTGTAACTGGGGCTCCTGTGGATGCCCCAGTTACAGTGGAAACAATGGGAAAAAAAGTGTTAAAAAAAGAAAAAAAAAAAGTCAGTCCTCCAGAGGTCTTTTAATGACCTCCTGGGGGACATATTAGTTGTCAAAAATAAATTAATATATAAGTAAAAAAAAAAAAAAAAAATAAAGTGTAAAAAAAAAAAATTAAACAAGCAGTCGCCAATGAAAACAGTCACCATAGTCGCCCCGTCAAATAAAATCTATACATGCTATATATCAAAATGATCGTCATCAAATAGGGAACCCATTGCAATAATTAATTTGTGCGTCAGTTTTAATATTTAAAAAAAAATCTATAATTTAAAAAAAATCCTTTTTTTTAATAAGAATTAGCGGTTTTTGTCTAAATTAAACCTAAAAAAATATAAAATATCTTTAAAAAAACCATTCTAATAATAAGTCCTAAGTGTCAAGTAAAAAAAATTGGAAAAATTATTTTCGTATTCAAACGAAAAAAAAAAAATTAGGGTCACTAAGCCACCATGTGCCCAAATCACAAAAAGTTGCCTGGACATTCAGGCCTTTTATAGGTCCGGTCATGAAAGGGTTAAATATTACTTTATTATAAATACATTCCCAAATACCTTTTATTAGTTATAATGGCTCGTATTGTCTAGGGAGCAATCATTAAGAGAAATAGAATAGAATAAAATGGCCCCCATTCTATTAGTACACATAGAACCTGTCCTAATCACACAGCAGGACAAGTTACTTCACAACACTGAGCTAAAGAGCTGCCTCATCCTCCCCTCTGCTCTGCTTGTCAGGGGTTATGATCCTGAATACAGTTGGTGATGTGGCTGATGAGCAGCAGCACTTGTATGCAGTCTCCATTACCACAGTCTGTCCTGTCCGTCCTCTCTGTACTTCATGTCTCCTCATGAGCTCTATTCCCACAAAGATTCAGCTGAATATCATATTAAACTGTATTCAGTAGGAGAGGAGAATGAGGCAGCTCTTTACCTTAGTGTTGTGAAGTAGCTTGTCCTCCTGTGTGATTAGGACAGGTTTTGTGTGTAGTAATAGGACGGCGGCCATTTTATTTCCTCTAATGATTGCTCCCTAGACAGAACGAGCCATTATAGCTCATGAAAGGTATTTGGGAATATATTTATAATAAACTAATATTTAAAGGGGTATTCCCATCTCACAAATGTAGTTTGTATAGTTAGATATAGCCATACCAATATTATTACTAATATAATGTATTTATATAAAATGTACCGTTTAGAAAATTTCCCTATTTGTATATCCATTGTCCTACACCAGTGGCGTAGCTACCGGGGGGCAGGGGGGGCGACGGCTCCGGGCCCAGTGACTCAAGGGGGCCCATAAAAATAAAAAATCTTACTTACCTGTTCTGCGCTGCGGCTGCCCTTCGGTCCGCGCTCTGCTCTCTTCCCTGACGGCGCGCACTATGACCTGACGTTGCACGCAGCGTCTGGGTGGGCTGATCTGAGGTCTGATGGGGGCACAATATGCAGATCTGAGGTTTGATGGGGCACAATACGCTGATCTGAGGTCTGATGGGGGCACATTAAGCTGATCTGAGGTCTGATGGGGGCACAATACGATGATCTGAGGTCTGATGGGGGCACAATATGCAGATCTGAGGTTTGATGGGGCACAATACGCTGATCTGAGGTCTGATGGGGGCACATTAAGCTGATCTGAGGTCTGATGGGGGCACATTAAGCTGATCTGAGGTCTGATGGGGGCACAATACGATGATCTGAGGTCTGATGGGGGCACAATATGCAGATCTGAGGTTTGATGGGGCACAATACACTGATCTGAGGTCTGATGGGGGCACAATACGCTGATCTGAGGTCTGATGGGGGCACAATATGCAGATCTGAGGTTTGATGGGGCACAATACGCTGATCTGAGGTCTGATGGGGGGCACATTAAGCTGATCTGAGGTCTGATGGGGCACAATACGCTGATCTGAGGTCTGATGGGGGCACAATACGCTGATCTGAGGTCTGATGGGGGCACAATAGGCTGATCTGAGGTTTGATGGGGCACAATAGGCTGATCTGAGGTCTGATGGGGGCACAATACGCTGATCTGAGGTCTGATGGGGGCACAATATGCAGATCTGAGGTTTGATGGGGTACAATATGCTGATGTGAGGTCTGATGGGGCACAATACGCTTATCTGAGGTCTGATGGGGGCACAGTACGCTGATCTGAGGTCTGATGGGGACACAGTACGCTGATCTGAGGTCTGATGGGGGCACAATACGCTGATGTGAGGTCTGATGGGGGCACATTCTGCTGATGTGAGGTCTGATGGGAGCACAATATGCTGATCTGAGGTCTGATGGGGCACAATATGCTGATCTGAGGTCTGATGGGGACACAGTACGCTGATGTGAGGTCTGATGGGGGCACAATACGCTGATGTGAGGTCTGATGGGGGCACATTCTGCTGATGTGAGGTCTGATGGGAGCACAATATGCTGATCTGAGGTCTGATGGGGCACAATACGCTGATCTGAGGTCTGATGGGGACACAGTAGGCTGATCTGAGGTCTGATGGGGGCACATTCTGCTGATCTGAGGTCTGATGGGGCACAATACGCTGATCTGAGGTCTGATGGGGGCACATTAAGCTGATCTGAGGTCTGATGGGGGCACAATACGCTGATCTGAGGTCTGATGGGGGCACAATACGCTGATCTGAGGTCTGATGGGGCACAATACGCTGATCTGAGGTCTGATGGGGCACAATACGCTGATCTAAGGTCTGATGGGGCACAATACGCTGATCTGAGGTCTGAGTTTTTACAATACGCTGATCTGAGGTCTGATGGTGGCACATTAAGCTGATCTGAGGTCTGATGGGGGCAGGGGAGTGATGTAAAAACTGGGGACACGTTTCCTTTAACATAGGAGTCCCCTTGTTTTTTACTCCTATTAATCCTATATTTTACTGCATTATGTGGTAGAGTATTTAGAGTAGGGTATGTAGAAAGTCTATTGTACTGTACTTAGCAGCATAGACGATCTTGCAGTTTATACAGTCATCTTTCTAATACAATATTATAACCACAACTAGTAGTATGTGCCTGTGAAGTTGGAAACGTGCGTTTGGGAAGCCAATAAGTGGGGGCCCACTCAAGTATGTTTCGCCCCCCCTGTGCTGAACCTCTAGCTACGCCTCTGTCCTTCACACATCAGTCAGGCTGTTGCCCCTAGTTACGACCACCGTGGCCATGTAGTAGTGGTGGCCGGCTTGCTCCTGTTCAAACCCGCTCTGAGGTAACTGCTGTATTGTGAACGCACATTGCATGAACATGCGGAGACACATCTTAGGGTTGTAGCATTTTTGTCTGCTCTTCCAAAACACAGAGAAACGGATCCTGTTCCAAGATCAGTTCATCTCTATGGAGCAGGATCCGTTTATAAAGTCTGCCTTTGGGACGGATCCTGACCACTGCGTTTTGGACTGGAAGCGTTCAAAACGCAGATGTGAAAGATGTCTCCCCGCATGCTCATACAATGTGCGTTCACAATACAGCAGTTACCTCAGAGCTGGTTTGAAAAGGAGCAAGCCGGCCATCACTACTGCATGGCTGCGGTGGTTGTAACTAGGGGCAACGGCCTGACTGTGTGTGTGGGACAATGGATATACAAATAGGGAAATCTTCTAAACGGTACATTTTATATAAATACATTCTATTAGTAATAATATTGGTATGGCTATATCTAACTATACAAACTACATTTGTGAGATGGGAATACCCCTTTAAGTATTTTCATTTTCTTAATTCCTGGAGAATCCCTTTAACCTTAAAGAGCAGGATCGACGCTATAAAATCAGGTATAATACCCAGCGGGATTCATTCTGCTGACAAAAATTACCCCTGTCTTGTGAAAATCAACTGTGGCGTTCCCGCGAAAAAGACTTCCATTCTTTATCCAAATTTGTGCTTCAGTTCAGAGGGTTGTGTCCAGCACTGGAAAGCTAAAGAGCTGAGGTGCTCCTAGGAGCTAGGCACCGCCTTAGGTGCACTGAAGTGCCCATTTGTAACACCTCACCCAATCTTTCCAAGTCAAGTAACATTTTCATCGGCAGGGTCAACCCTGGTTTGATAGAGTTGATCCTGCTGGCAGGTGCCCTTTAAAGCTTCACCGGTTGCATGCATCTTCAGGGGTAAAAGCTGTTAAGTGACAAACAAAGTCTGTTATATACATTTATTTCCCATATTGAGAGTCCCATAAAAGACAGGAACTCAAACAAATATTTTCTCAGTCGTTACCTGGCAGAGATTTATTTTAGACGGCTTTAATATAACTGTTTAAATAAGACTTTCCAACCTTTGGATGCACGCACAACGCATACAATTGATGCCCTGTAAAAAAATAAAATGCAGCGTGACCGGGTCCAACCTGGGTTTATCGCTGCTCGGTAGAGGTCATATAGAACAGTTACTTATCAAACCCTGGGCAATAACACACAAATAATTTATGTCGCTTGAACAGCAATTTCCCCTACGCAGTGTCATTTCTGCCCGCGGTCATCACCTATTAACCTGCCACAGGAGCAATTACATAACAGACTGGAGATACTCAGGCGCCAGCTGAGTGGCGGCAATGTGAACCTGTCTCATCCAGGTCTGAGGGTAAGTCCTCCTCCCATTATATCTACATGACTGGTCTATATATCAGCCTAAGGTCATACTGTATACACAAGAATATATACTATATAGAATGCTCAACCTGTGGCTTTTCAGCTGTTGTAAAACTACAACTCCCACCATGCCCTGCTGTAGGCTGATAGCTGTAGACCTTCGGACATGCTGCAAGTTGTAGTTTTGCAACAGCCGGAGGGCTGCAGGTTAGTGACCCATGTAATGTTATACAATGTTATGTTCTGCCGTGTAATCTAGCAAGAGGAGGTGAAGTTGGCAATGGTTGGCAGGAATAGGGCTACCCACCCTGTTCCTCTCCTCTTGGTGGGAGTCCGCAGGTTCTACTTCCTGCCAGGAGGGGGAGATCCAGAGTAGAGAGTGTGGAGGAAGGAAACATAGGCTTAAAGGGGTTATCCAATATCATAAACTGCCCCCCATGTGCCGGGCCCCTCACATGGAATATACTTACCTGGCTTCCTGCTCCCCGTGCCGCTCCTGGTCCCTGCACCACCACTGCTGCTTCTCCTTGTGCGCTGATGAAAACATCCGGTGTCGGGGAGAGCAGCCAATGGCCATTGGATGCTCAACTCCCACCCTCCCCCCTACACCATATGTTTTCATCGGCGCACAGGGAGAAGCAGCGGCGGTTGTGGGGAACTGGAGAGGAGCAGGGAGCGGGGACCCAGGTAAGTATATTCGCTGCGGGGGTTGGCACCGTTTTGATCTGTTATCCGCTCTGACTGTGACAGCGCTTTCCCTTACATCACATGAGCAGGAAACAGACTACGTAAGCTTGGCAGAGAATAACTGAGCATGCTCAACCACAAAAAACTACAGGTTGTGTCCATGGAAAACTTTAAATAAACAAAAGGCTGACTGCCCAAAAAACTACTTTTATTATAGATAAATGCAGCCAAATTACTAATAACATTATAATAGTGAGCAATTTGAATAGTAAAACTCTGTAACATAGATACTAATCTGAGTAACCGGAATACCCCCTTAAGCTCTTACTCTATAAGCCTGATACTATTCTCCTGTGATACCCTTACTTTAGGAAGAGTCACCGGCAAGATTCAGCTTCACAGACCCTGCTGCCGATGAGGGAAAACAGGTCAGACACCCATCACCTAGAATAACCACCAGGCCAGACAAACATCAAGACTGTATCACACAGTGGATGCCTATATCACAAAGTGACTTCAAGTGCCATTAAATAGCCATCCAACCTGCCATCATATCTCCTCAACTGGTGCCATAAACTGCACTGTACTGAATACTGCCGGATGTGCCACATGTTATATTCTACACTACACTAAGAGATTATTATACATTTACTTCTGGCCTGATTCTTCAAACCCCTATTCCACTGCACCAATCCCCAGGGAGCAATGGCCTGAAGAATTACCGTGACACAGGGCTGTTTCTATAGCCGGGCGAGGGGTGCGACCGCACGGGGCTCCTGACTTAAGTAAGAAGAGGGGGGCGCCGTTGGCATCTACCTAAAGCAGAAGCAATGAGTGCTTCCATCAATACAGATGGAAGCGCTCATTGCTGGAGCGCAGGGAACTGATGTCACTCACTGCTCAGCTCCCCACGCTCCTCCCCTCCTTCAGGCCAGCGGCAAAGCTGTGAATGGTGAAGCACAAAACTTCTCCTGCTCCACCATACAGCCTGCACAGATTGTGCTGCCGGTGGATGTGGGCGGAGCTTGCAAACTGGAAATTTGCATAAGCTCCACCCACCCTGTGCTGCAGCACGGTCTGTAGCTGCAGTGAAGAGGACTGTGAGCTTCAGGAACGGGACAAGGTGAGTAGTCCTGTGTGTTTTGTGGGTTTTTTTTTTTTTTTTAATACAGAGAGGCACAGAGGACTTTATAACTATGGAAGGGGCACAGAGGACTTTATAACTATGGAGGGGGCACAGAGGACTATATAACTATGGAGGGGCACAGAGGACTTTATAACTATGGAGGGGGCACAGAGGACTATATAACTATGGAGGGGGCACAGAGGACTTTACAACTATGGAGGGGGCACAGAGGACTTTACAACTATGGAGGGGGCACAGAGGACTTTACAACTATGGAGGGGCACAGAGGACTTTATCACTATGGAGGGGGCACATAGGTCTTTATAACTATGGAGGGGGCACAGAGGACTTTATAACTATGGAGGGGGCACAGAGGGCTTTACAGCTATGGAGGGGGCACATAGGTCTTTATAACTATGGAGGGGGCACAGAGGACTTTATAACTATGGAGGGGGCACAGAGGGCTTTATAACCATGGAAGGGGCACAGAGGGCTTTATTACTATGGAGGGGCACAGAGGACATTATTATTATGGAGGGGGCACAGAGGGCTTCATTACTCTGGAGGGGGCACAGAGGGCTTCATTACTATGGAGGGGGCACAGAGGGCATTTTTACTCTGGAGGGGACACAGGGCATTACTACTATGGAGGGGGCACAGAGTGCATTACCAATGTGAAGGAGGCACAATGGGCATTTTTATTCTGGAGGGGCACAATGGGAATTTTTACTATGGAGGGGGCACAATGGGTATTGCAAATGTGAAGGGGGCACAATGGGCATTTCTACTCTGGAGGGAGCACAATGGGCATTATTGAAGGGGGCACAGTGCACAGAGGGCATTACTACTAATAGGGCTACACGCCACTGGTGTTGTCACTCCTTATATATTTTTTTGTTTTGCAGCTCGGACCTTCATCCTGCAGCGTTTTTTTAATGTTCTCCCTGTTGTTAAAATTCCCTAGAAACTGCCCTGCCGTGACACAACATCTTATCAGGGCCACTACTACTCCGATCCTCTGCACTGGCTCTTCATGGGCTCACTGCACATATGAAGGAGCTAATTATAACCTGGGATTTGTCCCCTTTATGTATACAGTTATACGTTTCTTAAACTCTTGGCATTTATAACTCAAAAATTGGGCAAAAGCTGAAAGAGCATCTGACAGCAGGATCAACCCTCTTGAACCAGGCATAATGCCTCGTAGGGCTGATCCTACTGATGAAAAGCATACCTTTTATTAGATGATTGGTTATGCCGTTAGTGAGAAAATTGAGTTCTAATTCCTATGCAAATGAGGGCTTAAGTGCACCAAAGGGTGCATCAGCAGCATCCTCTCGTCTTACCCTGTAACTCCACACCAGTGGTCACGCTCACGACAATATTTTTTTCTGCTTCAGATTCACATTTTTTGCGAGCTGGATGTCAACCCATTCACTTCAATTGAGCCGCAAAAGATGCAGAGAGCATCGCTGTGTGCCATCCGGACCCATATGTCCGTTCCGTGGCACCTGCAAAAAAAATAGAACATGTCTTATTCTTGTTCGTTTTACAGACAAGGATAGGACAGTTCTATAGAGGCCGGGAGATTCCATTGTACAATATGCAGAACGCACACAGCCGGTATCAGAGTTTTGCGGATCCGCAATTTGAGGACCACAAACACGGCTAAGAGCCCTAAAGTGAATCTGGCCTGCTGCAGTTCCCTGAGCAGCCTGGGTGGCCAGGAGCGTACAGAGGTCAGACCCCCAACGATCATAAAGGGATGGCATATTATACCCTTTAGAGGGTAACTAACAAGGAAAAAAAAAAAACATAAAGGGTACTCTACGCCTTCGGGTTTCTTCTGCTGAGCTTTTTGAGCATGTGGAGTACAGATCTCATATACAATACTTTCTATGCATACACCTCACAATCAAAAAGCTGAGAAGAGGAGATAAAAGCCAAAGAAATTTTTATTTTTTATTTTTACATAGGTTTATTTACCCTATTATCATACGTAAAACAGCAAGTGCTGTGTTAATGTGAACTCAGCCTTACACTCATGGCTTACATTGCACTTGAAAAAAATTAAATTTGACATTTATCCTAAAAAAATAATAGATTATAGATTTCACAATTACTTAAGTGGCAAATCTTTGTGTGTGACGTTCTTCAATAAATGACTTTACCTTAGTGTTGCAGTTTATAGCAGAGGCCACCAGAGGGCGAACTAAGCAAGGCCAAGTCGGCAGGATAGCTTTGACTCATCACAGCTCTTTAATAAAAGCTACAAACAAAAGTGAATGGTAAATACAGATGTTCTGTTATTATTCTAAAAATATACAGTATATACTATACCGGACAATCTGCCTGCCTTGTAGATGACATATTAAATCATTAGATTAAAGGGATTATCCCATGAATAATGTAATGAAAATCAGACATCGTATAGTACATGACAACCTCTTTCTAACAAAGCTAGAACCAGCCCTGTAACTCACATGGATCCGGAGATCTCCACATTCATTGCTCCAATTGTTCTGCTAGATTTATGTCAAGCTGTTGGCTTAGGGGTTGTGCTCTTTCTCAGAGGGCGTGTCCTTTCTGCTGCAGCTGGTGGCAGTTAAAGCCATCCTTCAACTGACCATGTGCTTTTTATTGAGCAGGACAAAGAAATTATAAAAAGAGCAAACAGCAGGTGGCGCTATACAGATATATATAATTGAATAACTCAGTAGCTATAATACATTTTTATTCCCATATAATTGCAAAAGTATTCAGTTCCAGGTGCTGGTTTTAAACTGTAGAATATTTTTCGTGGGACAGTCCCTTTAAGCAGTAGTCAGGTGCAGGTTTTGTATAATGGACTCACGAAAACAAACTCCTACTGGTTTTCCTATACTGACCTATATGTTTCCTTGGTTACAGACTACAAACAAATCCTGTGTAGTCTGATTCTGCAGTCATGTGTTACTCTCTTCCATGTGCACTCTCTGCTGCCATTTGTAGGTTAGCAAGAAGAATGGGCAGAGGGAACTCTATTTTGAGTCAAGAGGGTTATCTCACAAATATATTAATCACCTATCCTCAGGATAGGTAGACACCGCACCGCTAGTCCGATAGATGTGAATGGAGCAGTGGCGGTCCATTCAGAAATTTTCAACCTAACCCCTTCCCTTTAGCACTTCAGTTAAAGACATACTTGGAAAACATTACATATGCAATGTGCCGCCCCCCCAGGGCCGATCGCGTCCTAGGTTTTTTTGAATGCTGAGTGGTGATGCGACCTTATTAATTTTGTGTGTGTCTCGCTACTCCTACCTGGATACTGTTGCTCCCCAGGATTAGGCTCTGTAGCAATAAAGGGGAGAGTGATAGTTGGTGGAGTAAGGTCAAGATATACAGTGCCTTGCGAAAGTATTCGGCCCCCTGGAACTTTTCAACCTTTTGCCACATTTCAGGCTTCAAACAAAAAGCATTTTACATTTTTGGTGAAGAGTCAACAACAAGTGGGTCACAATTCTGAAGTGGAATGAAATTTATTGGATCATTTAAACTTTTTTTGTAATAATAAAACTGAAAAGTTGGGCGTGCAAAATTATTCGGCCCATTTACTTTCAGTTCAGAAAACTCCCTCCAGAAGTTCATTGAGGATCTCTGAATGATCCAATGTTGTCCTAAATGACTGATGAAGAGAAATAGAATCCACCTGTGTGTAATCAAGTCTCCGTATAAATGCACCTGCTCTGTGATAGTCTCAGGGTTCTGCATCATGAAGACCAAGGAACACACCAGGCAGGTCCCTGATACTGTTGTGGAGAAGTTTAAAGCTGGATTTGGATACTAAAAGATTTCCCAAGCTTTAAACATCCCAAGGAGCACTGTGCAAGCGATCATATTGAAATGGAAATAGTATCAGACCACTGCAAATCTACCAAGACCCGGCCGTCCCTCTAAACTTTCATCTCAAACAAGGAGAAGACTGATCAGAGATGCAGCCAAGAGGCCCATGATCACTCTGGATGAACTGCAGAGATCTACAGCTGAGGTGGGAGAGTCTGTCCATAGGACAACAACCAGTCCAACACTTCACAAATCTGCCCTTTATGGAAGAGTGGCAAGAAGAAAGCCATTTCTCAAAGATATCCATAAAAAGACTTGTTTACAGTTTGCCACAAGTAGGGTGACCAGACGTCCTCTTTTCCCCGGACATGTCCTACTTTTGGGCATTAAAAAAATGTCCTGGGGGAATTGGAAAATCGTCCGGGATTTTGTTGGACTGCCTCAAACTGTTTGAGTCAAACATAATTTATGTTTGACTCAAACAGTTTGAGGCAGTCCAACAAAGTCATTTTAACTTTTAAAATGGCCTTTAGGGTTAAAAATAATAAAAACAAACTCACCTTTTCCACCTGTTCGCGGCGCAGCCGGTCCGGTGTCTTCTTTCTTCTTTCCAGGCCTTGCAGGACCTGCAAAAGGACCTTTGGTGACGTCACCGCGGTCACCACGTGGTGAGCACGCTCACTGTGCGGTGACATCACCAAAGGTCCCTTTGCAGGTCCTGCAAGGTGAAAGAAGAAAGAAGACACCGGACCGGCTGCGCCGCGAACAAGTGGAAAAGGTGAGTTTTTTTTAATTATTTTTAACCTCTAAGGGCCATTTTAACAATTATTTTCTTTTATAACCATGTTATAACGGAAAATAATAAAGGGAAGTTCGGGTCCCCATTCCCTGGGGTATAGTGTAATGGCATTACAGTATACCCCAGGGAATGGGGGGACCTGAATTTCCCTTTATTATTTTATTTCTGAAAAGGAGCACACCTTTTCAGAAACCCAGATCTGGTCACCCTAGCCACAAGCCACCTGGGAGACACCAAACATGTGGAAGAAGGTGCTCTGGTCAGATGAAACCAAAATCGAACTTTTTGGAAACAATGCAAAATGATATGTTTAGTGTAAAAGCAACACAGCTCATCCCCTGAACACACCATCCCCACTGTCAGACATGGTGGTGGCAGCATCATGGTTTGGGCCTGCTTTTCATCAGCAGGGACAGGGAAGATGGTTAAAATTGATGGGAAGATGGATGGAGCCAAATACAGGACCATTCTGGATGAAAACCTGTTGGAGTCTGCAAAAGACCTGAGACTAGGACGGAGATTTATCTTCCAACAAGACAATGATCCCAAACATAAAGCAAAATCTACAATGGAATGGTTCAAAAATAAAGGTCTCCAGGTCTTAGAATGGCCAAGTCAAAGTCCAGACCTGAATCCAATTGAGAATATGTGGAAAGAGCTGAAAACTGCTGTTCACAAACGCTCTCCATCCAACCTCAAAGAGCTCCAGCTGTTTTGCAAGGAAGAATGGGAAAGAATTTCAGTCTCTAGATGTGCAAAACTGATAGAGACATCCCCCAAGAGACCGCAGCTGTAATCGCAGCAAAAGGTGGCGCAACAAAGTATTAATGCAAGGGGGCCGAATAATTTTGCACGCCCCACTTTTCAGTTTTATTATTACAAAAAAAGTTTAAATGATCCAATAAATTTCGTTCCACTTCACAATTGTGACCCACTTGTTGTTGATTCTTCACCAAAAATTTAAAATGTTATATATTTTTATTTGAAGCCTGAAATATGGCAAAAGGTTGAAAAGTTCCAGAGGGCCGAATACTTTCGCAAGGCACTGTAGTAAAAGTTCAACAGTTTTACTTGAATAAACTTGCATCCAGATAATATTTGATCTTTCTCTTGGTTCCAGCAGGTTTTGAGGTAAACAGGCAGGCAAACTTGGATACCTTGCTCTATCTTTCTCTTCTGTGTTAGACTTTGGCCTGGTAGCTTTGACAGTTCTGTGACCTTTTGAGTGCGGTGCCTTTGGCTGTTGACCCCCTTGTAATACTCTGTCTGTACCTGTAAGGAGTCATGGTGCTCTATGAGCTGCTCCCCTTGGGAGACTCCTGCTGCAGGAGGGGGGACATTCCTCTCACTGTGTCTTCTCTTGTCTCGTCTTTCCAGCTCCACTGTCAAATCTTAACTAGACTGTGGCTTTCTGCAACACTTGTAATGAATGTAATAGTAGTAATGTAATTCTGACTGAAGCGACACTCACATCTAACACACTCTGGGGCTCTCTATCTAACAAATAAATGGACGGAAACTTTCTTTGTGGTTAGTCAATGGGACTAAACCAGGCACCCCCCGCTCGGAAGAGGGGAGTGTGTCTGGTTAGTAGAAAAAGGTGAGAATCGCAACTTCTCCTCTTTTACTCCTTTCACTCGTAAAAGTATGCTAATTAACTGAATTTGTACGCATTAGCGCACAATGCGTACGCATTAGCATACAAATCAATATTACAGTGCGGGGAAGAGACTCGAGCATTGCGCTCGAGTACACTCGGTGTTCGGCCGAGTACACACTACTCCTTACCTTTCAGATCATACCCGATATCATATCTCAGATCAGAATCTCATATCAGACATCAAATCAGACCCCCATATCAGAACTCAAATCAGACTTCCATATCAGATCTTCAGATCAGACCCCAATATCAGACCTCAAATAAGAACCCCATAACTAACACCCATATCAGATCCTCTGATCAGGCCCCATATTAGATCCTCAGATCAGACCCCCATCAAACCTCACATCAGACCCCTGTATCAGATCTTTGGACCCCCATATCAAACCTCAGATCTGACCCCCATATGAAGCCTCAGTTAAGACCATCATCAGACCTTCATGTTAGACCACCCATATCAGACCCCCTTTAGACCTCCATATCAGATCCTCAGATCAGACATCCATATCAGATCCTCAGATCAGACCCCCATATGAAACCTCAGATCTGACCCCCTTATCAAACCTCATCAGACCTCCATGTTAGACCCCGCATAACAGACCTCAGATCAGACCCCCTTTAGACCTCCATGTCAGGTCCCATATCAGATCTCAGATCAGACCCCCATCAGACCTCAGATCAGACACAAAATAAATAAATTTACTCACCTCTTCTGCTCTACCGCCACTCTGCAGGCTCTGCGTTCTCTCCTGCAGTCATGCTCCCTGGTCTTCCCTGGGCCTGCATACAATGTCCGGTCATGATGCTCGCACTATATTTTGACTCTGTACGTAGTCATGACAGTGCAGCGTGGCCTGGAGAAGTCCAGGGAAGAAGGGTGAGCACAGTGCTTCACTCCCCACGTTTCCTCCATACTAGTGAGCACTTCTGCATTCACTAGTAGTTGCAGAAAATCTCTATCAGTGCCCCCACACCTGGGTCATCAAACCACACACAAAAAAGCTTGGGCTGTCTCCAATATTCTGACCTACCGTACATACACAGATTAATTCTGGTGAAACACTTACATTAAGGAATTAATGTAATCGTAATCTTTAAAGCATAGATTTAGCAGAGCTGAGTTTGTCATTTAGCTTTAGCACTACAGCTGTGACTCATGAGTTAAGATAATGCACACAGAATATATGATCCTGTACTGTTTACATCTGTATGTCTACTCAGGCAGTTTAGGGGTCATGCACTGTGCCTAGGCTTTGGATTCATTAGTTTACTCCATATCTCGTTGATGTGTGATTTCCGTGAAGTGCACTCTGTAAATCCTCCTCAGCGCACACACCCGGTGATAGGCTCTTTTGATCAGGGCACAATTTTGTGTTATAAAGGGGACAGAATGCATGATAATGCCACCAGCTTCATTTTCTCACATTAAATAGAGTGCGCCCATCCAGAGGCTCCAAAATTCAACGTATTGCATAACTCTAAGCATAAAAGCAAAGCATTGACTTTGGTTCTTAAAAAAAAAAAGAAAAGACAGTGTGTAAGGGAGGCTATCACAGTATCACAGAGCTGAGGGAGTGACAGTTCAGTAAGGTGGGGGCAGAACCTTCCTTAAGAATGGCGCTGCTGATTGGCAGGGGCTACAAACCTCTTTTATTTAGTGGGGTAAACTCAACTGATTTGTTTTTTTCTGGTACAGAATTCCAAATTCCCTGCATATAGCCAAATGATAAAATCTATTCTGCCTGCAGCCGCCACTAGAGGGAGCTTGTTGTATACAGTGTTATAAATTGAGCACAATGTATAAACCGTATGCAGCAACAGTAACTGTTATTTTTGGCAATTAGATCATTTGACTGTGGGAGGAGCTATAAACTAGCTGGGTGTTGTTTGGGACAGTGATGGAGGAGTGACTATGTAACTAGCGGGGTGGGAGGAGCTATAAACTAGCTGGGTGTGGTCAGGGGCATTGATAGAGGAGTGTCTATGTAACTAGTTGGGTGGGAGGAGCTAGAAACTAGCTGAGTGTTGTTAGGGGCAGTGATAGGGGAGTGTCTATGTAACTAGCTGTGTGGGAGGAGCTATAAACTAGCTGGGCGTTGTTAGGGGCACTGATAGGGGAGTGTTTATGTAACTAGCTGACTGTGAGGAGCTATAAATTAGCTGGTGGTTGTTATGGGCAGTGATAGGGGAGTGTCTATTTAACTAGCTGGGTGGGAGGTGATATAAACTAGCTGCATGTTGTTAGGGGCAATGATAGGGGAGTGTATGTAACTAGCTGGGTCGGAGGAGCTATAAACTAGCTGGGTGTTGTTAGGGGCAGTGATAGGGGAGTATCTATGTAACTAGCTGGGTGGGAGGAGCTATAAACTAGCTTGGTGTTGTTAGGGGCAGTGATAAGGGAGTGTCTGTGTAGCTAGCTGGGAGGAGCTATAAACTAGCTTGGTGTTGTTAGGGACAGTGATAGGGGAGTGCCTATGTAAGTAGCTGGGTGGTAGGAGCTATAAGCTAGCTTGGTGTTGTTAGGGGCAGTGATAGGGGAGTATCTATGTAACTAGCTGGGTGGGAGGAGCTATAAACTAGCTGGGTGTTGTTTGTGGCAGTAATAGGGGAGTGTCTATGTAACTAGCTGGGTGGGAGGCACTAATAACTAGCTTGGTGCTGTTAGGGGCAGTGATAGGGGAGTGTCTTTGTAAGTAGCTGGGTGGGAGGAGCTATAAGCTAGCTTGGTGTTGTTAGGGGGTGGTGATAGGGGAGTCTCTATGTAACTAGCTGGGTGGGAGGAGCTATAAACTAGCTTGGTGCTGTTAGGGGCAGTGATAGGGGAGTGTCTCTGTAAGTAGCTGGGTGGGAGGAGCTATAACTAGCTGGCTGTTGTTAGGGGCAGTGCTGGAGCTGTGGTAGAGGAAGGAGAAGTGCATCATGGGTTTGGTTGGATGCAGCAACAGGAAGTGCTACATACAGAGGGAAACAAACCAGAGGCATGGAGAAGATGTACATGAGGTATGCACTACATGAGCAGATCTCTTAAAAATCAGAGTAATTGTGGAAAACTAATTTTAAATGCAAAGCAAATAATGTACAGAAATGGCTCCGGTGACAGATGTGCTTTCTAAGCGGTTTTGTATCTAATAGAAAATCCTCCATATTACACAGGAAACCTGCGCAGTTTTATGTCTCTCCAGGCTTTCACAGTCAGTAAATACCTGGGATCAGGCGGCAGGTGATCTGCCAACATCCAGGCGTTAGACGTTCTCCACCACAAGGTCTTCTGTGTGTGTTGTGACTTCCACAGACCCCAGTACAGAATCAAAGGGGTGGGGGGGTAGAGCGGTTGTAAAATGTCAGCCGTTAACTGGCACGCTCCAACGTGTTAGTCCGTAGGCCCGACATTTCGCTGTGTCCATGGAGGGGCCTTCTTAGACCTGGTGGAAAATTAGCCGCTTTACATCGATGGAAGGAATTAGGCTAAAACAAGCAAGGAGCCCATCCAAACATAATAGGCGAGTGTCTCTTAATAAGCGTAACGTACGGCGTTAATAATGAAGCTTACGTAGTGAGCGCTAATGTCTCCCCAGACTTGTGTTACGCACTGGATATTACTGTAAGCGCATAAACTACAAGCCTCCGGTAGCTCGTGAAGGGAACGCACAGCTGCAGATGGCAAGCTCTCTTCTCAGGACACCTGGAGTGTCCAAGAAAAGCAACAGGGCGGCCATACCGATGTTCAGACAAACACATTGGGGAGTAAAAAAAAAAAAGAGAAAGATTAATCAAAACTGGTGTAAAGTAAAATGGGCTTAGTTGCCCATAGCAGCCAATCAGATTCTACCTTTCATTTTTCAGAGCGCCTTTGGGAAATGAAAGGTGGAATCTGATTGGTTGCTATGGGCAACTAAGCCAGTTTTGATAAATCTTCCCCATGATGTCTACTTGGTGTCAGGTTTTCATCTGAGAAAACGTCTCAGCCGTGTTACAAGTAAATGATATATTTATTTCATATGAAAGAGATGTCCCTGTCAGACTGGACCGCAGTGAAAATACACATATTCGCCCATGTTTTTTTTAACCACCTTTGTATGCTGTGGTAATGTTGTGAGAGCCTCTGGGAATTGCAGGCGTCCTTTATCTGCTCGAGTCCTTTGTACCTCTTTTAAACCTACAGATGTAGCAGAGCTAAGTCTGTCATTGAATATGGTTTTCTAAAAATTACAGGAATGGCTGCTCTTTTTTGTTTTTTAAGAGGAAGACAGAGCAATTTTTCATTTTCCGTCCCTTCCTTTCTGGAGCCATAAGTTTTTTATTTTTTCATTCACATAGCCTTATTAGCACTTATTTTTGCAGGACAAGTTGTATTTTCTAATGGCACCATTTTATATTGCATACAATGTAATAGGAAGCTGGAAAAGAATCCAAACGCAATTCCTGCACAGTTTTATGGGTTTTGTTTTTCATGGCGTTCCCTATACATTAAAACTGTCATATTAAAGGGGTTATATGTCATGATTGATGGACGACCTAGAACAAGCCCCCTACCACACAGGGATCCAGAGATCTCCCCCAATTCATTGCTCCAATTGTTCTGCTAGATTTATGTCTTCTGCTTGGCAGCTTAGGGTGTGTGTCCTTTCTGCTGCAGCTCCCTTCCTATTACAGCTCAGGGGTCATCCCCTTTCTGCTGCATCTCTCTCCCTGTCACTGTCACAACAGAACATATGGCTGGTGGCAGTTGAACATTTAGGGCCCATTCACACAACCGTGTGAATGGGTCCACATCTATTCCACAATTTTGCGGAATAGATGCGGCCTCATTCACTTCACTGGGCGGCTCACGATCTTGCTGAGCCGCGGCTCCGTGCCTCGGCTCTGCAAGAAAATATAGAACATGCCCTATTCTTGTCCGCAATAGCGAACAAGAATACGCATTTTGAACGTGGTGCCCGGCCGTGTGTTCTGCAAATTGCAGAACACACGCCGGGCGGCACCCTTAGTACTGAACATTTTTGCTGACCCGCAATACTATGGCCGTCTGAATGTGGCCTTAAACTGAGCACGTTCGACCAGCTCAGTGAGGTGGACAAAAAAATAAGGACAAGAACAAACAGCAGGTGGCGCTATACAGATACATTTTATTGAATAACTCAGTGGCTATACTACATTTTTAATTGCATGCAATTACAAAAGTATTCAGATCCAGGGGCTGCTTTGAAAAATATAAAATATGTTTTGTGACGCAACCCCTTTAATTTCAATCTCTGGGTCAGTATGCACATTTTTACAGTTTTTCTTGTGTTTTAATACTTAAAAAACACTTTTTTTTTCTTTGCATCACCGTATTCTGACCCGCAGAACTTTTTTATATTTACATCTACCTACAAAAACAAAACAGTGAATTGGTCATTTTGATTTTTCTCCCTTACGCTTTTCATGATATGGAATAAAAATGTTTATATTTTAATAGTGCAGGATTTTTTGGGACGTGGCGATGCTAATGATCTTTATGTTTATATTGCTTATTTATTTTTATTTTTAATGTGGGAAAAGTGGATGTTTTGAATTTTTATTTTTTTTTTTAAATATTTTTAAAAACTCTATAGGAACTTCTCTCTGCAGGCCTCGGAGCATTCAGAAGGCCCAAAGCTGCCATAGCAACCTAATAGTTCCTCAATCTTGGAGTGGGG
Source organism: Rhinella marina (assembly GCA_900303285.1). Taxonomy (NCBI): domain Eukaryota; kingdom Metazoa; phylum Chordata; class Amphibia; order Anura; family Bufonidae; genus Rhinella; species Rhinella marina. The sequence continues at coordinate 281,891 of ONZH01009270.1, read as the reverse complement.
GTGCCAGAAAGCCGTTTTTGGCCAGAGAGCACAGTCCTTCCTGGAAAATTCCTTTTGGATGCCATGGTCACAGTTTACTACGGCATCTGAGGGGGTTAGAAAAAGTCAATGATCGGAGTAATCGCCAATCAGAGACAATGCCTCTGGGTATTTGCAGTATAAAACAGCAGGTCCCTGGTAGGTGTGGCACTGGCTCAGCTCCTGAGCGGGCGACATCAATAAAGACCTGACATTAGCCGTATGCCTTGTACAGCTGGTGTCAGGCATGGGCTAAATATTGATGACCTATCCTCAACAATAGTAATCACTATCTCATCTGTGGGGGCATGCTCACAGGTTAGCTTATGGAAGGGGCTACAGTGCTTGGCCTTTCTGCAGCTCAGTCCAATTCAAGTGAATGGGACTGAGCTGCAATACCAAGCACTGCCACTATACAATATATGGCGCTGTGCTTGGTATACTACAAAGAGGCTGCAGCCCATTCAAGCATATGATCTGCACAAGTGTCCGAAGTCAGTCCTTCACCCATCTGATACTGATGACCTAGGATGGATCATCCATATTTAAGTCCTGGACACCCCCTTTAAAGCCGCAACTCCGCACTCCTGCTTTCCTCCTATTTGTTGACTTCACTGTTGACTACTTTCTATACCTCCTGCATTAGGGCACACCTATGATCTCTTCCTGGAGATGAGCTTCATGGCACTCTAGGCATCAAAGGAAGCATTAGAATTTTTGATCTCAGCTCTTGTCTCCTCTATGCTTTATACTGCAGCACTGCTCTTTTAGTTAAGCTGCCTTTATGAGTATACAATCTCAGTGTATATTGATATGAGTTTCCTCGCGGCAAAGATAGAATGAATATAAATTGTAAGCAACTAAATCACCATATAGAAAAAATATACAGTGAGCCACATGAGCCTCAGTAAGGTGAGAGTCCAGTCGAATTTTTCTACAGGTAGACACATTTATAATAAACCACAGACACAAGGTAAGTACAGGCATATTTGTACATGCCCTCTAACATATATAGTCCCAGTCTACCTTCAGACTTATGACCCAACTATCTGCCATAGAAATTAAATCAGAACCGTATTATTGTCTGACCCGTCTTCTCTGAGTATTAACCTATTGTTGACAATTCTGCTGGGAGTAGTAGATGTTGAAGAACATTTACCATATTTTTGGATCAATACATTTCCAAACACTGTCTTGTTGTCTTTCTAAAAATTTCCCACAAGAGGGCGCTCTCTGGCCATGTCTTTCCACCAAGGACTGCCTATCACTTCCATATGGACAGCGCGGTGCGCTGCATAGGAATTACTGTCTCCCTCTGAACAATAAACTGCTTAATAGCCAATAAAGTAAGACACAGTCTTGCAGGATTCGATGTTCTTGAGATGTTCTTAGCACCTTGGCTATGATAAAATGCTGCAGAATTTACTTTACACGGATATTGATGTGACATGACAGAAACACCTGGAAGAGAGACCGAGGTTACGTTATTCTGCGCTCCACAAGATTTTCACTTTAGTTTGTAAAATGCTGCAGTAAGAAAACTCCAGGGCGTCAGCCCACCGGGGTGATTCCAGATGTCTTCTGTCATAGATTCATCCATATATACAACCGGTTATTACTATGAGGTGCAGAAATCACTGTAAAAAAACATGTGCTGCAAAATTAACCCTTAGGCTGAGCTCACATGCAGTGTCCAGCACTGATTCTGTGCCTACAATCCACACAGAAAATTCATGCAATGCACCTTCCATTGACTTTAATGGTAATTTATACAGTGTGTTTATTTCAGTTGTGATTATAAACAAAACAATAAAAAAAAGGAGAGACTTAAAAAACGTGAACATTTTTGAAGAGAATTCGAATGAGAATGTCGGCTTTTTTTTTCAACACAGCAGAGCAAGAGGAACCTCAGATCTTTCGTGGCTCTTCAGGTGTCTATTCCACTGGAGCTCATGCTTTGTGATTAGATGCTGGATCATGCAGGTGGTGCTCAGGTTTAGAACATTTATGCCTCGCTTCTGGCTCTGACTGCACAGCGTACAAACCACCAGGGAACTCCTTTGCGTCGGCTTTGGTGTGCTATATCTCTTGGCACGTTGGGCAGTAGCAGGCGTACTGGCTGGTGGTTTTTGCACCAGGCTCCCTCTTTTGCTGTGCGGTTGGCATGACCCCCTCCTCTTCCTCCGAACTGCACACGTCACTGGCGTGACCTGGATGCCATATGAAGTGTAGGACCTCATCATCCTCCATGTTCCACCCACTTCTCACCGCTGTCCTCCTGGCCGTTCGGCCCACAGCAGTTTCGTCATCAGAGATGTGCTGCGGTGGTCCTCCCATGTCCTCATTCTCAAACATAAGTGGTCGGGCATCAGTGCCCTCAATGTCTTCCACTTCTGGAACAGGGCTAGGTGGATGGCCCATGAAAACACCGCAAGCAAAGTCATCAAAAAGCATAAGTGACTGCTGCATGACTTGGGGCTCAGACTGCTTGGCTGATGTGCAAGGGGTTGAGGTGGAAGACAGATGTCCGTGGGCCGCCGGTGTGGTTTCAGCAGTGGACCGGGTGGAAGACAATATGAAGGAACTGGGGGCACTGTCAGCCATCCAATGTAATACCACCTCTTCTTGTTCTGGCCTCACCATTCTTAGAGCGGTATTTGGGCCTACAAAATGATGCAGAACGGAACGTGTTACATTTGGGCACATTATCGACAACGCCCTCTCCCTGCAGCACGAGCTCCACCAACCCAGCAGCACCAAGACCACGGCCACGTTCCTTACTTGATGCCCTTTCTTTGAGGGCACAAAGTTGACAACCAGATTAACTATTATATTAGCAAAGGAGGTGTTTTGCACCCCAAAAATGGGTTTATGTGACAGACAGAGTTAACAGACAGATTAACTACTCTATTTCATTGTATTTTATTGTATTGTAATATGCCGGGACTGGGGTGTCCTATATAAATTGGCTGATGTCTCAGTGTATAGGCCACATTTACTAATAGGCATTTGTCTATTTATGTATACTCTTGTCCATGGGGGACAGTATTATCGTGGTCAGTGCTGATAAAAACTAAAAAGGCAATAGCTAAAAATACAATGCTCAGCAGGGGGCAACAGTGAGCACAGTAGAATGCTTCTGAGAGGGTCTTTATGCTGTTCACAGAAGACCTTCAATATAACTGTTTCCTCCTAGCACCCTCCTATCTGGCTCAGCCCAGTGTCCCATAGACAGGTGGTAACCTCTGATTGCCTGCTCTGTCTTAATGTGATTATCTTCCCATTAAAATTTTACTGCTTAAGCATACCTCCCAACCGTCCCGGATCCGGCGGGACAGTCCCGGATTGCAGTGGCTGTCCCACTGTCCCGGCACAGGGGAGGTATGTCCCGGTCTCTGGCAGCTGTCTCTGCGTCCATAGGACGCAGAGACAGTTGTCTGTTACATGAAGAAGCAGACAGCCGGAATCGACTGCCTGCTTCTTCCATCCTCCCTCACGTCTCCCCCTGCAGCTCTCTGTACCTCCTGCTGCATTCTGTACCTCTTGTCTAGGCGGGGAGCGGGGCCGGCCGTCAGCCAGCATTGGCCCCACCCCCTCCAGACAAAAGAAGCCTCCCTAACTTTCTGTGAGGGGCGGAAAGGGGTGTATTATCTCTGTACTGTGACATCCCTGTGTTTATTATCCCTGCACTGTGACATCACTGTGTTTATTATCCCTGTACTGTGACATCATTGTGTTTATTATCTCTGGACTGTGACATCACTGTGTTTATTATCTCTGTACTGTGACATCACTGTGTTTATTATCCCTGTACTGTGACATCACTGTGTTTATTATCTCTGGATTGTGACATCACTGTGTTTATTATCCCTGTACTGTGACATCACTGTGTTTATTATCTCTGGACCGTGACATCACTGTGTTTATTATTCTGTACTGTGACATCACTGTGTTTATTATCCCTGTACTGTGACATCACTGTGTTTATTATCCCTGTACTGTGACATCACTGTGTTTATTATCCTGTACTGTGACATCACTGTGTTTATTATATCTGGACTGTGACATCACTGTTTATTACCCCTGTGCTGGGACATCACTGTGTTTATTATCTCTGTACTGTGACATCACTGTGTTTATTATCTCTGGACTGTGACATCACTGTGTTTATTATCCCTGTACTGTGACATCACTGTGCTTATTATCTCTGGACTGTGACATCACTGTGTTTATTATCCCTGTACTGTGACATCACTGTGTTTATTATCTCTGGACTGTGACAGCACTGTGTTTATTATCTCTGGACTGTGACATCACTGTGTTCATTATCTATGGACTGTGACATCACTGTGTTTATTATCCTTGTACTGTGACATCACTGTGTTTATTATCCCTGTATAGTGACATCACTTGTGTTTATTATCTCTGGACTGTGACATCACTGTGTTTATTATTCTGTACTGTGACATCACTGTGTTTATTATCCCTGTACTGTGACATCACTGTGTTTATTATCCTGTACTGTGACATCACTGTGTTTATTATATCTGGACTGTGACATCACTGTGTTTATTATATCTGGACTGTGACATCACTGTGTTTATTATCTCTGGACTGTGACATCGCTGTGTATATTATCTCTGGACTGTGACAGCACTGTGTTTATTATCCTGTACTGTGACATCACTGTGTTTATTACCCCTGTGCTGGGACATCACTGTGTTTATTATCTCTGTACTGTGACATCACTGTGTTTATTATCTCTGGACTGTGACATCACTGTGTTTATTATCCCTGTACTGTGACATTACTGTGCTTATTATCTCTGGACTGTGACATCACTGTGTTTATTATCCCTGTACTGTGACATCACTGTGTTTATTATCTCTGGACTGTGACAGCACTGTGTTTATTATCTCTGGACTGTGACATCACTGTGTTCATTATCTATGGACTGTGACATCACTGTGTTTATTATCCTTGTACTGTGACATCACTGTGTTTATTATCCCTGTATAGTGACATCACTTGTGTTTATTATCTCTGTACGGTGACATCACTTGTGTTTATTATCCCTGTACGGTGACATCACTGTGTTTATTATCCCTGTACGGTGACATCACTGTGCTAATTACCCCTGTACTGTGACATCGTTGTGTTTATTATCTCTGGACTGTGACCAGATTTGGGTTTCTGAAAAGGAGGACCCCCCTCCCCCCCCCCAAAAAAAGGTGTCCTTCTTTTCAGAAATAAGATAATAAAGGAAAGTTCGGGTCCCCCCATTCCCTGGGGTATAGTGTAATGCCATTACACTATACCCCAGGGAATGGGGACCCGAACTTCCCTTTATTATTTTCCGTTATAACATGGTTATAACAGAAAATAATTGTTAAAATGGCCCTTAGGGGTTAAAAATAATTAAAAAAACTCACCTTTTCCACTTGTTTTCGGCGCAGCCGGTCCGGTGTCTTCTTTCTTCTTTCCCCTTGCAGGACCTGCAAAGGGACCTTTGTTGACGTCACCGCGCGGTGAGCGCGCTCACCACGTGGTGACCGCGGGTGACGTCACCAAAGGTCCTTTTGCAGGTCCTACAATGCCGGGAAAGAACGAAGACACCGGACCGGCTGCGCCGCGAACAAGTGGAAAAGGTGAGTTTGTTTTTATTATTTTTAACCCTAAAGGCCATTTTAAAAGTTAAAATGACTTTGTTGGACTGCCTCAAACAGTTTGAGGCAGTCCAACAAAATCCCAGGCGATTTTCAAATTCCCCCCGGACATTTTTTTAATGCCCAAAAGTAGGACATGTCCGTGGAAAAGAGGACGTCTGATCACCGTAGACATCACTGTGTTTATTATCCTTGTACTGTGACATCACTGTGTTTATTATCCTTGTACTGTGACATCACTGTGTTTATTATCCCTGTATAGTGACATCACTTGTGTTTATTATCCCTGTACGGTGACATCACTGTGTTTATTATCCTGTACTGTGACATCACTGTGTTTATTATCTCTGTACGGTGACATCACTGTGTTTATTATCCCTGTACAGTGACATCACTGTGTTTATTATCCCTGTACAGTAACATCACTGTGTTTATTATCTCTGACATCACTGTGTTTATTATCCCCATGCAGTAAGGGGACTGGGTGAGAGTAGCTTATAGCGGGCGGAGGTAGGGGCGTGGCCTAGTGCTGAAAAAATTTGCCACGGCGAGCTAAAAAAGTTGGGAGGTATGGCTTAAGGCCCCTTGCAGACAAGCATGACACATGCACGTCTCCCACATCGCGGGCCGTGTCCTGAACTCCCAGCACTGAATGGGATCGCATAGCATTATACTGAGTTATGATGCTATGTAACTCTTACAGTTCTGGAATGTGTTGGATAACACTGACATAATGCTGTTAGTGTTATCCAACACATTCCAGAACTGTAAGGGTTACATAGCATTATAACTCAGTATAATGCTATGCGATCCCATTCAGTGCTGGGAGTTCAGGACACGGCCCGCGATGTGGGAGACGTGCATGTGTCATGCTTGTCTGCAAGGGGGGCCTTAAGCCATACCTCCCAACTTTTTTAGTCCGTCAGTGCCAGGAGTTCAAGCCAGTAGATGCGATGTGGGAGATGTGTGTGTGTCATGCTCGTCTGCAAGAGGCCTAAAGGGGTTGTCCAGTGAAAAATAATCTACATTTTGCAGACCAGTATCTGGATCTGGACCCTTTTGTAATTGCATGTAATTAAATATATAGTGTAATCACTGAGTTATTCAATAAAATGTATTGATATAGCGCCACCTGCTGGCTGTTCCTTTCCTTATTTCTCGGCCCACTTCTCTGAGGTGGTCATACATGCTCAGTGCCATCCTTCAAGTGCCACCAGCCTTATTTACTGTTGGAAGCTGTGACAGTTACAGGGAGAGAGCTGCAGTAGAAAGGGCATGTCCCTGAGCTGATATAGAGAGAGCTGCAGTAGGAAGGACATGTCCCTGAGCTGTAATAGGGAGAGACTGCAGCAGAAATGACACAGCCATTGATCTGAGATAGGGAGAGAGATGCTGCAGAAAAAAACATGCCACATGAGCTGAGTTAGGAAGAGATCTGCAGCAGAAAGGACATGCTCTGTGAGTTGCCAGTTTAAAATCAATCTAGTAGAGCAATTAGAGCAATGAATGTGGAGATCTCTGGATCCATGTGAGGTACAGGGCTGGTTCTAGCCTTGTAGAGATTGTCATGTGCTATATTTTTTATATGACTCATGGGATAACCCCTTTAAAAGAACATGTCCACTGCTGTATCACTTGTCCATGGCTGGGACTTCCACTGATCATTAGAACAATGGTCCCAAGACCATCAATGTCTATCGGACTGACATAAAGGACAATTGTAGTCTGCTGTCTCTGGCAGTCCCTTAGGCTTCGACTTCTTCAATATAAGGGCTCATGCACACAACCATATTTTTGGTCCTCAGCCCTGGAAAAAAGTAGAACATGTCCTCTTCTTGTCCGTTTTACGGACAAGGATAGGGCTGTTCTATTATGGGCCGACCATTCCATTTTGCAAAATGCGGAATGCACACGGCCGTTATCCGCATTTTGCGGATCCACAATTTGTGTATCGCTAAACATCCAACGGTCATGTGCCTGAGACCTAAGTGTGTAATCATCTGTGATGGAAGTGTCTGATGGACAATGATTGACCTACCTTGACTCATATAGCAAGAAGGTGTCACCGAAGCCTTGGCTGTGCCTGATCTGATAATGAGAGTATAGTGAAAGTATAGTGACAGTACAGTGACAGTATAGTAACAGTATAGGGACAGTATAGGGACAGTATAGGGACAGTATAGTGATAGAAACAGCAAGACAAATAACAGATATGAGCTGACAAGTGCAATTCCTTATTAGAACACATAGGAGACTTTTAGTGGAGTACCCCTTTTACTAGTAAATGTTACTCCACCACGGATGTCAGTATCAGCTCCTCTGGGGTAGCTCTTTACTTGTCTATAGTTGATCCAGTTCTAAGTTTTGTCCTTATAGAAACCACACCAGACACAGCACTCAGATACAGTTTTTTTAATTATTTTATCCACATAGATATTTTATGTCTTTGTATAAAACAACATTAATTTTGGATGTGTTTATGTTTGATAAACTTGTGCAATAAAGTCATATAAAATATTAATTTAGGTATTTTAAGGCACTACTTTAGAATGTTATTGTACATGGCAAAAAAAACCCAAAACAAGAATAAATACACTTTTGTATGAACACAACATAAAATTTACATAGCCCCATAGCACTATGGGAAATAAAAGATCCTTCTAGAAAAAGAAGATGTTAAGACAATATAGGTGATTGCATTGTGACAATTTAACCCTTCCAGTACTGATGGAGGCCTGAAAAAATATAACAATACTATAATACTGTATAACACTATACATCGGAGCCGCTTATCCTAAACTTTCCTCCTCCTGGTACTAGGAAACCTATCGATAATTAGGGAGATTTATGAAATTGTATGCAAAGGAAAATTGGTCAAGTTGGCCTTATCAACCAATCAAAATCCATCTTTCATTTTGCAAAGGAGCTCTGAAAAATGAAAGGTAGAATCTGATTGGTTCCTTTACAGCAGTTTGATAACTCTCCCCCAATGCGTTTTTTCCAACTCTGGGGAAAAAACAAGTTTGTCAGATCGAGTGGGAAAAAGAAAAGTAAAACAAAAAAAAAATAAAATAAAAAATAGTTTTAAGGTTCATTCAAACAACTGTGGTTTTGTTCCACATCTTATCCGCATTTTTTGCGGTACAGAAGCGGGCCCATTCATTTTAATGGGTCCTCAAAAGATGTGGACAGCGCAGTGTGTTGTCCACTTCCGTATGTCCGTTCAGCAACCCTGGAAAAAAAATAAATAGAACATGTCTTAATCTTGTTCGTTTTGCGGACAAGGATAGGACAGTTCTACAGAGGGCAGGACGTACCGTTCGACAAAATGCGGAATGCACACGGCCGGGATCCATGTTTTGCGAATCCGTAATTTGCAGTCAGCAAAAACGGCTACGGCTGTGTGCATGAGGCCTTAATGTATTTCACACAGAGAGAAATGTTACATACGTTATAATATTTTAGATGTACGTTGATATTTAATATAGATTTTTTTTTTACTTTTTCAATTTTAATTTTTTGGTAAATTTATGACACAAAAAAATTCTGATTCAATTTCCCCCCCCCCCCCCAATAATAGGAGCACAGGAGCATTTGCATTAGGGCTCATGCACACGAACGTGTGCCAGCCGGGCCTGTATTGCGGCCTGCAAACAGCGGGTTTGCAATATACGGGTCCCGGACTTTCTTGCACCGCATCACGGACTTGAATGGGTCCGCAATCCAGAAGGTGTGACGGAGTCACAAAAGCACTACGGAGAACATGTTCTATATTTTTGCGGTGGGGACGGATCACTTGAATGGGTCCAGACCCATCTGTTGAAACTGCAAATTGCGTTTCCCAATGCACAGAATGGCTGGGCAACGGTGGTGTGCATGAGCCCTTACTGACAACAGTCCCATAGTCCCAACATATTCCGGATTATCATTACCAGGCAGGGAACTTTCATTACACTTTTGGCCCATACTGAAATCAAAATGAGCCTCTTCTCATAGTCCATTCCGAGTACCTCAAACTTCCTTAACCCAATATTGGAAGCATTTCAGGGGCAGACCCCCAGAGCTTGGGGTAGGTCCCAAATACCAATTCTGGAAGCACAAATAGGCACCTGGCTTGCTCTGTTGGGCAATAGGCCCCTAAAACCTTCTTGGCCTTATAGTTTTATGTTCTTCCTAACGTGGATACTTTACATGGGATAAAATATAACTTCATACAAGATTCATGACAAGCAAATGTGGGGTAACTATAAACCAAGACTCCCATCTTATTAATACCAAGTATTTCTTTTCGTAGAAGTGAAAGAGGCACTTTAATCTCTCTGAAAATCCTCGAAGGAAATTCTGCAGAGTGGATGGAGTTATTTGACATATGGCATGGTCATGGTCCAGGATGGTGCGAATGGTGTGATCGGGCTTGTGTGGGCGAACTATTGAAAATTATATGGTACTTGCCAAAATGGTGTGGTACTTGCACACCATCGTTTCAGCAGCAAAAAAAGGTTTTTTTTTGTCCATAATTAAATATGGGCTGGCCATTTTCTGGCTACTATAAACCAATGTGTGTGTAACATGAATATATGGCACTTAGCCTTTGTTTAAATGCTGCACCATTTTCTATATTTTATAAGGTTTCCTTGTTTACAAAGTCTTTTGTCCTGTCCACACAGAGGTCCTGTCCAAGATGGCTGCTGATTGAGGGTCATGTGACCAGGCAAATCACCTCCATGTGGTGTCTCCTCCATTCAAACACACTGTACTAAACTACCAGCTGAACAAGTGCAGATGGCAGGTTGAATGGATGAGGCATCACATGGAGGTGATTTGCCTGGTCACATGACCCTTCATCAGCAGCCATCTTATGGACATGACCTCTGTGTGGACAGCACAGAAGACTTGGGGCATATCTTATGAAATATAGAAAATGGTGCAGAATTTTAACAAAAACTATATTAATAAGAGCCATATAAACATCTCACATGCACATTGGTCAACAGTCAACAGAAAGTGGCCAACCCCTTTAATCTTTTCTTTACTCGTCACCCATCTCCATCCCTCCAATGTACAGGAAATAAAAAGGATATAATAGGGGTTCTAAACAGTGTATGAAGTGGACGCAGAAGGCTCTGTACACTGTCTACATTCCAACACTGGCATACCGCAGGTCAGCTCCCATTCACTTGAACAGGAGCTGAGCTGCAGTCCCCCAATACGGCCACTACTTACTGAACGGTCCTGTCTACTTCTAGCTCCGTACAGTGCATACAGTAGTTTCCAGTGCTGGTAGGTGTCTGAAACAAATGATTAGCGAGAGTGTCGGGTGCTGGACCTCTACTAGTCTGATATTGATGACATGTCAGGAGAGGTGTTGGATCTACATTGCCAGTAGATTGGCCAATTTAAAATAAGGCCTCTAGTATGACCCCAACAGGGTAAAGCTATTGAGTTTTTTGAATTAAAAAATTGGCTTTCAAAGTGTCAGTGAATGAAAAAATTTGTGTTTGAAACATAAATTCCCCCCTTAGCGATCTCTCTTGGCCACTCACAAGCACAAAAAATTGTCTTTCAAGACACTTCTAAGGAGTCTTCTTGTAGGGTAATATCATGTTAGCAAAGTTGGTGCTACTGACTGGCAAAGAGGCCTTGGTGATTGGGCAGTGCCACATTTACGTGCACTATACTTTAAGGTCTCATGCACATAACCACAGATCTGCCTAATACTGATACCTTCCGTGTGCACTCTGCATTTTTCTCACTCCCTTCAATAGAAACATGGACAAGAATAGGACATGTTCTATAATTTGCGGAACAGACATATGGAAACCAACAGACTGGGGATGACATTGGGTGATGTTCGGACCCATAGAAATGAATGGGTTCACGTGCTATTCGCAAAAAATGCAAAATGCGGTTGTGTGCATGAGCCCTAAGGATACGGCCACACGGTCAGGTTTCCTGATGTAGTTTTAGAAGCTAAAATCCGGAGCGGATCAGAAAAGGAGAGAAAGTATAAAGGACAGATACGACTTCTCCTCTTTTTTGAATTCACTCCTGGTTTTGGCTTCCAAAACTGCATCAGGAAACCTGACCGTGTGGTCGTACCCTCAGTCTTTTCTTCTCATCGTCACTTCAGTTGACAGATTAAATGGTTTGAACTAGCACCTACCTAGGACTCACTAAGGTTCTGTTCACATTTGAATCACAAGCCTCATTGGGAGCCTTCATTGGCAGTCTCAGCAGATTTGACTGAAAAGGTAGCATTGCATGTAACAGTACTCATTTCATCAAACCAACAAGAAACAACTGGTGGAACCTGGTGGACCCAGTGATAAGCCAGAGATAGGAAGGGAGGCCACAACACTAGTGTGAAGTGAGCCTCACAAGGCTATATAAATTACAAAATTTAAAGGAGTCTCCTCTAATAATCAAAATTTGAAGGAAAGAACATAACTATAGGGAGTTCGGAGGTAGCAGTCTCATCAGACCCAGTAACCACTCTGCCAATACAGATCCTGGTACATATCTTGTGTTAGGGTTAAGGAGCTTAAAGTTATGTCCCAGGACAAAGTACTCCATATTGTGGTGGCTCCACCATCCATGAAGATGCAATCACTAGTAAAGTGACCGGTTCCTAGTACGTGTCTAAGACTTCTTTTCATGAACGTGGCTCTAGCTCAAGAAAAGTTGAGGTCCCCGTAGTTTCTAGGCACAAATGGTGTAAGAAAGTAAAGTACACAACACTTAGTTTCACTTCCTCTCCCGAGAATACTATTATTTTTCACTTGCTTGCATTGATTGTGTTTTTATTGTTTTCTTCTTCTCATTGAAAGTTCATCCAGACTATGTCCAAAACATGTTTTTCAGATGACCAGATCTGTATACTGTCAGGATCCAGTTCTCATCACTGTGGTCAAATATACAGTTAACAGAAGAGGCAGGATGATAGACAGAGCCAGGCCACGTGTGGATGATGTGCTGCTCTGAACGTTCATTAGCTCCACGTACACATCGGATTGGTCATCTTGGTCGGAAAGCCACGTGAGGGAATCTGCGGTTTGCTCCTCGTTGAGGTTTCTAGTGTTTGAAGGCAACGTGGTTGTGCTGCAAAAAAGGAAAGCAGAAGTTATTTTCATGCTGGTGGCAAAAAGTGAAATACTGTATAGGCTGATTTGGCTTGAAAAAAACCCAACAAAAACATGCCAACTGTCTGGTTTCATTAACTCATCAATCCAAAAATAGTTAGCAAGGGACAGAGCAGTTGTTTGCTAATTATTACAGTGTTTACGTCCTTTCTAAGGCTGGGTTCACATCAGCGTTCAGCCTTTCCGTTCTCCTGATCCATTATAGGAGCAGAGGAATGGAAAGGATGGATTCGGCACATAACTGAGCCTGAACGGAGCCTAAGGGCCTCATAGACTGTAATGGGGTCAGTTAGGTTTCCACTCAGAGGAAGATTTTTGAAGTGCAGATAAAAGTCCTGCATGTGTGACTTTTGTCTCCGCTTCAAAAATCTTCCTCCGAGAGGAAACCTAAAGGACCCCGTTATAGTCTATGGGGCCCATGGACTCCGTTCAACTCAGTTATGTGCCGAATCCGTCCTTTCCGTTCTCCTGCTCCTATAACGGCTGAACGCTGATGTGAACTCAGCCTAAGTCCATGAACTTCAACACTTGTTCTCGTGAGAGCAGGCTGAGGAGCACAGTTTACCACAGAGTTGCTTTATTCATGTAACGCGTTTCGAAAGCGTGCCGCTTCATCAGATGCCTGTTTCTTCTCATGAGAGAGATTGTCCTGTCTAATCAGGGATCTGCAGGCCAGAAGCAATTAATCTGTATGGGGATAAACTATTGCTGAAGTCATCTCCAGTCCCCATGTAGCAGAGGTGATTGCTACATGTAAATACAGCTTTCACCTCCTCTGAGAAGCAGGCAATTATCGTGAGCGAATTGTTTGACCCTGTTAATTGCCTACACCATCGGCCAATGGAAGCAACGTTAGAAAGTGTGAAATAAAGGTGGTCTAAGGTGCCCATATATCTTCAGTGCTGCTGTCCGACATGCATGTTCAGCTCGGCCATGTGTGAATGTGTTTTCAATGGAGAAAGGAGAAACCTGGATACCTCTGAAAACAATAGGATCAGGCTTTGCAATTCAACATGTCTGATCCTTCTTTCCTCCAGCATCACCTATCGGCCCATACAATAGTTGGCCGGTTCTGATTGTTGGGTTCAGCTCACTTTTCTCTTATGTGTATGGGGCCTTTAGTAAAACTTTAGCGCCTCTTTAAGTAAAACATTCATATAGAATTATGCACTAGAATAAGGTTCAGGCCACAACCTCTACAGATCCTGAATGTTCCCAGCTCTTGTATTAACATGGTTCTGTACTATTATATATAATGTTTCTGCAATGATTGTTTTCTTTCAATGCTCAAGGCTTGTATGTTTTTAGCTACAAAGAGACATTTTCTACTTCTGCTACCGACTTGCTATTATCCTTACTGAATAAAGCAGAATCTAATCGTGAATTATGAAGACGGAATAAAAAAAATAATACAAATTCTGTACATTATTATTATTCTTTGTGTCCAGACTCCAAGGATAAACATGCATTCACCTGCTTTTTATACAAAATTACATATAAGTAGTATAAAGGAACATAAATGTCAAGTGCTGTGGAATGTGCACGTGGTAATTAAAGCATAAAGCAGGCCTCAGACAGTAGATGGGAATTCTCATAAGTGCAAATCATTCCTATGACTTACCTTATACCATCTACAAGGAGCTACATGGCCATAAGGGTATTGTGGAAGTGCCTAAGGGTATGATCAGAGGGAGCCCACAGAACCTTGGTTAATTAGAGAACCCTATAAAGGGGTTCTCCAGTTTCACAGTGAAACTTTTTATCTGGCCAGAGTACCCCAAACACTGCATTTTCTAATACTGTTTTTCATGTCAACACTTTGCTTACCCTGTTCTCAGCATCATTGCATCCTGCCAGGATGTTTACATGCAGAACTTCCTGTTTTCATTAGCTTCTTACTTGGTTTGCTAGCCAAACCAAGCATGCTTTGCTCTGTAACGTTTCACAAAGCTTGCTCCTCCAACATGATATGGAGAGGGGATGTGTCGGGGGACATGACTACAGCAGAACAAACAGTGTGGCAAGTGGAGAAACCCTGAGAAACATTACAGAGCAAAGAGCTGGGTTTAGATAGAAAACCCCACAAGAAGTTGACGAAAACAGGAAGTTCTGTATGTAAACTTCCTGCCAGGAAGGAAGGGTTTGGGTTCATGGAGAACTGGGCCGACTTCTCTGTCGGCTACAGACTCTACAGTAGGGACGGGCTGCACCTTAATGGGGAGGGTGCAACTGCCCTGGGGGAAAAAATGGTTAGACGGCTGGAGGAGCTTTTAAACTAGGATCTGGGGGGAGGGTGGGGGGTAATACTAATAAGGGGGTAGATAGTGTAGATAGAGAGTGGGTCACAGTCGGGGAGAGTGGGGGGTTAGTGGGGGTTGGGATTAGTGAGGAATGTAGGGAGAATATTGCGGAAAACATCAACCAAAGTAACCCAAAAACCCCGGATATTCACTTCACAGGTAATAGTAATTTAAAAAGGGGGGTAAAAAATATACATAGACCTCTAAAGTGTATGTACACTAATGCCAGAAGCCTGACTAATAAAATTGGTGAACTGGAATTAGTGATGTGTGAGGAGGACTATGACATAGTGGGAATAACTGAGACATGGCTGGATGATACCTATGACTGGGCAGTTAACGTACATGGTTACAGTCTTTTTAGAAAGGATCGCCAAAACCGGAGAGGGGGAGGGGTCTGCCTTTATGTAAAGTCCTGTCTAAAGCCCACACTGCGGGAAGATATAAGTGAGGGACATGAAGATGTGGAGTCACTGTGGGTAGAAATAAATGGAGCCAAAAACAATAATAAAATACTAATCGGAGTTTATTATAAACCCCCTAGTATACCAGAGCCCATAGAAAATCTACTTCTAAACGAAATAGACGAGGTGGCAAATCATAATGAGGTCATTATTATGGGGGATTTCAACTACCCAGATATAGACTGGAAAACTGAAACCTGTATATCTCATAAAGGAAACAGGTTCTTGGAAATAACCAAAGACAATTACCTTTCCCAACTGGTTCAGGACCCGACTAGAGGGACGGCCATACTGGACTTAGTATTAACCAATAGACCTGACAGAACAACAGATGTGCAGGTCGGGGGACTCCTAGGAAATAGTGACCATAATATAATAACCTTCCAATTGTCATTCAAAAGAGCGTTTCTTCAGGGAGGAACAAAAATACCTAACTTCAAAAAAGCTAAATTTAGCCAACTAAGAGAGGCCATAGGCCTAACTAACTGGGACAAAGTCCTCAAAAATAAAAATACAGCCACAAAATGGGATATTTTTAAAAGCATCCTAATATCTAATTGTGAGAGGTACATACCTTATGGGAATAAAAGGTTAAGGAACAAGAAAAAACCAATGTGGATAAACAGAACTGTAAAGAAAGCAATAAATGATAAACAGAAAGCATTTAAATCACTAAAACAGGAGGGGAGCGAGGAAGCATTGAAAAACTACAAGGAAAAAAATAGAATATGTAAAAGACAAATAAAAACAGCCAAACTAGAGACCGAGAGATTAATCGCCAAAGAAAGTAAAACTAACCCTAAAATGTTCTTTAATTATATAAATGGTAAAAAGTATAAACCTGAAGGTGTCGGCCCCTTACAGAGTAATGAGGGGGGAGTTGCAGAGAGCGATGAGGAGAAAGCGAAGCTACTAAATATCTTTTTCTCCACTGTATTCACTGAGGAAAATGAACTGTCAGATGAAATGCAGAATATAAAAGTAAATTCCCCATTAAAAGTGCCCTGTCTGACCCAGGAAGAAGTAGAGCTACGTCTTAAAAAGATTAAAATAGACAAATCGCCAGGACCGGATGGCATACACCCCCGTATCCTAAGAGAATTAAGTAATGTCATCGCTAGACCCTTATTTCTGATATTTAAGGACTCTATACTGACAGGGAGTGTTCCACAGGATTGGCGCATAGCAAATGTGGTGCCAATATTCAAAAAGGGTCCAAAAACAGAGCCTGGGAACTATAGGCCGGTAAGTTTAACATCTGTCGTGGGTAAACTGTTTGAGGGTTTTCTAAGAGATGCTATCTTGGAGTACCTCAATGAAAATAAGCAAATTACTCCATATCAGCATGGCTTCATGAGGGATCGGTCATGTCAAACCAATTTAATCAGTTTCTATGAGGAGGTAAGTTCTAGACTGGACCGCAGCGAATCAATGGATGTCGTATATCTGGACTTCTCCAAAGCATTTGACACTGTACCACATAAAAGGTTAGTATATAAGATGAGAATGCTTGGCCTGGGAGAAAATGTCTGTATCTGGGTAAGTAACTGGCTCAGTGATAGAAAACAGAGGGTGGTTATTAATGGCACATACTCAGATTGGGTCACTGTAACTAGTGGGGTACCACAGGGGTCAGTATTGGGCCCTATTCTCTTCAATATATTTATTAATGATCTTGTAGAAGGCTTGCACAGTAAAATATCAATTTTTGCAGATGACACTAAACTGTGTAAAGTAATTAACACAGAAGAGGACAGTACACTGCTACAGATGGATCTGGATAGACTGGAGGCTTGGGCAGAGAAGTGGCAGATGAGGTTTAACACTGACAAATGTAAAGTTATGCATATGGGAAGGAATAATGCAAGTCACCAGTACATACTAAATGGTAAAATATTGGGTAACTCTGACATAGAAAAGGACCTAGGAATTTTAGTGAACAGAAATCTAAGCTGCAGAAACCAATGTCAGACAGCTGCTGCCAAGGCCAATAAGATAATGGGCTGCATCAAAAGAGGCATAGATGCCCGTGATGAGAACATAGTCCTGCCACTTTACAAATCACTAGTCAGACCACACATGGAGTACTGTGTACAGTTCTGGGCTCCTGTGAACAAGGCAGACATAGCAGAGCTGGAGAGGGTTCAGAGGAGGGCAACTAAAGTAATAACTGGAATGGGTGGACTACAGTACCCAGAAAGATTATCAAAATTAGGGTTATTCACTTTAGAAAAAAGACGACTGAGGGGAGATCTAATAACTATGTATAAATATATCAGAGGTCAGTACAGAGATCTCTCCCACGATCTATTTATCCCCAGGACTGTGACTGTGACGAGGGGACATCCTCTGCGTCTGGAGGAAAGAAGGTTTGTACACAAACATAGAAGAGGATTCTTTACGGTAAGAGCAGTGAGACTATGGAACTCTCTGCCTGAGGAGGTGGTGATGGTAAGTTCACTAAAAGAGTTCAAGAGGGGCCTGGATGTATTTTTGGAGGGTAATAATCTTACAGGTTATAGTTACTAGAGAGGGGTCGTTGATCCAGGGAGTTATTCTGATTGCCTGATTGGAGTCGGGAAGGAATTTTTTTCCCTAGTGGGGAAAACTGGCTTCTACCTCACAGGGTTTTTTTGCCTTCCTCTGGATCAACTTGTAGGAAACCAGGCCGAACTGGATGGACAGATGTCTTTTTTCGGCCTTATAAACTATATAAACTATATATAAGGATGCAGTGATGCTGAGAACAGGGGAAAGAAAGTGCTGACATGCAAAATAGGTAATAAGGGCAAAATATGCATTGTTTGGGGCACTCTTAGCAAATAGAAAAATGTCATAAAGTTATGTAGTAGTAGTGTAATGAAACCAGAGAATCACTTTAAAGTTGATAGTGCTAAATAAAGTCTATGATCCCAAACCCCAGCAAGAGTAGATAGTCTTTGAGGGTTTCATCTCCCAGACCTAAGTGATCAGGCCCCTAAACTTAGTCCAAAAAATTGTTGTGAACAGAACCTTACCCATCCTCAAGGACATAACTATAGGTCATGCAGAGGCAGAAACTGCTTAAGGGTAATGGTGCCTGAAGAGGCCCAAAGGTCATGCCACAGAAGCAGACACCAGTAATATAAATGGCTCACGATAGCTGGGGTCTTGTTACAGATTTTTTCATTTGCACCCTGGAGCTTCAAGTTATGCCTGAGCTTACATGAAAACACTTGGATGCATTACTATAATCTTCTGTGTCTTTTTCCATTCACCTTTGTGACAGACACATTCTCTGGTCAGATATCATGGCTTTTCAGGGACAGTTGGTGACAGGTTGCAAAGTGCCTTGTGCAGACCTACAGGCCCAGCTGTCAGAGCTATTTGCTCCCTGATAATTCGGTTATCTAGAGCAGTGACTATATTGTAAACACAGGCACTTCGGCCTATCTTATCCAGCTCTTGGTGGCTAGGTGTGAGGAGCAATGTTCAGTTCTCTCCAGCAAGGTCAGAGCAGGGTATGAAATATTTATAGTCTCCAAGTAACAACCTTAAATTTGTTAATAGGGGATGAAATATTTGCCAAGATGTATATATGGAAGTTTTTTCCAATAGAATTTTTAGTTAATAGAATGGAGTGCCTTGTTGCCGACATTCTTTCTTGTGGATATGAATGCCTACCCACCCATCGGTCTATCCATCCAAACTAACATCCTTCATGATCCGAACCTCTCATTCAGTGCTGGACTGGGGTGCCTGGGGCCCACCAGTAAAATTTATTCTAAGGGTCCACCGTAAAGCTACAAGCAAATACTACCAGCTTCCACAACGGCAGGAAGATGATTCATTACGGAGGTCCCTGCAGCACCTTTCAGAAGGCAGGTCCTTGAGGAAAGAGGATACTGGTTGGTGGCCTCAGTGCCTAGAAGTCTTCTCCACCACCTGATGCATCTATAATAATAAACTGTGTAGTTTGTTTTTTGAAATTCTGTACGCCGCATAACTATATGTGTTGTCGTCTGTGTCAGTCTTCTGTGTTATGTGCAGGGGATGAAGAACTGGGGGCCCTCTTTTATCAGGGACCCACCAGGGGATTCACCTGTTCCCCTGTGGGCCAGTCCAAGCCTTCTCTCCCTCTACTCTCCTTGACTTTTCTTGTACTGCTATGGTTTTCTGAGATGCTCTACCGTGGACAATGAGATTAAATCCCAACATCCTCTTAACCCAGCAGTGATCAAGAAGATTAATTACCCACACACATCACCCAGACGTGACCAATAATTCCTCACATACCTTACCCAGCAGTGATGTGCTGCTTGGAGACACAGCACTGCTGAGGCCAGTCATTGGCTGCAGCAGTGCACGTTCAGCCAGCATCCAGCCAGGGACTGGAAGCTATCTGAAAGGAGCAAGGGTGCAGAACCTGAGCAGCGGGGAACAGGTGAATATGATTTTTTCTTTAGGGACCCAATCCTGGAATACCCCTTTAAGCATTCCCTAAAATGCATATTTTTAGGTTGGCCTATGATATGTCATGGAACCTGATGCCCATGCACGGGAATTCGCCAGGGCAGCTGGAGATGTTCGTTTCCATTGCTTTGCTCGCCGCTGAGTTGGGTGATATGTGTGTGTATTGTATATATGATGTATTTATGTATGTGTACCATGTACAGTATATGGTGTATTTATGTGTATGTGTGTTGCATATATATTGTGTATGTATATGTAAACATCTGATGCCACGTGTCCGCCGTTAAGTAGGGAACCTGTTGGTAAAAATTTGAATCCCACCCCTGCTGATACCATCATTTAACACTATCCCCTACACTCTTTGCACACTAATACAATTCATATCTGATCTGTACAAGGCTGGCTGACTGGTTCATGAAGGTTTATGTGAACTTCCCTTATTAGTATAAAAGATGGCTGGACCATTGTACGAAACAAGCTCTTCTACCTCTTATGTCACCCTCATTACCTCCTCTCATTGCAGACAGGGTCCTCACTTCTCCGGTAATTAGTAACTCTGTAATTGGTGACCAGGGGCGTAGCAATAGGGGAAGCAGAGGAAGCAGCTGCTTTGGGGCCCAGACCCACAAGGGGCCCCCTCAGGAGGGAGACTAAAAGATTTTATTGTCAGGCCCCCCTCAACAGTATTATACAATTACATTATATACAGTGACACTATAGAAAGCGGATGGAACGGCTGTCAGGCCTTGTCTGGGAGAGCTCAATTTGACTAGCCACAAGAGTGAGGGTTGCATGTGAGTTCGGGGTTGCGAGGAAGTTTCTGGGGGGCCCCATTCAAAAATTTGCTGTGGGGCCCAGTTAGTTGTAGTTACGCCACTGTTGGTGACTCTATGTCCTCTGAATTTTAAGATGCTGCAGAATATATTGGTGTGATCTAAAGTTCATAATCCCTCCCTTTCCAGTTTGGGGGCTTCAAGGGTCTATTGAATTTCTTCAAAATGTCCCTGTTTAAAGTGCACCTGTCAGTGAAAAATCTGAGAACGTACCTGGACATGGGTTATAGCAGGCAGCTGTCAAAAATATGAAATAATCAACATTGATGTTTACACCAGTGCCATTTTGTCATTCAAAGTGACTGGGAGTCCATTGGTAGATACCCTCAGCCAGGGAAGTAGAGAACTACCATAGCGGCAGACCATGTGACTGCTATGGAGCCCAGGGTAAGAGGGGGCCCAATCTTAGTTGGGATCATCCCCTCTTCTACTGGAGGTGAAAACTTGGTCAGGACTCTACCCTCTAAAGGAACAACTTTTAGCAAATGAAGCAGTGGAGAAATAGCCCAAGGGTCATTGAAAAGGGATTTAGGCAGAAACCCTTCTGTCCAGTGTGGGCGGCCTGGTTTGATCCTTGCTATGGGGCCCTTACTTCTCCATGTACGCCACTGCCCTCAGCCTGAATCCTATCCGTTTAGCACATAAAGCTTCTACTGTACATGGATACAATCCATATGATATTTGAGGTGGCTGAAGAACAAAGAGGCCAGAAGTAGTATTGTATGCACATTGAGTACACGCAGCTATAAAGTGCTACAAGTAAGCACCCAATAGCACGACAAGTAGCAGATGTGTACTCTTCAAAGGGCACACATAACCAACGCAACTGTCAGGATATATATTACTCATACAATCAAATAAAAAAAATAGAACGCCAACAAAGACATGCCAGAAATAATAAGAACCATCCCCGGAAGGACTGAACTGTGAATACAGAGAAGCATTTCAAAAGCAAATGATGTCTTCATGGACCTTCTCAGAAATGTTTAACCTTGATATCTGATGTTTAACGATTACCATTTACCAGAAAATTCTACATCCAATAATTGACTCGTAGTGCCACAAGGGCCGGGGGTCTCAACATAAAATGTCATTAAAGGGGATGTCCTACAAAGCACATCGAGATGATAAATGTCTGTTGAGGTTCCTGAACCTCCTGATCTTACTCAATACATGACCACAGTAGGGAGGAATTTGAAGCAGTGGTCACGCATGAGCCCTGCCACTCCATTCAATAGCTACAGGGCAGACATAAACAGCTGGGTTCAATGGAGACAGCTTTCCTCAGATGTATAGTGGTCCCTCAAGATACAACGGCCTCAGGATGCAATATTTTCAACATACAATGTTCTTTTCTGACTCATCATAAGTTGAAACCAGACTCAACCTACAATGTCTCAGACTCAGATCCAATCAATCAAGGTCACTTCTCTGGTAAAATAGTTGTATTAGTTGCTACAGTAGTTCTCAGTTAGGATACTTTCACACTAGCGTTCTTTTTTCCGGTATTGAGTTCCGTCATAGGGTCTCAATACTGGAAAAAAAAACGCTTCAGTTTTGTCCCCATTCATTGTCAATGGGGACAAAACTGAACTGAAGAGAACGGAGTGCTCCAAAATGTATTCCGTTCAGTTCAGTTGCGTCTCCAGATCAGAGAGCAAACCGCAACATGCTGCGGTTTGCCTTCGGTCTTGGGGATCCAGAACAAGACGGATCCGGCATGACCCCCAATGCAAGTCAATGGGGGCGGATCCGTTCTGTGTGACACAATAGAAACCGTCCCAGCAATGTTAAAGATAATACAACCCGATCCGTCCTCCATTGACTTTCAATGGAGTTCATGACGGATCCGTCTCTGCTATGTTAAAGATAATACAACCGGATCCGTTCATAACAGATGCAGAAAGTTGTATTATCTGTAACGGAAGCATTCCTGACTGTTATATGTAAGGACTTGTGTTATCTGTCTTATTTATCTGCTTATTTTTCTTAAATCTTCATTTTCTCTTATCTTGGATGACATTTTGGGGCTTTGGAATCGATTACTCAACTTACAATGGTTTCAACATACAATGGCCGTCCTGGAACGAATTAATATTGTAACTTGAGGGACCACTTTATTCAAACACCTCCTCACTGTGATCCTGCAGTGAGGAGCAATGGAGGACTCACAACCACCATTCTAGTGATCGTGGGTTTCCAAACAGTGGACATTTGCTAGATATTTTTCGTGGGTAGATGCTAAATATTCTTTTGAATGCAGAGTCACATGCATGCGTTGCGTCAGGTCATAGTGCGCGCCGGAAGGGAAGACAATGGAGCGCGGAACCTGAGGGCAGCAGCAGGCAGTACAGGTAAGTATGTTTTTTTTAAGTGGATGGGTGGGCTGATCTGAGGTCTGAGGGGGGCACAAGAAGCTGATAGGGAGCGCATCCACCAGCAGTGTTTAACTGCTGTGTGGATGCCGCCCCTCAGACTTACATAAAACTGCCGCCTGAGGCGAGATCCTCATCTCGTCTCATGGCAGAAGCGGCCCTGCATCTGCCCTAGTGGAATAAGGGTCAGGGGAGCCCATTCCCTTAATTGATGGGGTTCCTGTGGGTATACTGTGACTTAAATTTCTGAAATCCTATTGCAATGCTCCCAAGTTGAAGCTACTCCACAATGTCCTGATCTCCTGTCCATGTCTTTAGTCATTTCATTCTTGGTTACTTCTTGCTCTTTGCTCCTCAATGTTTCCAAGTTTAGAATTGATAAGGTTTCTTTTTTCCAATTTTCCATCATAAATTTCCCATTAGGAACATTTTTTTCTCATAGAAATTTGAGTTTTACATCACATCCATAAATTTCACCGAACATTGGTTTTGAAATGAAGAGGAAATAAACACTTATGAATAGGGTAAGTTTTCCCTTTAATAAATTATTGCCCATTGCGACCTTGAATGGTACATTTGTATGGTATATTGTTCTGTGCAATAAATTTACAAGGAACCAATTAAACATTATTAGTGGAGAAATGTATATAAAACTTAACAGGGCACGTCTCGCTCTTTACTGGAAAGTCAATCATGGCCGGAATTAAACTGTATTGGTTTTTGGGCTAGGTATCAGTTAACCTGCATTTATACTCTTGCCGCCAAATGTCTTCTGTATAAATTTTCTGGCCAAACCTTCAATTTACTCACATTTGCTGGAAAAATAACTTTCACAAACAGGGTGGTCCGCGACTTCTATGTGCCTCTTTATGTGACATGAATAGTGCATGGTTCGTTGAATTATTGGGTAAGTTCTGTGGTTTGTAAGCTCTACTCTCTGCCTATCGTTGCACGCAATGGCCAAAGCAAAATACAACCCCCAAGTTAAGTTCTATGGAAATATTGAATTGGAAAACTTTCCAAGAGTTAGACACACCAATTATCGGGCAGATTATCGGGAACAACCATTCCTGCAAACTGTCATTCCGGACAATCTGCCCATCTGAATGTGTCGCTAATCACCCGATGAGCGAGCGAAACGCTTGTTCATCGGGTGATCCTGTCACTCAAGCAGGTACCACTGATCATGGCTTCTGGCCAGCAGATTGTATGGACTTAACAGCAATCTGCTGCTCAGAAACCATGATTCTGGTTGAGGATGAGGGATTGCAATAGCAATCCCCCGTCCACATGCAGTGAAGGAGATCACTGCATGTAAATGTGTGGTCTCCTTCACTGAACGAGCAGTGGACTGTGGGCACTTGGTAGACAGTGGACAATCAGCCACTGCATCGCCCTGTGTAAACCCAGCTTTGTGACCCAGCGACATGCTGATATAAAAGTATCAGAGTATTGTGTTCTTACAGCTCCTGTACAATATGTTAATGATCACTATGGTCTACTCAGTGGTTGTTCACTAACAAACTCTGGAAGACATTGGACAGCACCTTTTTGTGCAAGATTTAGAAGATGTGAAAAGGCAAAGTGTCATAAGGGAGCCAGGTTTCTCATGGGTTTTACACCTCATCAGTACAGAGCAGGGTACTTAGTTGGCTAGATGAGAGACCTTTCATGGAGGTGTTAAGATGGTGTAGAGAGCCCTAAAGACTATGCAATGTTCCCTAGTAAATAAAAGAATATGCAGATTAGCTATCTTCCAAGAGAAAGAAAGCTGTCTCTGTAGTGCCATCTATTGGAGGTATCTACTTTATAGTCAGTGTCTGATCAGTACAGAGCAGGGTGCTTGATTGGCTGTGTGAGAAGCCTTAGACTACCTATTCCAGCTTTGGAAGCAAAAACCTCTCATGAAGCCTCCATGCACCCTGGTCTGTACTGATGAAGAGCAAAAACCCTAAAACTGATGTCTGAGGATTGGTGTAATTTAGGAGAAGGCTCTATGGCTGGCTGATATCCTTAGTTATATTGCAAGGCCTATTTAAAGGTCAGACGTTTATCATAGGTTAGCTACCTCCAATAGGTAGCACTACACAGACTGCTTTCTTTATCTTGGAAGTGAGCTAATCTGCATATCCTTTTTCCCAGGTAGCATGGGTGCACCTAGCCTTTCTGCTGCCTGAAGCGAAAACTGAAACAGCGCCCCCCCCCCAATGACAATTTCTTAACCTAACCCCTTTGCCACAATGAAAGCCCTCATTTCTGATGGTCCTTCCGCTGCCCCCCTCGTGCCCCTATCTGGTGCTGCCGGAAGTGATCGCCTCACGTGGCCTTATTGGTGGTGCACCCCTGCCAGGGAGCACTACTTGGCCTATTAGACTCCCTATGGCGGCTTTGGCGCTCTCCACAAGAAGAAACGGTCCCTCTGAGACCTTCTAGAGTAGGATAATAAAGATTTCTGCTACTTCTCATTTTTCCATTTATAACCACAGTTTGGGTAAGAAACAGATGGAGCATTTGTGCACATGCAAACTAAAGAGATGCACATAACTCTCTGTAGGACCAGAACCACACACTTGGTTTGGCACATCCAATATTTAAAGAAGTGCTATGCAACAATACTAGAACGGTCAGGACTGTAATTCCTGAAAGGTGTTTTCTTTCATCCCGAGGTATACATTATCCTCTCGCAAACCTGGAGATTTTTCTATTAATATTTTATAGAATACATTCAATAGCCATTCCCGTAGCATTGCCATTATATTTTCCTGGACTGTTGTCAGATATTTACCACAAAGTAGGTTGGAGGTAGCCATAGGGGATATTTAATGGTCCTTTTGGATAGTGCGTGTATTGCTCCAACTTATTCTTAGTAATTTCCAAACTGTAGTTAAAATGTGGACATATAAATTGTACAGGCCATTGTTTTAGTCCTCTTGATGTTTTACACTTTTATGGATATGGGTGGAAAAATCATCTAAAGGTCTTTAATAACTTGGAGACTGCTGGGTGTAAATTATCCATAAAAAGTCCCACAGTCTGAAATTGTCGCCTTTGGGTAAAAGAAGGTGGAGGCGTTTAGAGCTGTCTAAAAATGGTACCTTAGCTTTAACGGGGAAGAATACGGCCAGCCATTCCATTGACTAGGACCTACCACAGTAATGATCTATTTGGCCACACGGGAATCATTAGTTGGTAATCAGTATATAACTTGCACTTATTTCACAATGATGGTTGTAGTTGCATTGCCACATAGTTAATAGGTAACTGCAACCAGGTCCTTATGTCTGGAGACTCCTAAATGCTCCCTGTGACATACCAGAAGAGAATATTTTTATATAATATATACCTACCTTTGGAGCTTACCCGGAAAAAAGTTTTTGGCCAATACATTAAACATATCAAAAGGGCTCCATTTACCTGACAGGCCAGAAGGGGTGGTATGCAGGGGCGTAACTAACATAGCGGCAGGCCATGCAACTGCTATGGGGCCCAGGGCAAGAGGGGGCCCAGTCTTAGTTGGGATTATCTCCTCTTCCACTGGAGGTGAAAACTTGGTCAGGACTTTACCCTCTAAAGGAACAACTTTTAGCAAAAGAAACAGTGAAAAAATGACCCAAGGGGGAGAAACCCTTCTGTCCTGTGTGGGGACCTGGTTTGATCCTTGCTATGGGGCACTTACTTCTCTGTGTACGCCACTGGTAGTATGCATCATACCTCTCAATTATCATACATTTCTCAATTATATAGAAAGTAGTGTGCCACCACAAAAAAAGTATATTGTATGTTTTTTTTTTTTTTTTTTACAATTGCAGTCAATGGGCAAAGTACAGGGGCAGACTTGGCATTTCTGGGGCTCCAGGTAAAGTTATGTCTGGGGGGCCCCCATTGTACCATTAAGCTCTGCACCTGTCGGCCTTCTAAGCCCCAATCTCAGCTGAGCGGTGCAGCTCAACCTGCTGCTCAGGCAGTAGGTCTACCCCTTTAGTCAGTTTTACAGCCAACCAATTGTAGACAGCAGGTAGCCCCCTGATCTCTGGTGCCCCAAACATTTGCTTAGTTTCTGTGGTGGTAAAGTCTACCTCTGGCAACACGCGTCATTGTATGCCTATACATCAGAGCCTTCTATTGGAGGTACACCTACTATAGAAGAAGAACGTAGTCGGCACAGAACCTATGCTTTGCTATGAAGACTCACCAGTTCAGGAACTGCTCTACTATTCTCTATATGATAGTCAACTGCAGACATAAAATCTGAGTTGAATCTGTTTGTGTCCCCGAGAAGACACAGGCTCTGCAAGGGCAGAGAATGACGTTTAAGTAGCACATGAGGAATCAGGTCCAGGAATGTTGGACTTTACCACCAAAAATGGGAAGCTTTACAGAATGGTGCATTTTCACATCCACATTCCCATTTTACTCTCTGTTTATTTTGTACGTCTGCCTGATTTAGGTCAAATTTACTGGCCGCTCTAAGCTTAGCATACGATTCCTGGCAGACTGCTTCAGCTTGGCTTTTCAATAAAAAAAAAAGATTTAAGGCGGCGTTGCTTCTAATAAAGACATAATAAAATTGGTTTCTTTCACCTTATAATATGTAAATGGTCTTAAATTATCTTAATGTCTGTACCTAAATCTTCAGTGCCTTGTGGCTCTCAACTCACTATATAACTAGTAGACAGTAACTAAGTTAACTCTTCATAGGCAGTAGGTGGACCTGTTCATTTATGGAGGTGTCAAGTAACGCTAACATAGGGAATTCATGGTCTAACAAAAGTGACCCTATCAGGACTGTCAGGGCATAATTGGATTTGTATTTTTGCAACTACTGGAGATCCACAGATTGGGGAATATTGGTATAAAGTGTCAGTACTGATGTACATTGTGCTGTACATACACAGGACTGGCCTACCAGAGTACCAGAGGATCCTCTGGTGGACCCAAGCTCTGACACTATAGTGGGCCCCAAAGGTCTATTAGAAAAAACATTATTTGAAGCTGACATTGGTGCCAATCTCTTGCCACTAGGGTCAATTTCTTTGATTTAAAGTGTATTAGACTTTTTAGATGATATAAGGGTAGAGACCAGTTAATAATTTTCTTTGGTGGACCCAAGGAACCCCAAGCCCAACACTGGTCATACATACCATTCTCCCACAACTACATTAACGATGTTCATAGCTAGTGAGCTCAAGCATTCCCTTCTTGTTCAGAGTCTGCACAGAGCTTTAAATACCACTTTATATTGCTGTAAGTATATTGCACTGTATGGTAACCCGCTACCGAAAAAATAACATCTCCCAGTCCCCCCAGAATAGGTTCAATTATTTAAAGAGCATCTTTTCTTAGAACTCTGCAGTGTGCAAATTATCTGTTATTCCTCTGAAAATCTATGAACAAATTGACAACTGTGCGTTGCCATTCTCCTTGTCAGTGGGCATTTTCTTTATACTATCCAATCAGTGCTGACAGTATGCAGAGCGCTAACAAAAACTGTTCCAAAATATTTCTTGGGGAATGCAAGAAAGTCGAAAAGTCTAGGGCTAAGGTAGCAAATTGAATCTTTGCCCCTGGTGAAGGAACATCTAACTACAACTCTATATACAGTATTTACACCACTGCAGATTAACCTTATATATCTATGGAAACCTAGATTTCCCAGACTTTTAACAGATAGTACCATGTAGTTGCTTACCTCATGTACATCTTCCCCATGCTTTATTTTTTTCAATTTGGACTCTCCTCACCCGTTTTCACCAAGTAAACCAATCCCTCTGGTTTATTTTCATTCTGTATGTAGCACTTCCTGTTGCTGCATCCAACCAAACCCATGATGCACTTCAACTTTCTCTGCCCCAGCTCCAGCACTGCCCTTAACAATGACCAGCTAGTTACGTAGACACTCCCCTATCAACACTCAGATAGTTTATAGCTCCTCCCACCCAGCTAGTTACATAGACACTCCCCTATCACCTCCCTTAACAACACTCAGATAGTTTATAGCTCCTCCCACCCAGCTAGTTACATAGACACTCCCCTATCACCTCCCCTAACAACACTCAGCTAGTTTATATCTCCTCCCACCCAGCTAGTTACATACACTCCCCTATCATTGCCCCTAACAACATGCAGCTAGTTTATATCACCTCCCACCCAGCTAGTTAAATAGACACTCCCCTATCACTGCCCATAACAACCACCAGCTAATTTATAGCTCCTCACAGTCAGCTAGTTACATAAACACTCCCCTATCAGTGCCCCTAACAACGCCCAGCTAGTTTATAGCTCCTCCCACACAGCTAGTTACATAGACACTCCCCTATCACTGCCCCTAACAACACTCAGCTAGTTTCTAGCTCCTCCCACCCAACTAGTTACATAGACACTCCTCTATCAATGCCCCTGACCACACCCAGCTAGTTTATAGCTCCTCCCACCCAGCTAGTTACATATACAGTCCCCTATCACTGCCCCTGACAATGCCCAGCTAGTTTATAGCTCCTCCCACCCAGCTAGTTACATAGACACTACCCTAGCAATGCCCTTCCCATGAAAATAAAACCACAGGAAAGAGTTGCCTGGACATGGTTATGTGACCACAGCCCAGATAACAGTAATAAAGGTAAAAGCTATATATTACAAAAATTACAGCTACCTTCATAAATGATTATTTTAAAGGATGTTGAAGCAAACTAGAAAGTCCCTTTAAGAGGTTTGCCATGTTGTCAGCCCCTCCCATCTCTGTGCCATAAGATGAGCTGTAAAGTTAGTTGCTTAGTTTTATCCATACATAAACTGAATAAATAATTTTTAAAGTTGACAACCAAAAGAAGTATCAATGTCAGAGGTGAACCTAACGTTTTAAATGTAATTTAGACTGAGGCTTAACACCTACAAAGACTTTTTTATTAGTTTAGACAAATCTTTTTAAATGGCCTTTTTTACGTGTCAACTAGACTTAACTCCGTATTGATGCATTATCGTTTTTATTAAAAATTCTTCAACACACCCTAATCCGTGTGTAATCACTTAAAGATGTCTCTCCGTCCTGGAAAAGAGATGCAATTATGTTTAAACTAGTCCTTCAGGATCAGAACGATGTCATCCTAACGAGAGACCTGGACATTGTTATACGCCAAAGAAAGGCAATTCATATTACATCGCTAAAAGCAAGCCTGATTTGCTAAGACAAATTGTTTGGGTGGTCTTGGGTAGGATTCAAAACAAGATTACGAGCAAAGTGTCTTCTTTATAACAAACTCTCAACATTCCTCAAACATCCTAGAGCAATGGATTTACGAGGAGATTGCAATGAGCTGTTACAAAGTTTTTTGTCAACAGTGTCCAGATCATAAAGGGAAAAATTTCATTACACACACATCAAAAAGGTTCACTGAATACTGAACTAAGAAGAACTGGCGTTAATAAAGTATCTAAAGAAACAATAAATGACTTATTATAAAACTGTATCATCTCCCCTTGTAGTGGTTCTTTACTAAGTAGACTTCAAGTCAAGTCATCCATCTGGTTTCCTATAGTCTATTGCAGAACATGACCACCAGGGTTGCCAACCAGAATTTTTCTTTTTTTCTGGACAACTTGTCCCAAAATCACGGACAGCCAATATTTTTTATGGATATGGTGGAAAACCATAATTAATGACAAACATTAGAAGTAAGGGCTTGTTCACATCACCGTCATGGATTCCGTTCTGGCTTTCCGTTATAACATCGTTATAACGGAAAAAAACAGAATCCATAGGACGGAAAACAAAGTCCTGTCGACAGAACTTTGTTTTCCGTCCAGCATAACGGAAACCAGACGGATCCGTTATGCTTGCCTATATACTTCTATTATGACGGATCAAAACGGAATGCCTCTTAAAGGTGTCCGTTTTGATTTCCGTCCTATGGATTCCATTTTTTTCCATTATAACGATGTTATAACGGAAATCCAGAACGGAATCCATGATGGTCATGTGAACGAGCCCTAATACATGTGAATAGCTCAATATTCTGATAATAACTCATTGTCAGCATTTACTGTGAGCTGTAAAATGATGATAATTACCACTGAAATATTCTAATCAAGTGCTACCAGCCTCAAAAATTTTTTTTTTTACGGACATAGGTTGCTTATTTTTACAGACTGTCCATACATTTCTGGCCAGTTGGCAGCCCTGGTGGCCACACCGGACCAGATATTTAATATCCCCAGTCTAGCCCAGATGCAGTTGCATAGGGCATGACTACATAGGAGGAGATATTCAATATAAACAGTATAGCCTAGTATAGATTGGGATGTCTAGTAAGTACTGGCATAGAATACAGGTACGTTAGATCAGAACTTCCATATGTCCTTTCCAGGCTCGGACTGGACCACAGGGGAACAGGTGAATCCCCCGGTGGGCCCCTGAGCTAGGTAGGTCTCTAGTCCCCCACCTCCTGCACAAGTGACACATGGCACAGTAGACTGACCTATAAATAGGCTGCCTAAGATGCTATGCAGTACATTGCCTATGTCCATATAAAAGACTCGATAGTGTGGGCAGGTAGCATAGGCATGTGGGCCCCCAGAGTGAGCTTTACAGTGGGCCCCCAGAGGGAATTTTACTGGTGGGCCCTAGACACCCCAGTCCGACCCTGGTCCTTTCTAGCCCCGATTGGGTTGTAATTGCTTAGGACATGAACATATTAGACTAGACTAGACTAGACTAGATTAGATTAGATTAGATTAGACTAGATTAGACTAGATATTCAATACCACCATTCTACTCTAGACTAGGATGTACCTCCACAAGACATGAGCACATTAGATCAAATATTCAGTATCACCATTCTAACTTAGATTGGGGAGGAATAGGACACAAAAGCCTTAGACCAGACATTCAATATCTCCATTTGGCTGTAGATTAGTACAGATGTAGTCAAGATAAACTTAACTCGGATAACACATGTCACAGTGTTATCTTGTGACAAAAGCCATTGAAATCCATTGAAAGGTCAGTTATCTTTTTCTTGCCTTTTTTTACTTAACACGTTAACCATCAAGTTTAGCCCGTCTGCATCTGTATGTACCTGCATAGGACATGCGCACATTAGACCAGACCTTTAACTTGGCACCTTAAGGTGTCCTCATTTTGATTTTGTCTGTTCTGTTTTTGGAATAAAGGTCAAAAAAATGCTGTGAACTTTGTCTCACCCATTACAAAGCAGCTCTTGTCTATGTGACGTTACAAAGTCTGTTTACTCTGGACAACAGAAAACACAACGGACTGCGCCTATGATACACATAAACATAGGGTGGGGTAGTCATGTGAAAGAGGGGTCAATTAAGGACGGCTATGAGGTGCTGATCATCTGGAGGACAGGAGTAGGTGGAATAGAAACACAGGCAGACATTATTTATATTGCACCAGGCAGGCCAAGAGAGAGCGAACCAGACTTGTCAACACACAGTCGCCATGGCACAACACAAGAAAACGAACTGCACATGTAATTGCTAAATGTCTTCCATTTAAAGGAGAGGAGGTTTCTTTCTCTGATCCCCCAAGAAAATGCAGTGGTTTCTGAGTTTACATTATTTGCTGCTGCGGACATGGAACATGAGGTCTTGATAGTTTTTGAAAGGTCATCGTCTATATGTAATATAACTTCAACATTGAAATTACAACACCAAGAAGGAAAAATCATGGAGTTATGAAAATCACAAGATGGATAGACATGTTAATGATATACAAATGATAGAAAATGGAAACTAAATGTTAAGAACATCTTGACTTCAGTATAGAGTATGAGCACCATGTGCAGAAATACATTTACGTGCCTAGGCATGCCATCCATGATCATCAATGGTTGTGTGAGGAATGTTCTGCTACACTAAATGCACTTGGTCAAGCTATGGTAGCATGAGCAACATGAGGCTTGGCATTGCCCTGTTGAAGAACGTCTACTGGGACACTTTGGAGAAATTACCGTACCACTGGTTCAGATCGGAGCTGCACGCTTGAAAATTTAATTATTTTCAGACCTTAGCGAAACCCTCAACTTAAATAACCTTACTGCTTGTCCTTCTTAAGTTCAACCCCCTTCACCCCCATCAATGAGCAAGGGTGCCCTTGTAAGTTTTGCAGCTTCTCCCTAGGCCACACTGACAACCACATCTAAGTGTGTATTTGAAGAAGCCCATGAAGAGAACAGGAGGCCTCAGCTCAGGTTGGCCCTCTTCTTCCTGGCTATGCACAATATGAACTTGAGCAGGTTAGCAACTACTTTAAAGACCAAAGTAAGCACTAGCCTGAATATGTTATTGACACCCAGACCTCCCATGGTTTTCAGATGACATATAATAATTTTTGTATTGACCTAAATATGACATCTGCATTCAGATCAGTTTTTGGAAACATGTGTAACACCCCAGAGTGGTGTCTGCTAACACTATGTCATTCTATGGATCTTATTCCAGGACCTGCAAAAATGTGCATATCAATGTAATGTTTGGAACTATTTTATAATGTAATGTGCTACTATACAGTTAACACAGAATGGATCTTTCCAAGCTATTCTGACCCCCTACTGGAGAGAAGTGGACTGTTCTCACTTCCTGCAGGAAGGGTGGATCTAATTAGAACTAGTTAGTTTAGCAGCACCCCTGCCAGTCAGAGCACCTTCAGCTCTTCTGGCCATAAAGACAGAGGATTACAGCCTCAGCAGCCAGGAGGTGTTTCCCTGACATAATAAAAGTCAGATCAAGCAGAAAAGTGCAGCATAAGAAGAAATCCAAGTTTATAGAGTGATCCTTGTATCCATTGGAGGGGAAGTATGCAGCTGGGAGATGAGGCAACAACATTATGTCTACCATAGACAAGATCATCAAGTTATTTTTGGGTTTGTTTTTTTTTTTTTCATTTTGTCACCATTTATGATTTTAGCTTTTCTTGGCCAAAGTATTTATGTTTTTTCCTTTTGATATCTAACACAGACATGGGCTGGTTTGATTTGTAGTGCGGACGGTTGCCATTCAAAGTAGGGTCAAATCAAAAAAAAATTGACAGAAATTAACAATGATGGAAGCTATTTCTCAAATATTTTCCACCATTAAAAAAAAGGAAAAAAATTTGGACTTCAAAAAAACAACTTCAGCTGAAAGCACTTTTGCCGAATGGAAACGATTACCCTCATTGCTGTTCTCATCTAATAAATATCTGATATGATGAGAAGTGGTTTTGTTACCAGAAGAAAAAGAGTCAAATGATTTGAATTTGTTACATAAAATGGCAAAAGATTGTCGAGTGTTTTGTTCGCTTTGACAGATGTGTCCTGGATACGTAATTCATGTAATATGGGGAGCCCAAACATCTGTTAAAAGCTGAAGACATGATATTAGAGATGTCACCTATTGCTATCAACAAACATGCAGCATCAAAAATGATCTCCTTTTAATTTTCAATTGCAATTTTCAAGATGGTGGCTTCAAGCAATAGAGCAGCATGTGGTAATCTGATATATTTTCTTGGTATGATTAATCCAACATTTAACATTGTACAGATATTTGGTGATTCCTCACTTTTGGCTCACAATCTATACATAGCTATGTGTGCTATTATAGTATTCAAAAGCAGGAGTAAGC
The DNA here is from genome assembly GCA_900303285.1 of Rhinella marina. Classification (NCBI taxonomy): domain Eukaryota; kingdom Metazoa; phylum Chordata; class Amphibia; order Anura; family Bufonidae; genus Rhinella; species Rhinella marina. Next base: position 247,022 of record ONZH01009270.1, on the reverse strand, counting down.
ACTATGGCCTTTCAGCTCTAATACATGGTGCAGCTACTGACCGGATGTTAAGTGAAATGTTCCTAACCACTAGGGCTTCCTGTTTCCCTTTAAGGGTTATTCCCATCGAATACATTTATGGCATGTCCTAAGGGTCAGGGGCATAACTACCATGGCGGCAGACCATGAGACTGCTATGGGGCCCAGGACAAGAGGGGGCCCAGTCTTAGTTGGGATCATCCCCTCTTCTACTGGAGGTGAAAACTTGGTCAGGACTCTACCTTCTAAAGAAACATGTTTAGCAGATGAGGCAGTGGAAAAAATGGCCCAAGGGGTTTCGGCGGAAATTCTTCGGTCCTGTGTGGGGGGACCTGGTTTGATTCTCCCTATAGGCCCCTTACTTCTCTATGTACACCACTGCTAAGGGTATGCTATAAATGTCCAATATATGTAGGGCCCAACATAGATGACTGCACATGTGTTGGTCTTTGTTTTCACTTCTGTGGGTGTTTCAAAAACAGCTCAGTAGGGGAGATAGGTGCAGGTCCCAGAAATATATCAGACATTTATGATATATCCTTTGGGTATACTACCTTATACTACTGCATACTGCCATATGGTAGCTCTGACACAGTTTTCACTACCCTACAGTTTTCTGTATGCCCATGTCATCTCACATACTTGTATAGAAGTTTTTTGGGTACCCTACATATGCCACCATGAAAAACAGCATGCTGCACCAAATAAAGTTATAGAGGACTGGTTCTGAAACACTTTGGAACTCATACAGTATCGGTACAACATGCCATACACAATGTGACATCACACGCTGGGAATGTGTGTGAGTGTGTAAGCTTGTGTAAGTTTTTTTATTTGCTGGGGTGGTGTGGGGGGCATTATTGGACATTAATGGGGGACATTATTATGGTTACTATGAGGTCATATATACAGGGGGTACTATGGGGAAATTTATAGACTCGGGGCACTATGGGGGCTATTATAAATACTGGAGGTACTAAAGGGGACATTATATGTCCAGGGAGCACTACAGAGGGGAATTTTATATACTGAAGAGCTGGGATTTAAAAAAAAGAAGCCTATGAAATACATCAGTTTTTAATCGCCGTTAAAAATGGATGCAAAATGTCAGTTAAAAACCAATACACGACCAGAAAATGGATACACGCACTAATCCAAAAAGGCCATGAAAAACTGTCGTGTGAATATAGCAAAGACCTACTGTAGTAATACACTTATACACTGTCACTTACTACAGTATTTGTTTGGATCGGATACATGTAAAATCTTATGACATGAATGGGCCAAGAAAGTCACTTAAGACTTTTTCTTATAATGTAAAAAAAATGAAAAAAAAAAGCCTTGTAGCCAGATTTGAATAAAGTTGATGCTGAAAATGTAAAGCGTCAAATCCGCCATATGGCGAGGAATGAGCTCACCGCAAGCTCCCGGTTAGAGTTGTGCCGTCTGGCTTTCAAGAGGAAATTATTTTCCTATGTTAATGAAAAGGTATCGCATTCCATCTCTCTGTGATGGAAACAGATCTGATTCATACGGGGAAATTTACCTTTCAGATGCAGTCAGAGGAAATTAAATGTTTGGTTGTAGCGGTAACATTTAGGGATTTTCAATGAAGTAAAAAACACGGTGAGATTAAATGACATAACAGAGGCAGATGTTATCTCTAAAGTCAAGAAGCTGCTTTCTGATCTGAATGAGAGATTACTTTAGAATAAAGGCTGTAGAAACATCTACAAAAGACACTTTATCTGGTGGCCAATGATGTCAACAGATGCAAGGTTAACATCTACCCCAGTTCTTCGTAAAGTCCCTTCGGCAATCTCCACGGTCATAGCTGACAGTGGAAAAGGTTTACAAGCACCTCTTCAGAATAAACCATGGAGCAGGGGCGGATTGACCTTACAGGGAAATTTCCCGGTGGGTCGATGCCCAGGGGGCCACTTGAGCCCTCCTCATGGCTGGCCAGTGGAAGTTTTTGAGGATGTATTTTGTGCTGCTGGCAGTACTTTGTGATGGACTGTGGTATTTGGCTCTGTTGGGGTGGTATAATGTGCCACAATGTGGTATTGCTGACCCTGCCTTTCAGCAATTTGGACCCAACTACTCAACAGGGCCACTTTTAGTATTTATTTTTTCCAGGGCCACTTTAAGTTTCCAGTCCACCTCTGCCATGGAGGATCACTGCATGCTTAAATTGTGGACAATGGGGGCAACCATAGAGAATGGGGGTCAGATGGCAATGATCAAAATGGGCTCACCTCCACAGCTCCATACTAGAACAGGAGAACCTGACATTCATTCAACTTTTTTTATTGTTTGCTCAGGGCCTTTTACATTCTTGGGAATGAACGTTGATATGAATGCGTCCACTTAAAGCTACTGCCGACAAGACTCCAGACAAACAAGCAAAAGGATCATCTGTTGGTATCACAGGCATGTCCCATCAACATTATGCAACGTGAATGACCGTAATAATGATCGTTTGTCCCTTTTTCACTTTACATCGGGCTGTGCGAAAGGAACTTATAACAAGCACTTGTATATCATCAATCTGTGCTCGATGTTGACCCATCTTTGGCCCATGTAAGAAGATCCTAACTCTGCAGTGCAGATTAAGCTTATCTGAGTTGGTGCCACATGCTGGGTTTGGTGAGGGTTCGAGATCTGGGACCCACATGGATACAGAGAATAATTAGCACTGTTTCCATTTCAAAGCTTTCCCTGAAGTGAACTCCCAGGGTGCCACTATGCAGAGAAAAAAGTGAAGGGAATACAGCACCTTACCAGTGCATTGTCTTCGGTATTCTGTGGATTGGTGAAGGTTCTAGAGGTCGAACACCACCAATCCTAAATTGCTGGCATATTGTAGTGATACTCCATCATTTCATAAGATGGAAAAAATCCTTTACACCACCCGTGATAGACCTTATATGGGTCAAAGTATGATCTCAACAGTAACCAACTGAGCAACCAACCATGTCCAACCTAATCCCATGAAATAAAGAAGAAGGAAACTTCTAATCTCCACATCCACCCATTACTTCATAACTGGCTAATTCTTTTCCTACAATGCTCCTTAGAATTTTTAGGCTTGTATCAACAACCTCTTCCTGATGTCCCATGGACTCTGACAGCAACTTTTTGACTGCCTGCCCAAGCAATTGACCATAGATTCAAGATCCTCATGTGCCATCTTTGGTGGTCTCTCATAAGAACACCAAGTATAGCTCCCTCAAGGCGCTACCCATTCTACTAATCCACCATGAAATGAAGCAGTGTCATCTATAGCGTAAGAATGAAGACTTCTGCGCTGAACATGAGACCATGTGCTAAAACATGAGAACTCTCAGAGGATAAATGGATTCATAAAGAATGAACTTAGATGTCAAAACCCATCTGACTCGACTTCCCCTTTTAATGGAATGCAGAAGAGTTACAAACCTGTCATCCAACCTGACCCAGAGGTCATTAAACTGCCGCCTGCGCTGGTTTCTGTGGTGTTTCCGGTGCCAGTTGTTTTGTTTCCCAAATTCTTCTAATTGACTAATACTGTCTGGTAGAAGGAGATGAGGAGGCAGCATTTCATCATCAGGATCTTCGGGAAAAGACGACGTGGATGGCATATGGTCAAAATACTTCATTGACGGGGCATCTGTCACGTGGTCTTCAGCTGGGCTGGCGTCTAGATTTATGCTAAAAATAGGAGTAAAACTTATTAATATATAATATACACCAGTAGGTTTCATAAGACATCATTATTAACATAAGAAGCAGCTCAGTGAAGGTCAGTTACACTAATGATTTGTGGCATTTGGTTATATGTAATAACTTTTTCCCCAGAAACAGTGCCACTCTTTTCTACAGGCTGTGTCTGGTATTGCAGGTCAGCCCCATTCACTAGAACGTTTAGTTATCTATTAATGTGTACACGCCTAGTCATTATGGTTTGTGCATCTGCAACATTATCCTTATTTAAAGGATGGGTTTGATAGGTTTGTGCTCCGTTAAAGGGGTCATGCCATGATTGAAGTAAAAAATGAAAATCAGACATCATATTGTAAATGACCATCTCTTTCTAACAAATTCATTGGCATGGGGCAGACATAGCAGTAGCAATTGTCAGGTGAGAATTGTAGAGTACTTTACTTACCCCTATAGCATGCCTTATTAGGGGAAGAATTAAAGGGGTTGTCCTACAAAAAAATATTCTACAGTTTTCAAACTAGCACCTGGATCTGAATTCTTTTGTAATTGTATGTAATTAAAAATTTTAAATAGCCACCAAGTTATTCAATATAATATGTATATTTAGCACTACCTGCTGTTTGTTCTTTTTATTATTTCTTTGACCTGCTCACTGAGAAGGCCGCACATGCTCAGTTTCATCCTTCACCTGCCTCCTGAGCTGTGATAGGGAGAGCTGAGACACGCCCTCTGAGCTGTGATAGGGAGAGCTGAGACACGCCTCCTGAGCTGTGATAGGGAGAGTTGAAACACACCCCTTAGCTGCAGCAGAAAAAAACACTCCCCTTGAGCTCTCAGCTTGATAAAAATCTATTTAGAGTAATTAATGGGGAGATCTCTGGATCCATGTGAGGTACAGGGCTGGCTCTAGCTTTGTTAGCAAGAGATTGTCTTGTACTATATGATGTCTGATTTTCATTTTTTTACATCAGTTATGGGATAACCTCTTTAAAGTTTCCCCAGTAGTGTAATTTAAAATCTTTGAAATGGCTCCATACAACCATGACTTCTTTGTAGATAAACCATGCGTGATGCTAGGTGTGCTGCACAAGCGCTATGCGTCCTGCATACCGTCGTCTACCAGGCGAAAAGGATCAAAAGCCTGTCTATAATGTAGGACTTGTTCTTACACAGCAAGTGATGTCAGTACAATAACACATCATTGTGAGCGGTCTAATGCACATTGCTGAGAGCAAAAATGAAAATCTAAGTAGAGTTATTATGACATATGTCTGGATTGAAACACTTCATCTTGCTGTATTTATGTGCCACAACCTCAGACATTCTGGCCACTTACAACCATAAAAACCCAAAACAGGTTTACAAAGCCTCAGAGTCATAGCTCACATTCTGCACCCCTTTAATTCCGGGTCTTAATGTAAACCTGCTGTGGTTCTCTTTAAACGTAAAATACGTCATTCCACTTTTCAAGCAGTTCTTTTACAAATTGTGAGATCGAGGTGTTAACACCCATGGCTAGAGCTGGTGACGGACGTAGCAGTATTGATTTAAAATGGATGTAAATACCGTTCAGAGTCTTGTAAGTGAAACAGAGATTTGAGTTTGACCTTATTTGCTTCAGTAACCGATAATTTACAAATTGGCACACTAATTCCATAAAATTTATTGATAATCGATCAAAATTTAAGTGCAGTAAATATACCTTTTGCAAAGCTTTTATCAGGGGTAGTAGAAATATGAAGGTTTATTCTTCCAGGTTCTGCTCCTGCAAGTGACCAGTAGGCTGAGCTCCACTATGACATGATCTCTGCGCTATGCCTTGAGCTGCATCACAGCACGTCCCCTATGCTCCGAGTGGCAGTTGCTACATCCAAATAGGAGACCACTATGGCTGTCAATCATAGCAGAGGGGAGGGGCTTTGAAGCAGCTCAATGCAGAGAGCACTGGGCACTTGCAGGAGCAGAATCTGGCAGAATAAAACTTCATATTCACATTGCTCCTGACAATGAAAGCTCTGGTATTTCTGTCCCTTTCTCACTGGCACCCACCTAGCTCTGTCTGCAGGTACGCATGATCAAAACTGTTGACAGACTCTCTTTAAAGCAGTTAAAAGCTTTATACAACCCTTCATCACAGATTGCCCAATGAGCTGATCATAGAGTATTCTGCTACCTGGTACTCAAGCAATATGCTGTAGCACCACCACAGGAAAATGAAGTATTTGAAAGAGGTCACTGGTAGCAGAAGACTGTATGTGTAATGCACTGATGTGGTGGGTTCTCCATAGTGAGAGATATTCTTTGCATTCACTATCTGCTCTAGTTAATATATGAGGTATGAGGGACCTGAACAGTGGACCCTCTCCCAAAGATAAGTAGCTTTTTCCTGATAGTCAGATGTCGTACATGGACAGATTAAAGTAAGTTTACCATGGTGGGTCCCTGCTCATACAGTGAAGTCCCAAGCATAGGACCCCGCCCCTCTATGATGTCCATATGCCATATTTGTGGCTGTTCCATGAATCCACTCCTTTAATTATTGCAAACTATTACCCATTGACACTCTGATTTTTGTATTTTGCTTAGAAGGTTGGAAGATGCAATGGGGGCCATTTACCTAGAAAGCCAGTCTTTGTAAAAAAAACAGCTGGAGAAAGATACAACCAATTTATTAAAAAGTGCATGCCTCTTAATTAATGTGTTGCATCTTCTGTTGTCCGTGCACCAGAAATGAAATCTTCTTTAGCCAGGGGCTGGAGTAAATTTCTGGTGCAGTGTCTCACTGGGGTATCTTGGGTCTTCCAGAGGAATTATTCTTGGGTCCCAATCACAATACCTTGAATAAAGTCTAATAGGTTTTGAATCAAAGAAATAGACCCTTGTGGCAAGTGAGTGGCTCAAAAGGCAGCGCCAAATGTTTTTTTTTCTCTTGGACCTTTAGGGTCCACTATGGTATCAGAGCCTGGGCCCACTGGAGGATCCTCTGGTGAGCCAGCCCAACACTGTTCTCGAGTAATATGCTCCAGTTTTCTGGTGCACGTGTTAGATAAGTAGGGCTGTATGTATGTTAAATGATTAGTTCCCACCCGTGGTCTACTTCCTCCTGCCCACTTTTTTGGAAAAATGTCAAGGATGTGGTAAAAAGCCAAAAAGTTGCAACTTTTGAACACCAGAAAACTGGCATAGAGTAAATGACCTCCATTGTAATTAATGTATAATACATTAGTACTCGTATCATTATTTATATCCGTCTCTTATATTTATATCCACATCTTCTTATAAACTAGTTCAGTAATAACTTTCGGCTGTGTTTGGGGAAAAGATGAAATAAACATTTTTCAAAAACACTTTCTAAATTTGGAGCACGGCAGATGTAGAAAATATGCAAGACAGATTCCAATCAAATCAAAGAAACAAAGGCCCTTTAAATGGTGCACGGTAAACAACCATATGAAACGTCCGGTAGTGGTGCAGTCTATGGAAGTCCCATTCAAGAAAGTAGTTTAAATTTCCAACACGAGCGCGGGGCACAGCTCACATGATATAGGAATTTAAATGGTAACAATTACCACCCAGTCATGCTTGGTAGAAAATGTTCACATAAACGTAATGCTCGGCTTAGACAGCTCCCTCTTCACACATACATAAATAGTTTGAGAACCGAGATGAGTGAAACACTATTTACATTAGAGACAGAGCAAGACCAGGGCAAGACAGTAAAATTGACTTCATGAATGACATCAATTTGCAAAAATGTTCCTTCGTGACAACTTAGTGCTTGAGTTTGAAAACTTTAGCTACGGGTATTTATGTCAATGGACAGCCTGTCTGGCATAGTATACTTAGGCTACTTTCACACTAGCCTTAGTACGGATCCGGCGGGTGAAGGGACCCGCCGGATCCGTACTGAGTAATACAACCTTGTGGATCCGTAATTCCGGATCCGGTTGTATTAGCTTTTAAACGGATCCGGAATAACCTCTATTGAAAGTCAATGGAGGACGGATCCGTTTACAAGTGTGTCCACACCAAACGGATCCGTCCCCATTGACTTGCATTGGGGGTCATTCCGGATCCGTTTAGGTGCGGATGCCTGGACCGGAGAGCAAACCGCAGCATGTTGTAGTTTTCTCTCCGGTCTGAAGACTGAACGGAATGCTTTCAGGAGCATTCCGTTGTCTTCAGTTCAGTTTTGTCCCATTGACAATGAATGGGGACAAAACTGAAGCGTTTTATTCCGGTATTGAGCCCCTATGACGGTGCTCAATACCGGAATATATAAACGCTAGTGTGAAACTAGCCTTAGAAGATGTGATTTTATCAGACCTGTGGCTGGTACACATTACAATTTCTATCAGCCCTGGGTATAAAGTCTTTGAAAGAACACAAGTGTAGTCAATTAAAAAAAGCAAATGAAGCATAAAAAGATTAATTGACTTTTTGAGGGATGAAGACACGTCTTCAGATTATTCCATCATAAGCTGTAGGTCACTGCCAGCTTCACCGTGCCCTATAGTAAGTCTATCTGGGTTTAAGGTGACTGTACACATAAAAGTAAAATAGGACAAAACTACTGATTCAGCAGGATTGGTCAACTATCTTATATCTATGGGGGTGTGCCGATTCTCCCCCGTACTAGTGAAGCTTCATGTTGATTTTGACTCCCAATCCTTTTGGTCTCCAGGGAGTTATGGTGCCACCAGAGGTCTTTATAAGTGGGTTTGGCCTGTTTCACATCTCTGCTAAAACAGATCCAGCAAACTGTTGTGGCCGGGAATCCATGAATACTGGGCGCTACTGTGTGCTGCCTAGATACCATTCACTATAATGGGGACTGGTGGAGATTCTACTGGTACCCGGCAAATATGCCAAGAAGCGATCGGACGAAAACTGCTGTGCGCATCCAGGGAGGGGGGTGGCTGGCTCTCCGCCGGTCCCCAATATAGTGAATGGGGCAGGACGGTATCTAGTGCTGGTGTCCAGTATTCATGGATCCAGCAGGCTGCTCCCAGCCAGAACAGCCTGCTGGCCACCTTCATTACATGGTTGAATTTTAAAGTAACATTTTATTAATTCAGTTGGTCAACCGTCCAACCATTAAAATTTCCCAAGATCATTATAACATGAGATTCCTCAATCACCCTGAATTTTCAAGGTCCAAAAAAGCAAAGCTCAAGCATGAGTACTGAACCAACTATAACTCAGCCAATTGGCTTGTCATCATTGGGAAACATCACTAAAACTCCTTCAAAGTGGTTGGAGAAGACCTTTGAAGGACTCATACAGAATTTGGGTCTCGGGAGTAGGGATTCGTTACGTGTGGGCTGTTTTTATGCGCTGAAAAATTTATCATAGAGGTATATTCTGTGATTCAGTCATCGTGCTCCAAGACAAAAATTTGTTTATTTTCTTTTTAGTAAAGTAGTCCTCAAGGGATTAGGGCTGCACTAGCCAAAAGATCATTACATAAGATCTATACTGGAACACTCTGGGGAAGTTCGGACATTGCATTATATAAATAATTCTAATTGAATACGTGCTTCATCTTTTGTGTAGTGAAATGGGTCATATTGATATCCTTATAAGATCATAGAAAGGTTGAGGAGTGTTGGATAATTTTATTCTAATAAAGTACAACTTGTAGAAGAAAGAAAACCATCTTAGTACACCAACTCAACGTCTGACCCATTACATGACAAGGGCTTTTAGCCAAGCCAGACCGTACACCAAAAGTAAGAAAAACCCATCTGTAGACAACTGTTTCAGATTGGCGGTCTGTCAAGAAGAAATATTGACCTCCAAGAATAATGGGGATAGAAACTAAAATGGAAGCTAAAACTGTTTACTTCTAAAGATTTAGCCATAAAGATACATCTGTAAAATAAAAGAGCTGCCGATTAGCTGTAGACATTAAACTATACCAAAGTATGATTGAAGGAAATCTGTGCCCATTAAATTCTCTGTTATGCCACGCATAATGCCTTGTAGGGCTACCTCTACTGAATGTAATGATATCTTTCATTGCTTCATTCTGGAGAAAAAGAGTGTTGGTATACCACTATATATGGTGCACGAGAAAAGAGATATGTTGATGTGAAGACCCAAGAGTTTCAAGCTTAATGTTTTAAGTTGGAACCAATGATCTGGAAATCCACCATAAAGTCCAGCCATGCATATGAAGAAGTGACCCATAAATGGTCTTTAGAGGGTCCATATATGTATTTTCATATGTTTTACATTGCAAAGTAAAATGAAAGCGAGTAAATTATAAATCCAATGATTTCAGGGCAGCTGTAGCCCACACATCTTTTTGGCTGTGTAAACAAGCATGTTTGGAAAATCTTATTACTAAAAACCGATGGTGGTGATTTGTGGAACTAAAAAGCTTCAGCCTGAGCAGAGCCTCCTGGGCAGCACAGCTGGCAATCATTGTTATGCTTTGTAAAACTGCCTTGCTAAAAAGAGTGGATCATAGCACAGAAGAATGCTGATTGACAACTGAACCCTAAGAGGTCCTCCTACAGAGATCCGGAACGAGTTTGAAGCCCACTTACATTATCCACGGTATAATACATACACGCATCATTAAATCCTTCCTTGTTGCTAGTAGTTATCTAAATAATACTAAATTTAATTTCAACTGCAATATTAATGATCATGCAATAGCTTACATCTCCTGCCTGCAACAATGGTTGTTCTGTATGTCTGGTGGAAATCCATGAGGAACATGTAGGTTCTTACCTGCTACTTCACATAATTTTTCCTCATGTCATTGAATAATCTAAGCTGAATTTCACAATGAAGATGCGTTCATTAAGAACAAAAACTACACATCAAGTAAAGATGAGCAATTTAATTGAAATTTGTTTTGAATCCAACTTGCCAAATTTTTGAAAAAGTTCAATTTAGTTACAAATTGATTCTACCCGCATCAAATGTACTCCAATGGCCTTGATAGTTGGTATATGACATTCTCTGGTCTCCTGGGACTTATATTTTTCATGAGAAACTTTGATTGGCTTCCTGAGTGGCCTTGTTTGGGGTACTATTTCTTCTTTTGGAGGGCGTTGAGTATGCATGAGGAGTATTGCAAGTCATTCAGCTTTCCTCTGGGTTTCTGAGAAAATTATATGAAAATTAGCAGATCTTACATCTGCTGGCATCAGATAGGCTTAGGAAAGCTAATTTGAATATCTTCCCCAGTAACCCAGATGGGAATTGCCTGGCCTACAATACTCTGCACACATACTAGACTCTTTACATAATGAAAGAGTAGCATAATAATGAGAGAGTAGCCTCTCTTTCACATAAATTTGGGGAGACTCATTTTTGTGAAATTCGTAACAAACCCTGATTCACAATCCTTAATGTCAAGTTTGTCCTCATCTTTGGTCCAAGTTTTACTAATTAGTGGAGTGCAGGACAACAAATACTACCGGGAGATATGAGTTCATCCATGGTATCATCAGATACTGTATACAATACCTATATATTGTAAAGAGAACATAATCGCACGCTGTAGGCCCATATTTGTGTGTGAAGCTCACAATCCAAGGTCAATGTTATAGGATGTCCATTATTATTATTGTTTTGTGCACTTATATAGTGCTACTATATTCCGCAGAGCTTTACAGACATTAGCACCCAACTGTCCCCAATAGGGCTCACAATCTAAGTTCCCTCTCAGTATGTCTTTGGAGTGTGGGAGGAAACCCACACATACAAACTCTATGCAGATGTTGTCCTTGGTCAGATTCAAACCTAGGACCCCAGCGCTGCAAGGCAACAGTGCTACCCACCGTGCTGCCCATCTATTGACCTCAGCATGTCTTTGGCATGTGGGACAAAAGCTTGAGTTGGACGAAAACTCTGAGAAACACAGTTCCATGGAAATGTGGCCAGGCTGGATACAAACTTATGTTCACACTTGGCCACAGTGCTGCAAGTGCTAAGAACTGATTTAAACTTTTTTATATTTTGAAATTTGGGTTGAAAGCTTGAGTTGGACGGAAACTCACAGAAAGACAAATCTGTGGAGATTTGTCCAAATTGGATGCAAACCCATGGACACCCTTGACCACAGTGCTGTAAATGCTACCCATTGATTCGCCAATGATATATGCCCAGACCAGACTGCACCTTTTGTTGACAAACTGCATATTGTTGATGGTTGTACAAATAAATACCTTTGTTCGTGAGACATTAGACAAAGTAGATAGCGAGACAACTCTGCAGCCATTCATTCACTTTTATCCCATTGTGCCAACTTCTGCACTGAAGGAGCTTTTGTGTGCCTCAGAAGCGGCATTTACAAAACTCGACAAATCTATATATCCTGTTGAACTTTTTCCCTCTGGAAACATGTGCAGAGTAAAATAAATAAGAGATTTAATCTGACGGCACAGATTGTATTCTTTTCAGGGGACCTGCTGTGCAAATTGGTTCCCCCAAAGTTTGCTACTCTTGGAGCCACTTTGTAAAGTAAATGTGTTTGTTTTTCGTCTTTCTGTTTCGTGATATGCCAAGATACAGTAGGTTCTGTTGAACACTTAGATGACCATTTTAATTTTTGTCAGAAAAAAAGATCTCATTCATTAGGCTACCATGCCCTAACATTAAGGCCGAGGCAACGTAGAACATGTAGATGAGAAACTTTCTGCTGACATTTTCTTTCATAGCAGAAGTGATTCCAGATGTCAAAAAAATGAAATAAAGAAGAATGAGAAACATCAAGCATATTTACCATGGTTGCATTGCACATGGTCAAAACCCGTGTATAACTATAGGCCAGGGTTCCCCAACCTGTGATTGTCCAGCTGTACAGTTTCCATCATGGTTGAGCAACTACCGGTCCAGGCAATCCAATATCTTTTATTTCCTGAAAGCCTATAAGGGTGGTCAGATAGGTCTACACAAGAAAATTTCAAAAATAAAGTTTATACGGGGTGCCACTAGCAATGGAGGTAGAGTTGAGGATGAGGCTTTCAGCAACTGTCCAGTAGATGAGGAGGATTATATATCAAACATGGGGTTATGGGGAATGAAGGCTTAATGGTTTGGCATGGCTAAACATAGGTATACTTGAGGGTGCCTATACACTTTGAGAAGATGAAGAGAAAGCTATCAAGATGTCTGCTGACCCAAGGAACAGGCAAACTTCAAAACTCAGCTGAAGAGTGCACATCAAGTAACACCACTGTTGGACACTTTACTTGTCCAAGCCCAAGACAGGCTCAGCCTACCTGTAATAAATTGACTACAGATGGAAAAACTGACATGGCGAGCCTGCAGGATATTACGAATCCTGATCCTTTAGCACCTAAGCAGCTGGGATTGCGGAGGTGCGCTTCTTGTTCTGCTCTATCTCCTCTAGTTGTAGTGACCTCAACCTGAAGTCAGCAATGAACCTTTAGAAAACTCATGATCCCTCATTGCAGCATGTCATGTGCATGCTAAAGCCACGGAGTGTGGCGACAAGCAACGGGTCAAGGAGTCTATTTCCCTTAGTCTAACAAGAGTCTGTGAACAGTAAAATAAACATTTTATACGGTAAACCTCGTAGTTTTCTTCTACTCTCTTCTTTAATTAAGAAAATTTCCTCTGGCTTAAAGCAGAAACAATTGTGCCAAATTTAATTCAGAGCCTTCGTTTCGGCCAAGTTACACACCAATGAAAATTGAAAGTCGTAATTAAAGTTTATACAGTTTGTGGTAGCTCTGAAGTGATTGGTGTTTTAAGTCGCTGCCTGGCATGAATGTAGTCATTTGAGAACTTCAGCCAAGGTCTGTTGCTGTTGCTCTTCCAATGAACACATCATGACAATGCTCCCATTGTACGTCACGTAAAGACCAGTAAACTGCGCTAATGGGACACGATATTAAAAAATAATACATTTCACCTTTTTAATATATATCTCATGTACTAATGACCTTAATGCGAGTTGGCTGATGACTTCATGGGGGTATGATATCATCTAGTAGGTATAAAAGGTGATGTGATCACTTTTGGAAAACATGTCATCAGTAGAGGTTCTTTTTAGGTTATGGTACAGTATCTGTACAAGTTTCTGTCAAAACTGAAGCACTGGCCACCAAACTGTTCTCCTACTGGAGAGCATGCCAACAAAAACAGCTCTACCTGCCTATTCTTTCAGACCATGTGCACATGTGTCCTTCCATACCTTTCCTCTTGGTTTAACCTAACATGAGATGGGAAGCACAAGATGACCAGCCTTCAAAAAATACATGACTTTCTCGATACTGTTGGGAGATGTTTATGCTATATGTGGCCAGCCAATGGGTTTTCTAGCATGCCAAGATAACATACTGAATTTGTATTGTGAGAAATTGAGGTGGTTGGTGACATTTTTGGAAAGATAACGGTGGACACATCTGTAGCATACTGCAAACAGTGGTCGTCTAACTGCTGGGGATCCCATGTTGCAGAGAATGAAAGGGCTCCAACTCCTTCTCAATCTTTCTCTGCTACTCTCCCTGTCACTTGCTGTGTAAAGAAATGCAAGAACTTCAAGATGGACAAAGCTTATTGGATAGAGCAACAAGTTATACGATTTCTGCCATGAATATGGTGTGGATTCTGCACCTATATCCAGAGAACATCTGCCAACACTTCACTGGTAATGCATGTGAATGTCAGGTTTCTTACTCTGAGCATTCAAATGCTCAGGAGAATATCTCCATGTTATGATGAACAGGCTGTGGACTAAATTTACATATTATGTGTCTTTCACCTTCAACTCACAATACATAGTTCTTAACCATCCCAGATCCAGTGGAACAGTCCTGGATTTCAGGCATTGTCCTGGGAAAGCCTGCCACATGTGCCACAGGTACTTGTTTCCCAAACTAGAAGACGCCTTTCAACTACCAGGTTCAACTGGGAGAAGGAATCACCTTCATCTTGCTGACTCTGGGCAAAAAAGGGTTTTTTTTTTTGTTACCAGTTTTTTCTTCTACAGCTTTCATTTGCAGACTAGTAGGCTTTCTGTTTCACACTGCATCCGTCAGGTAACTGCTGTGATAGCTCGATCTGTCAGCTCATAAACACTCATTCTAACTAAACGCTTATCAGCTTGATAATGATTTAGCCTCAGTGAGTGTTTATGAGCTGTCAGGAGTTCAGAAACAAGATCTAGAGATCAAGTTATCAGAGCAATTCTCTGATGGGTTCAGTGTAAAACAGGAAGACTGCCAGTCCTCAAATGCACTTAAAGCAAAAGCAGACCAATTGAATTTTTTAAATAAGGACAAACTAAAAATAGGTGCAAAAAAACAAATTGAGTGGTTGCTGCGCTTGCGCGGTAAGGTCTCCATTCATTTCTATAGGACTTAAAGGGTTTCTGTCATCAGAATTTAGCCTACAAAACCGAGTGTCATTTGCAAATCGCAAATGACACCTGATGACAGAAAGCCTTTTTTTTATAGAAAACTGTACGGTAGTTTTTGTTAAAATAGCGTTTTTATAATATGCTAATTAGGCCCCCTAGGTGCAGTAGGCGTGAACCCTGCACCTAGGAGCGGCCGTAATAACGCCCCTTACCCCTCCTCCCTTGCGTTGATTGACAGGGCCGGGCAGCCATCTCTTTCGTCTCCCGGCCCTGTACGATCGCGAAATCCCGCGCCTGCGCATTGCGATAAGCAATCTGCGCACGCGCGTTGAGAGCCGGCTGCCACCCGGGTTCCGGCTTATCGCAATGCGCAGGCGCAGGATTTCGCGATCGTACAGGGCCGGGAGACGAAAGAGATGGCTGCCCGGCCCTGTCAATCAACGCAAGGGAGGAGGGGTAAGGGGCGTTATTACGGCCGCTCCTAGGTGCAGGGTTCACGCCTACTGCACCTAGGGGGCCTAATTAGCATATTATAAAACGCTATTTTAACAAAAACTACCGTACAGATTTCTATAAAAGAAGGCTTTCTGTCATCAGGTGTCATTTGCGATTTGCAAATGACACTCGGTTTTGTAGGCTAAATTCTGATGACAGAAACCCTTTAAGAAAATAGCCGAGCACACAGCTATTTTTGCCACTCCAAAAAATGAATGGGGGGCAGCCGCACATGCGCAGTGTGCTCCGTTCTAGTAATATAAGCATTGGAGTATTTCATGCTCCAATGATCTCCTGTTGCCCAGCGCTGAACAGTGCAGTGCAAAGGCATTTTTTTTAGATCCGGTGATGTACCAAGCTCTCCATAGGGACTGTAAGGTGGAGGCGTCCTTCCAGCAATGAGATTGGTGACGTCACCAGCATTTACGGGCTGTAAAATGGCTCGGGAAGCACTAAAGCCCGCCCATCAGAGCTGGTGACGTCACCGGGGACACTGCTAGACGGAAGCCTGTGCCTAGCAGTGTGCCATTGTAAACCAAAAAGCCCTTGCCCTGTGTGATCTAGCGCAGGGGAAGGGAGAGCATTGGAGCATGAAATTCTCAAATGCTCATATCAGGGGGGCCGGAGGGGTGAAAATGGGGATATGTCCGGGTTCAACTCTGAACCGAACAAGCCCTATAACCCCCTAACTGTTTGGCCAGAGTGGAGCTCCAGCGGTGTGAAAAGTAGCTAACTGGAGGGGGGAGGGCTGTTTAGATGTTGCTACCTCCTGAATGCTAGCAGATAGAAACATGTAACTGATCTTGTTTGAAAGCAGACATTCCAAGCTTTCAGACAATAGAAAAATGACAGCAATATGTTCAGGACAAAGAAAGATATAACTGATAGTAATTGGGATGCTGTGAATACAGCTGAAAATAGTAACAGGTTTTACTCATGATTATTCCCGACTCCTGATTTCTAACAGTGATTTCTCCTCTGTTGCTTGGATTTTTGGTCATTTTGGTCTTGTAAGCCTGGACTGTCAGCTTTCAGACAAGACCAGTTGCATGTTTCTAGCTGTTACCATTGAGGAGATATCACCATCTAAAGCAGCTCTCCCCCATCCAGTTAGCTACTTTTCACACTGCCCGAGCTGGACTTCACAAAACAGTTAGGTGGTTAAGGCATCCTGGGAATTGTAGTTCTGGTGCGGAAAGTTAAATAAACAAGCAGAACACATTAGACAGGCTAAAGGCATTGAAGATCTAAAATATCTCCTGTCTCCATCCTTGAGCATTTCTATGATATGTTTGCCAGTTACATGGCGCCAGCAGTCGTAGTAGAAGTCCATCGCAGCCATAGCGCTGCTGCTTTCCAGGTGTCAGGATTCTCCCTCGTGCAGGCCAGGCATTCTCCAGTGATTTACGCCTGTACAATATAAACGTGCGTTTATCAGCCAAAAGAAAGCTTGGCCCCGAGCTTCTGGATACATATTAATCAATGAGTAATGGATCTTGTAAGGTTCCTGTCAACAGTTGCTGAAAAACTTGGCTACAATAGATGATAATTTACTGACGGTGCGTTAATAATCCAGAATTGTGAAGATATCCAGTGAAGCACCGGGCCGGGTCATGGACTTACAGCATGAGAATATTGGGGAGGGATATTTTTGGTTCTAATTAAGTTCTATCTGACATCTTGGCTTGTATTGAAAATAGCTTTACATTCTATATCAATCGAGGAAGATGGTGCAATAAGTTCACTGGGGGCAGAGTTCATTCAGCATTTTACTATGCTCTATCTATCTATCTATCTATCTATCTATCTATCTATCTATCTATCTATCATTCATTATCTATCTATCTAGCAAAAAGAAGATTGTGGGCTGCACTGTCTGTAGGGAGTAGGGAAGATGGGTGGAAGCGGCTATGGACACGGTCCAGAATCCAAACTCAATACCAGGAAAAAATTCTGCGGCACTCCAGAGGTAGTGAATTGAAGGTGTTTATTCACCTGATTGCGACGTTTCAGTCCATTCAATGGGACTTTTCTCAAGCAGTGGAATTTTTTCTTGGTATCTATCTATCTATCTATCTATCTATCTATCTATCTATCATTTATCCATCTATCTACCATGATATACAGGGGTAGACTGGCCATAGACCCCACAGGAAAACTTCCTGGTGGGCTGGTGTCCAGGAGGCTGCCTGAGCCCTTCTGATGGCCACCAGCCATAGTAAGTAATGATGATCTCCTCCTGACTCCTGAATTCAACTGTATTACCATCCTGCACCACAGGGGGCAGTTTTGGGGTATCTATCTATCTATCTATCTATCTATCTATCTATCTATCTATCCATCATTATCTCTGGCCACCACAAAGGGGTGGTTTTTGGGGAGCTATTTTGTGCTGCTGGGGCAGTATTTTGTGTTGCACTGTGGTATGTGGCTCTGCTGGGGCGGTATAATGTGTCACAATATGGTATTGCTGGCCCCGCCTATTTCTGTTGACCCTGTCTTCTGTCAATTTGGGCCCCACTACAAAATTGGGCCACCTTCAGTGCCACTTTATGTTCCCAGTCCACCCCTGATGATTAAATTCTAAGGGGAAAAAGTATTTATTGATGTGTGTTGATATACCATCTACATGTCTATCATCACTAACTCATTGAATCTATCTATTATCTATCTATCTATTCTATCTATCTATCTATCATCTATCTATCTATCCATCACTATCTCTGGCCACCACACAGAGGCATTTTATGGGGCGGCATTTTGTGATGAAACCACCCATTGTGGCCGGTGTACCGATTCTCCCACAACAGCAAATGCTGCTGGAAAGACGGATCCGGTATATTGGATTTAAACACACTGGATTCTTCAGTGCCATAAGAGATAACTGACTGCTAGATACGTCTGATGGTGACTGATTTCACCGTCCCCATTGAAAAGACATGCATGCTTGGCCGAGCCAAAGACAAACGTGCACAGTGGGGAGGAATAGTTGTCAGCTGAATCAGCGTTCATTGACAACTTCAGCACTGCTACATCGCCACCGAGCAGAATCGCCGGAGCTATCTCTACGTTAATGAGGAAAACAAGGACTTTTGAATCTTTTGGGGACAAGCAGGCAGTAATATCACTGTACCCCATGGTGCATTAGTGACACTCCCCCCAACCGAGCATTTCACTGTAGTATGTAACTCGGAGACCTGCTGAGCTGTTACTCTGAATAGAAGTAATATAATAGCACACAGGCTCCAAAGTGCGCTCTTTCTATGAAAAAGGAAAAAAGCGAAATCCTTACACCTCCTCAGCAGTAAAGAAGGCCAAATTTCCCTCTACAGAAAGGGAAACTCACCGGCTGCCAAAATAATAAAATCTCTGCATGTGATCCGGCAATATGGCTTTTTCCATCGTACTGCCAGGACTTGGAAGATCTCAGCTTCTCAAGCCTGTGAGCTCGAAAGTGGCTTCTAAACCTCAACCTCAAATAAGTGTATTCTGGTGAATTCTCTCCCCCTGCCAAAATTATAATTTCATCTCGATGTCTGGACAACATGGCAGAACTGACACCGGTTATCTATCTATCTATCTATCTATCTATCTATCTATCTATCTATCACATTGCACAAAACTTTGTAATAGACAGCGCTCAGTGAAAGGGGGCAGAACCACTGCCGCATGACATATTTACAGCAAATTACTCCAGAAAACTGGCGCAAATTACAACTAAAACTCTACGCCAGATCCCAGCAGTCATAGATTTCAGTTTCTGGAACATGGACGTTACAAATATGCAACAAATTTATAAAGAGGCATGCTGATTATTAAGACCGATGTATGAAACACTGGTGTTTAGTAAATAAGCTTAAAATTGCTTAAAATAAGCTTAAAATTGAATGATTGATAGATAGATAGATAGATAGATAGATAGATAGATAGATAGATAGATGATAGATAGATATAGATAGATATGAGATAGATAGATAGATGGATAGATAGATAACAGCTAGACAATAGGGAAATAGATAGATAGATAGATAGATAGATAACAGCTAGACAATAGGTAGATAGATAGATAGATAGATAGATAGATAGATAGATAGATAGATAGATAGACAGATAGATAGACAGATGGATAGGTAAACAGATTAGATAGATAGATAGATAGATAGATAGATAGATAGATAGATAGATAGATAGATCTCTTAACTCACTGTACAAATAATACAGCTCCAAAGAAAATGATATCCGCCTGTTATATCTTTAGCATGGACGTTACAAATATGCAACAAATTTATAAAGAGGCATGCTGATTATTAAGACCGATGTATGAAACACTGGTGTTTAGTAAATAAGCTTAAAATTGCTTAAAATAAGCTTAAAATTGAATGATTGATAGATAGATAGATAGATAGATGATAGATAGATATAGATAGATAGATGGATAGATAGATAACAGCTAGACAATAGGGAAATAGATAGATAGATAGATAGATAGATAACAGCTAGACAATAGGTAAATAGATAGATAGATAGATAGATAGATAGATAGATAGATAGATAGACAGATGAATAGGTAAACAGATTAGATAGATAGATAGATAGATAGATAGATAGATAGATAGATAGATAGATAGATAGATCTCTTAACTCACTGTACAAATAATACAGCTCCAAAGAAAATGATATCCGCCTGTTATATCTTTAGCATTAAAAAGTAAACCTATCAAACGACAATTTCAGCACTGCTACATCTCTTTCTATAGAGATCCCTCAATGCAGAGCTATTCCCCTTCCGTGGAGAACATGAGAAAACATATTGTCAGCGTTTTGCGCAGAAAGTCTCTCCTTTACGGCCCCCCCGCCATTTGTTCCTCCTTGTGCCAGATCTAAGACACTAATGATCTGTTAGATGTGAGGTTTGTGTGCTGGAACAACACTGGGATCTTTCTCGGCATGTTCTTCCACCCCTACAGACCCAGCAAAGTAAACTAATAAACAGGAATCTTACTACTGCAATAAAACCCCCCAAAAAAACTCTTTGGCTTTCGTCAGCTTCATTTGGCAAGAAGGAACATTCCAGGGCAAATCTCCGGCCTTGTCTATCTGCTGGTTTAGAAAGGCTTTCACTGGCAGATTCCAATTACTTGAGTGCATCACACACTCCAGCTGCTGTTAATTTAGCCGAGGGCAACTACCCCGAAACATTGCAGTGCCGGAAGCACCTGTGACCAACGTGTTGGACTTATCCAAAATATTTGTCCGTTCCAAGCACCAACAGATATAATTGGCTTGTTCCAATTTCATTAGAAAGAGATTATCATGTACTATATGATGTCTTATTTTCTTTTATTACATTAATTACAGTTTAACCCCTTAAAGAGTGCCCATACACAGTGTGAGTTGGCTGCAGGATCTGACTGACGATTATTGCAGTGACCCAGTGGATTACTGCTAAAGGTTCATTGTAAAAATTTAATTACTATGGTTCAATGCTAAAAGCACTCATGCACTGTGTATTCCAAATAGTTGTGTATGGAGATAAAAACTGCTCAGAAAAAGTGCACCAGATACTAAACGAAGTAGCGCCACATCTGACCACATGTTGTGTGTCGTATGACAGCTTCACTCCATTCACTTCACTGCATATGATTTACAATACCAAGGGCAGTGTCCAGAATCCAAGAAAACCAGTCATTACATGGAGAGCCCAATTATTTCAAATTAAGCTGTGTAATGCTTTGTTTCCACTGTGGTGGCGCTATTGGAAAATGAAACACTTGCTGTGGTGCTCTTAAGTTGATGGCTAAGGAACCAGCACCCTCCGATTGGCTTGGGAACAGTAAACGAGCCTTTATGGAAACTGACAAACATCCACCTAAGGGCGCATTCACACAACCGTATAAATGGATTTGCATCCGTTCCGCAATTTTGCGGAACTGGTGCGGACCAATTCATTTCAATGGGGCCGCAAAAGATGTGGACAGCACACCGTGGGCTGTCCGCATCCGTTGTTCCGTATCGCAGCTCTGCAAAGACCGCGGACAAGAATAGGCATTCTCTGTATAGAGTCGATCATGTGCAATCCGCAAAATGCGGACTGCAAAACACTTACGGTCATGTAAATGTAGCCTTATATTTCTCTGATGCATGTAAAATGAAAAATGCTACTTTTCAAATAGATTTGATACAGTACTACAGTGCATACAACTCCTATGCATCTCCATGACAACAGACTACAAACAGACTCTGTGTAGTCTTACCCTGCAGGCAAACTCCCTTCTCTGTGTCCTCATTTGTTCTTCACATGTAGCAGATCAGAAAATAAGTAAGGGGCGCAGAATGAAAAAGATGTGACTACTCACTAGTCAGACCACACATGGAGGACTGTGTACAGTTCTGGGCTCCTGTGAACAAGGCAGACATAGCAGAGCTGGAGAGGGTTCAGAGGAGGGCAACTAAAGTAATAACTGGAATCGGTGGACTACAGTACCCAGAAAGATTATCAAAATTAGGGTTTTTCACTTTAGAAAAAAGACGACTGAGGGGAGATCTAATAACTATGTATAAATATATCAGGGGTCAGTACAGAGATCTCTCCCATCATCTATTTATCCCCAGGACTGTGACGAGGGGACATCCTCTGCGTCTGGAGGAAAGAAGGTTTGTACACAAACATAGAAGAGGATTCTTTACGGTAAGAGCAGTGAGACTATGGAACTCTTTGCCTGAGGAGGTGGTGATGGTAAGTTCACTATAAGAGTTCAAGAAGGGCCTGGATGTATTTCTGGAGGTAATAATATTACAGGTTATAGTTACTAGAGACGGGTCGTTGATCCAGGGAGTTATTCTGATTGCCTGATTGGAGTCGGAAAGGAATTTTTCCCCCTAAAGTGAGGAAAATTGGCTTCTACCTCACAGGGGTTTTTTGCCTTCCTCTGGATCAACTTGTAGGAAAACAGGCCGAACTGGACGGACAGAGGGCTTTTTTCGGCCTTACAAACTATGTTACTATGTTACAAGATCGGGCCTGGTTGTAGTCTGTTACCATGGAGACACATAGAAGCTGTAGACACAAAACGGTCGGATAGCTTAATGAGGACTATTGTCAACGTTGCTTCAGTTTCTAATTTTTAGATGCACTGGACTAATAGTTTATATAATGGTTGTGATGGCCGACATCGCCTTTAAGTGGGAATCGTCTTTTAGACACAGAGTAATCTACTGGCAGCAGAAGTAATTGGGAAGACGCCCATGTGTGTACACGTCTTACAGAACATCCGCATAAGCAATACCATATGTCATTGTAAAGCTTCAATGCACTATTGTGCTGTATCCAGTGCTCAGTATGTGCACCGTATGGCGGAGTATCTCTGCCTGCCCTGCTAGGCAGTGTTTATCATCACCTTCAGCGACACTGACTGTGAAGATTGCAGGTCCTTTTGCCTGGAAGGAAATCCTAACTCTCTAATGCTGCCATTGTTGTTTTTATAGATGGAGGTCCCGATTTCAAGTCATAAAACGGGATTTATTGGGGTGAAAGAAAGTGTATCATAATCTTTAGAAGCCCCAGACGGCCTGTGAAATGTGACCACACTGCACTGAGATTCTCACAAAAAGAACGCTCCCCATGGACCATGTGTCTGTTGTTGCTGAGGCTCTCTCTCTAAAGCGGGGGCGTACAAATGTCTAAACGCCTCATTAGTGCACAAATCTGACAGAACCGAGCACTGCACAGCGGTATAGGCACCACATAGATGCCCACGTGTTATTTTCGCTAATCCTGTGAAGATATTTTCCCAAGAAAAACAAAATATATCTGCAAATATGTCTTTAATTTGCCCAATTTTTATACATTTTAATAGTTCCCTACATGGTTAGAGGGGTTATCCCACAATTAATGCAAAAACAAAAAAAAGAGAGTCAAACATCATGGCAATCTCTTTGTAAGAAAGCTAGAACCAGCCCTGTACCTCACATGGATCCAGAGATCTCCCCATTCATGGATCCAATTGCGCTGCTTGATTTTCTTCAGACTGGTTCCTCAAGGGCAGGTACTTTCTTAGTGGGTGTGTATTTCCTGCAGCAGCTCTCTTCCTGTAACTATCACAGTTTATAGAACTGAACATGTGTGTCCTTCTCAGCCAGGTGGACAGTGAAATAAGGTACAAACAGCAGGTGGCACTATATAGATACATTTTTTGAACAACTACTGGCTATACTAAATTGTTTTACTTCATGCAGTTACAAAAGTCTTCAGGTCTAGATCCTGGTTTGAAAAAATTGGAATATTTTTCGTGAGACAACCCCTTTAATAGGTGCCTAATGGGCCTTACAGGTTGTTATTTAGTGGTCTACAAACCCTAGAGAGACACATTTTATTTTTATGGAACATGACCCCATAAATGCTGGTTAGTATGCCCGATAGGTCTTGGGTGATTAAGGCGATGACCTATTTGGGAACTGTAATGGCTGCCAATAGTGGGCAGCCATACGGACTGTTATGGCAGGTAGGTCTATGGTGATCTGGGTGATGAACAATTTGGCAACTACAATGGCTTCCCATAGTGGTTTTCAGTGAATATTTGTTACTCATTAAGGGTGCAGATTATTGAATAAAACTCCGGTAGATCAAATCAGCTTGGTGAAGTTTGTTTGATAGTGCGGCACTTAATAATATATGTGTGACTTTCGGCTTAACCAGCCTTCTTCAGACACAATTGCCGCCAAAGAGAAGGGCATCAAGAGAAATTTGCGCTGAGGAGAAGTTGCAGCAAGCGCTGCTATGAATAGGAGATGCCTCTGCGCTTGCTGCAACTTCTCCTCAGCGCAAATTTCTCTTGATGCCCTTCTCTTTGGCGGCAATTGTGTCTGAAGAAGGCTGGTTAAGCCGAAACGTCACACATATATTATTAAGTGCCGCACTATCAAATAAACTTCACCAAGCTGATTTGATCTACCGGAGTTTTATTCAATAATCTATACAGTGGGGTGGGAACCCTACTCCGGTTCACCTATCCGGTACATAACAAGTCATCACTTTGTATCATTAAGGGTGCATTCACATGACTGTATGTATTTTGCAGTCTGCAAAATGTGGATCTGCAAAAAATACGGATGACGTCCATGTGATATCCGTGTTGCATCTGTGTTTTTTGCAGATCCATTGTAACAATGCCTATCCTTGTCCACAAAACGGACAAGAATAGGACATGTTCTATCTTTTTTGTGGGGCTACAGTACAGACACACCGTGTGCTGCCCGCATTTTTTGCGGACCCATTGAAACAAAAATACGGTCATGTGAATGCACCCTAACCATGAGCAGAATGTCAATGCTGTGGCCAGAGTATGGTTACGATGGTCGCCTGACATGTCATCACTATGGGTGTTATGTAAAAGTACATAACACGCATGGAAAGTAAAAGACCAGCAGCGGGCGGCCAAAGTTGAATAAAAAAAAAATTGAGGTTAATGTACAGTTGCTTTCCAGATTTAACCTTTTGAGTCAAGTGGGTAGACATAATATGCAGAATAGAACTATCTGAACATGGGTTAAAGAGGTCATCTGGCTATGGCCAGTGCTTGGTTGAGAGGTTCCAGTGTCAAGAGAGTGCCAAGTAGAGCGGCCAGGAAGAATTGGAACTGGAGCAGAAGGGGATGGGTAAGTTATTACGTTTTAATTTTTTAATTGTGTTTTTGAAAAGAAAACCAGTTACCAGACAGTGACTGGTCCAAAAAAAATAAAATAAAAAATAAACTATAGAATATTTTTAGCGGCCATAAATGTTCTCCAACATCTCCAACATTACAGAACTATCTATAATTTTTTCTGGTTGAAACGTCCATTAATATGATATTTGTGTGGTCTGGTGTGTAAACTTCAAAACCTTTATTTTTTTAATAGAACGGTGTTGTGGTCATGCTGACTATAATTATGGTTAAACTAGTTCATGTTAAGCCTCTGATGTCTCTTCTATTACTTTTAGAAACATTATCCGTGTGATCCAGACACATCCTGGCACGTCTATAGGAGTGCGGCTCTAGACGTTAAAAGTTCTAATTCCGACTTTATTGTTTTTGGTCTGAAAATATATTCTGAACATTCGAGATTTTATTCATTGTAGATTGTCAATAAATATTAAAGAAGTAGACAATCAGTTGACCGCAAGATCTTGTAGGAACACGGATCAAAACGTAATTCTCGCTAAGTTCTCCAGTTGGATTTTTCACCAGGGAAGCCACATTCCAATACTTCGCTTCCAACGCCTTTGCTTTCGGCATCATGCCTCCAAGACGGAGGACAATCATATAAGGATCACAAGTATACAATGCTGACTTGCTAAATCTAAAGCCATGACCCGTTTCCAAAATCAATAGCTCGCTTTTAAATAGCTGGAGCTGGAATCAGACACCGGGGTATGCGCTATCAGAGGGGATTGTTTCAGGTTCAAGAAGTCAGCCGAAATGTTGGCTAGACTTACTTACTTTCATAGCTTTGCTTTTGCCAATATTGGCTGATTTAAAAAAAAAAAAAAAAAAAAAAGTATAGAGCGATGGAATCTGGAAAATAACATGTGGTCAGAAAATATTCTTTTAATACTTCAAACTTAATTTTTCAATGGAAAATAACCCCCTTTACAAGAGGTGCCTAACATGCTAGAAAGAAAAAAATAAAATTAGAAGACATGACCGCTAAGACCCAAAATTACATTAC
This sequence comes from Rhinella marina, assembly GCA_900303285.1. Lineage (NCBI taxonomy): Eukaryota > Metazoa > Chordata > Amphibia > Anura > Bufonidae > Rhinella > Rhinella marina. The sequence goes on along the minus strand of ONZH01009270.1, from coordinate 220,750 downwards.
GTTGGCCATGTTAACCATGTAGTGGAATACAAGTAACCAATCTGGAATACATACATATAAAAGTATTATACCAGAGTACAACCCTGATACAGTAGCAAGAAAGCATAAGGATACATGCATAGTACAATAATAAAGACCAAGTTGACCCTCATGCCCCACTAAGTACGGTATGTATAATTCAATCAATCCTTTGGTTGAGTACAACCCGCAGGCCTTAGACTTGGCCACGAGTCAGTGGCGTACATAGAGAAGTAAGGGCCCCATAGCAAGGATCAAACCAGCCCCCCCCCCCCCAGGACAAAAGGGTTTCCGCCTAAACCCTTTTCAATGACCCTTGGGCCATTTTTCCACTGCTTCATTTGCTAAAAGTTGTTCCTTTAGAGGATGTAGTCCTGACCAAGTTTTCACCTCCAGTAGATCAGGAGATAATCCCAACTAAGACTGGGCCCCCTCTTGCCCTGGGCCCCATAGCAGGTGCATGGTCTGCCATGAGTGTACCTTTGCCGGTGGCTTATCTCCTCAAAATCAAATCGATCAAGCATTCTGAAATCCAACAGCCCAATCCTTCTTCTCCTGCTGACATCTTCATGCCCCATTACACATTAGATGGTCATCTGCACCCACTGGATTGTACCAATTTATCTCTAATGCTTATGACCAGATTTTAAGTATGCATTATAGATATCATACACATTACTTGTTAATATAACTTTTTCTAATTTTCTGGAATGTAACTAACTAGTCTTAACTCAAAAGAGTTGTCTCAGGTCAAATAAAGCCAGTAGAATATGTCAATGAGGAGGGCTCCTATCACTGTGACCCCGGTAATTTCTACCACAAAGTGGTAGCAAAGGTAGGATGAATGGCATACCTATAGGAGTTTCATCGGTCGCAGTTACCAAGGGGTCTCATCAGCTGATCGTACTTCTTTGATTTCCTTTCTGATCTCATTTTATGTGTGGTAGCCTATGTTTTTTTTTTGTAATTATTTGGTGCACTGAGATGCCAGATTTGAGAAGCTGGGTGGTGAAGATTTATGGATGCACAGATTACTGGGCATCCCCTGCTAGCAGAAACTAGATGAAAACACAACTAGAACATGCATACCCCATTAGAGGGGTTCTGCTGGATTAGAAAATCATAGCTTTATTCAGTGTTGGCGTGAAGTTCCTTGGGACCATTAGAGGAATTTATTCTCGAGGCCCAACCCTATATCATTAAAAATGTCTAATAGGTTTTGAATGAAAGAAATAGACCATACTGGCCATGGATTGGCTCCAAAGGAAGCCAAATGTTTTTTTTTTCTCATGGACCTTTGTGCTCTCTATGGTATCAGGGCCTAGGTCCGCTGGAGGATCCTCTGGTTCTCTGGTGGGCCAGTCCAACCCTGACTTTATTTGAGAAACAACACCATGGGTTCTTTTGGTCACTGCATTCCAACTCCAATGAAGTGAATAAGACGAAGCTGCCATATCACACACAACCTATGGACCGGTTTGGCACTGTTTTTGAGAAAAAGCAGCCATGGTTTTCAAATTTTTTGCAACCCCTTTCATACTACATCATCACTGGACCTTCTAGACTTAGTTTACAGATGTGACTGGGCAAATCAAGGTATAATCATGACTAGGGGTGTTGACAGCCCAAAATTGGGTAGGGCTGACAGGGCTGAATGGGCCTACAGGTGTCAATGACTAATGGATGTGGTTGTTCTGTCACTGAATTGTGTAGGCCGATCAGATAAATATTCTGTTGACAGAGTGGCCTTTGGATCTCCTCAGGCACAATGGCCTGTACGTAGATACTACCTCTCCATCCCCTATAGCTATTGCCCCAGTTGGTGGGCAAAAAAAATGATCTTCTACTTTTCTCATCTACTGGAAAACATGATCCTGCTGGGGTAAAAAAATAAATCCAGATCATGGCATAAATTATGGTATTGCCCCTGAAGAGACTCCATGCCTCCTCAGTAGAATTATTGTCACTTCTTTCTTTTTGAAAACTTGTTGCACCTCATGTCTCCAGACTGAGTGGTTTTATTATACTGCAGTGGTTTTGAACATAAACTATGTTCTCCTTTCAAAGTGATATTACAAGATTTTTGTGCCAATGGTGGAATTCTCATCCAAAATGTTGTCTATACTAAAATTAAATTTTATGACTTATGGATACAGAAGCAGACACTTCTGCGGCAAGACCACCAGCGTTGTGACGAAAGAGTACAGCATAGTCAAGAGTACAGCATAGTGAAATCCATCAAATTTCTTGCTCATCCATTCAGTATCATTCATGGGAAAAGTCAGGCAAATACAATTGAGGACATTTAAAGGGGTTGTCTCAAGAAAAAAATTCTAGTACATAGATCTGAATAATTCTGTAATAGCATGTAATTAAATTTTTAGTGTAGCCACCAAGTTATTTAATGAAATCTTTCTGTATGGCACCACCAGCTGGTTGTTCTTTTCCTTATTTATGTGTCCACCTTAGGTGGTCACACATGCTCAGTTTCATCCTTCAGCTGCACCTGCTGGATCCACTGGTAGAAGCTTTGACAGTTATAGGGAGAGAGCTGCATCAGAAAGGACGTCCCCTGGAAGGAAGCTGCAGCAAAAAGGGCACAACCCCCCCTGAGAAAGGACAACCCCCCTGGGAAAGGACACATCCATGAGCTGCTAGCCTTAAGAGAATCTAGAATAACAATTAAAGCACTGAATAGGGAGACCTTTGGATCCACGTGAGGTACAGGGCTGGTTCTAGCTTTGTTAGAAAGAGATTGACCTGTACTATATGATGTCTGGTTTTTATTTTCACATTAATCATGGAATAACTTCTTTAAGAAATTTTGTTGCCCATAGAAACCAATCAAAGCACTAATTTCATTTTCCATTCTGCTCTTGAAAAACAAAATCTGTGCTTGCAGTTGCTATTGGCATCAAGTAAAGTTTTTTCTGTTCATTTCATAAATCATAAACCAGTCACTTCCAGGAATGGAGACATTTGAGTCAAAAGTAGGAACTATTGATCTTTCAAGAGAAGGTTTATTTGACAACTTATTAACCATTTCCTCAAAATATTATAGCGTCGTCAACCCTAACATGCTGCAGGATCAGCTCCTTATGAATGGTGAGGGTTCAAGGTATGTTCAGATTTGTTGCAGAAATTTCTGGGACTGAAAATCAGTTCTATTCATCAATGAGGTTTTTTGGTGTCAGACAACTGGATTTTTACAGTCCCTGTTCAGATGAATGGGGCTCACAGGAATTTCTGCAATATCCTTGCCACTGGCCATCCCTTTCTGCTAGATGGCCCCTGGAGGAGGTTTCCTTGGTATTTTAATCCTGGGTGGGGATTTTAATATTGAAAAACCACAAGTGACAGCTATAAAATGCACATATTCAAAAATAATAGCAATGAGGGTGCAAAATCCAGAAAATTCTTACTTTGTAAAGCTTTGTCCTGCAGGTGTGTGTTCAACCTCATATCCTCCTTGCTTCAGAACATCAATCACTGTATAATTTCCCAGGAAATGACCTATGAACGTAAGACAAAAGCCATTAACATGTGCAATGTGAAATAATGCGCAGCCTACTGGAAATTATGGGCATTGAAACCAGAGCGGATGGACGGATGGATGAATAAAAGAAAGCATGCACACGCTGAGTCCTCCAGAGTAAAGGTGGCCATCCTTCGGCACGCCAGCTGTTGTGAAACTCCATAGTTCTGAGAAGAGAAGAGGAAGTATGCATGCTGGGAGTTGTAGTTTCACAACAGTTTAAGTGCTAGAGGTTGTCTACCTCTAAAATAGCTGATTGCTGTCCAAGCCCATCAGTTTTGGAGCAACCATCTAAGGCTAGTTTCACATTTGTGGCACAGCTCTCTGGCAGGCTATTCCAGCAGAGAACTTGCCAAAGTTCTCTGGATCTGGCATTTCTAGGTGTTACCAGAATGCCTGCTGGCCCCATTGACTATAATGGGGTCAGACGTAAATCTGACAAATGTGCCATTATTCGGCCGGACGTTTTTTGACCGGCTGATTCCCAGAATTGTATGCTAGAATAGCCTGCTAGAGAGCTGTGCTACAAATGTGAGAGTAGCCTAATGTAATGAGGGTATCCAGACTCTAGAGAAAGAAGGATCGGGTAGTTGAATTTCAACATGTCTAATACTTTTGTTCTCATGGGAGATCAGCTGCTACCAGAGATATAGGGCATCCGCTTATGGGAGGATTGAAGGAATGGCTATCGTCCGAACATATGTATTAGAGGTGCTTTTTATGGCTGTCATAAGATGATGGTCCACAACAGACCCCCCTCAATTGTATCTGAATCCTATAGCAAGGGTATGTGAAACCTGCATGCAATATCTATACATCAAACCTTAGCTTATATTAGCTAGGAGGCAAATATGTGCTGTACTTGGTTGAAACTGGAGCAGAGCAGGGTCGACCAGGACTTTGTCACCTAATAGCCACATTCATCTAGAGCAGGGATCAGCAACCTTTGGCACTCTAACTACAACTCCCAGCGTGTACACTTACTTGGCTGTTGTTGTAACTCCCACAGAAGTGAAAAGGGGAATTCTGAAAGTTGTAGTTTGAGAACAGCTGGAGGACAGGAACCTTACTGCACTTTCATATGCCTTTCTTGTAGCATACAGCAACTGGCACGCATGGCGGCACACAAGACCCTTATGTCGTTATATAGCCTAATACCTATGGCTCTGTCTTGCACCTTGGATCAGCAAAATTACGTTCACATCTTGCTACATTTAGTATTTTAATGGGTTGTCCAAGTGTTTATCCTCAGGATATCTGGTGAGGGTCCGTCGATCAGTTCCATGAAAAAAAACTGTGTTGGTCACATTGCTGGTCAAGGTGAACGGATCTGAGCTGCAATACCATTTACAGCCACTATTCAATGGATGGTGCAATGCTCGGAAAGCTGCGAAGAGGCTGTAGTGCTCACCAAAGTTAGTTGGACCCCCACCGATCATATACTGATGACTTAGATAGATCATTAGTATTAAACACTCTGATAACCCGTTTAATTCTTCCAATAATCTGAGCGCATCACTTTACGGGTTACCTTATGATGGCTAGCTTATAATTATTAGTTATTACAGGTTAGGTGTTGAGTTGCTGAGCAGTTTTCTCACTGCTTCCCCCTCCTCGTCCTCTGCGTAATAAAACATAAAAGACACAATGCTATTATCCTAATTTATTGTGACAGATGGTGAAAACTCGGGTCAGTGTGTCTCCTGCCATGGGAACGTATTGCAAATGTGAGAGGAACAGCTGTAGCGTGCACGCTAGTGCACATGCATGCACACCCCAGGGAGAGTTTCACTGAGGTGTAATCATGCAGCCACAACTGGTAACCCTTTCAAAACCAGGTGTACAACCATCACATCCTTAATTAATGCTTATCTCTACCTGTCGTGTGACATAATTACAGTATAATTTTCCCAACATGTTCCTCTCATACTGCAGAAATCAGAGGGATCTCTAGCTAAAGTTTGGTCTGCATTTTAAGTGTCCTACCAAAGAGCATTTACCATGAAGAGCCATATTGTTAATGCTGACGAGCCCCTGATCGATTTTGTCCACTAATTGTTGGTTCTGAAGTCTCTGAAGACATCAGAAGAACATCATTTTATTCTACTGACGCTTGTCTTGTGCATGTTACTATATAGCAAAGTCCAGAACTGATAGGCAATCTCAATACTACATTGTAGGTGTTCATGGCTGGATGATGTTGTTCTTATGATCACCGAACTGTTTCTTTTTCACTAAGTGACACTACAGAAGCAGCTTTCTTTCTCTTGGAAGAGAGCTAATCTGCATATCCAGGTTCCAAGGGAGCTCTGTCTGGTCTATAAGATTTCTTACACCAGTCCTGGCACTCTCTTCAAGAAGGTACAGTATCTCCCACCTACATCAAAAGTCTCTAATCTAGCCAGTCAAACACGTTACTCTTTACCAATGATGGTCAAGATCTCAGAGACAGTGGTCTGCAGAAGAGTCCTCTTATTATTTTGGACAAGACTATTTGTAGGGATTAAAATCATGGTAAAGAACCTGGTAAATTGACCAAAGGGCAGCTACCTCCATTATTTTTCCCACTGAGCATTGACTGGTTTTCAAGACTAACTATGCCACTTCTGGTGCTCTCCACAAGGAGAAACGCTACCCTCTGAGACCCATAGAAGACATTGAGTTAGGTTGTACAGCAGTTTCCAAGGTTTTGAATCTTGTTCTCTTCAATTTTTAACATTGGTTCTAAAAAGGATGAGGGTTGGCCTTCAAGTTTCTAAGCCCTTGTAGCCCAGATCCTTCTGTAGAAGACAAAGAAAAGTTGACCATAAACTTGCCGATTTTGGTGGGACCATCTGGCATTTGTTCAAATTGTTAGGCAGTGGTTTATTAGCCTTTCCCCATTGAAAATATGTGCATTGACTGAGGATTTGTGTGTATGGGTCATTTATTAGGAATAGCTGCCTGACAAGTTGTATTGAAAGGCCTATTGAAAGTGTATAGTCATCTCTACACTTTGAAAAGTGGGTTTGATAGGCAGCTTCTGTAAGTACTAGAGCACAAAGTGGTTTTTCTTGGGTTTAAAACATTTGAAGCCAGTGGTTACTGACCCTTGGTTTGAAGGGTTTGTGGAACAGTTTGAGGGTATTTCTGTTTTAGAGAGGGCTTATGATGCACCACTTAATTCACACTTTTGAGGACACTCCTCTCTATTCCGTTCTAGCCTTATGTCTAAGCTCTAATATGAGGAGCTGTTTATGCTGGTAGCCACTGCGCCATCATAGCACAACACTCATATTTCATGGCTCACCGTAAGTTCCCATTGCACATCACTTTGGATTCCACATTATGTGGACACATCGGGTTCCTCCTCTAATTTTATATGGAGGTATTTTCCATTATAAAGAGAGCATGTGAAGGTCCCTCATTAAAATTAACCCAACCCTGTTTAGCAGTATGGATTCTAGTGGAGAATATGGCATCCCTGGAGCATGTATAGGTCTTTAAGAGTCAAGTAAATTATAAGTTATAATTTTGCTATGTAAGAAGAAGGCGCCATTTTTAGCCTTCACTGATGTTTCTTGGCCAGAACCTCCTGTCCTCGTGACCTTACAGTGTTTCCTCATCTATGTGACATTCCTGGGAACCAAGTGGGTATCACCGGGCACAAAAAAAAAAAAAAGTAATGGCTTTTCTGAAAAGAGCCCCTGTTGAAAAGAAACTGCGAAAGTGTTACATGTCTTATCAGAGGGAAGCTTGGCAGACTCTTAACAATCTGGTGCCAATGATAGAATACCAGGTCACACTCGAGTTCCTTCTCATTTTCTCACGGACAGAATTGATAATAAAGTGTTGAGAGTTCATGGATTACCTTTCTGAACATTCCTATACTATGTGGACTATCTATCTATCTATCTTATCTATCTATCTATCTATCTATCTATCTATCTATCTTTCTATATACTATTCAGCCATAACATTAAAATCACTTCCCTGATATTATATAGACCCCACTGGTGCCACCAACACAACTCCAACTGTTTTGGCATGGGCTGCACAAGTTCTCTGAAGGTGTCCTGTGCTATATGGTTTCAAAACGTTAGCAGAAGATCTTCTTAGTCCTGAAAGTTGTGAGGCATGACCTCCAAGGTTCGGACTTCATTTTCCATCAGATCCTACAGATACTCAATTGGATTGTGATTTGAGAAATGTGGAAGTCACAGCAATACTTTGAACTCCTTGCCATGTTCCTCAAACTGTCCCTGAACTATGTTTGCAGTTCAGCAGACATATAGATATATATGTCATATATACATAAGTCTTAAAGAGGTCACTGCCATGAGGGAATACCACTAGCATGAGGGGGGTTCTTGGTCTGTACAATTATTAAGTAGCTGGTACGTGTCACATCCACATGAATACCAAGGCTTCTCAGTAGAAGCATCACACTGCCTATGCCGTATTGTCTTGTTTCTATAGTGCATCCTACTACCATCACTTCCCCAGGTAAGTAAGGCATCTGGCTGCTGTCATGATGTAAAAGAAAGTGTAATACATATGACCAAGTTGCCTTCTTCCATTGCTCTATGGTCCTGTTCTGATGGTCACATGCCCATTGTAGTTTGCCAGTAGACATTGATTAGCATGGGGACTGACCAGTTTGCAGCTACGCAACCCAATATCAAGCAAACTACAATAATCTGTGTGTTCTAAAACCTCTCTATCATGATCTACCAGTTTTTATGCAATTTGCCTACAGTAACTCTTCTGTGGGATCTGACTTGACTGACTAGATGTTCTCCTCACATGCAATTATGAGTCTGGGACGCCCATGAATATGCTTTTGGTTTACCAATTGTCCTTCCTTGGACCATTTTTGGAAAGCACTAACCACTACATACTGGAAAGACCCCACAAGACTTGCCAATGCCATTTATGAGATGTCCTGACCCAGTTATCCAACCATCACAATTTGGCCCTTTGTCAAAGTCCCTCAGATCCTTACTCTTGCCCATTTCTTTGAGTTTACCAGGAATTTCACTTGGTGCCCTCATACATGGCTCATCTGAATCTTGGGCAACCAACGTTCTTGCTTCGAAATTTTGGGAATCTGGGGAAGGGTCAAATGGAAAAAAATCCAGCAGATTACTCAGGGGAGCAGCAGTGACTGTTGGAGTTAGGAATGTTAAAAGGTTTTAGCAAGTGCAAGTCCTCTTTACGTCTACAGTCATCTTTACTCATGTGTCGGTAGGACGTCATCTGAATTCTGTAGATTGCTCTTATGGGTGAAACTTTCATAGTTATTTGACCAGATGTGGAAAGTCAATTACTCCTGCTACACAGATCACATTTGGTTTTTAAGATTGGAGACTTATCATCAAAGTCCTTTGGTGGAATGCTTCTCCTTGATCAGTAAGTACAGGGTATTGTAAGAGGTCTTTTTAAATCATAAACTCAGATTCAGAATTGGAAAAATATTCTTGGAGTAATCTGTTTCTGATTAGGTCAAAGCAATTTGATCAAAGTCTCGTCTCCGCATATAAGAGTTTACTGCATATAGTGGTACAAATATGTAAACCTTACTGCCCTGGACACAAATGTGATACGTGCATGTGCGGTATACTGTACATTACAGGTAAAACATATCTTAAGGGCCTAAAAGGGGAGTGTAAGTAAGACGTACAACACAATAAAAGTCCAGTTCAAAATCTATGATAAGATTCTGGCTGCTTGCCGATGGCTCTGGTCTTCCTCTAATGGTCTGAAATTTTATCTTTTAACCCCTTAGTGACCACCAATATGCCTTTTTATGGCAGTCACTAATGGGCCTTAGGCTGGGTCGCCGCCTTTTCACGGCGGCCGAGTCTAAGCGCTGCACGGGTCCCTCATACAGTGTAGAGCAGGGGCTCGGCTCTCACATGGGTGCCGATCCGGGCCATTTAACCTCTTAAATGCTGAGGGCAATGTCTTCCGCCACATGTAAGCGGTGACAGAGGGAGCGGACTCTCTCTGTCTCCCATCGGCACTCCACAAATGCGATTGCTGATGTGTGTAAAGGTTGGCTGGGCCTGGTGTAGGCCCCAGGCCTGCCTTGAGTGTTCTCCAGCAGGTTGTGCCTCTCTGGCACAGCTTGCTGGTCAATGTCAGTATAGTACTCACATTAAAATGCAATGCACTATAGGGATAGTGCATTGTATTTTAGTAGCAATCAAAAGTTTGCCTGTTATAGTCCCCTTGTTGGGAATATTAAGTTTAAAAAAAATTAAAAAAAAAATAAAAATAAAATCCCCCCACGTGTTTGGTATCACCATGTCCGTAACAACCTGCACATGTATATTATCCCTTATGGTGAAAAATGATAGAATTGCTAATTTATTCTTAGTTGTCACCAAAAAAACTTAATAACAAACGATCAAAAAGTGGTATTTACCCCAAAATGATACCAATAAAAACTACAAGTCGTCCTACAAAAATCAAGCCCCCATACAACTCAATAGAAAGAAAAATAAAAAGTTATGGGTCTGGCAAAAAGATTTTCTTTAAAAAAATGGGTTTTATTGCACAAAAGTAGAAAACATTAAAAAAAAAGCTATATGTATTTGGTATCGCTGTAATCGTACTGACGCAGAGAATAAATATTTTATGTTATTTATACCAAAAAATGAATGCAACAAAATTTATAATGTAAAAAACTCAGTGGCAGCATTGCTGTTTTTTCACATCTTCCTCCCAGGAAGAGTTAATAAAAGTTAATTAGAGAGTTATGTGCACCCCAAAATGGCACCATTAAAAACTCCAACTTGTTCTGCAAAAAACAAGCCCTCATACAGCTACATAGACAGAAAATTAAAAAAGTCATAGTTCTTGGAATGCACATCTCTTAATACTGGTAAAAACAGCTCAGGCAAGATGGCTGCCCACATAACAGTGTGCGGAAAAAAAAAAATTACAATTAAAAAAATAAAACCAGATAAAAAAAAAAGAATACTTGCCACTATCTGGTTTTAATTGGCATTAAAAAGGTAAGTGACGCATTCCTATTAAACTTTAGGATGGCTGATATTTAACCTTAAAGTGGTTATCCAAAATTTTAATATTGATGGCCTATGGCCTATCCCCAAGATAGGTCATCAATATCTGGTTGTGGGGGGTCCAACATCCGACATCCCCACCGATCAGTTGTTTGGAGAAGCCGCAGCCTCCTCAAAGTTTTCCAAGCACAGTGCCCTACATTGTATAGTGGCTGTGCTTGGTATTGCAGCTCAGCCCCATTGACTTGAAAGGGACTGAGTGCACTTAGGTCATGTGACCTATAGAAGTGATGTCACTGGCCTTTTCAAACAGTTGATCGGCAGGGGTGCCAGGAGTCAGATCAGATATCGATGACTTATTCTGAGGCTAGGCTATTGGTATTAAAAATCTTGGACAAACCCTTTAAGGAAAAAGCCTACTTTTCTACATTTCTCGGTAATACAATGGGTTAGTCAAATTCACGTCAAATAAGTGTTGAGAATGTACAGGAATGACGCATTATTAACCGAGGGTCTACAAAACCTACCTGATAATAACTCAACATTATTCCGTTGTGTCTGCTCCAACCTCAACATTCTGCAGAAATCCTCTGCATTCTTATATAAATATTAGTGGAAAGGAAAGTAAGGAACCGGTAAATGGTCGGCTGCATACACAACATTTTCCTACGAGGGCTCTTCTGCGTTTCAGTATCCTCAGCTATTAAAACAAGCTTTTTGTAAAACACAGTTTACATAAGGATTTGGTTCCTACACTTAAGGAAAGGTAGACTCTGCTAAATGTGCACTATTCATGTTACCCTGAAATAAGTTAACTTCAATTTTACATTTATAGTAATTTTTTTTTCTTTTTGAAAAATTAAACCCAACGCAGACATGTGATTTGAAATAGGGCAACGCAGGGTAAAGCAAATATTTTCAATAAAAATAAAAAAAAAAGTCAAGCAGATTTAAGGAGAATATTGAGTAAGCGGAATGAACAATTTGAAGGTGTTTCTCAGCTTGGTGATATTGATAACCAATACTCAGGACAGGTCATCAATATTAGATTGGAGAGAGGGGGAATTGAACACCCGACACCCCCTCTGATCAGCTGTTTTTGGCACTATATGGTGGATGGAGCAAAAAAGCAGAAGTCTCCATCTACTTTGTTTTGCATGTTGGGGCACTGCAGCTCCACTCCCATTCAAGTCATCAATATGGTGGGCCTGGAAAAAAATCCCTTGGTTCATGGATACCTAAGAAAATGAATGATAGGAATAGCCCTTATTTTTTTGAAAACCTGTAGGCAATCAGTGTCAGCTTTCCTACCCTTCAAAAAGTCAGTGGGCTATTCAGTAGATCAGAGCTCACTGGACAAGCATTCCCAAAGCACTAAGGGATCATGCAGACTGGTACAGACCCTTATGGCCACCAAGCATTGCCATGCAAGCTTCGTTGGACTCCATGTGTACAGTAATGGTCTTCCCTAGAGACAATGCTTCTATAGGGGCATACGATACTTCCAGTGGTGTAACTAGAAATGCCTGGGTCTCACAGCAAATTTTTGAAACTTCTTGCAACCCATGTCTCCCATTTAATGCCAATTCCTGTGGCTAGTCAAGATCGTTCTCTTAAATAAGGCCCGACAGCCGCTCCGTCCGTTTCCTACATTAGAACTGTATATAATGTAATTGTATAATACAGTTGAGGGCACCAAGACAATAAAATCTTTTAGCCCTCCTCCTGTATGGGCCCCTTTTAAGTTCAGGCCCCAAAGCAGCTGCTTCCCATGCTTCCCCTATAGCTAAGCCCCTGGGTACTTCCATACACATGGAGGCCGACAGTACATGCCACAATTATGGAAACTATATGGTTTCAAAAAATCCATAACCCTCTGAGGCATACGGAGGTAAAGGCGGTGGCTTATGCCCTCTTAAGGCTGTAAAATGGATCTGTACTAAAACCATGTACAAGAGCCCTTATTCCTTTGTCGGGCTATATGATATCTGATTTTCATTTTTTACACCCTTTTAACATTCAAATGGTATTTACTGATGCTTCAATCTAAATAGATTCTACCTAGGCCTTGGCTAGATATTGGCCAATGATCCTCCTGTAAATATGTATTCTTAGCATGTGATCTCAATGGGAGAGGCCAGACTGTTCTAAGATATGGAGAAAGAAAGCAAGGGGTTGGATGCTACAATGGTGACATTCCAGATGTTTACTATTAATGGCCTTAGGATAAACCATCAATATCTGATAGGTGCTGCTTTAATGGCCCACAACTCCATTGATCAGTTCATTCAGCCCTGCTCCCATTCACTTCAATGAGAGAAACACTGCAGTTGCCAGCTCTGACCATTATATGATGGATGGAGCTGTGTAGTTTCAGTGCCAACTTCCAGTTATGGAGCTTCTCTGAAGCAGTTGATTGTGGTAGTGCTGGTTGTTGGACCACCATCGATAAGATATTGATGGCCTACCCTGAACATAGGTCATCAATATTAAAACCATGAAAGCTTAGGTTGGTCATACACATTAGACTGGCCAATCATCTATTGTGTATGTGTTGTCATGACTCTACAGATGGCAGGTGTTGGGGTGAAAAAGAATATGGCTGCTGGATTTCCTCAGAGGAGATAAGCTACAACTCAAGGTTTCTGTCTTAATCCTCGCTCTTTATTAAGGACACATGAGTGTTCACCCGTTCATGGATGTGCACTGTATCTGAGGCCCTGGGTTCAATTCTGACCAAAGACAAAATCTGCACGGAGAGCATAGTGTTGGAATGAGGTTCCTCCCACCTTTCAAAAACACATACTAATGTTAATTGGTTTCCCGAGTGTATGTTTTAGATATGGAATTTAGATTGTGAGCCCCACTGAGGACAAGGTATTGATATGAGGACAATCTTGCTGTGGAATATACTGGTGCTATAGAAGCAACTTCAAAATTAATTTTCCCCTGAGCAGTATCCATGTCCATATTGAAAAAAAAACACATGTATATTATTGCACTGAAACTATTCCAGATAGTTCTGCCACTCAAACACAAAACAAATTCTACTGCCAAAGAAATGCAGACAAAAAAGTTGATAAACATGGTGATTACATTCTTATCTAATGTAATATTTCAAAAAATAACGTTCACATGATTGGAATAAGGGCAAATTATTTTTAACTGATGTCACATACCTACTAGATAATTGGTTGACTTTGCCTAAGGACGAAAAGGTGACATTCAAAGAATAAAAATATAAAAAAAAAACTCTAAAATTTCATGTATTTTGGCCGAGCATCCCTGTGAGTTATATAAGCCCTTTGGCGTTTGGAAGAGAGGCTTCTCACAGCCAAGTCTAGGCAGGAAACAAAACACTTTTCATGGAGGGCAATTAGCTCCAAAACATCAAAAAGAAGAAGAGGGGGAAAAAAATCATTACCAGTGTGTGAAATGAAAGGCACAGATTCCTGTTGGAAAACTGGGCCTATGTGTGGAGATACACAAACATCCCGACAGCCAAGCAGCTTCAGGAGACAAAGGAACGAGTCAGCTCGAACAGTTTTAGCAAATTACAGGGTCTGTTAGGGAGGTGGGTCGCCAGTGTCAGGGAAAGGTCTCCTGGTTCGCCAATTTCGAGTTCAAAGGTGAGTTGCATGTTCATAGACACCATGAAAATGTGAAGCCTGGAAGAAGCCTCCTATACAGACAGTGTCCACAGACAAGGTGTTTCATCTTCTGGTCTTGGGGGTCTAGTTCATGCTTTTCACATCCCTCAGCAACATATGGGTTAAACAGATTAACCTTGGAGCTGGGCTCAAAAAAGTGATCAGTTCTTGTTTGGTCAGGCTAATCTCTTCATTTCATAGGTCATCATTTGTCCTACTCTAAGTTGTTAGCAGAAATCTCCGTTGTTTGCGGAAATCAAGAGGACTCGTTCAAAAGTGGCTAGGTGTTTTTTTTTTTTTTACATACAGTAAGTGAATAATTAATAAAAAAGATGTCCTCATCTAGAACTTGCCTTTTTCATGTCATGCTCAGGGTCATGCTAGCAAATAACAGGAAAGATGGGCCCATGTTCTGGCCCTGTATGAGAGCCCACACACAATGCAGCCAATTGAGTTCATCCGTGGACAGCCCTACCACAGATGATGAAGTAGATGGCATGATGCTAGGACATTTTTGGGTTATTTTACTAGAAACTTTTTCAACTTTGTCATTGGCTTGTGATGATAAATATTCAGAATAATTAGAAGTAGACGTGAAATAATTCTGGGTAACTGGGGGATGGGATCTTAGAATCAAATCCTCCATGGAGAAGTCCAAGAGCGTAGTTAGAGTGGAAAAGCCATATCAAGCCATGTGTTTGAAGGCCTGGGAGCCAGGGGTGTTAACAATCCATACAATCTTGCCCATGGTATCTAGACACTAAACAATGGCTCCCAACTGAGGGAAAGCCTTGATTTTTGAGCATACCACCCAACCATTCTGTTTTTTCAGGCTTGGAATTAGTTACAAAGTGGACAGGCTTATGCATATTTGCAAAAAATTGTGTTTTCTCTTTATGTGGGTGCATTTGTTCAGATAAGGGGTAGAGTTTACATGTTTACATTCGAATGAGGATTTAGTTGGTGGGACATGAAACAATTGGCCAGGGCATGGGGGATGGGATCTTAGACTCAAATCCTTCAGTGGGCCCTCCCAGAGTGCAGTAAGGGTGGAAGGGGGCTGGAGGATCATGTGCTTCAGGTTCTGGGAGGCTGGGGTGAAAACAAACCACACAAACTTGGCCAGGGAATGGCCAACTGAGGGAAAGCCTTGATTGTTGAGCATTACACTCAACCATTCTTTTTTTGTGGGATTGAAAGTGGGTGGCTTATGCATATTTGCAAAAACGTTTCTTGTATATTTACGGTTGTACCTGGGCAGATCGGTGGTGGGACTTAAAGGGGTTGTCTCATCTCACTGTTGCTAGGCGAGATGAGACACCGTTTCCGACCATCTCCCGGCCGGGAAACTGTAGAGCGCTCTGGGTTAGGGAAACACCATAGCTTTCTGTGCTATGCTGTTTCTGTAGCTTTCATGCACGGCAATGAGAGCTACAGAAACAGCAGAGCGTCGGAGTGCTCTGCTGTTTCCCGGCCGTGGAGGTGGTTGGAAACGGTGTCTCATCTCGCCTAGTAACAGCGAGATGAGACAACCCCTTTAAACATCTCCCTCAAATGGGAAGTTAGGTATTGGGAGCTATGTTCTGGGACCCTCAGTCTGAAATTAGTCACATGATCTTATCGATGTGAAAGAAGCCATGTCACTTGTTCCATTCCCAACTTCTAAAAAGCCTTATCGAGAAAATATTTCATCTATTCAACTCCTAGTACGTACATGAGACAGATACAAAAGCTGAACATAAAAAGCAGGTTGTGGTGCCTTTTGAATACCAGTTCACGCACCCAATGAGTGACAGGTCTTTAGCACAGTAGCTTTTGTTTCGGCAAAGTTTAGTCACAGTACAGGAGCGATTTCTTTTACATCTGTGTGAAATGTGGAAAAAAAAGTACGTCTAACTTCTGACATCTGACACAGATCATTAATACGAGGAATTTCCACCAAGCCCGGACTAGTGTAAATATAAAAAAAGTAAAAACAGTAGAAAAATACAGTAGTAAAGTTATGCTTAACTTTGGTTTAAAAGGGGTTGTCGCGTTTCGAAAACCCATTCCTATATATAATATTAGGATAATCTGAGTTAATGGAGGGGCCTCTCTCTTTAGGGTTCTAGTGACATAAATAATCACTGCAGACTGTATATAGGGGTAGATTTATCATCTCTCTTGCTGCCTGAAAAGAGGTGTTAAAAAGTTGCAGACTATGGGGTAATTTATTAAGACTGGTGCTTTAGCTTAATAACCCTGTGCGCTGGCGGTGGATCCGCCAAAGTATTGAAGAGGCGCCCGTCTCTACATAACTTCGGCGTATGCACTGCCGATTCTAAATGTAAGACAGCTTCCTTGCTGTATTACATTTAGACCATTTTGTACGTCTAAACCAGAACTCGAAAATAATGATTGAGATGGGCCTGCCGGCCCGCCCCCTTCCCCCGGCCATGCCACACCCACTTTTTTAGACCTGGCGTGAATGGAGAAGAAGTTGCTTATTCTTCCAAAAAAGTGTTGTATATCTGTCCGTTAATTACCCCCTATGTGTTTGCAACTTTTTAAAAACTTTGTCACATCTCTCCCTAAAAGGGGCATAGCAGGGGCAGGAAGGGGGTGTGACCCGCTGCCCCGACAAGCTTACTTTAATTTTTAAAAAATATAAAAATAAAAAAATGTGAAAGTTAAAAATCATCCCACTTCCTTTCCCCCAAAATAGAAATATATAAACAATAAATATACATCATGGACATTGCTAAGTGTGAAAACTATTTTAATCCCATATGGTGAACTGTGTAACGAAAAAAAAACAAAAAACTGCATTTTTTGTCACTTCAACACGACAAAAATGTTTATAAAAACTGATCAAAAAGTCACACACACTTCAAAAAGGTATCACTGAAAAGTATAGATCGCCCTGCATGAGCCTTCATACAGTTCCCTACACATATTTACAAAAAAGTTGTAGGGGTCAAAATATTATGATGGAAAAACAAATTTATTCAAGTTTTTTATTTTTTTATTTTTTTTTTCAGTTTTGGAATGCAAGAAAAACTATACATGTGTGGTATTGTTCTAATCGTACTGAATAAAAGAAACAAGGAAATCTGTGGCAGAATTACATTTTTTCCAATTCCATCCCATTTGGAATCCCCCCCCCCCACTCTTCCTTCTACATTGTATGCAACCGTAAACGGTGTGATTAGAAAGTACAACTCGTCTCGCAAAAAAAATAATCCTTTATATATGTGAACGGAAAAATAAAAAAGTTATGACTCTGGGAAGGCGAGGAGTGAAAAATGTAAATGAAAAAAAGAAACAAAAACGAAAAACACAAGGTCCTCTAAGGGTTAATATATTAATAATAATAATAATGATTATCATCGTAATAATGATAACAATAATAACAATAACATAATAATAATAAGTAGTGTTTCTGTGAGCAGGGAACATCTAGATATGGATATACACATCCAAATCTTTAGAAAAGCATCTGCCGGTTGGATTCCTTGGGCCGCCGCCTATTGATTTCTTGAGAAGGTTAAACGCTGCACTTCTAGGAAAACCCTTGGCAATGGCGGAGACGTTGTTACATGGTCGAGTGCCTTCTCCGTTTCAGCACCAGCATGCCTCGCCATGCGGGATGACATCCTTAAAAACCTCGGCACTGTAGTACGTGTGTGGGCAGCAAGCTGATCCTCAATCCATGGACCCTCTTCTGACAAGACCTAAATGTTTTCTCTCTGGTTTCATTTCAGTTGCCATGGACATGAATGAGGCAATAAGAACAATCCCGACATTCCCTTTATGGGTTCTCATTCGGACTTCTCCGATTCACTTCAAAGTCAGTAAATTCCTGAGTACTTTCAGCTGCCAAGCACTTGTAAGGAAGAACATGAATCAAGCAGGACCGTGCGGGCCGCAATTCCCACATCAAAGGCCCTCCAACAAGACACTCTCTCCTTGGAGTGTAATTAGCATGTTGTAATCTAAACAGGCCATTTCTCCTCAATTTATTTTAATTTCTCCCAAGGTGACAAAAGATGTAATTATAAAGGACTGGACGGGGGAGGGTGATGAGCATTAAGGAACCATGGCAGACTGATTACCAGAGTCCATAAAGGCTCCTCAGTCTCTGAAATCTGCTTAAGAGCTGGCACCACGCCTATGACAATGACTATTATCTGACCTAAAGGCGAGCTGGGCTGTTTACGCCTTGAAGATGGAAACTGATGGAAAGACGTTGACAGAGGAATGCTTACTGCACAGCATCGCTTTTGTTTGATCGCCTCAGTTTCTCAAAATCGGTCCACAAAAGATTTGGTGCTTATTTCTAGACTTTTAGGGACCATGAATTAAAGGGTTACAGAGTATTTGAAGGCCATGGTTTCTTTCTTCCAGCGCCGCACCTGTCTGTGGGTTGTGTGCGGTATTGCAGCTTGGCTCCATAACCTTCTATGACAAGAATCGGCAACCTCTGACACTCCAGCTGTTCAGAAACTACAACTCCCAGAATCCTCCTTTCACTTCTGTGGGAGTTAGAAGAGCAGACAAGCATGTTTGCATGCTGGGAGTTGTAGTTTTACAGCAGCTGGAGTTCCGAAGGTTGCTGATCCCTGTTCTATGAGGAAGAGTTTTTTCTACGTAGACAGTTAAAGAAGTTTGTTGATACATTACAATACTTGAGACTGCGTTTCAACTTGTATTATAGTTCAGAGCTGAATTCACGAACTAGAAGAATACAGCAGAGCTGAAATCACGCATCAGGCTTTTTCAGCCTTGGTGCCGTGTCTGCAAAAAAGCTTTTCCTACGACTTCAACTACATGACGCGCTGCAGCGTAAGATCTTAGGTAAGCTGTTAGACCCCTTCACATATGTTAGGCTACTTTCACACTAGCGTTTCTATTTTCCGATATTGAGATCCGTCATAGGGTCTCAATACCGGAGAAAAACACTTCAGTTTTTTCCCCATTCGTTATCAATGGGGAAAAAACGTAACTGAACAGAACCGAGTCACCAGAATGTATTCCGTTCCGTTTGGTTGCGTTCCCATACCAGAGAGCAAACTGCAGCAAGCTGCGGTTTTCTTTCCGTCATGGGATCCATTTTGCTTCGCATCCCATGACACTATAGAAAACGGATCTGTCCCCCATTGACTTTCAATGGAGTTCATGACGGATCCGTCTTGGCTATGTTACAGATAATACAGCCAGGACATCCTACATTGATGACATAATATCCTGACCTGGTGACATCACATCCTGCATTAATGACATCACATCCTGTCCTGGTGAAATAACACCCTGAACTTGTGACATCACACCCTGCACTCGTGACATCACATCCTGCACTTATGACATAACACCCTGTCCTGGTGACATAAGATCCAGCACTGATGACAAAATATTCTGCACTATGGACATGACATCCTGCCATGGTGACATTCTGCACCGGTGACATCACACTCTGCACTGTTGATATAACATCCTGCACTGGAGACATTACATAGTTGGTGACATAACACCCTGTCCTGGAGAAATAAGATCCAGCACTGGTGACATCACGTTCTGCACTGGTGACATCACGTTCTGCACTGGTGACATCACGTTCTGCACTGCTGATATTACATTCTGCATTGATTGCATAACACCCTGTCCTGGTGACATAACATCCTGCACTGATGATACAACACCTTGCCCTGGTGACATAACATCCTGCACTAATGACATACCATCCTAACCTAATGACATTGCATTCTGCAATGATGACATAACACCCTGTCCTGGTGACATAACATCCTGCACTGATGATACAACACCTTGAACTGGTGACATAACATCCTACACTGATGACATCACATCCTGCATTGATGACACAGCAACCTGTGCTGGTGACATAAAACTCTGAGCTCGTGACATAACATCCTAACCTGATGACTTCAAATCCTGCGCCTATAACACCTTTTGCTGGTGACATCACATCGTGCATTGATGACATCATGACCTGCATTAGTGACAAGACAATTCAATCCGATCGCATCCTTTGTGGTCAGTTTGAAGTTTTCTAGATCAGCATAAAAAACAACTACCTGGCAGCTCTAAATTACGTTCACCCTACCTACAGCTCATATGTAGAGCTTCCCTTTAGATACTTTTTTTAATTTTGGGGTGAAATCTAAATATTGAAAATTCCACTGTAAAAAATGTTAACTGTAAATAATGAAGAAATAATGTGTAAACCACAACAGGGAGCAGCACATGGCGGTAAGAGCTGTGTGACTAGCATATTGCGAATGTAAATTCTCCGCTGAGCATCATTCATTTCCTAAACACTTTGTTGTAATTTGGGCGCCACAATCAGATAATGTTATTGTGTTTGCATAGTTCTGGGTTCAAGTGGAATGTTGTTGATAATGGATAAAGTTCACAGCGCTCCATATAAAGAGGGGCAGGTCCTGAAATATTCAGGTTTCTTTTTTCATGCGTACAGAAGTATGCCGCCCGATGGCTTATTCCACCGCGAGGCTGTATTTACCCTTAGTCTGGAATTAATGCGACGGCAGCTTTTAAATGGTAATGTTATTGAGAAGACGCGGCGTGTGGTGGAAGGAACGACTCTTCTGCTTATTTGATTTGGGAGATAGATATCGCGGCATACTGTGCTGTTAACACGGTTCAGGGGCCGAAAAGGCAGCTGTAACTAAATAGGACTGACCCCTACTTCAAGACGTGATGAGAATCTCCAAGAAAAAGTAGCAGGGCTATCCACTGATTAAAGGGTTTTTTTTCCAATTGTTTTATACTGATGACTTATCAATATCTTATTGTTGGGGGTCCGACACCCGGGATCCCCGCCGATCAGCTGTTGGAGGAGAGTAAGCGCCACATCCTCCTTACAGCTTACCAAGCGCAGCGCCGTACATTGTATAGTGGCCGTGCTTGGTATTGCAGCTCAGCCCCATTCACTTCTATGGGGCTGAGCTACGCCTATGCCAGGTGACCAGTGAATGTGTAGTCATTGGCCTAGGTCTCAGCGGTCAACGGAGTGCAACATCCTCTTCAAACAGCTGATCGGTGGAGGGTCAAAGATTCTCACCGATCAGACACTGATGACTTGTGTTGAGTGATCCAAATTTCAGGATAAATTTGATTTGCCATGAAGCCGAATTTCCTCGTGCTTCGTGGTAGCAAATAGATTTAGCCTGAAATTGTTAAAAAAAAAAAAAAAAACATACTTCCTGCCGCCATCTTGTTGCACGAAATCCCCTGCGTAGTGATGTATGACGTCACCACTCCGGCTGGCATGATGATGTCATCTCAGGTTGCGAGAGATTTTGCGCCAGATCTTCCAGCAAGATGGCGGCGACTGGCTCATCGTGAGCAAATGTGGCAGGTAAGTATGATTTATTTATTTTTTTAATTTTACACCGTGTTATGTATATCAGAAGCCACGATCATGTATGAACGCAGCATCAGAGGGGTACAATGATGGGGCGAGGGGAACTAATTGCCTCTCCCTGCCATTGCACCCACTACTTACAAAGAAATGCGCTTCGTGATGAATTCATTCGTCACAAAGTAAATTTTTTTGTAAAGTACAGCGAAGCAGCCAAGTCTACTGATGACCTATCCAAAGGATAATTCATCAGTAATAAGCAGTTGGAAAATCCCTTTAATGTGAAAACGAAAATCAGACATCATACAGCCTGCTCTATGACCTGCTCTATGTTACAAAGCTAGAATCAGCCCTGTACCTCACATGGATCCAGAGATCTCCTCATTCATTTCTCCAATTGCTTTCCTAGATTTATTTCAAGCTGGCAGCTCAGGGGACATGTCCTTTCTGCTGCAGCTCTTGCGTTTTTGCAGCTCAGAGGGGGCATGTCCTCTCTGCTGCAGCTCTTTCCTTATCACAGCTCCTTTCTGCTGCAGATCTTTCCCTATCACAGCACACAGGGCATGTCCTTTCTGCCGGAGCTTTTTCCTTATCACAGCTCAGGAAGGCGCAGCTATTTCCCTCTCACAGCTCAGAGGGCATGTCCTTTCTGCCGCAGCTATCTACCTATCACAGCTATGGGGGTGTGTCCTTTCTGCTGCAGTTCTCTTCCTGTAACTGTCACAGCTTCTAACAGTAAATAGTGCTGGTGGCACTTGAAGGAAGGAACAGATCATGTACATTCACCTCGATAGGTGGAGGTGCACATTACTATAAAAATTAAACAATGGGGGCACCATCATAGATAGGTACAGAAAATATCTCACAACTGGAGAATTTTTTAAACATTTTATTTTAAACACTGAAGGAAGGAACTGATCATGTGCGACCACCTCAGTAGGTGGACGTGCACATTACTATAAACATTAATAACTGGGGGCACTACCATAGAGATGTACAGAACTGGATCTCACAAGTGGAGAATTTTTTCTTTTAACATTTTATTAAAAGTTTTTCATGCTTAATGATGTTAACATAACATTTAATGGCGGCACACCCCTTTAATTCTCAATGTGTAAACCTACCACATAGGGGAGAATAAACCTAAAAAGGCGAAATTCAAAAGGACACGCCTTTTTGGTAATAGATCAACCAACAAAAACATCTTGAAAAATTGGGCCTAGAACCGAGCTTCACTCCACACCATTCCTGTGCCCACTAAGATGGTTGTAGCTTCCGTGGTTGTGGCTCATGGGGTCCTTGTGCAGGTTCCCATTGTCAATGGGAAAGATACATGGGGATATTGATTTGGGATCCCATTCTTCAGGTGACCAATAAAGGCTGTGACAGGTTTGCTATGACCCCTTTGGGGGGGATCTGTGCAGAGAGCTGTAGAAAATAGATATTTACCGTCTGCCCGACATCCCATTTCAGCAAATTATAAGAAATATGTTCCAGAATTATAACCAGTTTTGCAAACAGAGAGGTGAACCGCACGAGTGACCTGAGGAATGTGAGACCGAAACGCGTTGAGTGGAAACAGGAAGCCGCGTGTGTTCTAGAACTTGTGAACATTTTCTTAAAGGGCTCTCGTCATTTCTTAGCCACAAGTAGCTTCTATATCATTTACTCCGATCACACGGACATCTGTCCAATCAGCTTAAAAATTAACTGCAAAATGAATCTTTAACGTAAACGTAAAGTTTGACAGACGCTGCGAGCCGAAGACATGAAAGGAGTGGGGAAAGTTACAAAAAAATGAGTTGCCCTTAAAACATGTGCGGCGGTAATTACCCTCCAGATCGGGTTAGGAGAAAATTGCCCTTATGAATAGCTTGTCAGCACTTGAAAAGACTCGTTATTGCTCATCCAGATGAGGACCGCTTTCAGAAAGTCTTCAGGTTGCAGCACAAACATACTGCCGATAACACGGCACTGACCACGCGGCTGGTGCCGGATCCTGCTCCCCAATTATATGGTTTATTTGACTTGTAGAATCCGTGTATTTCCTCTAAAATAGTTCAGAGCTACAAAAATGTTGTGTTACTCAGGAAAGGTTCTGCTTAGATCCTGCAGATGATCTACTATCTATCTATCTACAGTATCTATTTATCTACAGTATCTATTTATCTACAGTATCTATCTATCTATCTATCTATCTATCTATCTATCTATCTATCTATCTATCTATCTATCTACAGTATCTGTCTGTCTGTCTATCTATCTACCAAAACCAGAAAATGGTGGACCGCACAGACAAAAAGTAATGGCTGGGTGCTAGTGGCTGAGGAGAAGATCCAGTATCCGTATAAGCTACCTTGGAGAAAATCCACGGCACTCCAAAAAGTAAAATAGAATCAGCGTTTATTCACCCAAACGCGACGTTTCGGTCCGCACAATGGGACCTTTCTCAAGCAGTGACTTTTTGGAGTGCCATGGATTTTCTCCAAGGTATCTATCTATCTATCTATCTATCTATCTATCTATCTATCTATCTATCTATCTATCTATCATTTATCTACAGTATCTATTTATCTACAGTATCTATGTATGTTATCTATTATTTATCTACAGTATCTATCTATCTATCTATCTATCTATCTATCTATCTATCTATCTATCTATCAAACAAAAGCTGGAAATCCCTCCTGGACCTCAGGTGAAAATCCATAGACGATATCAAAAGCAAATGATGAGGCAGCACTCCAGTGTCTGTGAAGGGTGTTAGACCCGTTTATTTGCGACTGGGGAAGTAAACGGGTCTAACACCCTTCACAGATACTGGAGTGCTGCCTCATCATTTGTTTTTGGATATCTATCTATCTATCTACATAGAAAGTATAATAGTTTAATGTTCACGCTCACCAATATGTCATCCATCAGACACGATGTCAGACACGGCCTAACGAGTCGGTCTTCACAGACACTTAACGTCCTGGCAAGCACAGAAAGGCCATTAACACAAGTATTCTTCTATTCCTATTCCAGATCATAAAAATATAATTATTAAAAAAGAGACATTAAATCTGTGAGGGGCGGGGGGGCGCTGTCCACGGGACGTCATGTCAAGTAATACATTTACCATCCGTGCTAGAAAATTTTCCAATCGTTTTTTTCCCCTTTACTGAGGGAAATGTGTCTTTCCTAAAACAAAATGATATATTTCTCAATAAATGAGAAACGTTCAGAAATCTCTCAGAACATCTGCGCTCCATAGACATTCATTCTGAGAAAGTTTCTGAAACAAATTGGAACATATTTTTGATTATGATTTGTGGAAAAACGGACTCGCATTGGGATGAAAAAAAAAAAGCCTTCACATCTTAAACGACTTCTCTGAAATAATTGCATTCCTTTAGGTTTCCACTTAATTAAGAATAGACTTTTTAAACAAATCAAAGGTTTCTTTTCTCTTCTGCAAAAGGAGGCTTTAAATAAAGCGTAATTGCAGATATCCCGATGGGAAACATATTTCAGTAATGAAGTCTTTTTCTATAAACAGAGGACTTTGTGAAGAAAATAACCCTCAAGTTTTATTTACACTTCCACAAAGGTACTTCTTAAGAGCTGCCAAAACTTTCGTAACGTTGGAAGCTATTTCGTCCTTCCAGGGGTATTTCTCGCTGTTTCCAAATGAACGGACCCCAAGAAGGTTCGGATCTACCTAATGGGACAATAGCTAGAGTGCTTGCTCAAGGTAAAAGCCATGTATGCATAAGCGGAAATTTGGGTATTCCTATTATTATTTTCTGCACTTATATAGCTCTACTATATTCTGCAGCACTTTACAGACATTAGCATCCAACTGTGCCCAGTGGGGCTCACAATCTAAGTTCCCTATCAGTATGTCTTTGGAGGATACCAGAGGAAACCCAAGAGAACATGCAAACACCAGGCAGATGTTGTCCTTGGTCAGATTTGAACCTAGAACCCCAGCCCTGCAAGGCAACAGTGCTAACCACTGAGCAAACCTGCTGCCCATATGTAAATGATACATATTTATATGCTCATTGACTTATTAGAGATGAGCATAATATTTAAAAATATCGATTTGGCTGCTTCACCGAATTGTACAAAAAAAAAAATCCACTTTGTGATGCTTAAAGAACTCCCGACAAAAATTGTATTCTATGTCCTGCTAGAAATGTACATGATATAATCTGTAGTGAATGTCATTTTCTTACCAGTGTCTGAATTTTTGACTTATATCATCCTGAAGTTTCTTATCTGTGTCATGTGACCAGCAATTAGACCCACCAACTCACACAGAGACTTATGTGTGGACAGGAAGTCTAATTCTCTATGTATTCCTATGAGACTGAAAGTGAGGCTCCCATAGGAATGAATAGAGCAGTTACTGGCTTTCTGTCCTGGGTCAGTTGGAGGTCAGGGAGTTGGTCACATGACCCAGCTACAATAAGAAGAGAGGTTATTACTCACAGAAACAGTCACTGATAAGAAAATGACAATCACTACAGATTATATCATGCACCTTTCTAACAGGTCAGAGAATAAAAATTTTTGCGGGAGTTCTTCTTTAAGGTTACTTTCACACTTTCGTTTTCCCTCTCTGCTATTGAGATCCGTCATAGGATCTCAATAGTGGGGTAAAACGCTTCCATTTTGTTCCCATTTATTGTCAATGGAGACACAACAGAACTGAACAAAATGAAAAGCTCCAGAATGCCTTCCATTCCATTTGGTTGTGTTCCCATCGCGGACAGAATTACGCTGCAAGCAGCGTTTTTCTGTCCTCGATGTGGTGCGGAGCAAGACGGATCCATCATGACCCACAATATAAGTCAATGGGGACGGATCCGTTTTCTCTGACACAATAGAAAACGGATCTGTCCCCCATTGACTTCCAATGGAGTTCATGACGGATCCTTCTTGGCTATGTTAAAGATAATACAACCGGATCCGTTCATAACGGATGTAGATGGTTGTATTATCAGTAAGGGAAGCCTTTTTTGCTGAACCCTGCTGGATCCAGCAAAAACGTTAGTGTGAAAGTAGCCTAACGTCTTCACAAAGTGCATTTCTTTGTAAGTAATGGGTGCAATGACGGGTGGGGGGAGTGGGGGGCAGTACAATCCCTACCCCTCAGATGTGGCGTTCATACATGATCTCGGCATCTGATATTAAGAACAGAGTGTAAAAATAATAATAATAATATTTACCTGATCCATTTACTCGTGATGGACAAGCTACCGCATTTTAGCTTGAAGGTATGGTGCGAAATATTGTGCAGCTGAGATCTTCAAGCAAGATGGCGACAGCTAGCGCATCACAAACAAATGGATCAGGTAAGTATTATTATTTTTTTTTACACTATTTCAGGTTAAATCAATTTGGCTTTGCGGCAAATAAAATTTATCCTCAAATTCAGATTGAAGTCCACTTGGTGGACTTCGGTTCGCTTATCACTAGTACTTACAGTACTACAGTGGGAAATGAAGGGAAGGCTTCGAGGGTGCCAGCATGGAGCACAGCACAATGTTCTTGATGGACAGTGGTGTCCAAGGAGCCTAGCCCCTTCACGTGGACACATTATTGAGAATCAAGGTTCTTAGGATTGTTCATTTTTCCAATTATCAGACCATTTAAACACCCACCGATCAGCCAACAAATTAGCAAATGTCAGCTAATCAGATCTTTTATGCAAATGAAACAATAATTGTTGGTCAGCAGCATATGGTCCAATGTAAACAGGGGAAATACTGCTGACACTAAAATCGTTCAGCACCCATGCAGTTTGCATTGACTGGTGTAACGACCTTTTAAATGAGTACTGCTCGCCCCTCGCTATGGCTCATCATTGGGCCAGGTCAAGGAGCCCTAAGGGTGAGGCCACAAGTCTGTTAAGAAAGCTGTCCATGGCCGTCGCTGCCCTGATCTCCCCCTGCGGGCATGGACGCCGCACTACTTATTATGCTGCTGCCTCCATGATTCTGCCTAGGGCTCCAACCTCTGTTCCCTTAGGATGTGTGCTCACCTCAGGTCCCTTAAAAGGCCAGTGCATCAAATCCTTCTCCAGTAAATATCTGGGGGTTCTTATGTATTTAAGGCAACCTTTCCAGGCAGAGTATGCCTGAGCAAAGGTATTTGAAGCCTTTGCTTCTGCAGTTTTTCTGTTTTGTCTGTGTTTGTCCTGCCTGTGTTGCTGCGTGTGCTCCTGCCGGTGTTCCTGTCTGTGCTCCAGCCCTGTACCTGTCCTGCTGGTGTTCCTGTCTGTGCTCCAGCCCTGTACCTGTCCTGCCTGTGTACCTGTCTGTGCTCCAGCCCTGTACCTGTCGTGCCGGTGTACCTGTCTGTGCTCCAGCCCTGTACCTGCCCTGCCTGTGTTCCTGTCTGTGCTCCAGCCCTGTATCTGTCCTGCCTGTGTTCCTGTCTGTGCTCCAGCCCTGTACCTGTCCTGCCTGTGTTCCTGTCTGTGCTCCAGCCCTGTACCTGTCCTGCCTGTGTACCTGTCTGTGCTCCAGCCCTGTACCTGTCCTGCCTGTGTACCTGTCTGTGCTCCAGCCCTGTACCTGTCCTGCCTGTGTTCCTGTCTATGCTCCAGCCCTGCACCTGCCCTGCCTGTGTTCCTGTCTGTGCTCCAGCCCTGCACCTGTCCTGCCTGTGTTCCTGTCTGTGCTCCAGCCCTGTACCTGTCCTGCCTATGTTCCTGTCTGTGCTCCAGCACTCTACCTGTCCTGCCGGTGTTCCTGTCTGTGCTCCAGCCCTGTACCTGTCCTGCCTATGTTCCTGTCTGTGCTCCAGCGCTGTACCTGTCCTGCCTGTGTACCTGTCTGTGCTCCAGCCCTGTACCTGTCCTGCCTGTGTACCTGTCTGTGCTCCAGCCCCGTACCTGTCCTGCCGGTGTTCCTGTCTGTGCTCCAGCACTCTACCTGTCCTGCCTGTGTTCCTGTCTGTGCTCCAGCCCTGTACCTGTCCTGCCGGTGTACCTGTCTGTGCTCCAGCCCTGTACCTGACCTGCCTGTGTTCCTGTCTGTGCTCCAGCGCTGTACCTGTCCTGCTGGTGTGCCTGTCTGTGCTCCAGCGCTGTACCTGTCCTGCCTGTGTTCCTGTCTGTGCTCCAGCCCTGTACCTGTCCTGCCTGTGTTCCTGTCTGTGCTCCAGCCCTGTACCTGTCCTACCGGTGTTCCTGTCTGTGCTCCAGCGCTGTACCTGTCCTGCCTGTGTTCCTGTCTGTGCTCCAGCCCTGTACCTGTCCTGCCTGTGTTCCTGTCTGTGCTCCAGCCCTGTACCTGTCCTACCGGTGTTCCTGTCTGTGCTCCAGCCCTGCACCTGTCCTGCCTGTGTTCCTGTCTGTGCTCCAGCCCTGCACCTGTCCTGCCTGTGTACCTGTCTGTGCTCCAGCCCTGTACCTGTCCTGCTGGTGTTCCTGTCTATGCTCCAGCCCTGAACCTGTCCTGCCGGTGTTCCTGTCTGTGCTCCAGCCCTGCACCTGTCCTGCCTGTGTTCCTGTCTGTGCTCCAGCCCTGTACCTGTCCTGCCTGTGTTTCTGTTTGTGCTCCAGCCCTGTACCTGTCCTGCCGGTGTACCTGTCTGTGCTCCAGCCCTGTACCTGTCCTGCTGGTGTTCCTGTCTATGCTCCAGCCCTGAACCTGTCCTGCCGGTGTTCCTGTCTGTGCTCCAGCCCTGCACCTGTCCTGCCTGTGTTCCTGTCTGTGCTCCAGCCCTGTACCTGTCCTGCCTGTGTTTCTGTTTGTGCTCCAGCCCTGTACCTGTCCTGCCTGTGTACCTGTCTGTGCTCCAGCCCTGTACCTGTCCTGCCTGTGTTCCTGTCTGTGCTCCAGCCCTGTACCTCTCGTGCCGGTGTTCCTGTCTGTGCTCCAGCCCTGTACCTGTCCTGCCTGTGTTCCCGTCTGTGCTCCAGCGCTGTACCTGTCCTGCCTGTGTTCCTGTCTGTGCTCCAGCCCTGTACCTGTCCTGCTGGTGTTCCTGTCTGTGCTCCAGCGCTGTACCTGTCCTGCCTGTGTTCACATCTGTGCTCCAGCCCTGTACCTGTCCTGCCTGTGTTCCTGTCTGTTGCTCCAGTGCTGTACCTGTCCTGCCTGTGTTCCTGTCTGTGCTCCAGCACTGTACCTGTCCTGCCGGTGTTCCTGTCTGTGCTCCAGCCCTGTACCTGTCCTGCCTGTGTTCCTGTCTGTGCTCCAGCACTGTACCTGACCTGCCTGTGTTCCTGTCTGTGCTCCAGCGCTGTACCTGTCCTGCCGGTGTTCCTGTCTGTGCTCCAGCACTGTACCTGTCCTGCCTGTGTTCCTGTCTGTGCTCCAGCCCTGTACCTGTCCTGCCTGTGTTCCTGTCTGTGCTCCAGCCCTGCACCTGTCCTGCCTGTGTTCCTGTCTGTGCTCCAGCCCTGTACCTGCCCTGCCTCTATACTCCTGCTTTGTCAGCCTAATTTTTAGTTCTGTTAGTGTTTCATTTAACCCTGTCCATCTTTCTTGTCTGTATTCCTGCCATGTACGCAGCCTGCCTCTTCTCTGTCATCACTACCACCCTGCATGTCTGTTTATCCTTGGCCACCGACCAGCTACGCTACAAGTGTGCTGTCTGGATCTCTAATCCCGCATTCAAGCCCTGGTGACTGTTCAGTCACATCCTGTGGTTTCCCTGTGGCTTTGCTGCAGTTTCTGTATACCGGGCTCCCAATGTTTGCACTGGAGCTCCTCCTGACCCCAGTAGGTCAGCTGCCAAGTACACTGGTACTATCCCCTGAGATAGTGGTCAGGTTGCTAACCCGCAGCAAAGTCTAGATCCCTGTCCAGGGGTCAAAGAGTGAAAAATGCAGAAAAATCTGAATAATGTCCTTAGTGTTAGCCCTACGCCAAATTGGTAGTTCGCACAGTGGATTCATACTTACTGATCCATAACAGTGGCCAAGCTATGTCCACCCACAGTGGCCAATGGATGCACAAGTTTTCTGGTTGTCTCCACCTTGAGGCCTTAGATAATCAGTGCCTAAAGGATCTTTAATCAAGAAGGCTAACCATGCAGAATTTGCAAATTCTTCCCCGCTCACGCCAGGTCTAAAAAAGTAGGCATGGGCGGGGAAGGGAACAGGTGGGTAGGCCCGTCTCATTCATTATTTTCTATGCCTGATTTAGGCGTAGAAAATGGTCTAAACATAAGACAGCAAGGAAGCCTCCTTACATTTAGACCGACGGTGGAAACGCCAAAGTTATGTAGAGTCTGGCGCTGGGGCTTATTAAGACCGGTGTCTAAAACGCCAGTCTTGATAAATATGCCCCAATATTTCTCAATGCACTTTCAAAATTAGACATTTTATACAGAAGGAACCTGCCGATAAATAGAATCATGTGATGATACAAATGTTGCAATATTGTAACTCTTTAGCCGTGTCCTTGTCTATAAAATGATTTCAAGGACACAATATTTTGATAAAATGCATACGTGACTTCTCTTCTGAACCTCTGTCTGAAATGCACAGCTTGCAACTCCCCTGCAGCTGGAGTGTTACTCATTGTCCTCCTCTAGGGATTCAGTGGTTTCGGGGGTGGGGTGAGGTGTATGACCGATGCTGATAAGCCTTGTCCTTAGCATATTTACACAAAATTTAATCATTTCGAAATTCAAACAATTTTAAAGGGAAGCGAAAAAAAGCTCCTCGGAGTCAAACAGAGGGGATGTTATGAACTGCTCGGCACTCCTGTAAAATCTGTTTTATAGCAATTCAGTGGCTAATTGAGTTTAGCAATAACACGGGGCGAGCAGCTCCCACTAACACAAGGGCCGTCACTATCCCAGTTAAACACTGTCTTGACCGCTCTAGCAGATTGCGTTAAGTAACTTCTACCTTAGATTAAACATGGCAGTCAAGGTCACATCAAACTGCCTGGGTTTGTTTAAATGTCCTAAAACATTGGAAAAAGTGTCCCCTTAACCCTTCACATGCTGCTGCTGTTACCATACATTTCACAGCCTTCACTGTCATTATAAGTAGTTTGCTTCTTGGGAAGCACTGAAAGAGGGCGTATCACCTCTCCTGAAACGCCTGCTTTAGAAACTGCTTGTATTACCCATGCAATAACAATTCTGGAGCATCTTTTTCATATATCTCTATTTTGTACCATTCCTCTATTATTCCTGCTATAAGTTTATGAATAAATGTACATCTGAGTGTTACCAGTTCAGTCCTTGCACGGTTGCATGGGGAATACAATTATTTATGAAACAGACATGTCAGGAGTAGTGAAAGGTCCTACGTAAGAGGCCGAGAAATCTTGACTACTTTTATTGCTAGGTTTTTCCAGTCCTGACCTAAGCCAATTGTGACTTGTCTAGGACATATATTAGTAAGACCTTTGTCATGTAAGTGCTATGTTGGTACACCTTCATAACTATTTTTTATTGGCCCATTGCATCTAAAATAAAAAGTGAAGCAGCTTTACTAATGGTCTAGTTGTGTCCACAGCTCCTATGAAGATTTAAGTGTCTCCATGGTAGGTACAGAGAGCACTTGCCCTCTCCCTTATAAATGAAGCTGTCCTCCTGTCTGGTAAGTCGTTTTACAGCCTTGTATCATTAAGATAAAATACGGTTGACAGTCTGACTGTTACATCTGCAGTCTGTGTCCATCGTGGACCTCCTACCTCTGTTAGGGTAACATTATTCATTGAACTACTACTCCCATTTTTGCTGTGTGTTCTGCTGCCTGGCTGTTTTTAATAACTAATAAACTCTTGCTATATATGAAGTGCTGACCTCTGACTCCATACCTAAGCAAGCTAAGGTGTAGTTCTCACTTGTCTGCCCATGTACCGACCTTACATGTTTACCATTGTGGGCCTCTGCTGCCATCCTTGACCTTGAACCTGTTTCACGGATTCATATGGACTCTACCTGCCCTGACCTTGGCCTGTTACTGACTACGTCTTGCCTGTTCCATCGGTGCCTTGCACCCAGGGGTGGACTGGCCATTAACTGTACAGGGAAATTTCCCAGTGGACCGCTGCCCAGGGGGTTACCCAAGCCCTCGCTCTGGTGCTGGCAGGTTACATAATGAGCTTTTGGCAGTAAGTAATGCTGTGAGAATCAGATACTTATGTACCCAGCTGGAGACCACACATGCTCTCCTGAATTCAACTGCTGTGGCCCAGCATCGAGCTTCCCATGGTCCATATCTTAATCAGAGACAACTAGAGGAGGACAGAAAATGGCCGATATTGATCACAGGCCACACAGAGTGACAGCTTTTGGGGCAGTATACTGAATACTGGGCCATTTTAAATTTTTTTGCCAGCGCCACTTTAAGGTCCCAGTCCGCCCCTGCTTGCACCAATGTCTCTAACCAGCGTGGGTTAGCTGTCATCTACACCAGGATGACTCCAGAAGGTAGCGGAATGATGTTTCCCTGCAGCGAAGTCCAGATCCCTGGTTTTACAAACACTGCCTGTAACAGTGAGAAATTGAGGTTCTTGGTGTGTGTCACCAACTTCACAACTACAACAAATCAGATGTGATGATTTCACAAGGTAAAGACCTGGTTTCTTTCTCATTCAACCATGACCTTTCACACTAATGCTGCAGTACTGTTATCTTAATGAAGACTGGCATTAGTGGGTGGATTGCAGAATCATGAAAATTTAGGATCATTTGGACATTAATGAAGAATGCCATACCGGCAGAACGTGCAATAAAGGGCCTTTTATCCGTTGGATGTTATGACTGATCTGCTTCTATACAGCTGCTTATATCGGACTGTTCATTTATTTGTCTTCTTGAAGGAGCAGGAGGACGCAGATTTCTCAGCTTTCCATACAAAGTTAAAGCATATTGCTGAGCCTAAGGGCTCATGCACATTACCGTGCTGGCCCATGCCCGTATTGCAGCCCGCATTCGCCAGGTTCGCAATACATGGGCACCGGCCGTGTGCAGCCCGCATCAAGGATTGTGGACCCATTCACTTCAATCACAGAGATGCGGAACGGAGGCACAGATCAGAACACCACAGAAGCACTATGTGTGCTTCCGTGGTGTTTCTGGCAGTGCCTCCACACCTCAAAAAAGTAGTGCATGCACTACTTTTTTTGCTGTGTGGACCGTCGGGTGCGGATCGCGGACCCCATTCAAGTGAATGGGTCTGTGATCCGAATGCAGCAGCCCCACAGTAAGTGCCCGTGCATTGTGGACTGCAAATTGCGGTCCACAGAACGGGCACTGGCTGCACACGCATGCGCATTGATGAAGCCGGGACCCAGGCGGCCGGCGGCTCTCAACGCGCAAGCACGGATTGTTGATCGCAATGCACAGGCGCGGGATTTCGCATTCGGACAGGGCCAGGAGCCGAAAGAGCTGGCTGCCTGGCCCTGTCAATCACCGCAAAGGAGGAGGGGTAAGAGGAGGAATTTTGCCGCTACTAGGTGCAGGGTTAACGCCCCCTGCACCTAGGGAAGCTCATTTACATATTTTAAAAACGCTATTTTCTCCAAACCTACGCTACAGAAAACTATAACATTAACAGATCTGTCATCAGGTGTCATTTGCGCATTGCAAATGACACTCGGTTTGCAATGCTAAATTCTGATGACAGAAACCCTTTAAGGTCAATGGGAAATATCGTAGCATACAGACTAACTCTTCTCCAATAGAAGCTTGGGCACTTTCTGGTTTCTACTGACCAATGTGTTTGTGGGATCACTATATGGCATTTACTAATATAGTCTTTGTTGAAATTCTGCACCATTTTCTATATTTCATAAGATATTCTCTCTTGTTTGCCAAGTCTTTTCTGCTGTTCACACAAAGGTCTTGTCCATAAGATGGCTGCTGATGGAGGGTCATGTGACCAGGCAAATCACCTCCATGTGATGTTTCCTCCATTCAGATAAACTGCACCTGCCGTCTGTATGATCTGTTGGTAGTTCAGTGCAGGTGCAGTGTATATGAATAATATTTTTGTCCTACTACAGACATGGCAGAGGAGGAAGAGGATCCTGCTGCAGCCAGCTGTCTTATAGCCAGATTCAGGACTGTGAGGAGGAAGAAGGAGACATGGTTGAGCTCCTTTAAAGTTTCTTACCATATGTTATTTTTCCCATTGTAGACTTTTGGGGATTATCTTTAAGAGATGGGGCCATTATGAAAATATTGAACTAGTTATTACAAGAAGTATGGTTCACTTACATATTCAGAAAAAGAAACAATGCTTTCAGTGTGAACTCTGAGTTTTAATATCCATATCACCGGAGGAAAGCATCATTAATTTCAGCAGGGGACACATTGGGAAATTCTCTGTATTTTATCAGTCCTTCCCCTTTGGGCAGAGTACACCCCTCTGTTTTTCTAATAAATAACATAAAGCAGCATAAAAATGGTTGCACATTTCAGGTCAAAAACAGCGACCTTGTGCTGGGGGGGGGGGGGAGTAGTTTTTTATTAGGTTATAGAGACACAAAAAGCAATGTGATTTGTATCTCGTATCCTGCGCTTGGCTACAGTTTAATATTTCGTCAAAAACATATTTTTTTAACCTCAAGGGCTAAACTATTAAAAATGTATCTAAACAGAGAAAGCAAATAATATGAAGAAAGTCAATATTTGTACGCATTTCTAAGCAAATCTGTACAGTGTCCTACATAGACCACATACGTGGAGAGGTTCCCTGATGATAAGCTGGTCATAGGGTCTTCTGGTGTTGGCTGGGATTGCTCTCTGTCATATGAGGGGCACTAGGCAACACATGCTTCATTTCCATGTATTACCGCCACAGGTGAAATGAAACATTATACGGATCCAATCGACTGGGATGGGCTGTGTGGGGGCCCTTAAGAAAAATGCTCTTTGTAACTGCATGTTTCAATGAAGTAAGTACAACCAATTCTTAAAATTGTCTGCTGTTTTTGTGTATTTAGTGATTTGTTTTCAATAAAAAAACATCTGAAGTGGAGATAACTGAATTTCTTAAAATTCCTTTCAGGTCCGATTCATTGAACTCTACCCAAATGGAAAGTACTTTGAATGCCTAGAAAAGTCTCTCTCTCCAAAAAATTAGCCCAAATTGAATCTAAAGAAATTGAATTGAATCTAAAGAAATTCTGATTCTATCTAATCAGATTTTTTTTTTTTAATTCAGGTCGAATTTTAATTCTAAAGAATCTATTCACTCATCTCTACTCTAAAATCCATGATGTCCATCATCATGATCATGTTAGGGAGACAATATTAGTTCTGGTATTCAAGTGGAAGTGGTATTCAAGTTCCCGAACCACAATGCAATATGTATAGCAGGACCCCCACCTACTATGTGCCATTTATAATACTGGCTTCCTCTTTTATGGTAGAAGATCCTTCAAGCTCCTCAGGCATAAGGGCTCAGATGCACCTGCCACTTCTGCACTTCTTATAGCTACACCCCTTGTCAAAGAATCATCACCTGGTTCAGATTTAAAGAAGACCTGTCACCTCTCCTGACACGCCTATTTTAATAACTTCATGCATTCCCCATTTAATAACAATTCTGGAACATCTATTCTTATGTCTGTATGTTGCGCTATTCCTTTATTATTTCTACTAGAAATTATGACTGAATTTCTAGCAGTCTGCAGTAAGGGTACAGAGGGGAGGTAACCAGTTGGGGGTGTGTCCCTGCACAGTCTGAAAATGGCAGCACCGATTGGATAGAGTCTGTCTGTGCAGGGACACACCCCCAACTTGTTACCACCCCTCTGTACCCTTACTGCAGACTGCTAGCAATTCATTCATAGCTTATAGTGCAAATAATAAAGGAAACATAGAGCCATAAGAATAGATGTTCCAGAATTGTTATTACATGGGGAATGCATGAAGCTATTAAAACAGGAATGTCAGGAGTGGTGAAAGGTCCACTTTAATATGCCATCTGAAGATGACCTCTTTAGTAGGCCAAAACGTCAATCTTTTTCCAATAATTGTCCCACGGGATCTAATTTAAATCTGTTTTATAGTGAAGAAGAAAAATGGTGTTCAAATGGACACTACGGCTCCCATATGACCCACCGACTAATAATGGGGTCTGTTGGGTTCCATCGCGGTGTCATGCTGCATTCAGTGCAATTTGTTTTTGTCAAATCTGCAACATTTTTCATATTTCATCAACAGAAACTGACAATGTGGCAGATTGTGAAATATTCAAAATTATTGGAAGACCATAAACTCCAAAAATTTATTACAAATAAATTCATTTGATGAAGTACGCTACTATCATTATTTAACCTCCTTTCTGCTTCTGGTCTTGGAAAATTCTAGATCATTTCTGGAATATCAAATACCCAATGTAAAGAATTTGAGGAATTCACAAAAAAATAATTCTCTGGTTGAACTGTATATAGATGAGAAATCATCTTGGGTCTACAGACAGGGATGGCCTTAGGAGGGTAATGGTGGTTTGTAAAGAAAACAGTTTATATAAATTGCAAGGCAGCAATAAGCAAAGCTAGGGAAAAGGCAAACAAAATGAAAAGGTTCTGCTGGTATAACATGTAATTAATTTACCAAGATCATTTGCAGCAATAACAATTCCCCATCCAAGCTACATAATGTGGCGCATGAGGATAAATAACAGATTAGTTTACGAGTCTGTCACCGTGGTACGTGGCTTTCAACATCAAAAACGGATGCCAGGGACACTCTGCGATGCCAGACGAGTCAGGGAAGAAAACCCTACACAAAAACACTTATCAGCAGAAGGAATCGTCACAGCTTTAGTCCATGACTGTTCCTAATATTATGTTTTTGCTGGCAATTGGTGTGACTAATCAATTCAGAGCAACCCTTAAGGGCTAAAAAGTAGCAACCAACCTATCAGACCCACGGAGCATGCAATGGCACCTCTACCTGTATGCCCAAGTGGCAGTGGTGTACGTAGAAGAAAAGGGACCCCCATGATTAAGTCCTTTATATAGTTCTGCCTATCACAGCTTAGGAGGCAGCTGAAGAATGAACCTGAGCATGTGCGGCCTTCTCAGTGAGCAGGTCAAAGAAATAAGAAAAAGAACAAACAGCAGGTGGCGCTATATACACATATTTTATTGAATAACTCGGTGGCTATTTAAAATTTTTAATTACATGCAATTACAAAAGTGTTCAGATCCAGGTGCTGGTTTAAAAATGTAGAAAGGAAGTAACTGACCTATGGGAGGTGCAGAGCATGCAGTTGTATCTCTACCTGTATACCCAAGGGGCATGGTGTACATAGAGGCGTAGGGACACCAAGAAAAAACCCATTAAGGTGCTGGATTTTCCTAACCAGACAGAAGGACTCAGTATTTCTTGTCCCCTCCATGCCCTTTTCTATGGCTCATAGGAAGATCACTCTTTCTTGATAACCAGGGTTTTGTGCAGTTCCCCACCACTCATTATACCAGCCAGAACTAGGACACCTCTTTCTCGATGGTATTCACACTCTTACACACAGGACCTTCTGCCCAATAAGGTCTTGTAAAAGTACAATGATATTTCAAAATAATAGTTTTTTCTAAGCATTTTAATAATATTTCCCAGTCCCTGCATTCTGATGATGTGTCTTCCACAGTGACCACCAGGGCCCATTGCTTCCACGAGATGTGACGCCACTACAAACAGCATTTAATCCAGACCAATTGGTTTGTACTGAAGTGCTGTCTCTATAGGAGACACAACATGATGCTGGATCATGTACAGTGGAGGACAACTAGTGGCAAAAGATGTGAACACTCCTCTTTTTTGGTCATATAGATGCTATCATGAACCTCTTGTTGGGTGCTGTAGTTGGGCGACGAGCCCAACTACATGTTTTATACAATGGACCAAAAATGATGTACACTGTTGAAGATCACAGTATTTGATTATGGACTGTTTTATTTTCTGTGGCCTGGAGGTAAGTTCCCCAGTGGTGTACATACCATATCAGACACAAATGGTATTTGATTGTTATTTAGCTTGTAAAAAGGGAAGTCCAAGATTAGATAGTCAAAACATTTCCAGCACTTGGACTTCCCACTGAGATGTGGTAGAGAGAACAAGCAAATAAACCCTCCACTCTTGGTGGATTTGAATCAGCACCAGGTAGAGGTCTTCACGTTGAGTCTTCCTTGGCCACATTGACATGTACATCTCTTGGGTGATCTATTTGGGGCCATGTCAGGGCCGTTAATAAAAAGCACCCAGGATGTAATTTGAAAATTTCTCTTAAAGGAGACCTGTCACTTCTGATAAGTCTGATTTAGTAAATCATTGTATTCCCCATACATTAACAACCAGAGCATCTTTTCTAAGTCTGTATTGTGTCTTGCCTCAATGATACCTTCAAGAACTTTATGAATATATGACAACAGAGTTTTACCAGTTGGGGATGTGTCTCTACACAGTCTAACACTGTCCAATCAGTGCTGACAATGCCAGATTGTATAGGTGATGGTCACAGCTTTCCTCCTCCCCTTTCTCCGTACTAGTCAAAGAGCATGCTCATAACACTTCAAAGAGCCATCTCCAGAATACCGGTTTCTATGGTCAATGTGGTTGCTGTAAAGCATATATCTGAATGCTGTGCATGCATTCCGGTAACACCCAGTTGTTAATGTCTTCATAAACTTCTAGGAGGAATAACAGTGAAACAGTATGACATAGAGCTGTGAGAAAAAATGCTCCAGAATTACATGGAAAAAATAAGTATTTACTAAAACAGACATGCCAGTAGAGGCGACAGGTTCCTTCTGAAATTACATAGGAACCCTGACTGCCTCCCTGTATGAAAATAGCATAGCGGAAATGTGCTTAAAACATGATGACGATAATGCTTCCCGGATTATGGAAGTTTCTCTCTACCTTGAGGCAATGAAGAGGTTAATAG
Source organism: Rhinella marina (assembly GCA_900303285.1). Lineage (NCBI taxonomy): Eukaryota > Metazoa > Chordata > Amphibia > Anura > Bufonidae > Rhinella > Rhinella marina. The sequence goes on along the minus strand of ONZH01009270.1, from coordinate 181,284 downwards.
TCCTATTGGTTCGTGCTACCGAAATGTCCTACGATTCCTCTCTCCTGTGTAGGAGGAATTCAGCCATACAAAGGGGAAATTGTTCCTGAGTAATTCCCGTGAGTTTATTGCGGGATACTTTGAGTAGATGGAGGTTAAAAGCCATTTCTAACGGGTCCAGTTTGACACGGCAAGCACTTGATATTTCAAGCCTGTTACCATAGGTGATGATAAACACACAAGAATTGCAGGAGGTTCAGAGGGATGTCAGAGGTAGCACTCTCAAAGACCCCTTTGTATGTTGGGTAGAAGGTCTCGTGACAAGATCGGTGGTAACCAATCCTGCCGCCCGACTGGAAGATGTCATGGGAGATACTTACGACCCTGCTAAAACCACAACAATCCCTTAGTAGCACTTAGCGTGAGGCTGACGCTCGGCATTAAACACAAACAATGAAAATGGGGCAATTAGACCGTGAACTACGCGAGAGGGTAAAAAAACACTGAAAGGTAAATAGTCTCCAATGTGAAATGTATAGGGCGGCAGATTCTGTATGAATAGCTCCAGGCATTTCATAGCTTTATTCACTTTTTTAAATTTCTATTTTACTCTATCTACTTGTTTTTATTAATATACAAATGACCAAAAGATGTGTATGGTCATGATAAGACATGAGGCAGCTTCAAGGTTAAAAAAAAAATCAGATATGATTGGTTGACCCTGTTAATGTACCTACCAGCTAAGTATGCTATTTTTATGTCAATGATGGTTTGGCGTTGAGATTTCTTCTTGAAAGTTGGATTTGTTATGACTAGAGATTTGCGAATCTGCTTTTTAGAATGAAGATTGGACCCATTTTTTTTTAAATCTTATTTGTTAGAATCAGAATTTCTTGAGGTTCGAGTCGGGTAAATTTTTCCTGAAAGAAAGAGCAACAGAGAGAGAGAGAGAGAGAAAGAGAGAGAGAGAGAAATACAGAGAGAGAGAGAGACTTTTCCAAGCATTCAAAGTACTTTCAATTTGGGTAGAATCTATTCGCATCCAAATCGAATCAAAGGGTAGATTCACTAGACTCTCATCTTTATCTGTGATATATACACCAAGAAAGGGGGTTCCACAGCAATAAAAAATGCCCCACCAGCACTCGATGTGCTTCACCATTATTTACCATACCAGCCATTAAAGGGGTTGTCTGGGAGTTCAATATTGATGGCTTGTCCTCAGTGGGGGTCCAATACCCAGCACCCCCATCAATTAGCCTTATCACAGCATACCAAGCTGTTGTGCTTGGTATTGAGGCCCAGACCCATTCACTTGAATGGAATGGAGCTGCACATAGGCCATGTGACCTATGAACTTGACATTATTTGCCTAAAAAGAGACCACAGCGCTCACCAGTGTCCTACTACTGCTTCAAACAGCAGGGGTGCTTGGAGTCTCACCTGTCTTGAGGTTGGGCCATTAATATTGAACTCCCAAAAAAAACTTTAAAACCCAAAACTCCTATTTGAACCAAGCTTTAAAAAAACAAATGCAAGATTTGGTCTACACAGTTGTCCCATAATAAGCATTTTTCCATGGGATAGGTGATAGCTATCTGATTGTTGACAGTCCCACCCATCACCAGAATAGGGGACCCACATCCCCTGCTTCAGTGGAGAGGTGGTCATTAGTGTTGAGTGAGCATGCTCGGCCGAACTCGCTGTTCGGCCGAGCATGCCTATGCTCGGGTCCGCTCGGTGTTTGGCCGAACACCGAGTGTACTGAAGCACAATGCTTGAGTCCCCTCCCCGCACCAAGACGGATCCGTCATGACCCCAATGCAAGTCAATGGGGACGGATCCGTTTGGTGTGACACAATAGTAAACGGATCTGTCCTCCATTGACTTTCAATGGAGTTCATGACAGATCACCTATCATGTTTTTATTTTCATTAAAGAATTGAAGGTGTAATGTTTTTCATTCACCAGCAGAGGGTGCAATGTAAGGAAGAGGCTCCGCTGCTGAGGAGAAGAAGTCTGAGGAGGAGGAGGTAAGTGGTTTGTGTTTGTTTGTTTGTTTTCTATTTTTCAGGATCGTGAATGCTGAGGACTACTTTGGATTCGTTGGATTACGTCAGACCAGCTTTTATATTTTTTAAATAAAATGGTCAAACAGGGGTCTGGGGGAGTATTTATTTCAATAAAATATTTTATAAGTGTGTGTGTGTTCTTTTTTTACAACACTGCAGTTTTAGTAATCACGGCTATCTACAGACGGCCCTGATTACTAATACTGGGCTTAGTGCTTGTCGGTAACCCCAACATCTATTACCTCGGCTCTAACCGCCACCGGGGGTGTCGGGAAGAGCCGGGTACCCGCAGGACCGGGCCTTCTAAATTGTGGGTCCGGTTCTGGGGCAGCGGCAGGCTGGTACCATTAGGCTGGGAAGGGCCAATAACTGTGTCCCTTCCCACCCTGGTAGTGCCAGGCTGCCGTTGCTGGTTGTATCTGGCTGGAGAAAGAAAAAAAAGGGGGGACCCCCACGCCCATATTTTTGGGAAAAAAAGCAGTTTTTTTAATGTATGACTGGGTTTAAGAGACAATTTTCTTAACATAAACTGAGGTATGTGTGAGGTATGACCAATGGTGAGGTCCCGACATCATAATATTCTGATTAGGAAGCCCTAAACTTCAGTATGGGTCTACTCCTGTTTTTGACCCAGAGGTTAAAATATGTCAAGAAGAGCTATGGTATAGCTGACCCTTGAGAACGTCCACCTAGGTTGTCCACCTGTTGTTGCAACATTCAAGTCAAAAGATATGAAACACTGAACAATTGAGACAACTGGAGGAGCTCATGGAGAAAGATTTTGTAAAGAACAAGCTAAATGGCAATAATCAGGCAAGAGCCGGTCTATGAATTAGTCCTTGTGCCTCTCTTGGTCTGGTTTGTTTAACTGCAGACTGTACTGGAGGACAATTTTACCATTGAAACCTAAACGTTTTCTCTACTAACAGCTCCTATAACATTATTTTAACATAAAAATGAAATGTACCAGAACTCTGCATTAACTTCTAAGTAGAAGGACCCGTGCCAAAAAATTAATTTCCATTCTAACAGCTTAAGTGTCTTTGGCCATGGTTCAATTTGACAAAACTTTAAGGTTTCTCTCTGGAAAACCGAGCATATTCATATAAGTGTACTGATATGACTCACTGCTCCGTAATAAAGGACAGACATTCTTGGACTGGAAGACAGTGTAATCGATCTCCAATTGCCACATATCTGGAGCAGGAGTCTATTAGCTTGCAGCTACAATTGTGCAAGCCATCTGGACAATGCACAGTGAATCAGAAATATTTCCTTGAATAGGAAGAGTTTTTGCAGCATTTCCAGTATCTGGAATGTTCAGGGATCTTTACCTCCATTTTCAATTCTCACAGGGAAGTTCAGACTCTGGCTGTACGAGCCAAGCTGTATAAATTATGTCTATATAAGTATATTCATGATAATCAAGAAATACATCAATGGCATTGGCCATACCAGGTGCATATCTGCTGTAAGATTTCCTCTTATTGATACCCCCCCCATGTACAGCAATGTACAGCAAAAATAGGCTACTATTGCTAAAATAAAGCTACTTCTAGTTGGTAAAAAAAACGGTCAAAAATAAAAGCCTAACTTTTCCTACAAAAGAAAAAAAACAACGCACATTTTACTTTATTGACCTAAAAAGTTTGTAGCTGCTTGACCAATACATGCAAAAGGCACAAAACAGTGTTCAACTTAAGAGGTGAGCAAATTCTAAAGTAATCAAATTCCCATCCAATTTCTCGAAAATTCAGATTTCAGCCAAATCGGATCTTTTGCAATTCGATTCGGACAAATCTCTCAAAATGGCAGCAAATTATTTTGTAGGTCAGAAGACAGAGAAGGAGCCATCTGCCAACAAAAAGGAAAAATTTGTGGACTGTGTTTTAATTTAAACAGCATCTGTCAGCAGTTTTGTACCTATGATATTGGCTGACCTGTTGCATGTGCACTTGGCAGCTGAAGACGTCTGTGTTGGTCCGATGTTCATATGTGTCCGCATTGCTGGTAAAAATTAAGTTTTAATATATGCAAATGAGCCTCTAGGAGCAACGGGGGCGTTACCATTACACCTAGAGGCTCTGCTGTCTCTACAACTGCCGCGCCCTCTGCACTTTGATTGACAGGGCCAGTGTAAACGTAATCCGCCTGGTCCTGTCAATCAAAGTTGCCCTCATTGATACTAGAGGCTCATTTGCATATATTAATACATGATTTTTCTCAGCAACATTATTACAAACAAACTCAACATTATTACTCATGAAATGTCTATTACAATGTATGACGAAAAGTTGAAAAAAATGATCTCATGAAACTAAGAATTCATAGAGTATTTTTTCATTAATGGGCTTTATTCTAGGCCGCCACCTTTTTATGGAGGCCTGAAACAAGCTCTGCATAGCCCAGATCAGCAGAAGCACCAATACAGGACATTTAACCCCTTAAATGCTGTGATCAAAAGCAACCATGGCATTTAAGGGGTTTAAAGGCGATAGGGTCCCTCTCTCAGGCATCGGCACCCGGCAAATGAGATTGTAGGGTGCTGATGTCTGCACACTGCAACTGGGTGCCTAATGATGGCCCCCAGGCCTGCCTGCCTACAGTGTATGCCTCTCTCACTATTATATAGTTCAAAATGGTTTTCTGACCAAGAACGTGAAGACCTATTCAATGGAGAAGTGATCAGGCAAGAGTAACCACCTCACCACTTTGTTGGGTTTCCATTTTCTGTATCTCCACCAAAGTGGTTTTGATGACATTTCTACAGAACTCCTGCAGCCAAGAATGAGTTCCATAAAACTATAATATAGTTGTTCTCAATTGCTGTGTGAACTTCCAACATAGACCAAAGCGAATGGTCACCAGGTCCTACGTTGCCTCTGATCCACCACAGCTGCGTATTAACACCCAACATTAGCCACAAAATATACACAATGGGCTTAAACTTTAAAGCAAGCGGAGTCCGCAGGTTGTCCAAGTCAATACAGTCAAACAAGCAAAATAATCATGAAGAGATTAAAATGAGAAGAAAAATCAACAAAAAGAATAAAGCCCTGAATTCTGGGGAGGTTTGTCAGTTCAGCTAGGCTAAACAATTAATCCCGTACATCTGGACAGGATAAATAGCCTCAGAGGTCCTGAAAGTACTGTTTATGGAGAACGGAGAGTCAGGGGCCAGGTGTCAGTTTCATTATATTCATTGCATTGCATGTGCTGACATTTTTAGAAGTCATTGCATCTGCCCACCAGCAGAAGGCGCTCTTCAGCTAGTGTTATAGCAGCATCTCTATGTTTACAAATACGTGCCTGCCGGATACGCAGCAGTAGAAGGTTTATGCCATTCTCAAATCAGTCCTTATTTCTGATAGGGAGGAGTCCAATACGTGTAAAATGAGTCCATTCCCGACGTCTCTAGGCACAATTCTACCAAAAATGATGAACTTTCCTAAAGCCTTTCTGGATGAAATAAGTTCAATGTACAATATTTTATTTTAACTGTGAATATTAATCTGACAAATTGATGGAAAATCCACACTTTTATGCTTTCACATGAGTTCCTTTGTCTACCTGAGGACAACAAAAACCAGTGACAGAGACCCCAATGAGAATACTGGGACACTTACTTAATTTCCTAATATCAGAAGCAGCATAAAATTTTCAACAAAGTCCCTTTAAATTATTTCAAAACATCTGTAGAAAATAGATATAGCAAAGCTGAGGTTGTCATTGACACAACTCCTTTTGAAATCACAAAGTGACTATTTTTGCATAAAATCCAGAAGGTAGGGGAGTGGAAAGGAGCAGGGAAGCTGCTCAGCATATTAGTCCACCAATGAATACAGAAGAAGGTGGACCAGAAGGAGAACCAGCAGGGGGCGCTACCAGAAAGGAAAATGTAACGTACATAAAAACCTTACAATATTTCTATTGAATGTATATTGCAACAATACGTAATTTAAAATGTTTTGCTCATTGCACAGTAATACTTTTCATGGGATTAAGCTTTTTACCAATCCTTAGCATGACTTCTATAATCTGAATATGAAAGAAATTCTGTCCCAAGGGTGCCTAATACCTCTGTTATAGATATATCTATACCAGTAAAAACTAGAAATAGCACATCTTCCGTAGTAAGGATGATTGCCTCCAATTTTACCAGCAAATCTGAGACTTTAGTGAGACATTTATACTTTACTGTTCACAACGAATTACATTAACAGGTTGTAAAGCAAAAGAAGAAAATACATACATAAAATACCCGACTGACTAATTAAAGCCGAAGACGTGAACTTATGCCGAATGCACAGACAAGTCCCATAATGCTGCGTTGTATTGCAGTCAATTTTACATACAGTTCGATGTTTAGGCTACTTTCACACTAGCGTTTCTATTTTCCAGTACTGATATCCGTCATAGGGTCTCAATACAGGAGAAAAACGTTTCCATTTTGTTCCCATTCATTGTCAATGGGGACAAAACGTAACTGAACAGAACGGAGTGCATTCTGTTCTCTTTGGTTGTGTTCCTATACCAGAGAGCAAACCGCAGCAAGCTGCAGTTTTCTTTCCGTCATGGGATGCGGAGCAAAACGGTCAAGTCAATGGGGACGGATCCGTTTTCACTGACTCAATAGAAAACGGATCCCTCCCCCGTTGATTTTCAATGAAGTTCATGATGGATCCCTCTCTTGGCTATGTTAAAGATAATACAAACGGATCCGTTCATAACAGATGCAGACGGTTGTATTATCGGTAACTGAAGCGTTTTTGCTGAACCCTGCCGGATCCAGCAAACACGCTAATGTGAAAGTAGCCGAAGCCTGGACTACCAACCCCAAAATGAAGATACAAAAATTTGTACAGGTAAAGTGACTCATTCCCTGGGGTGGGATTATAAAAAGGCAAAAGGGGCAATTGTCCAGGGCCTCCACCATCCAGTTGCCTCCAATGATTCCCAAACACTCCTAGCAGCAAGACATGGAAATCATGCCTCCAACAATATATAGATATTAGTAGGCATCAGAAGAGGTGATGATGCAGCTTTGATATATTACTAGAAGCTGGAGCTTTAGTCTTCTGCTTGCATTATGAACTAGAAATCTGGGCATAATCGGCTGCCAGATATATCTGACTATGCTTATCTCTTGCTTTACAATCAAAAATTCCCCCAAATTAAATTTTTTTTTGCTCTTTGTATACTTTCATTCCAAATCTGCCATAGATAAAGCCATTGAACAAGAAACAACTGACTAGACATTCAATGAAACCAGGGTGACCATGTGACTAAAGCTGGTTTTACAGATTCAATGGCAGTCGGACGAATGACTCCCTCTCAACTCCCTCATACATACACATGTTCGGATCGGCTGTGTCTTAGATTTGCACCCCTCAGTTTGGGAATTCCAGAAAGGGTTAACAAGAACCTAATTGCATGCCTGTGGTTACTTTTCAGAGACTGCAAAGTGTCCTTAGAGAGAGAGAGGGAGAACCAGGGAGTACTACAACTACCATCATTGTAGCTGCCTATACGCTGAAATCTGGAGAGATTTACACTGTGGTATATATATATATATATATATATATATATATATATATATATATTTTTTAGAACGGTTCCTTTTACTGCCGCACGCACTACTACACATCTTCAATTCACTAAAGAAAGACTTGCCTTTGCCTTTGCCCTCAGCTGAACTAGCCCTGCAACGCATTGTGCCTGGCGTAAAAGTGAACTTCCTGGTGACAGATTCCATTTAAATCTCTCTAATTTACCTACAGTATACCTCTCTTCAAGCGTCTACAAATTCCCTTTGCAGCATGCACCACAATTGACACCTATGCACTAACCATAAAGTAGAACTTGCAATGCAACTTGATGAATAAGTGTTTATCCACAGTTAGCGAGGCAAGGTCAATGGTAATGGGTAGGAAGTCCCAAACTGGCCCCTCTGTAAGATAAGGGGTTCCCAGAATGAAAGCTCTTGTGAATGTCTGGACGGCTCTCCAGGAATCACACATGTCGGTGGCTCTGCTCCTATACTCTAAACAAGGAAATGTTCTGTGTGTGAACGTCTTCTGAATTAATTCTATAATTAATATTAATGGCTCTGCCCGTATGGCTTCCTTTAGACTAACAGGGAACAGAAAAATCTTTGTCTGCGAGACTGAGATGAAAGGGGAAACGTTTTGTCAAGTCCTGTAATCCAGTAAATGTATAACATGAACCACACCATGCACCCCTATTTGCATATGGCACCTCCAGCTGAGATAGTGGCCCCGTGAATGATGGCTGTTACCATCTCAAAGAGCCAGGAGTATAATCTTCCTTTACAGTCAGCTCTGGACGTCTGATTAGCATTCACAAGTGGTCTCCAACATGACTGCCTTTGAAGTGGGTAACCCTGAGTTTAATCCTACTTTCAGCAGCTCATTGTTTTTTTGGCAGGCCATCTTCTTTCCTTGGGGCTCGATAACAAAAAAATGGTTTCCATGGCAGGAAGCAGAAGTTGGCTGCTTTATGAATAAACTTTATTTCATTCTAGTAAATATGGTAGACAAAGAATAAAAAACAGTTTTGTGTTGGTTTTACTCGAGTGGGTCATGTTCTGTATCCTCTGACAGCCATAACATTTCCGTATGTTTTGTCCCTAACGTTCTTAGACAACGTTCTTAAAGGTCTACAAACCCTAAAAAAGCAAAAACACGTAAAAATTCCAGTTGGAAGGATTAGTAAACCTTAAAATGATAATTTCTGATATGGCCTTCTTCTACAAGAAAGGCAAAGAACTACCACTGTATTTGATTACTCTTGCATCCATTAGATAAAATTGGTCAAAACTCATCAATTTTGGCAGGACTTGCTAACAATCTAATGTGAATGTTGGCCTCCTAAAAAATCGGTGAAAAGTAGGAACAGGCAGAAGATAAGCAGATGCCAGAGGGGTCTGGCTGCACATCCAACCAAATATCTGTCAACAATATCCATCTTGTTATGGTTACCTTCACCTTATCTGTAGACATTAGGACTTCATGGTGATAGACCATGTCATGTGCAGGAATTTACTAAAAATTTTAGAATTCCTCAACAAGTTTGTAAAATTGTCTGTTCCTATGGACAAGTTGACCCCATGACCACGTTATATGATAGGGTACTAGGCTACATGGCTCTGCACTTGGATGGACTGTCCATCTACACGCCAAGTTGCCTACTATAACCCATGAGATAGTTCTCAAGAGCTTGTTTTTGGTTTTTGGAATGATCTGGATCTACCAACATTCTTATATCAGACACTACTGGAGGTCAATATTCATGGGAATTTTAGATCTTTTCCATTGAATTTTACCGGTTCATTAATTGGTAATTGGTGTTCCCATTTTCTGAAGGCTCCATCTCCCATCTACACAGAGATGTACATTGGGCCTCCAAAGTCTATGGTCCTGATTATAATTCTAAAGGCTAAATTGTGCTCATAAATATTGCATGACTAAAGACATAGGGGGAAAGAAAGATCACAAAATGCTTTTCTTCACGGGACATGTGGTACAGCCAACGGTACTGGGTTACCCTACTCTCCCCATAGTGGAATGTACATATTTATGGAAGAGTCAGGATGAAAAGCTTGCTCAGCCAAATACTAGCAAAAGTGTATGGCTTCCTTTAAGCTGACCATACACATGACTTTGTTGGCTGAACGCTTGCCATCAATGGGCAGTTGTGACACCCCCATAGTAGAATGGTGCCCACCTTAAATTGCTGCTGGATCCAAATGAAGGAATAGTAAATTGTATCAAGGTTGCCTGAATATTCTCCTTTGTCATATACAATGAATTCAAATAATCGGCATCATACATTGATAAGCAACTCTAGTTAAATGTTTGAACTCCTACCCATGACCATTGTTGGTCATTTTTACAAAGACAAAGAGAAAACAATATCAACATTCCCTGTCAAAATGATGTAAACTTCAACGGAAAACCAATGGGATTGAAAGTGTCCACTGAGCCCCATTCAGACCTCTTGTACGAAGAATCTGGCTCACTGATTTAAATGGAACGAATAGCACAGATGTGAACAGAGCCTAATTCTTTACATTTTTATATATAGCATGTCGTCACACTACCTGCACCGAACGCAAAAAAGAAGCTTTTATCCCGGTTTTCTCTCAGAAGACCCATCACTCTTCTGGCCATTCTTTCATTGCGTTTATATATAAGCTCCTGACGGAAGTAAATGTCTATTTCCTGAGCTGTGACCTGTTCATGTGGTGGTAGGGTGGTGTTGATAAAATTTGGAACCTGGAAGAAAAAAAAAAAAAAAAGAAAATCAATACATATTGATGGTATTGCCATAAAAGATTATAGTTTCGACATTTACAAGTTTTTGAGTTAAAGGGGTTGTCCATCCTTTTGGACTTTTTTAACTGTCAACCCCCAGCCTGTTCTATTCACTGCTCCATTCCAGCTCCCTGGGTCTCTGGCTTCCTTCAGCAGTCTTCAGGTCCCTGTTCTGTAAACTTCGCAATGCATGGGGTCACGAGAGCCACTGCAGTCAATGACTGCCCTCAGCGGTGATGTGCCTCCAAGCGCCATGTCACTGCTAATTCAGTGGCACACATGACCACTTGCTGTCTGTAAGTTTACAGGACAGGACCTGAAGACTGCCAAATGAAGCCAAAGAGCTGGCATGGAGCAGCAGGAAACAGGTAAGTATGTTTTTTTCAATGGGTACAGCATGTTGGGGTTGACAGTTAAAAAAGTCTAAAGAGATGGACAGCCCCTTTAAGAGGGTTTTCTCAACGAAATAGTTTTATTATCTATCCATAGGTGATAAATATATGCATTTGTGAGGCTCAGCTGTTTTCTTCTATTCCATACATTTTGAATGTTCAACACTGAAAACTCTTCTTTAACCTTTGACCTCTCTCTCTTGCTCCGATTCTCCCAAAAACAAAATTCGGGTTTGTTAGAATCAGAACTATTCAAACAATTTAGGCTGAATTTCCAAATCTATTTGCTCGTCTTTACTCATGAATCAAAGTCAACATGATAATGAGACAAGCTACCAAAACCATTGACAGTTCACAATACTACCACTAGGTGGCTGCACATAGACACAAGATAGAAATCTCATGACACAATATTGTGAAATCATGTTTTTTTTTAGAATAAAAAGGTGTAATCTTGTGCCTCACATCTTAGAGCATGCTGAACCTAAAGCAAAAGAAGACCACAGTAGTAATTTCTGTGTAAAATGCCCATAAATTCCCAAGCTTCCCCTAGTGGTGGCTGCAGGCTGCCCAAATTGTTTAATGAAACTCTATGATTATACTGTACAGGAACTTTGCATGAGGAAAATGCAGATCAACAAAGATATGTTAAGAAAATAAACAACAAAGAATATTAGACCTAATATGTGGTGGTAAAACAATGACCAGAAGAAATGTTTAGTTGCTTTCAGCAGTTCCACCTCTGGGACCCGCTCCTATCTTCAGAACGGGGCTCCATTCACTGTTATGGGTGTTCCAAAAATAGCCAAGGGAGCACACTCAGCTATTTTTGGAAGTCCCATCGTGGTGAACGGAGAGTGCACCTCAGTTGCATGGCCACCTCTCCATTCACAGCTGTGGGACTGCCAGTAGAGTTGAACGAACTTGACTTTTCGCAGGTTCGAGTTTGGGGAATAATTATCACAGAATCCAAAACTTAATTCAATGCCGGCTGTCCAAACGGAATGTCTTTATAATACAAGTGCCGTCATCATAATACAAATGTATGGCCAGCAGAACAGAACCCTCAGAGCTGGCCATATACTTGTATTATGCGACATGCCGGCATTGAATTACGTGATGGATTCCGTAAATCCATTACATAATTCACTTAAACCCAGAACACAAACGAGAACCTGCCAAAAGGCAGGTTCACCCAACTCTAACTGCCAGGAGTAGCCAAGCCAGTGCTCGTCTACTTTCGAAACTCTTATAGCCGTACTCTGTCCTTCACTTCAGGGGCCCCGTTCTGTGGATAAGGTGGGACCCACACCTATCTGACACTGATGATCAATGTCTGAAATGGAAATACCAATATTAATTTCTGTAAATATATATTTATATTGTGTGACAGGGTTAAAGTAAACTGTTACTCTAATACTTTTTAAACTTTTTCTTAATTTAAACACAAGCGTCAGGTTTATCAATGTGTCTTAATTATGTAGGCAGGTGACTTTCATAATATTTATCCTGAGGTTGAGATACAATGTTGCAGATGTAGTTATGACAGTTGTTATATATCATTAGGCTATGTCCTTGAGACAATTCCTATTTGTGCCTATTGTTGACTACACATGACATCTGCAGACTATATACATCATATTCTGTAACTGTAGTACATAGCACAGCACCGTCAGTCGCATTCCAGCCAGTCCCTTTGTTGGATTGTGTGGAAATTCAAAGTATTTTCCTATGACACCCACGTTTCACAGCCCAATGCTATGCGTCAAGAGCTTTTAAGGTGGACAGGAGAATAAATGCAGACATTAGCGGCACACAATAACCGCCAATTTACATTGAGTCGCTGCAAAACTGTCAAAACATTGAGGACAGAGCAGCGTGCAGACCTGGGCAATCAGTCTCTGCCTGGATTGTTTGATGTAAAAGGACATTTCTTTATGTTGCATAAAACAAACCCTAATTATGATTGATGGAGCCATGTATAGACCGGCTTGCAGCTCACCCGGGAAAGACTGGATGTAAAAGGTAGCCATTCACTCTACCAAAACATCTGACAAGGAATGATCACAATCAGCACTCATTATACCATATATAGTACAGGCAGCTTAAATATAGCATTACTCATGTTGCTTTGTGTGAGCCTCAGGGCAAATAACCCCTTCGGTGCCAGATGCCTTATAGCAGGGCTATTACCTTTATATTTTTTTTTCACATTTTTGTTGATTTCTACATTGGCATTGAAGATAAAATGTCAAATCAAATCTTAAAAATTAAATATTTTCCAATCAGAATAAATTCCAGGTCTTATGTTACATGCGGCCAGATACCAGACAGGGCTTGGCTTTTTGCAATGTACTGATAATGACTAGTCATGTACTGTTTTAAAGAAGAGGCTTCCATCCTGTAAATCTCCAGTTGATGCAAAACTACAACTCCCAGCATGATATATAGCTGACAGGGCTTGGAGAGTATTAGTTTTGCAACAGCTCAAGATTTACAAGATGGAAGCTTCTTCTTTAAAACAGCCCGTTACCAGTCATTTTCCAGTTTCAGATTGTCCCATTGTAAACTACATAAGGCTCGAACTCCCCAGTTCTTAAAGGGGTATTATTCCCATCTGAGACACAGCCCAATTCTTTTTGTTAGGAGTTAGAACATGCAATCATTATCAAATAGATACAGAACCCATGTCTGGGACCTGCTCCTATGTCCAGAACATGACCCCTAAAATTGAACAGAGAGCAGCCGTGCATATGAAGTCACCCCTATGGGAGTTCCGAACTGGTTCGTGAGGTGGGAGTACATCCATGGTGTACTCTCCATACCAAGCTACAGGACTATAGGCTATTTTTGGAACTTTCATAGCAAGGAATGGAGAGCTAGCCACGAATGTGTAGTGTGATCTCCTTCACTTTGGGAGCCCAGTTCTCTAGATAGGAGTGGGTCCAACCTCTGGGACGCACTCCTATCTGACATTCATGGCATACCCTAGTGATATGCCATCAATGTCCAAAACACGCCAAGCCCTTTAAAGGTTCTATGTAATCTACGTTTGGTTCAGTAGAACCACAGTGGGTCCAAGTCTTGCTGTCATTATACAGACACTATATTGGTATTAAGACCCTTTGCGTTGAGTATGAATGTAGCAGATATAAGTGTTTAAATGATGTACATGGCACGAAGCATGATGATATCACAATATGCTACATGTGGGTTTTCACTGGACTGCAGGTAACTCTACTCCAGGGACGTAACTACCATAGCGGTAGACCATGCGACTGCTATGGGGCCCAGGGCAAGAGGGGGCCCAGTCTTAGTTGGGATCATCCCCTCTTCTACTGGAGGGGAAAACTTGGTCAGGACTCTTCCCTCTAAAGGAACAACTTTTAGCAAATGAGGCAGTGGAAAAATGGCCCAAGGGTCATTGAAAGGGGTTTAGTCAGAAACCCTTCTGTCCTGTGTGGGGGGCCTGATTTAATCCTTGCTATGGGGTCCTTACTTCTCTATGTACGCCACTGATCTACTGCATTTTCTGAAAGGGGTTGTCTGGGAAAGGGGCTAAAAAATAAAAAAATAAATAAAAGAAGCACTACTCATCTAACAAATTCCTGGACACTTACTGGGTCCCAGCTGGTCTTCACATCCTGGTCCTCTCTCAACACACAAAAAAATTTGAGGAAATAGCCACTCAGACATTAATTGGTTGAGATGGATTATCAATGCAGTCATTGATTTGCAGATGTGCTTTGTTGTGTGTTGAGATGGGACTGGCAAATCGAGACCAGCAGGGACCAGTAAGGCATCAGAATGAGGTCAGTAAGTTACCCCACTGGACATCCCACATTAAAGACTTTCTGTGCCAGAAGTTTCACCTCTGATATTGTGCTACAATGGACAAGAACAGAGATAACTCAATCCCACCCATTAAGCATTTTAGGAGATGTGGTCAATAGAATTCAATTCTCCAAGACCATCAGACCATAAGAATAGCTGCCAAATCGTATGGAGGTCTGGGGTGCGTGGCCATATACCAGATTGGCTTTAAAACCATGGCAGTTTCAACTAAGTTCCCCTCTTCAGGGGAAACCACAGGGGCGTAGCTAAAGGGGGTGCAGAGGTAGCAGTCGCCCCGGGCCCAGGAGCCTGAGGGGACCCAAAGACCCTTGTGCCACATAAGAAGACACACAAAGCAATGAGGAAGGGGGCCCAAGATGAACTCTTGCACCAGGGCCCATGAGCTGTTAGCTATGCCCCTGGGAAACCACCTCATGTTTTAAAGGGTCTCTCTCATGTAGATGAGATTGCAATGTTGTAAAAACTTGCCACCCTCAAATGTCATGAGGAGGAGGGCATATAAGCCAGTACTAGGTGGACACTCATATTTTTGCTTAGACCATTGAGATTTTGAGCCTAGAGAAGCCAGACTGCATTGGGACACGAAAGCAGTGGACAACTATCGGTTCAGAAGTATCTCTCATGTTGGAGACATCGGTGGTTCCTCCTGGATGGCTATTAAAGTAAGACATATGATGATTCTGACCTGCCCTGCAGTCTACAGTAGTATAATCAGGCTCCAGCTGTTTGACGCCTGCTGCATTAATCATCCCAACTTCTTGCAGCTCAATCTCCATTCTTAAGGTTTGACATTCGCCATGATTCACTGCAGTAAAGACAGCTGTTGTTACACTGATTTATTTAGCCATTTGCCTCCTTAACGACCAGACACAGATCAGGAACTCAAGACACAGTCCAAGGCAATTAGCAGGCCATTAACCACCGGCACAGCTTGAAGCTGCACTCTAAGACATGGAGTCAGCACTGCACAGAACTCCCTGAAGTGCTTAGCGCTTGACACGCCAACTTTCCACTTCCATTGCTTCAAAAAACTGACAAAACCATGGTCGTGATCATAAATTTTAAAACTTGGCCATAATTAATTTAAATATACAAGACTGAGTGAAATCCCACCTATTAATCAGGCAATGCTTGGGGCAAGACTGCATTTAATCTACGTTTAGTAATGTCTACACTCACAGACTCATAGAAGAAAAATTTCTAAAAAATTCCTCCACTTTTTGGATGGGGATCTATAATAAAAGGTCTGTCTGGTTTAGAAGCCTACACTAGTAGTGAATTCTGAATTAATAGAGGGTTCCCCATTCAGGGCCCCCTCTAGTTAAAGCTGAGAGTGACTTTTTCCTTGGAGGACCTGCCTTCTCCATGCAATACACGGACAACCTATTGGTTTTAAAGTAGTTGTTTGGAGGTCAAAAAAAATTCCAAATAACTTTTTAAAAGTATTCCCATGATTTCCAAAAAATTTTTTAGGGATTCTCACATCAGTACATCATCATCTAGGTGAAAACTACAATTGTTCCGGTACCACATGAATGGGTTCTGGCTAAAAATCTAAGTCAATCGGTGGCTGGCTTGTTTTTTTATGATCAGATGACTGAACAATTTTAGGTCTCCCCTTTACCGAGAATTGTGTAATGCTTCATTCCTCCGATGGTGGCGCAGCAGATGAACTGAACACTGCTGAATTCCCAGCTATATATATGACTGCAGAAATGGGATGCTATGTGATTAGTTTAGTATTGGGGGACCCGTTAATGGATTATCCATAATCTATCTTCTTAGAATCGGTCATTCATTAGGTGGATCATGGATAGGGTTTAGGTCTCACCCTTCGAATATTAACCACCACTTTTTAGGATTTTTTTTTCAAAGTACATGCGCATGATTTTCATGGTGCTTATCACACATTTTGACTTTGATTCAACATCTTTACCAGAAGGATAATTATACCGATAAGATGATGACAGTGGTGCTTGACCATGGACAAAATGCACACAATGGTTCTCCATAAGAAGGGGCCATAAAGGTCTTCAGTTCTATTAGATTTTCAAAATGAATACATCTGACATAGAGCAAAATAGAATATAATGTAAGAAATGGAGGCTACAATAGAATTAACAGGTAATTTACTACTAAAATAAGGAAGAAAGCTTTACAAGTTCTTGAGACATCTTCGGTTTCTTTAGAAAAATGTCATGTATTACACAGGCCAATGATCCGGGAAATTATCAGGAAGTACAGTTCCAGGAATTAATTCCCAATAATTGCCTTGTGCTGCTGATCACTTAATGAACAAGCAAATGCGGACACGGAAATCATTATTTATGCAGCAAGTTCTGCTACTCAGGAATAACAATTCTCTATGGGGGTGAGTGATCACAGCAGCAATCTCTTGTGCTCTTACATCGGAGATGATTGCTGCATGTAAATGCAGCTCTCACCTCCTCTGACACGCAGGCAATTATCAGGAATGAATGGTTGTCTTTGCCAAACCAGAGACACCCATGTGTACTATAGACAGCTCTTTCAGGGTTCTTGCCCCATGATCAGTAAAGCAGTGCGTTGGTTGCTTGAATGAGATAACTTGGATGCTGCTGAGGGGGGTATTGTCCTCAATGAAGAACTAGCGGTGTATGAGAACCTATGTTTGAGACAATGCTCCATAGGGAACAAAATGCAAATTTGATCACATCAGGCAAACCAGAGACAACCATCTGAAGACCCCATCTGTTTTGGGGTTCTTGGCCCTCTCTTTTCTTTGACACTGCACAAACTGCTGTCAGATGAAATAGTCTCCAGAATAAGAGAAGGAAAACATATGTGTGGTTACATAAGTATACATACAGTTTATTACTTGGATGGAAAGGCTTATATATTCATTTCCACTTAAAGAAACTTTGCACCGTATGGGTATCAGATGGGTAAATCATAATACATTCCTGAATCTAGATCCCATTAACGATCATGATCTGTAATGTTCAGAGCCTACCATTTACATAGTTCCCTTTATCCCAAATAAAACCAATATGTTGCACGCAGATGGACCTGACCCAAGTGAAATCCAGCTGCATTTTTATCTTCATATAGATATTTTTCATTGCATTCTTCGTACTTTTTATCCACATGTAAAATACCTCGGCAGCTGTTTCACCGTCCACTTATCAGATATTCTCCCATATTTTTTATCTCACATCTGACAGAGAACATCCTAGATCATGAAGCCGGGGTCTCTGCCTCTTTTTATAGAGATAAAAAAAACCTTTCCTTCCAAATCAAATCCGCTTTATCACTCATATGCATTTCTAAAGGATTTCAGTGAAGGATTAGTACAATATCCATAACCATTTCTGCATACCATAAAGATTTTTCCTTCAGTCCACTTGGGAGTATTCCAAAAATACATTTTCCCATCTTCATTTAATTTAGTTTTCAGTTGAAAAAATGGACAAAGTTGATAAGAAGTATCTTTAAAGGGTCTGTCCAAGGAGGACAACCCCTGTTCATACATACTGTCCTAGATTTGGCGTTCCATTCGGGGGTGTAGCTAAAGGCTCATGGGCCCTAGTGTTTTCATTCAGTATCCTCTTGGATACAGATGAGGGTAAGAGGATCCCTTTTCTTCCAAAAAAGGGAAGAGGTAGATCCACCACCTATCAGAAATTATAGCTAGGAATGTCTATAGTAGGAAAGTCCTTATTCCCGTCAAGGTTCCTGGTCTATTAGAGAGAGCACAAAGCCAATTGATTTTAATGGAAATGTTGTAATTCTTCATTTCTCCTGTGGTGGCACTATAGGGAAACTGACTGCATGCCAACTGATTCCCTCACTGATTGAGGTTGATCGCTGGTGATCACTTTATCATCTGGTGGCCCATTAACTTAAAAAAGATTGATAAAAGTGGACAACTCCTTTAAGATGACTTTCTGATTCAATTTGAAGAAGATCTAAGATCCAGAACCTCTTCTATGAAGTATGTAAAAGAGTTTTTTTTACTAATGAGACACATAAAGAAGAACAAAGCTTTGTGAAAGGATAGCTTAATTTCAAATGATAAAATTCTGGGTATTTTTCTACAGTATTCCGCAACCCTGTGCAAATATTTCACCAAATAATGAGTGGGACAGTCAGTGTTACTGCTCCATATTAAAATGCATTTAATAAATTAAGCACTCACTGTGTTCCAATTTGTTGTAAAGTGGTTACACATGTGGCATAGATTTTCGTGCAGGCATGTGGACTGACTTGCCCAGAAACGTACCGTATATGGTGTTGTTTAAGGGCATCTTAATCACTAACATAAAAACAGAGGGCACTGAAATTTCTGCTACCATGGTATACCAGGAGTAGGTTACACTGATGTTTCTATAGGCCATTGTTCCTTCAAGAAAGGAGTTGAACCCCATGCAAACCAGGTCCCATTCACATAACTGCATTGCAGGTTAAGAACTCAACATCTGTGGTATTTTACGAGTGCTTATGGGTCTGAAATATGGAACCATATGGACTCTGTGCACCATCTTATTCCATATTCCATTCCAAAAGTAAATATGTTAGTGGAAGACATTTACCAATCTGTATCTTAGATTGGATGAGGTCTCGCATTGCTCTCATAGTAGGTTTGAGACTTTCTAAGGCACTGGGATTACATCAGCAATCTCTTATAATTCCAAAATTCAACACAGTAGTGGTTCCCCAACATTTAGCAGTCATGTAGACGGGCAGAGGGAAAGATTTTTGGGAAAGTCAAAAGGAGCACCAAATATATGGTTTGTGGACCCTTTGGTGTCCACAGACTTTATAAAGTACAAACATATCTGGGCAAGTCAAGGTGGTGGAACTCAACTAAAATAATCCATGCTATCATGTAATTTAGGTATCTGGAAGTGTCTGTACCCAAAGTTTCAACATTTTGCATAATTAAGAAAGCTAAAAGATGCATCACATCTGTCATGAGTGATGCTCCTGCTTCATAGATGAGATCGGATTTATTGAACACCTGATGAAGGTTAAAGTAGATGTATGGGTGATAACCTAAAGAAACAGTAGAGAAATCATTTCTGGCTTTCACAATTTTGGAATGAAAATCTCCTGTTTAGACCTCAGCTGATCCTCTTTTGAATGTAGGACCTGGTTTAGCTATAGGCGAGACAGTCACACCTGGGCCCTGGTGCCTGAGGAAGCCTAAAGCCTTTTAGGTAGCTGGGGCACCATATAAATTTTGCATAGGAGCCCAGGAGCTTTAAGTTACGCCTCAACATAGTAGGCTGCCATCTCTGCTTTCTTTAACTTAATGGAGCTGCCATTCTTGCTTAACCCCTGTCCCAGTCCTGCTTTTCTTTTGCAACAAAATGACAAAATACTGTACATGATGACAAGATGATCCTTTCTCCTTACAAGGCTATCATTTATCTTTAATAAATGGACTGGGGCCGTCTCGTTCTATCTCTTGTCACGATAGGGTCTTCACCATCTGATTCTTATTTCGTCTTTCATTTACTGAGGATCATGGTATTGTTTCAGCCCGGCCCGAAACATCTGCTTCTCAGATTCCAGAATTCTGCTTTCACTTGAAGTTCTCTTAAGTGCCGGATAGCTTCTTAGACAAACCGTGACACTTTTATCACCAGAGATTACAACATATTTGACATGAGATTCCTCCATCATTATCGTATTTCTTTTTTCTCCTTTTTTTGTAGTCAAATTTATTCTTGTGATGATATCTGCTGCTATAATTCAGCTCAACAATCATTGCTAACATACTGATTTATAAAATGATGTTTAATACAGTCAAATAAGTGACTGAATTACTTTCTGATTCCAGTCGGTTTCTACAGGGAATGTTTCATCAGAAAATGACCTATTATTCAAATCGAGTTTTTTGTAATTTAAATATATTTTTAAAGGCTATGTACACCTTTGGGGGTATACTTTTCTGATTGCATTGTACTCATCTCAAGCTAAAAATCTTTTTTTCAAATAGTCTCTATTACAAATATGGAGCCCTTTTCTCTGTACAGGGCTGAGATGCTCTAAAAGAGGGATCTGAATTTTCTCTTTGCTTCGTCAGCCAGCTAATCTGACGGGCTCCTTATCTCTGATTTCTGGCCTTATAAACACTCATTATAGCTCAGTTCTCATCTTACTGATAAAAATTGTGGCTTAAATAAGTGTTTATGACCTTTTAGTAAATTAGAGATAAGGTTTATTAGCTGATCGGCACAAATTGAAAGTAAAAAGTACTATTCACACAGCTAGACAAACAGTTAACCCTTTGTGACAGAACGGCTCAATATTTTTAATAAAGACCAATTGAAAAAAAAAGATTTTTAACCTAAAATTAGTAAAATGTAATCATAACAAATTGCCTCCGAAGGGGTACATAGCCTTTAAGGATTTTTCATGATTTTCCTTTCATTTTCCACATCAAAACTAGATTACAAAAATCCTGAAATTTTGCACGTTTTTTTTTTTACTCTGACCACCGAGCCTCATAATAGTCTGATCCTTCTTGTTTGGAAGAGATCACTTCTCAGAAGTCATCACATCACAATCACAGGCAGGATTACGAGGAAAGAGAACAGCTAATAGATACTACACAATCGTCCATTCACAATAGGTGATGGTTAAAGCTTATCTAATCACCTCCTTGCACAATTACATCAATTACAGGCCACAGAGCATGCCTGCAACAGTATCTTAACTATGTAACTGTAGGATAAGCGGCTCTAAAAAGTCACTTGGGCGAAGAAGGTGCCTGTAAATTACATGGATTCTCAGCTCAATATGACATCTAACTCACTGCAGAGAACAGATATGAAGCAACCACATGTGGTATAATATGCACGACCACCTCAGTGAGGTGGACAAAAAAATAAGGAAAAGAACAAACAGCAGGTGGCGCTATACAGATACATTTTAGTGAATAGCTCAGCGGCTATGCTAAATGTTTAATTACATGCAATTACAAAAGAATTCAGATCCAGGTGCTGGTTTGAAAAATGTAGACTATGTTTTGTGGTACAACCCCATTATTGATGTCTTTGTTGACTTTAATGAAATAGACTCTAAAATGTGATCACTTTTGTAAGTAAAATCATTATCAAAACAGTATAAAAATCCTAAAGTACTTATGACTTATAGGAGAATAATAGAATAACTTTTCCCCACCCAGAAACCGAGTCAAAAAAAGTTTAAAAAAATCCTTCTCTCCAGACCGAGATGGTGGTAGTTCCGCATCTACCATGATCTTTATGAGACAAGGCATAATAATGAATCACACCATCACTGATAACAATCTTATGCTACTAAATGAATGAGTCAGCGAAAGAGAAACACAAGAGGTCATTTCAGACTGTCAGTCAAGCACACAGGCCGTCCATTTATCATAACGTCAGCGTGTAGCCTCAGGCCCCCCCACACTACTATCCAAAGGTCACCGGCCACAGACAGGAAGGAATATGACAACAAATAAGGAAGTGTTTTTCCAAATTTTTCTGCCACTTTAAGTTATCCTTAAAGGGGAACTGTCACTTGGTTTTTGGATTCAGAATTTTATTATAATTTTCTTTTCATAAAAGCATTGTCTTTCAAAATGAATCATTTTATGTTCTAAGTTTTTTAGTAGGGATATTAATTGCTTTTGCAAAGGATCACATAGCGGGATAGCACAGTGGCTCAGTGGTTAGCACTGGTGCCTTCCAGCACTGGGGGCCCTAGGTTTGAATCCAACCAAGAACAACATCTGCATGGAGTTTGTATGTTCTCCCCAGGTACTCTGGTTTCCTCCTACACTCCAAAGATTTACTTTACCTTTTGATTGATGGTCAAAGCTTATCTACTCCCCTCCCTGCACAATGACATCAATTACAGATCACAGAGCATGCCTGCAACACTATGTAACTTTATAATGAGCGGCTCTAAAAAGTGACTTGGGCAAAGAAAGTGCTTGCAGATTGTATGAATTCTCATTGCTAAGAACAGGCCCATTGGGGACAGCTTGATGCTAATGTCTGTAAAGCGCTGTAGAATATAGTAGCGCTATATAAGTGCATAAAATAAATAAAAAATTAATACATAGTAGCAATGTAACTAATATGACTGCTGTAGCAGCTCGTTTGCGGTATGACTACTGTAGAAACCTCAATGACAGCCATACTGGTTGCCATCAGACACATCAAAATGGACAAATAGAATCAAATCCCATACAATAGCATTATATATATTGAGAATTTCACCATAAAGGTGCATTATTTAGATCCATGGTCTCCAACCCTTGACAGTTGCAAAACCAGGATACTGAGAGTTATAGTTTTACAACAGCAGGAGAACCACAGATTGTAGGCATATAATTGTGACAGTGAGTATACAACATTCACTTCTAACAATGTATCTATGTAAAATATATAGCAATATATAGAATGGACATCTCCTTTAAGACTCCTTGACATTGGGTAATGTGTAGTAATCCATTGAGTGGCGAATGACTCAGAGGGCTTAAGCCGAGAGAGTATGTTAGTGCCCCGACTTATTCCAATAATCATTAGACTACCAGGCAATGCGCTGGCCTTCCCTTTGAATATAAACTAAGAATTGCTCTTAAGCCTCTAGTTATGATGAGAGGACTTATGTGCAAAGACTCGGGAAGTCCATATAATTGGGCTTTGTTGCTGCACATTCCTTCCAAATCTTTTCAGACAAATCAACAAGCCTAGTGCTCATGAGGGCCAACCAGAGGGACAGAGCTGTAATCCCATTATTTCCCTGGGCAAATGAGAGCCACGTGTAGAGCAAGTGTGTCATAAGGGCACGAAGGGGGAAGGTAGAGCCAGTTGTGAGCAGAGGTTATTCACGTCCGACTGACTCAACCTAAACATAGTGGAAGGCGGCACATAAGGGACTGGTGTATAGTAAGCAGTATTGTCAGCTGCTGAAAGTATTAAAAAATAAGTAAAGGAGTGAAAAATCACCTTCTTGTCCTTTTGCTAACAATAAATTATGTAGCCAATTTCTACTTTAAAGGGGATGTGTCATCAGAAAATGACAAAAACATGTTTTTTTAGGGATTTTGGGCATGTTTTTAAATTTCCATGTAAGTAACTATATAAAAAAGATTATGAAATTCTGCAGTTTTCACTGTAGCTACTGAGCCTCACAACAAGCTTACACTTCCTGTTCTGTAGAGGTCACTTTTCAGCAGTCTTTTCATTATCATCCCAGGTGGGATTACAATAAAAGGTGACACAGGGTCCTCTATTAACAATAGGTGATACTCACAGCTCACCTCCTCCACTCCTTGCACAATGGCTTCCGCATAGGTCACAGAGCATGGTCATAGAAATCAACGTTATGGGCGGTAGGTTGGGATTCACCAACCACCTAGTTTGGCTTTGAGCTAACCCTAAGGCCGTAATCCTGGTAGTCCCTTGGTATTCAACCTGTAACCCCTATACAGGGATCTGGACTTGGCTGTGGGGAACTACCAGGCTGCTACGTATTGAGATAATCCTGGTGTGTTTGGAGGCTGACCCGCAAGGGGTCGGAAACACTGGTGTGAAGCAACAAGGGGTCAGGCAATATTCATAGTCTGGAGATGAACTTATTCCAGGGCAGGCAGCCTACAAATGTATCTGTGAGGCAAATCTAAGGTCAGGGCAGACAGCTATAAGTGAGAGTTGGTAGTCAGGTACTACCTTTGCAGCTTACTAGTGACTAGAAAACCTAAAGCTAAGGCACCCTCCCACTGTAAGTGTCACTTTATAAACACAGGAGCGACCAACCATTGGCTGAGGAAGATTTTGAACATGCATACTGGTCCTTTAAAAGGTTGAGAGTGAGTCTGCACCCTATGAAACAGGCCTGGAGACCTTTAGACTGAACATGCAGGCCACAGGCTACTGAGGACCCCAGTTATTGGAACCACCATGGCTGGAAAATGAGGAGCAAGACGGAGAACAGAGGAGCCGGCAACTTGAGTATTGGGGCATCAGGGCAACAGTCCAAGCTAAAGGTTCCTATGGTCCTAGTGTAAAACATTTCTCTGAATGCTGTTAGCAGCAACTCAAGAGAGATAACCACCTCATCCAACATATACAAAATAAAGTAAAATGAAATAATCTACAGAGCCTTACATTGGCAGATATTCATTTGAAAAGTCATCAAGTAACGCTTCATTTCCCATAGGAGATATTCTAGGCAAAATCTGCTGTTCACTGATCTTGGTGGCAGCTCAAAATTTAAATGGGCTTTCTCATATGTAAATGTATTTATCTATTTATTTTTACAGGAAATACTCTTCAATAAGAGCAATTATGAATATGTATATAGTAACATATGTTATAAAACCTTCCCACTTGGAGGAAGTTATGGAGTAGAGTCTGAAGGTATGGACTGTGTTGGGTCCAACAAGCTCCTTATGCTCCAGTGAAGACAATGGAGCCCAACAGCATATGCCCATCTGAAGCTGATTACTTTCTATGCTGGTTGATCTTATCCATGTGGTGACATCACTATTCCTCTCTTGGGGGTCCAGAGACACTTCCGTAGCCACTGTGTAATTTCTATGTTGCTCAGTGTAGAAAGAATGTCAACCAGGGATCAACACAAGATTTGACTAGTCTTTAAATGACATACCACAAATTTCCATGGAAGAAAATAATTTCACACACATGTAGTCTCAATGAGCACAAACCTGTGAGGATTCATGGCTGAAGATGACGGAGTTCAGGTCTCCACAGTTGTAATGTTTTATGAGATCTTCAGTCGTGTAGGGGGCTTGAAAGCTTCCTGCCCGTAGACTTTCATGTTGCAGCAATGTCTGGTTTAAAGCAAATAAAACCTGGAAATGAACAATATAAAAATGATTAGTGTCTCCTAGCTAAATACAGTTGTATCTTGAAACTTTAAATGGTTCAAAGCTGAATTACAACCATTAGGGTAGTCAACAGGGCAAGCCTTGGTATAGGACCTGTGCAGTATCTTGGTGTGCATCATTTACACCTTAAGAGAAGGGTCTCCACAGGTGGCTTATCCTGGTTCACAACTAGACAATATTTTTTTATTGATATGTAACCCACTTCATATTACTGCATATCAACATTAATATGACTGTGATGGCTTCCATCTTGGTCGTCACCAGGGGCGTAACTACCATAGCGGCAGACCATGCGACTGCTATGGGGCCAAGGGCAAGAGGGGGCCCAGTTGGGATCACCTCCTTCTACTGGGGTTGAAAACCTGGTCAGGACTCTACCCTCTAAAGAAACAACTTTTAGAAAACAAGGCAGTGGAAAAAATAGCCCAAGGGTCATTGAAAGAGGCTTAGGCCTGTGTGGGGGGCCTGGTTTGAAGCTTTCTATGGAGCCCTTACTTCTCTATGTACGCCACTGGTCATCACTCAACTTTTTCAAGACCCTAAAAATGGCTAAGAAGAATGCTTTGCTTATTTAATCTAAATAAGTCTAAAATTCACATCTTAATGTATTGTACCTCAGTTTAATTGGAGTGATACAGAGCTCAAATCGTCTGCTAAATCTTAAAGTCAGATGATACAATTTTAATTGTCTCCAATAGGGGGAGCATAAAAGCTTACTACATACTCTTTATACGTTGTACTGAATATGCCTTATGCTCCTAAGCTCCCTCTAGTGGTAGATGAAGGCGACAAGAATATTATCCTTCTACCCAGTTGATTGGGTGCTCGGCATCAGACAAACAGATCTCTATACAGATATATTACGACATTAATCAGTACAGAAATTGGGCATAAAACTGACATGGTGTTATGAAATGAACATATTCTTTATAGATCAGCACAAACAGATTCAACAAGTGAAGAACGATCCATCTTTCCATATAACGTGGGACATTTCATTAAAAGTTAATAAAAAAAAATAATTTTGTCCAAGACAACCATTCAACATTGTACCATTAGAGAATGAGAGCACATATCTAACAGGTTTCTGTGGGCAACATGTTTTTTCTGGCCAAGGTTACTGGACCCCAATAAATGCTATGGGATGGGAAACTCTGCTTGCCTAGATACGCTTCTTTTTGGCTGGCGCAGCTGGTGTCCTCTGTCCTCAATCACCAAAATTAAAACGGCCAAATGTTTGCTTTATTATATTGAGGAAAAAAGAACAAATATGATCTAATCCATAGTAACCAATGACACAATGCAAGCTAGCGATCAGTGAATAAGTATGGCCACTTGTCCTCTGAAGTATATGGGGAATGGAGGCCACCAGTTGTGGGACCTGCACCTATTGGTCATTTATGGCATATTTTGTGGTTCTTGAGTCATTATACTTTTTCTTAATATGCAAATTAGGCCTCTGGTGCAATGAGGGCATCACCATTGCTCTTTTTGCATCCAACAGCATGACATTGCCAGGCAGTGGTGAAGCAGCTAGAGACGGACTGGCCACAGAAAGGAGTGGAGCTTGGGTGAGCCAGGAGCAATGGTTAATAAAAAAAACTGTGTTTAAAAGGGGTTTTCTGTGATTTTAATATTGATGAGTTATCCTGAGTATAGGTCATTACTATCAGACACCTGCCAACCAGCTGGCTGAAGAGAAGGCCGCACTCCATGAAAACGCTGCCTTCCCTTCATTGCTTACCTGCCCGCCATCGACATTGCAGCGGTGAGCAGGTATAATTAGAAGCCGTCCCATTTACTTCAATGGGACTACTTGTTCCTATTCACTTGTATACTACAGAGCCGTCCCTTAGAAGTGAATGGGACGGCTTCTTGTACCTGTACAACGCCGAGATGTCGACGGCGAGCAGGTAAACAATGTAGCGTGGACCGTGGCGTTCTCTAAAACCAGCTGATGAGCGGGGGTGCCAGGAGTCGGACCTCCGCTGATCTGATATTGACTACCTATCCTGAGGATAGGTCGTCAATATCAAAATCTCGGAAAACCCCTTTAATCAGGTGAACCACAGCTATGTGTCCATGCAAACAGTTGGAAAGTGAGGTCGCTGGTGATAGATCCCCTTTAATGTATCTGTGGCTTTTTAGTATAGGCTCTTGAGACTATCGTAATTTCCTAATCGTCAGTCCATTCGTACTTAGAGGAATTCTGCATCAGAAATCTGTTACACATTTTTGACAACGTGCTTATTGACTGTTTCTGATACAAAACAGCAGAATCGTGAATGTAGCTCTGGAGTATAGTATATGTTGTAAGTCAGGATCAGTACACAATAAGTATTTGCAGTGACTCAATGACGTTGTAATTATATAGAAAATGGTGAATTTATGCTCTAGATTTCTCAAAGGTGTAAGCTCATGGATCACATGGCATACTGTACATACTACGTAATTAGTAGTTATTTGTTAGGATTGTAAATATCAAAGGAATGTCTACAATTAATTATCCTGAAGGTGATTTGACATAATATCCAGAAATTTGCAAACCAGCCTCTCCTACCTCAGGATATACAGATGTCCTTACTGAGTGCAGAGCACATGATTGAAGAGTAACTTAAAAGAGTTTTTACTGTTCCTTCTGGAAGACTATGATTGTCAGCCCTACAAATCAACACTGACCCTTATTCATCTAAAATACATTTCATGTCCCTCAGGAATTTAGGGTATTACTCTCCTCTTCAGCTTCCCATGTCCACAAAATTACTTACATTTCCAACTTTGACACCAAGAAAACACACTATCCCTTTGTTCTTTGGAAAAAAAAGCTGACACCAGTAGACACACAATTATGTCAAAATGGATGTGAAATTTTTTCCGAGGTGCAGGGGTCTATGGATGATAGAACAAGTGCATTGTAACTAATCTTGTGCAGCTCTGCGGTCATGTCACACACTGGTACAAATAAAGAATGGCTGTTTGAAAGAAAATTATATATATATATACAAAAGGATAAAAATCATACCATACACTAATAATAAGCAACATCACAGGAATCATTGGGATCCATTCCAAAACAAGAAAAACAGACATATATTTCAGCTGGGAGGTGATAGCTTTTATCTGGCTGCTCTTCTTGTAAATTCTAGGGGAAAGACAGTACCATACAAAGGTACCATGTGGCGGTACATAGAGTGTGTGGCTCGTTACAGGGTCTGTACACACTGTTCTGCTGTGACCAGGAGGCTTTTCAGATACATCATGTGATTCTAGATTTGGTTATTAATATTATGATATCTTCTATGTCTTTTTTATTCCACATGTTGTACATGTGAAAATGTTTTCTGAGTAAAATAATTCAAAAGGGTATAAAAAAATAAAAGTGAAGACTTTGGCCTCAGGCTTTTATGTGATCATAGAAGTCATTTTCTTTTATCTTTAGCACAAAGTACAAAAGATTGGATAAATAAAATATCCAATGTGTTGTTGTTGTTATTATTATTATTATTATTATTATTATTAAATAATAATATGTACCTTTTATATTTTTTATTTGCTAGTTTATTAGAGCTAGACATGTATACCTGAGATAGTCTGTCAATGCCTGTGAAACGATCTGTAATTACCTTATAATAACTGCTTTCATTAATGTCCCCTTTCTCTTTCCTCTGGTCCCTTAAAAGACCATTGCTATGGCTTGTCTGTCTTCCCTTTAATGTAAACAGAAGACAGAGGGGCGGTCCTCCACACTGCATGCACACTGATTGGGTAGCAGGAAGCTGCTGGCTACAGCAAGTGTGTATGTAAAGTGAGGGAAAGCAGTTTTGGCCTCAGAGAACTGGCAGAGGAGCCATCTTGAGAAGATCCTCATATTGTAGGGGTTAAAACAGCCATAACTAAGGGAAAAACTCAATAAAAACAGTGGTATATCAAGAAACTAAAGATTGCTTTATGCATAATGCTGCAGCAGCAGTAACATACTAAAATTGATTTTTGATTTTATGTTACACTTTAATTTATTATTGTGGCTATTATTTGTTCATATACCAACACAAGACAAGAAGCATATGCTACCAGCATGATCAAACAGAATCAAAATTATGGAGTACTCTTAAAAATGCTGAAATCCAATTTTATTTATTCTGCAAAAATAAAAATAAAAATTCTAGAAATTATTTAAAATGATAAAAAATAAATCAATAGAAAATAAATTAAAGAGCATAATATCACTGCAACAACTCAACTGCAATAATAAGCCACTATCTCATATTACATGAACTATGAAAAGAGAAAAAAGGATAAGACTATCTTTCGAATTCAGAAAAATGTTTAGAATGATCAAATCCCCCCCCCCCCCAAAAAAAAAATGAAATAAAAGAAAAACTGTATGTTGGTGCTGGCTCACACTTGGGCTACACCTAGACTTTGCTGGAGCAATTTAATGCCAAGAGATAAATCGCTGTGAACTTGCTGACTTTGCAAGAGATTTATCAGCGATTTTCAAGTTACTCTATGGAGAAAAAAAGTAGTTGTTACTTTTTTGGGGGGCTATAACTAGACTTTGCTGGAGAGATAAATTACTGTAATATCGCTGTCCATAGGAATGCATTGAGTGATCGCTATTCATAGGAATGTATTGAGTAGTTTGTTGAGATAAGTGAATTTTTTCAAAATTCGATTTCTGTCAGATTTGGCCAAATCGACTGTCCAATTTAATTTACTTTCGAATAAATTCGAACCAAATCAAAAGTGTTCTGATTGCCTGGAAAAGTCTCTCTCTCTGACTCTCCTGAATCGATTGGGTTTTTGAAACATTAAAATTTTTTGAATTTTAGAATCGATTCGCTCATCTCTAGTCACATGCAAATCTCTTTAAAATTCCAGCAGTCGAGTGCGTAGCTAGTGATGTTTTTTAATTGCTATTGACTGGGATTTTAGAGTGATAAGACATTCAAAGAAATCTGCAAGGTACTCAATAACTTATCAATTTATCTCTCAAAGTCCAATTAGAGCCCTATCCCAAAAAGTTGTCGCTCCTTTTTTCCTTCACAGAGTAACATGAAAATTGCTTTGAAACCTCTTGAAAATTTAGCAGCGATTTATGTCTGGTGACTTCACTCCTTCAACAAAGTTTAGATGTAGGACCTACCCCAAAGTCGTTGTCTCATTTGCTATCATTACCACCACAACTAATGGAGAGCAATGCCATCCCGCGGGAGACTCTAGACCCTTAATATCAAAATGACTCTCCCTTACAATTTCCTCGAAGATTACTCAGCTTCTACTTCAAAAATAAATCCACTTATGAAGTCAGTGCCTGCAGAAAATGCCACCTAATAAATAAAATGCAAGTTATTTACTCAAGGAAATGATGGAAAATTATTACTCAATGTTTGGAAAATAACATTTCAATTCTCCTGATTTATGATCTCTCCCTGCACGTCTTTCTGAAGCCATTTTTTCCCTTTGGGTGAAATACTGTACTGCGGTGAATTAAGTTTTGAAAGGGACCTTTTCAAGAGAAGGGTTTCGACAAACATTAACTGGTGGCGGCCTAATCCATGCTCCAAACAGATTTTGTCAAATGGTCTCTTTAGTGTTCTTTCTGCAGCCATAATTAACATGACCTCCCATTAATCAGGGCACAGTAATTGCAATGTGCGCCTGTGTGGGAGGGAAGAGGTCATACCTCATTAGTGATGTCCTGGATTTCAATCTCTGTGCTCGGATTAAGGGATATGGCAGAAATATACTACTTGGCGTTCGTGATGGGAACAACAAAAAAAGTAATTTTGGCTTTAGGTTTTGCTCTGAAAGGCTGAGTGCTAGTTCACATGTGACTCGGCTACTTGTCCCGTGATACTTAGATGGTGTGAGGAGCTAGAAGCAACAGGTAGATTGACTGAAGCACATTAACCTTGAAGGAGATTTCTCACAAACTCCATTAACGCTCTTCTTTCCTCCTTCTTCGAGTCTTGAGACCCCCACCCCCCCATTCTAATGATCCTGTGGGACCCAGGGCTCACCTATCCTCAGTAAACCATTGATGGCCTATCTATATAATTGATAGGGGTCCAATCTCTACAAATGAAATGCTATCTCACCTTCATTCTGATGACTGGTGGGCATCAGACTCCACCGAACATGATCAGTGAAGGGGAAGGGGAGAAGGGGGTTGATCTCCACCAATGATCAGAATGAAGCTAATATAGCATTTGATTGGTAAGACCCTAATCAATCATATGGATAGGCTATAAATGGTTTACTCTAGATGACGTCTGACTGCTGGGAACCCAATAATCACAAGTGGGGGGGATTTTGAGGTCACTGTTTCTCCATACTGCAGTATAACAGGGGGGAAGAGAGGAAGAACATAGTCATTGCTATTCCATTCACTGTCTATGGTGTTGAATGATATAGCCAAGCTCCGTTCACTTGAATGGGGTTTAGCCCTGGCCAGGCCAGTGATACTAATTGTGATGTCACTGGGCCTGAGTGTAACAGAAGGAAGAATGTGGCCCTCCTGGGCTTCTGCTGCCTTCTCAAACTGCTGATTACCCGTGGGGTAGTGTCCTGCCAGGTGTCGGACCCCCGCAGATCAGATGCTGATGATCTATCCAAAGGATGGATCACCAGTTAAAAAGAACTGCAGAACCCCTTTAAGGACAAAGTCTTCATGGAGCACCTCTTGCATTGGAGGACCCACCATGTCAATTCATTAAATTGATAGCCAATTAATGCCAATAGGGGTAATACTTTGTTTCTCCTATGGTGGCACTGCAGGGGCACTGAACATTTGCTACCTGATTCTCCCACAGGTTAGAGCAGATCAATGGGGGTCCCAGAAGTGGATTTACTGACTGAGTTTAGGGTGTGTCTGACGTAAATGCCTAAAATTTACCAACAGAAATATTGGCATATGTATGGTAGAGTTCTACATAGACTATCCCAGAGTGTACATCAGGTCTGAAGACACGTTATGTACTGTATCAGAGCAAAAAATTCCCTAAGATGGGACAATACGGTAATTCTATATAATAATAAAACTAAAAGACTGATGTGCATCATGCCAGTGGAGCTCCTGTTTACATCTACCTTGTTGTTTGGGGTTATAATGTAGACCACAACACGGTGCCAAATTCTTCCTGTAACAGATCCTATCACTTTACTTCTGGACAATAGAAAATGCCCCCCAAACCATATGGAACTGCCCGCTTATTGGCGGGGTTTACACATTTTGTCCTGGGACAGCCCAAATTTGCAGCGACTGTCCCTGAAAGTTTCAATCCCAATCCCAAATTTTCCCTCTGTTCTTAAGTTTGCTTCTGGCCTCCAGTGGATGTGTCCAACAGAATAGGCGCAGCAGCTTGGGTTCCCTTTATCCAAGAGGGTCTATGCTTTCATCTGGTGTTGTGTTTGGGATTGTACAACACCAGTTGGTAAGGAGTTTACCACTCTAGAGGCCTTACATTGGTATCGGACATACCACACTAGAGAATCACCCCCCATCTGTAATTTTTCGTGTCTCTGAAAATCAGAGACAGCCAGAGGTGGACTGGCCAGAGACTCTACTGAGAAATTTCCTGGGGGCCGATGTAGAGGGGACCACTGGCCGGGGACATAATGATCTGATGTTCTCAACATTAATTAACGTAGGAACATCAGGTACTTATGGACCTGGCTTGAATACTGTAGTGCGGGTTGTGGCATTTTGCACTGTGGTATTTGGTTCTGCAGGGGTGGTATTTTTGTGCTGCACTGCAGTATTGTTTACTCTGCTTACCTGTCTTGTCCCACCTTCTGTTGTTTTGGACCTGTCCACAACATGGGGCCACTTTTAGGTTTCCCTGGCCACATTACAGTACATTCCCAATCCGCCCCTGGAGACAGCCACTGCGAATTCAGGACTGTTGGCAACTATGTAACAATGCCCAATGGACCCCACTGACTTATTAAGGGGTCCATCTTGATTATACTATGGAACCTTCTGGATGGAGACTGGTTTAGGGTTCATTCAGACATCCGTGTTTTGCGATCCGCAAATTGCAAATCCGCAAAACACGGATACCGGCCGTGTGCTTTCTGCATTCTGCGGACCGCACATGATAGAACTGCCTACCATTGTCCACAATTATGGACAAGATTAAGACATCTGTTTTGTGGGGTCGAGGAACAGAACTACGGATGCAGATAGCACACAATGTGCTGTCTGCATCTCTTGCGGCCCCATTGAAAGGAATGGGTCTGCACCCGTTCCACAAAATTGCGGAACAGATGCAGAGCCAGAAATACGGACGTGTGAATGGACCCTTAAAATATTGTAGATCGGTGTTTCAAATATTAGCACTCATTCCATGGGTCTAATGATGAGAAGCATCCTCAGTCTTGCTGGCGCTCCACCCGTATGATACCGCTGCTGTAATTTTCGTCTCTGTCTTCATGTCATTCTTAATGAGGTCAGACAGACCGATCTTAAAAAAGCTGAACAGTTTAGAATAACATGCTATTAATAAGTCATGTTACGCTCCATCCTATTTTAATCAAAGACTTGGCCTCGGCACAAAAACCCCAATGATATGTTTAGCTCGGAGAAAATAAAATTGTTTGTTTTACGTATAGGGAAAAAGACACACACGCTGCACCAGTGGAGTATGATACTGGATTTTGGCAATGAACTGGAAAAGTGCACATGTTTGTATTTTCACGCTGCATTATGCTGGTTCCAGGAGCAGATGCTTTCTGTGCACATAGCCCTTTCTTACTAGATTTCATATCACTAGAATGGTTTACACCTTTACATATATATTTATTAACCCCTTTTTAGCATAGGCCACACCCCAATCAGGGGCGTGTTTTAAAAACTGGTCAGATATGTGGTCCAGGTATCAAGGGAGACATCAACAAACTGCTGGGAGTCTTAGGGGGCATTATCAAGACTAGTGTTCCCATATGCCAGTCTTGATTCCATGTGCATCGGACTGAGATGAGCCTAATTTATTAAGGGGTTGTCCCACGAAAAAAATTTCTACATTTTGCAAACCAGCACCTGGTTCTAGCCACTGAGTTATTAAATGAAATCTATCTGTATAGCGCCACCTGCTGTTCTCTCATTTTCTAATTTCTCTGTCCAGCTCTGGTGGACACACATGCTCAGTTTCATCCTTCAACTGCCACCAGCTGCAATAGAAAAGACACACCCTCTAAGAAAGTGCACAACACACCCCCCTGAGCTGTCAGCTTGAAATAAATCTAGCAGAGCAATTGGAGCAATGAATGTGGAGATCTCTGGATCGATGTGAGGTACAGCGCTGGTTCTAGCTTTATTAGAAAGAGATTGTCATGTACTATATGATATAGGATTTTCATTTTTTCCATTAATCATGGGATGCCTCTTAATAAATTAGGTGCATATCTATCGTGCCCCATAATTTGTGACTTTTTTTCAACCACAAATAGAGTCTTCTTATGAAATATATTTCAATTGGCGCTTATTTAAAGGGCCTTTCTAATGCAGACTGAAGGAGGGTTAAACAATTGTGATTACGATCCGAAGTCGATTCCCATAATACTTTGTTTCAATGCTTTGTTTTTTTTACAGTAGAAATTGATTTATGAAGTTATTATGCAAAGCCTCACGAGACTTCGCGAAGTAATAACTTCGGCTCATAGGAGCCAATACATTCTAATACTGTACGGAGAGCTTGCTCCATACAGTATTCAAACAAAGTATTATGCGAATTGACTTCGGATGTTTCATCCGAAGTCGATTTGCTCATGCCTAATTATCAGCATCACATGTCTACACATGGCGATGTTCTGCTGACGACCATTTTAAGTGCCTCATGAAAGATGCGATCACCCGACAAAATAGGATTTTGTTCATTTGTCGTGTGATCGGTGGCACCTTTACATGGGCCAGTTGTCTGGAACGGCGTACCATCATTTCTGATCTTCGGCCTCTATGATAGAGTCTTATCAAGAGTGCCTACGAAGCCAGATAGGGCAGAAGACTTGTCCCATTGGAGAAAAGCCCTGATATGACCTAAGCCAAAAATTCTAGGGTGCAAAGACAAAGAAAACAAAGATAGGGGACTAAAATCAAAATTGGACCCCACATATTACCTTACCAAGTGTTCTGCATATTCACAGCCAGGCATGGGATTCATCCCGTTCCCTCCAGTTCTACAGATCCGGTTGTTAAAATTACAGCTGGATCGGAGAATCGTGTCCCGATCCAGTGCTCTGGAGGCGGCAGGGAAGCTGGAGATGTTCACTTCATTTTTTTGCGCGCCTCTGATAGTGTAGCTCCTTAGTTGGGTGGTATGTGTGTGTAGTGTATATATGGTGTAT
Source organism: Rhinella marina (assembly GCA_900303285.1). Lineage (NCBI taxonomy): Eukaryota > Metazoa > Chordata > Amphibia > Anura > Bufonidae > Rhinella > Rhinella marina. The sequence continues at coordinate 145,430 of ONZH01009270.1, read as the reverse complement.
TTATGTGTATGTGTGTTGCATATATATGGTGTATGTATATGTAAACATGTGTCGTGATGCTGTGTGCCCACTATTGAGTAGGTAACCTATTGTTAAAAATTTGAATCCCACCCCTGTGCACAATCATTGCAGAAGAGCACCTGAGCTACTATTTGCAGGCATCAGCCACCCATTTGGACAAATTTACTGCCCTGCATAGTGTTATTCTCTTTTTTAGCATTTCTTCACGCAATCATGCAGCTTGCACGCTTTGAAAATGTAGCACAGCGGTGCAGCAGAACTGAAACCGAGCAGCTACAATGTGTCAATGTCAACCTACTGACAATTTTAATTCAGTGGCTTGTAAGGGTGCACCGAAGAAATAGTTAAATAGCAAATTCAGCCCTGCTACATCTGTGCATCTATAAACAACATTTAATCAAAAGGAACGTTCAACTTTCCCTCAAAATGTCATGTTTATGCGTTTGGTCAATAGAAAAACAAGAGAAATTCCTCGGCATTAATTCCCTGACAGTGTTCGTCAAAGCGTCGTCTGATGTGAACCAGATTTGTAAGTCCCGGTCTCCAGGAAGAGGACAATTCAGAGCCCGAGATACAATTACCGCTGCGTGCACCCATTCTGAGCAGTAAATAAACAGGATTTAACCTATTTATCAGATTTTGGCAAGCCGGAGCCTGCTGAGCCGTGTGTCACGGTTTACCCTGCTGCTAAATTTAGGAGTGCGGAGGGTTCCTCTGTTGACTCGGATAGACCATTCGACAGAGGATGCAAAAATACGAAAAGTTATTTGAGGGTCCATTATCTCATCTGCAGGATGGGGAGTCGGGCTCTACATAAACATCAACTGAAGTGTCACCCACAGCCGTTTTCCGGGAGCATCGGCATCTTGTGGCAGTATTTACATTTGAAAGGACCTGGACACCTCCGCAGAACGGGGACTCTTCACAATAGTCAGAATAGGCTAAGCATCCTTGGTCAGTCACAGCAGTCATGCATGGAACGTGCATGTGTTCTCAATGGGAATAGGAGAGTAAACCATTGCCAGACACCTCTGGCGGCAGCTTATCTCCCTTGAAATAAATTGTTGAAAAGTATGTCTGCACTGGCCGGGTTGGAGGTGGCTCCCAACGCTGAGCTAAGTCCTGGACACTGCTCTGGTGTCACCACATGATGCTGGTCTCTGGAGGGGATCGTAGGGCATGATGCACCCCAATGGGAAATAAGTCCAGAGGGTCAGGGTTTGCAGTAAACAAGTGTGCTTCTTTACTGGAGGAGATCAAGTGCAAAACAATGCAGGCAGTGCACTGAGCCCATTTCACCAGTCTCCCCTCTGGTAGCAGAAAGTTTTTTGCAGAGGAAACTTAAAGTGGCCCTGGAAAAAATACTAAAAGTGGCTCCATTTTGTAGTCGGGTCCAAATTGATGGAAGGCAGGACCAGCAATACCATATTATAGCATATTTTACCACCACAACAAAGCCAATTACCACAGTCCATCACAAAATACTGCCCCCAGCAGCACAAAATACATCCCCAAAAACTTCCACTGGCCGGCTGTGAGGAGGGCTTAGGCAGCCCCCTGAGCTTCTGCCCACTGGGAAATATCCCAGTAAAGTCTATGGCCAATCCACCCCAGGAGGAAAGGCCTGAGCTTGCTGTCCCTTCTCTGGCTGGTACCTTGGCCAAAGGGCTGGTGATCCAAGGTCTTTAGCATATTGTTCTAGGCACTCGCACAGTCTGACAGAGTCTTTTCTACTAAACGCTGGATCTGCAGTGGAAAGGACATGCACTCTAAGTTGTGATAGAGAGAGAGCTGCAGCAGAAAGGACATGCCTCCTGTGCTATGATAGGGAGAGAGCTGCAGCAGAAAGGTCACACCAGCCTGAGATGTGATAAGAAGAGATCTGCAGTGAAAAGGACATGGCCCCTGAGAAGGGATACTCCTTTGAACTGCTAAGTCTGAAGAACGTAGTAGAGGAATTGGAGCAACGAATGGGCAGATCTCTGGATCCATGTGAGGTACAGGGCTGGTTCTAGCTTTGTTAGAAAGAGATTGTCCCATACTATATGATGTCTTCACATCATCAAGGCATAATCGCTCTAATTGGCATCTATTGATTTAACTGGATACTATGTCAGCAGAACTAGGAAGTGTTGCCCAGGAAATGATTGCCATGGGTCCCAAACCACAATCGCTGGACTTTAGGGATCTCCTTCCTGAAAATGATTATCTGAACTGGTTCTTCCCTTTAACATAAGGGGATTTACGATCTTTAACCCCGTAACTACTTATTACAAAGGGTTTATTATGATCAATAATGTGATTGTATCAACAACAAAAGCACATAAATTGGTAAAGTGTTTTTTATATTGTTTTTGGAGAGAGGCAGAATTGCTCAACACTCAGGTCTGTGCCAACAGCTGTGGTGCAATGTGTGTGTGGGCACCATACGTCTCTGTCACAGCCTTCACCTCACCCCAGCAGGTATTATATTAATAACAGATGTCTCTACATTACCTCCCTGATCAAATATTATCCGGGTCAGATTCATAGCCTGACTGGGAGCGTTGGCCAAGATGGTTTTTCTTACAGGTTTCTATGTGTTTAACATTTCATCATGTCCCGAATACACCCCCAGCCCCAGGTGACATTCCTCCAGTGCAAATAATTCTTCTGCAGATTACATTTCTATGAAAAGACTGCCTAAAATTTATGGAGAGGGGTGAACATGATCATCTATCTACAGAATAGGCAATAAATGCTAGATCTGTGGGGGTTCAATCACTTGGACCCTCACGGTCACTAGATCATATTTCCATACCTCCCATAGAGGGAAATGGCCTTCTGGGCAAATGATCAGAACAACTGCTGCCCACAGTGGAAGAGGACAATAGGCTGGGGTCCTCCAGTTTAGCAATTGTTGAGGGTCCCAGTGGTCAAACCCCCCAAAATCAAAAACTGATCCCCAATCATATGCAGAGGAGACACATACTCACAGCTGGCATATCCCTCTATATCATCTTGTCTATTGTATCCAATAGACCCCAATGTTCTAAATGGCAGCTGCTCAGAGGATAGGTCTATTCCATCCCCATCTTCCATGATGAAAATTAGAACTTGTGTAATTAGGACAATTGGGTGACGCCCCATGGGGCGATGTAATTAATTGCCCCCCAGTTGACACATATGTGATTTTATGTAAAGGGGGAGTTATACCTTAATGATACTCATTTAGACCACTGCTTATCCTTTCCTACAAGTATTTTCCAGGGTTCATCCTGCGAGCCATGCAGAATTCCTGCCCCATAATTAGAGCCTGAAATGTCATCTGTCAGATCATGGAGAAACAGTCTGGTTCCATGGAAAGCTCAGTGACAGATGGTAAATATGGGATCTGCCTTCTCATGATATCAGAGGAAGAGCCGCTGTCCTACACATGATGAGGATACCCACAAGAGTGATGAGAGGACTGCTGGGCAGTGATAGTTACAGTATATTCCCTGTATATTTAGACTGTATGAGGGAACCGGTTACCTACATCATCTATCTATCTATCTATCTATCTATCTATCTATCTATCTATCTATCCTATTTCTATCTATAATCTATCTTTGAAAAATTATACGGCACTCCCAAAAAGTAAATTAAAAGTGATGTTCTTTAATCACCATAAATTGATATTTCAGTCCTCTTACTGGGACTTTTTTCAAGCAGTGACAAAATACAATGGTGCTCAGTGCATAGATATAGGCCCCACAGGGTAATTGATCATAGTACAAGATTAACACAAATTAAACCAAAAAACATAATTGCACAAAAGTATAATTTCATGACATCATGAACACAAATGTCCTCCACATAACTTGTGATTCATATTAACACTAAAAGAAAATTGATCAAAATATATCAAATTGATATATTCAACCAATTTTTGGTGTAATTAATATGATCTATCTATCTATCTATCTATCTATCTATCTATCTATCTATTTTCTTTCTTTCTTTCTTTCTTTCTTTCTTTCTTTCTTTCTTTCTTTCTTTCTTTCTTTCTTTCTTTCTTTCTTTCTTTCTTTCTTTTTTTCTTCCTTCCTTATCATTTTTCTATCTGAATTACAATTGCTAAATAAACTGAAGAATCACAAAATAAATATCAGATGACTAATTATTTAGTATTGACTGTTACTGGATTTTTTTAACCTCATAACTCTGATAATACATCATAAGCCATAGTAATGGCCATCACATTTATTTGTGGTGCATACAGAGAATTATAGATTCATCATAATACCGAGCGCATGCTGGGGTCACTGACTGAGCTGCAAATACGGGGATTCACGTCTCCACCTATCCTTGGTTGAACTTAATGGACTTACAGTATGTCCTTTTTTTCAACCGCATTAACTATGTAACTACTATGCCCATACAGCTATCCTCAGGATAGGTCATCAATATAAAATTGCTCGGGGTCTGACACCCTGCGCCCCCACTGATCAGCTGCTTCAGTGCACAAAGCAAACAAACTGTAGTGGCCATGCTGGGGTACTGCAGCTCAGCTCCCTGTCGACCAGCTGTATAAAGAGGCCACAGCACACTTTCTAGGCCATGTAACAACACTCTCATCAGTAACATGGCCAAGGCAACATCTTAGTCCCATTCAATTGAATGGGTCTTGCTATGGTGAAGCCCCTTCCCATCATTTGGCTCTCTGTTTTGGGCACAGGTGCCGCATAACTCACCTAGCTTCTGCCTGGCCATCAGACTCCTGTGTCCCTTGTTGTAGGCTTCAGCCTGGCTGTAAGGTCTCTTCATGTGAAGGTATTATAGAGATTTTTCTCTGCAGCACTGCAGGAGTTAACACCCTTTCTGACCTTGTGTTTAGATGCTTGACTAATGAGCTCATTAGCCCTCCTATTTAGCTGTGCTGCTGACCTCACTTCCTTGCCTGTGCAATTGATCTCTATAGGATCTTGCTAGCTCTTTTTGGAGCTGGTATAGAACTAGAATCTATTTGTCTCCCTGTGTACTGACCTTGGCCTTGGATCCTGACCATCTGCCATCTGACCTGACCTGTGCCTGTTCACCATCCTGTCAGCCTGTTTTTTTACTACAAATTTGCCTGCTTTCTTGGTGCCATGAACTTGCGTTTCCTACTGGGCCAGCAGACAACCACACCAGGACTATTCCAAGAAGTTGTGGCCTGGTGGTTCACCTCCAGTGATGGCCAGACCCTGTATAGGGGTTAAAAAAATATATACCAGGGGACCACCATAATAATGCACTCAAATGGGTTGTTTGACACAGTGGATCCACATCCCCTGCCCATAACAGGACTGAGCTGCAATACAAAGTACAGCAGCTATCAAATGTACAACGCAAGCTACGAGGAGACACTCTTCAAACAGCTGATCGGCAGAGGTGCTGGGTGTTGGGCCCACAGATCTGATATTGATGAGTTATCCTGGGGATAGGCCTTCAATAGGAAAATCCCCAAAAACACCTGTATTGAAAATGTTGCTCAACTAAAATGACCACCATGTCTATCATTTCTTACCTAATGGCCATTGGTCGAATGAAATAAATATTTTTTACAGCCTTTATTTCTACAATATCAATTTACACGGTGTTTACTTTTCGTAATTGGCCTACACAACTTTACTTTCCCAGCTCTCCAATCGTCCAGATGAAGTTTTCTTTATTAATTAAGGTGTCGTAACTTATCAAAGCACCACCAGACCTCTACACGTTCCATCTATCTTCACTAAACATAGCAGCACACAGCTCATTAGATCTAGTTACATGTGACTGCTGTGGGCTTTGGGCTGTCTAGTGGCAAAAGCCACCACTTACCAAACCGCCGGCATGTAAATTAAAGCCTATTCATCATATCCTCAAGCCCCAAACTAACCTTAAATGAATACCAGCTACTTTATTCCCAAATATTTATTGCTTCTAGACCGGCGTATAAAGAAACCACACACTGAAAAAAAAAAAAGAGGGAGATCAGTAGTCTGAACAAGCTGTGTTTGTGGAGACGGAGTAGCGTAGATTAACTAAGGTCAGAGAATGACGTCCCCACACCTTCTCCATCAGCAGTTCTATCACGTAAGGGGCAAGGCTGTCACTGCCCGAGAGTGTCTGGCATGCCAGTGGGAATTTAGAAAGCTATAGTTAACATGAAAAGCTCAGTGACAGATGGTAAATATGGGATCTGCCTTCTCATGATATCAGAGGAAGAGCCGCTGTCCTACACATGATGAGGATACCCACAAGAGTGATGAGAGGACTGCTGGGCAGTGATAGTTACAGTATATTCCCTGTATATTTAGACTGTATGAGGGAACCGGTTACCTACATCATCTATCTATCTATCTATCTATCTATCTATCTATCTATCTATCTATCCTATTTCTATCTATAATCTATCTTTGAAAAATTATACGGCACTCCCAAAAAGTAAATTAAAAGTGATGTTCTTTAATCACCATAAATTGATATTTCAGTCCTCTTACTGGGACTTTTTTCAAGCAGTGACAAAATACAATGGTGCTCAGTGCATAGATATAGGCCCCACAGGGTAATTGATCATAGTACAAGATTAACACAAATTAAACCAAAAAACATAATTGCACAAAAGTATAATTTCATGACATCATGAACACAAATGTCCTCCACATAACTTGTGATTCATATTAACACTAAAAGAAAATTGATCAAAATATATCAAATTGATATATTCAACCAATTTTTGGTGTAATTAATATGATCTATCTATCTATCTATCTATCTATCTATCTATCTATCTATCTATCTATCTATTTTCTTTCTTTCTTTCTTTCTTTCTTTCTTTCTTTCTTTCTTTCTTTCTTTCTTTCTTTCTTTCTTTTTTTCTTCCTTCCTTATCATTTTTCTATCTGAATTACAATTGCTAAATAAACTGAAGAATCACAAAATAAATATCAGATGACTAATTATTTAGTATTGACTGTTACTGGATTTTTTTAACCTCATAACTCTGATAATACATCATAAGCCATAGTAATGGCCATCACATTTATTTGTGGTGCATACAGAGAATTATAGATTCATCATAATACCGAGCGCATGCTGGGGTCACTGACTGAGCTGCAAATACGGGGATTCACGTCTCCACCTATCCTTGGTTGAACTTAATGGACTTACAGTATGTCCTTTTTTTCAACCGCATTAACTATGTAACTAGGAGGAAATGATTATTAAAAGCAGAGTCATGGTGCTCGCACCAGATGAACACTTGGACCAGTAGTAACTTTTTGTCCCTTGTTCTATTGGTGACTTCAGTTCCTTAATTCTTCCTTGATTTCCAGTCACTATGTTCCGTCACTAACCTCACAGAGAGCTAAAAGTTCATTACATTCTCAATGACACTGGATATTATGGGGGACATTTATCAAGATTGGGGTTCCCATATGCCAATCTTGATCCGCTGTGCACTGGAGTGGCCACAAGGTGGCCAAAACTTCACCCCCAGCTGCCATTCATGGAATTAGAGGGTTCATGGAGGTATTACCTTCAAATTCATGCAGTCAATGTGAGTGAGTAGGGTTTTGCTCACATAGTGACCACCTTGTGGGAACCTAGCCTAAGGCTTTTGCGAAATAGCTTCACATGCGCTAAACTTAGGAGGCTTCAGTGAGCCTCCTGCCACACACAGAACTTGCATCAATTCTTAATATCTAGTATGTACCAATTTTGGCTCATGGTAACCTCCAGAATATCTAGAATTAATCTGACAAGCATGGAAATCAGAAGTTGAGAGCAAGCAGGAGAAAATGTGAAGCTGCATAAAGATTCAGATTTATGGGTTGAGTTCTGGATACTCGGATCAATCATTTCATTGAATCATGAAAGTGGACATCCAAATGTTACACTGGGTTGACCTAAGTGGATGATGGGCTGTGCAGAGCTTTCTGCTGAAACTCTTCCCCTTAAACTGCCCATACAGCTATCCTCAGGATAGGTCATCAATATAAAATTGCTCGGGGTCTGACACCCTGCGCCCCCACTGATCAGCTGCTTCAGTGCACAAAGCAAACAAACTGTAGTGGCCATGCTGGGGTACTGCAGCTCAGCTCCCTGTCGACCAGCTGTATAAAGAGGCCACAGCACACTTTCTAGGCCATGTAACAACACTCTCATCAGTAACATGGCCAAGGCAACATCTTAGTCCCATTCAATTGAATGGGTCTTGCTATGGTGAAGCCCCTTCCCATCATTTGGCTCTCTGTTTTGGGCACAGGTGCCGCATAACTCACCTAGCTTCTGCCTGGCCATCAGACTCCTGTGTCCCTTGTTGTAGGCTTCAGCCTGGCTGTAAGGTCTCTTCATGTGAAGGTATTATAGAGATTTTTCTCTGCAGCACTGCAGGAGTTAACACCCTTTCTGACCTTGTGTTTAGATGCTTGACTAATGAGCTCATTAGCCCTCCTATTTAGCTGTGCTGCTGACCTCACTTCCTTGCCTGTGCAATTGATCTCTATAGGATCTTGCTAGCTCTTTTTGGAGCTGGTATAGAACTAGAATCTATTTGTCTCCCTGTGTACTGACCTTGGCCTTGGATCCTGACCATCTGCCATCTGACCTGACCTGTGCCTGTTCACCATCCTGTCAGCCTGTTTTTTTACTACAAATTTGCCTGCTTTCTTGGTGCCATGAACTTGCGTTTCCTACTGGGCCAGCAGACAACCACACCAGGACTATTCCAAGAAGTTGTGGCCTGGTGGTTCACCTCCAGTGATGGCCAGACCCTGTATAGGGGTTAAAAAATATATACCAGGGGACCACCATAATAATGCACTCAAATGGGTTGTTTGACACAGTGGATCCACATCCCCTGCCCATAACAGGACTGAGCTGCAATACAAAGTACAGCAGCTATCAAATGTACAACGCAAGCTACGAGGAGACACTCTTCAAACAGCTGATCGGCAGAGGTGCTGGGTGTTGGGCCCCACAGATCTGATATTGATGAGTTATCCTGGGGATAGGCCTTCAATAGGAAAATCCCCAAAAACACCTGTATTGAAAATGTTGCTCAACTAAAATGACCACCATGTCTATCATTTCTTACCTAATGGCCATTGGTCGAATGAAATAAATATTTTTTACAGCCTTTATTTCTACAATATCAATTTACACGGTGTTTACTTTTCGTAATTGGCCTACACAACTTTACTTTCCCAGCTCTCCAATCGTCCAGATGAAGTTTTCTTTATTAATTAAGGTGTCGTAACTTATCAAAAGCACCACCAGACCTCTACACGTTCCATCTATCTTCACTAAACATAGCAGCACACAGCTCATTAGATCTAGTTACATGTGACTGCTGTGGGCTTTGGGCTGTCTAGTGGCAAAAGCCACCACTTACCAAACCGCCGGCATGTAAATTAAAGCCTATTCATCATATCCTCAAGCCCCAAACTAACCTTAAATGAATACCAGCTACTTTATTCCCAAATATTTATTGCTTCTAGACCGGCGTATAAAGAAACCACACACTGAAAAAAAAAAAAGAGGGAGATCAGTAGTCTGAACAAGCTGTGTTTGTGGAGACGGAGTAGCGTAGATTAACTAAGGTCAGAGAATGACGTCCCCACACCTTCTCCATCAGCAGTTCTATCACGTAAGGGGCAAGGCTGTCACTGCCCGAGAGTGTCTGGCATGCCAGTGGGAATTTAGAAAGCTATAGTTAACATGAAAAGGCAGCACGGAGTCCAGAGAGGTAGATACAGCTGTCCAATTAATATTCTGCTTCATTAAATGTTACAGTCTTAAAGGGAGACTAAACCGAGAAATGAAAAAAAAAAAAGCACAAAAATAAAATAAACTAATAAGCAAAATAAAAAAATATATAGGCATAAAATAAATAAATAATAAATAAATAAACAAAAGAAAATTCTTGCAGAAATCTGGCCCATAGGTCAAATGGAAAATGGAAAAGTCCAAGGTACAGGAACGAAAATTACAAATAAACTCAAATAAAATTACAAATGTATTTTTTATTTTTTTGCCTCCCTCTCCCTTTTCATTTTTCAACACATATATTCAGATTCCCATGGATAGATACCGTGTTTCTCCGGAAATAAGACAGGGTCTTATATTATTTTTTTCTCCGAAAAAAGGGTTAGGAATTATTATCGGGGTAGGGATTATTTTGGCTTCATGAACAATAATCACATATTTATGCTTAAACAAAAAATCAAAATGGTTAGGGTTACCATAGTAACCATAACCCTAACTTACAAGCACAATCGGTGGGGTAGTGTCAGTGGGTGGCACTCTCTCTCATAGAGAGTGGAACCATGCCCTCTCTATGGTATGGTATCTCGGGAGGCAGTAGAAACATCTACAGTAGTGATTGTGTGAGTGGATCGTGCCTGCTACCGTTCTGTATAAAGCTAGCTACAGCACCGTAACCCTATTCTCCTTGTTCGTGATGTCACCAACCTCATGCGACATAATCTAGCGCTGGAGGAGCTTACCATATCTAGGGCTTATTTTTGGAGTCAGGCTTTTATTTTAAGCCTACTTAAAAAACCCTGCAAAATAGCGCTAAGGCTTATTATCGGGATAGGGCTTATTATTAGGGAAACAGGGTAGTTATTTGCACAATTACAAATGGGAGGTATAGCCACAATAGGGAAATCTGCTAGGTTAGCAGGATACATACAAGGCACATGGTGCTGGATGCACTCGACCACTCATCGAGGACACTCATCCATTTTGACACCGTATCACAGTCTAATAATATTCAATGCAGATAGTCTATTCTGTCCAAACCGTGCTTCCATGTTACACACCCACCTGTATGTTCATTTGCTTGCTACGTGTCCTGCCAACCTAGTGGAGTGTCCTATTGTGGCTATACCTCCCACTTGTAATTGTGGAAATGACCATCAAACCATGGGAATCTGAAATCCTAATTGTTCCATATGAATAAATAAAAGCGAGACACCGGCTTGATAAAGGCCATGTGCGGCCAAAACGTTGCAAACAAGCATGTTTTAACGAAAAAGAATGCATTATAATAAATTGTAAATATAACAAAATAAGAATAAAATAAATACGTTTGTGATTTTACTGGAGTTCCAGTGCCTTGGACTTTTAAACTTTTGAAATTGTTACGGACGTGGGTGGTTATCCAAGTTAGGCATGGACAGTGGGATGTGGTGTAGTGGAACACTGCTCTTTATTTAAGCAACCATCTCCTTCTGGTTATATTATAGAGGAGGAGCTTTTTTTTTAATAGGTGGGTTTAAATGACCGGACCTGCATTGCTGTTTTGCTAAAATTCCTGTGCGGATGGAATCCTATATGGATGAAAGGGCAGATGGAGTGGTTTCTTCTTTCTTTAGGCAACTTAACCCAACCCATAGTTTGGTCCTTAACCTGCTTCTCCCAAACAACCTCTACCCCCCAATTGTTCTGGTTTTTCTAAACACACTTTTTCTCTATCCATGCCTGTTGAGTAGGATTTTGCGTACGTGGTGGTTTTAAGCCTCTAAGGGTTTTTCTTTCATATACTGTGTTGTTTCGTTTGTGACACAGAAAGCTGTTGTTAATACCTTTTTAGAATGTTATTTTTCTTTATTTAGTTTTATTATGAGTAAAAAAAAAATTATTTAAAAAATGACTTTTTTTAGGGTGGTATAATGTGCCAGAATGTGGTATTGTTGGCCCTACCTTCCATCAATTTGGACCCAACTACAAAAAAGGGCCACTTTTAGTATTTTTTCCAGGGTCACTTTAAGTTCCCAGTCCACCCCAAGTTCTCAGTCCACCCCTGGTAGATTCACTTCTTCTCTCTTAGCTTCTATTTTCTGTTTTACATTAGAAGGATTGTTTTGGTGATTGAGAAGGTTCCTGAACTGTTACTGAAAGCCTACAGGCAGGGAAAAATGAATTTCCAGCTGCAAGGTACAGACGATGCCACTTTGCCCTTATCGCAAGAGTTATCGCAAAGAAACATACAGTATATTGACATGTACCACTGATTTATGCAACAAAATTATAAAACTTGGAATGCTTAAATAATAAAAAAAATATATTTTTATTATATTATTATATATTTTATTATATTATATATTTTTTTTCAATTCACTATTATGAACCCTGACATGACCTCCATACTGGTCGATACCCACAAATGGATGTAAGGGATTTTAACAGCTCAAGACAACTCAAGAATGTTTTATTTTATGAATGGACCACCTACTAATCCACCTGTATATTAATGATACCCCACGTAGGCCAGCCTGGATAAGGCTCCTTTTATAAGGGCCTTTGATTTCTTATATTTTATCTGATTGTATATGACTTTAACGGGCCTTCCCTGCATAGATTATAGAAATATACACGTGTTTATATATGTACGTGCTAAAAAGACTCTCTGTTCTATCCCGCGCTTCCATAAGATCAAATATTAACAGCATAGAAAATACAGAAAACTCATTCTTTCCAGCCAAGAACACCCCCCCCCCCATATATGTGAAATTTTGGACAGCACTAAAAAAGTGGCACACTACAAATTAGCAGCAGCTCCTTTTAATATCTCCCCGGAGCATTCATTTACTGGATATAAAATATTCACTGTGTGACATCAGTGGAATGAAAAGGCATGAAAAAAAAAAGAGAGATGAAGTCCTTGGTGTGAAACGGGAATATTTATCTTGCTTGCGATATTGAGTTTCATTTTTCAGAATGTTTCATTCGGCTTGTAAATATACGCTGTGAGATTTATTACGTACACTGGTTTTGTTGTAGAAACATAGAATTTGACAGCAGTTCAGAGCGGCTCGGCCCACCTAGTCTGCTGCACCCCCCCATTCTATAAAACCTCGGCATCAACCTCAGCTCCTGTGTGTACAACCTCTCTCCTGCTGATCAGAGGGGGTTCATATTTTTAAACAGATTTTAAACAGATTTTTACATTTTAAACAGATTTTTTTTAAATCAAGATATTGGAGGAAGAGTGAATTTTTTTTAATTTTTTTACTCAACCCATTGAGGCCAGGCCAATTTTGGACTTAAAGGGAACCTGTCATCAATGTTATGCTGACCTTACTGACTGCAACTTAAAATAGTGACAGCCAGCGTCTCATTCATGAGCTAAAAGCAAATGATTACTGAGAACCATCATCATAATCATCACAATCTGAGCTTGGAAAAGAGTCATGGTTTCCTGAGAAGAGTCCTGGTTATTCATGAGCTCCTGCTCTCTCCGCCCACTACTTTGTTTTTTTCCCCCTGGAATAGAATTGCCAATGGCCAATGATCAGCAGGGGTTTGGAGAGAACAGCAGCTCATGAATATCCAGGACTCTTCTAAGGCAGCCTTGACTCTTTTCCATCCCTGGATTGTGGTGAATTATGATGCTGGTTCCGGGCAATCACTTAGTTTTTGCTCCTGAATGAGACATAGCTGAAATCAGCTTGTCTGTCATTACTTTATCATGCCCTCAGTGACGTCAGCATAAGGTTGATGACTGGTTCCCTTTAAAGGGGTTGTCTATCTGTTTCTAAGTAGTTCATCACTAGCTGATGGGTGGGGATCTGATACTCTGCACTCCTGCCAATTAGTTGAGGATAGGCCATCAGTCAGAAAAGGCCGGATTATGCCTTTAAAGTAAAAATATATATTTTATTTCTCTTTCCAGTCCTCTGGTTCTTCAGTGACCAACAAGATGAGTATGATCATCATGATGCGCCTGCCTACCACTTGTGTCGAGCATATTTGATATGAGGTAATAGAAATAAAGTCAGTTAAATTTAAAGGGGTTGTCTCAGCGCAGACCTTGATAACATATTGTGTGTCCCCACTCTTATATTTAGAACAGGGTCCCCAAAGTAACCTGACAGCAGCTGATGCGTTCACCACTATGCTCAGCTATTTCTGGCAGTTCCATAGCTGTGATCGCCATGCTTGCTCTCTTCATTGACTGTTATGGGACTCTCAAAAGCATTCAAGCGCTGTGCTATTTTTATAACTCTCATAGAGGAAAGCACCCAGTGCATGTGAGGTGTGATTTCCTTCACTTTGGGAGCCCCATTCTGAAGACAGGAGCTGGTCTCAAAGTTTGAGATGGGAATACCAATATGAATTTAATTTTTTCATATTTTTACTATTAAAATGCACTTCTTTTAACCTAACATCGATGGCAAAAATCATGGAAAATAATGCACTAACACAATAGATGCAAACATTATATATGGATTACGCTCTCACTCTTATATGATAAAATCTGAGACTCTCAGCCAATATATTTTGATCAAAACACATCTGTGCCCATCTACCGGCGCCAAGGTGGTCTCAGTCAGGCAGGTCCTACTCTAAACCTACCTAATCTGTTGGGCATCTACATTCAGGAGAGGAGATCCTGCACATATAGTGTGCTGCTCCTAGTCACCTCTGTGTTCATCAAGCAACTGATGAGAGGAGGAGCGCACACAGCTATATGTACCACCTAAACAAGGTCACTTGTGGGCTAGGTGGGGCAAAAGTGCACAGGAATGCTACTTACTCTCCAGATAATAGGAACACATTCACACTTGAAGGTGCCACTCCTTTAAGGACATACATTTATCAAAAATCACAGAAAAAGATAAAAAAAAAACATCCTGCACGATATGATAACTGAATAACATCAATGAGAACTAACAGGTGACAGCCAGTTTATCAGATATTCTGGATAGTCAGACTGTCAAAGGTTGGGTTCATATATAAGTTTTTTGCAATTCAGGGGGTGAAATCCACATAAAAAATCTTCGACCTTTAAGATGTGTAACAAACTTGAAATCTTTGGAAAATTCTATTACACCGCATTCAAGTTCTAGCAATGCTTCCTACTTCTCCGTCCAGGATACGAACTACAAAGATAAGTGCACACGGTAAGCAAGCACTACAGTATGTACCCATGAGATTGCAGAGAACACCAGACAACAGCTTTGTTTCATTACAGATAGACTTGGCTCCTACTGGAGACTATAGCACAGGGCGAGAGTCGTCAGCCGTGGATTGTGGGAAGGATGTGCACAAATATCCCACTGAGTGAAAATCAGAAAAGGTTTGACTTTAATGGGCTGTTTATAGAGTGACGCTGCGATAAGCGCTTGGTCTAAGTGTTCAGCACAGGGCACCCAGCGCTCGCTAACAATACAACTATTGTGTTACCCTGTATTAAAGTCACCTCTAATAAACCCAGTATCCTGATCCTCTTACACAGCCTGTCAGCTGCCCATAAAATAATCGCTGATAGGAAAACCAAACCATCGACTTGAGACAATCCGGGCCATTTTTAGGGAAGAAAAAGAATGGTGTTCTTTGCAATTAAAATCAGAAAAAATGCTACAGATGATGATGATTATAATTTCATTAAACAATTTTGGCAATAAAGCATTTATTTAACAGGGTTCTCTTGTTCCATAATGATTTTTATAAATCCATGTTGAATACCCCAAATGTGCTGTTTTTCACATTAGCACTTTCTTTCCCCTGTTCTCTGCATCCTGGCAGGATGTTTACATGCAGAACTTCCTGATCTCATCAGCTTTTCTGTTGGGTTTTCTAACCAAACCCAGATTGTTTTGCTCTGTGCTGTTTCGCTTCCCAAACTGTTCACTCTGCAGTAGTCATGGCCCTTACACCTCTCCTGTACATGTTAGTTAAGCAGAACATTACAGAGCAAAGCATGCTGGGTTTGGTTTGAAAATACAACAGGAAGCTGATGAGAACAGGAAGTTCTGCATGTAAACATCCTGCCAGGATACAGTGATGCTGAGAACAGGGGAAGGAAAGTGCTGACATGAAAAACAGCACATAAATATTCAAAGTTTGAGGTTCTGAATGCAAATAGAAAACAAGCTTTATGGGACAAGACTACCCACTTAAAGAAGACCTTTCACCACTCCTGACATGCCTATTTTAATAGCTGCATGCATTTCCCATGTAATAACAATTCTGGACCATCTATTCTTATGGCTCTATGTTGTGCCATTCCTTTATTATTTCTACTAGAAGTTATGAATGAATTGATAGCAGTCTGCAGTAAGGGTACAAAGGGGTGGTAACATGCTGGAGGGGGGGTGTACCTGCACAGACTCACTGTATCCAATCAGTGCTGCCATTCTCAGACTGTGCAGGTACACCCCCCCCCCACCTGATTACCACCCCTTTGTACCCTTACTGCAGACTGCTGACAATAATTTCTAGTAGAAATAATAAAGGAATGGCACAACATACTGACATAAGAATAGATGCTCCAGAATCGTTATTACATGGGGAATGCATGAAACTATTAAAATAGATGTGTCAGGAGTGGTAAAAGGTCCTCTTTAAAGCATTTGTTGCTAAAAGCAAAAACAAGGTCAGAGGTATCTGCATACCCAAGAGTCGTTCTCTTCTGTTAAATATTTTATTCATTCATTTCTTAGGGGTGACATCAACTATTACTGCTGTTTTGTCTTTTGTCTCCCATATGGCCTCATGCACACAGTAGATCACATCTATATCACATATGGTTATAGTCCTCATGTTTCTATTTTAAAGAGCCATAGATCGCTAAAGTGCTACCACATTGAAGCACCATATGAGCAATACTTCTAAGGTCTACCTGGTTTACGTAGCATCAGATGCCACTATTTTAAAAGGAATTCCATAGGATACTCAAATTTTATATGGAGGCAGGCGGAGGTGCAGTTTGGTCCCACAGAAGGCTACAGGCACTGTATTACAGATCGATAATATTGCTGTGCATTGTGCAGGAGGCCAAAGGCTCAGAAAGGTAAAGTTCTACCATCTAAAGTAGAAGCTTATCTGGCATGGTTAGGGTTAAGCGCATGACACAAATACATTCCACCCCGCTTATAATTCACTACGTAGCCGGCATTGTGATGACTGCAAAGTGGAACTGGAAAAAACGTATCATAACCATATGTTGAGCGATAAACTATGCTATGGATACACCATGAGATTAGGGACCATTTCATTCCCCTTTTCATCTCATAAAATAAACATTAACCTTGTCGAGAAATAAAACAAACACGAACAAATGAGCTAATGGGGGTTTGATTATAGATGCATGTGGAACAGCTACTCTGCATCACTTTCTTCTCTTTCCAAACTCATAATGACTGGCCTGATTTGACTTATTTGATCAAGATGAATGTCATGTGTCTGAGTGTGAAGATAAATCCACGAAGAAAATCAGCGTCAGGCAAATTGTAGCATTCCAGCTGCTGCTGAGTTACAACTCCAGGGGTATCGGTTATCATAAAGGGGTACTGGCGGAAGAATTCATGACGTGTCCTTCAGTGGAAGTCTCTGCAGTCAGACCACCACCATTGACAAGAACAAGAGGGACCAATTCCATGTCTTCAGTGAAGAGGTGGCCA
Source organism: Rhinella marina (assembly GCA_900303285.1). NCBI lineage: Eukaryota > Metazoa > Chordata > Amphibia > Anura > Bufonidae > Rhinella > Rhinella marina. Next base: position 128,007 of record ONZH01009270.1, on the reverse strand, counting down.
TACAGACTGATGTGAAATATGGAAACCTCTGACTAGAGATGAGCGAGTCACTCGAAATTCAATTCAGGATCCATTTGGCCGAATCGGTAGACCTATTCTTTTCAGGTCTGACTCAATTCTACCCTAATCAAAAGTGCTCCAATTGATAGGAAATGTGAACTTTTTTTCTCGCCGTCGGTCTGAATTTCAACCCAATGAAATCCCCCAAAAATGTGGTTTTGGATCCACCTCTACAAAAACTGAGTTGAATCAGATTTACTTACAATCAAATTGCTCAACTCTACCTCTGATTAGTAATAGAATCATAGGTGACTTTGTGTAGTTACACTTCATTGGAATGCATGGAAACAGGGACATATATGTAGGGGATTCATCGGTGGTCATTGCGCCCAGGTTCTGGTGCCTGAGGGTCCTGTGTCACATAAGAAGACATCTATACAGTAGGTGGGGGTGGGGTCTGTTACAGATTTTGCAGCGAGGCCCAAGAGCTTCAAGTTACGACTCTGCATTAAAGTTATGACCCCCTACCAAAGATAATGGGGTCCCATTATTCTTGGAAGAATCCCTACCAGTTATACTGTCATAAGTAAGTATGCTTCATAAGGAATATGTCTTTAAAATCTAATGAAGATTTAGAAGACTGAAGGAAATGATTAATTCTTACAAAGAGCTGTTATGGGGTACAATTGAATAGGGTTTGGGGGCCAAGTCCATATCAAATGTTGACATTGGAAAATGAAGGTTCCCTTCATATTAGAAATACTTTCTACTGTAGAAGACCCTGTTGAGGAAGCAGTCAATTCTGGTGGCATCATTTACTATGAAACTTGGTTGGTAGCTAGAGAAGGTCCAACCTCAACAGGTACTTTCAGAGCCATTGGTAGGGGCCAATTGGCGTTGGCCACAACTTTGTAAACCCACCCCTGCTTTGCAGTTTAACAAATTTTCATGAAGTGTCAGGGAGGAATGGGATTATGACTTTCCATTTCTTGACAGATTCACTCTCAGGGGCTTAAATGAACAAGTTGTTTTGCTCTCTTAGAGAAGGTAATATCCTGAAAGAAATAAAAAAATATAAAAAAGGCTTAAAATATCTTTGTGTCCAACTAAGGCAAGGGAAAGAACATAACACAAGTCCCTTTTACTATTCAGATCTGTGCCGTACTCCTCCAGGATAAAGGAACTACAGTACCTGAGATATTAATTATTTGGGTTCCGATCTGACTCGGTGTAAGCATTCCTCCACTCTGTGGTTTCAGTGCTCGTAATGAATAAACTTATTCCATAGAGCGTAGCAATTTTATGACTATTTCCTGATAACTTTATACAGAGTATCTGCTCTGATTCCTTTAAGGGCTTATTGGGGGGAAGCATATAAGATAGTTTACAGAAATAAAACCGACTGCATGGAATCCCCCCCAGAAGCTGAAAAACCTCTTTATTTAAAGTATCAATGCCACCTTCTCAGTGAAATTTAAACAGGCTCCCACCATGTCGGGGACAGAATATCAAGGCCAACATTGCATTAGCTAAACTTAATGCATATCTCTTCAGATTAGCATGGGCAGTCTGACAACTGTCCAATACCTAGGCATGGAGCCAAGGTGGCAGTCATGCCCTGTGCTTTAGTAGGCCCAGAACAGGGGCGTAACTACCATAGCGGCAGACCATGCAACTGCAATGGGACCCAGGGCAAGAAGGGGCCCAGTCTTAGTTGGGATTATCTCCTTTTCTACTGGAGGTGAAAACTTGGTCAGGATTCTACCCTCTAAATGAAAAACCTTTAGCAAAAGAAGCAGTTGAAAAATGGCCCAAGGATCATTGAAAAGGGTTTAGGTAGAAACTCTTCTGTCCTGTGGAGGGGGGGGGGTTAATCCTTGCTATGGGGCCCTTACCTCTCTATGTACACCACTGGCCCAGAACATAGGGCTGGGTGATTAATCAATTCCAGCTGGTTAAGGGCTCATGCTCATGAACATGACCATCCGGGGAAACATGGTCTGTGTGTCTGACAGATCTCCAGTTCCAGATTTATGATGCAGTCAGTTCATATCTGAAATCCATCATCTGTAGATTGTTTCTGATTCTCCAGAGACAGATATGCACATGCTGGTCAAATCAATTGTCTAAGTTTTTTCTACATTTCCCCTCCAAACAACTGGTAAACCATTCAACCAATGTATTCCAGGAATGGATGGCACATGGGTGGCTCAAAGCTTCTATTCCTACAAGAAAACCAATTATATTGCTCATCCAACTACACTCGACCCATTTGTTATGGGAAAAGGTTCCAGCATTCGTAATTATTGAAAGTATATATATATTTTTTTCCTGAAAAATGTTGTTCTCCTAGCCAATAAAAGGAAAAAAGAAATCCCGAATACGCTTATGAGCTAGACAAAATTTCATATTTCAGCTACAATGTATCCCTTACAAGTTGTAATTTACTTGTTTGGGGAAAAAAGTTTTTGAAAACCTTTAGGAGAAAAAAAAGTTTCCCTTCTCTCCAAAGTCTCATTCCAATGGTAGCACTCCTTAGATAAACCTCCTGCTTAGAGACAGCCACCCTGAAAAGCCTCCGTTATTCTGACCCGTCAAGTGAAAGATTGATTTGATGAAAGTCTGCACTGTGTTGTCCTGGTAGCTGAGCAAACACAGATGTTGCAGTGTCAAGGAGCTCTTTGCTAGGAACACATAGATAAATATTGATCGGCTATTGAGCATGGAGAGTCGCTTTGGAGTGGCAAAAGGAAGAAAAATGACTGAGGAGAATAAGTAGAGAAAAGGAATTTGAGATACTAAAGACATTTTATTTGCCGACCACAGAAAAGCATGAAATTGCAGCTAATCCCCCGGGCAGCTCGGTCATGGTGGTTTAGCTTTAACAGATTTCTAATTAAATCTGTTTACAGATAAGTGCTGTGTTTACTCAATGTTCATTACTGCAGGCTTTCCTTCCACCGACCAGTAGCCAGTGGATCTTATCTGTGTTCTCTGGTGGTTATAAAATCATCATGAGAAAGAATTTATCAAGAGACGTAAAAATGTGCAACAATTATTCTAATGGTTGACAGATCTTGGCCAAGGGTCACAGAAGTCCAAATTTAAGAATTATTAATGTGGTTTCTGATTATTATCATTGGGTAGAAGCAAGATGGATCTCCATGAATATACCAAATAATTCTCCAGTTACCAACAGAAAACTAAAGAGAGCTTTAGGCATTAGAAGATCCCGCTGATGATGGATGATAGAAAGGTGGCCATAGACAAGAGCTATTTAAGACTGAGACAATAATAGTAAGATGCACATAAAATCCAACGTCTTTTATGGTCCGGTAGAGATTAGATGGCTCACAGATCCCACCAAAACTGGTTGTCCAAAAGATATTTTATGTCTATGGAACTTGGCCAGGGGAAGCCCTATAGGAAACAAGGATCCCCTTGACTTAAAAAGTGAATGTTTGCATTGTTGATTGGAGGTCCATAACATTTCCCCTGCTACTATCCTGACTTTTTGCAGATTTCCCTCTGGCCCCTTAGACTCATAATAGGTTGGCAGTTCCAGTTCTACATTGTAACATAGTAACATAGTTTATAAGGCGGAAAAGAGACATCTGTCCATCCAGTTCAGCCTGTTATCCTACAAGTTGATCCAGAGGAAGGCAAAAAAACCCTGTGAGATAGAAGCCAATTTTTCCCACTTTAGGGGAAGAAATTCCTTTGTGACTCCAATCAGGCAATCAGAATAACTCCCTGGATCAACCACTCACCTCTAGTAACTATAATCTGTAATATTGTTACCCTCCAGAAATACATCCAGGCCCCTTTGAACTCTTTTAGTGAACTTACCATCACCACCTCCTCAGGCAGAGATTCCATAGTCTCACTGCTCTTACAGTTAGAGATCACTTCTCAACAGTAATTACAGTATGATCTAAAGCAGGATTACATTGAAAGATAACACCTGTACATTGATAGCATAGATTCCAACATTCATAGTTGATGGTCACAGCTCGCCTCCTCCCCCTCCCTGCAGAGTGACCTCCGCACAGGTCACAGAGCATGTCTACAGCACTCTCTCATATTTAATGTCTATGGAGCTTGGCCAGGGGAAGCCCTATAGGCTACAATGATCCCCTTGACCTGAAAAGCGAATGTTTGTATTGTTAATTGGAAGTCCATACAATTTCACCTGCTACTATCCTGAATTCTTGCAGATTTCCCTCTGGCCCCTTAGACTCATATTAGATTGGCAGTTCCAGTTCTGTTGAGATCAGACTCCTGACAGCTTTCCAAGGACAGCGCCGTACATCATATAGTGGCAGTGCGTGGTATTGCAGCTCAGCCTCATTGACTTGAATGAGGCTGAGCTGCAACTAGGCCATATGACCAATGTACAGTGACATCACATGGCCTAGGAAGAGGCTGTGACGCTGAAGGGCTCTTCTAACAGCTGAGTGGTGGGGTCCCAGGCGTCACACCCCTCAGGTCTGGTGACCTATCCTGAGGATGTCATAAGTATCTTTTTCTGGATAACTCCTTTCAGAATATTTACTAGCAGTTGCTGCGAAGCTCCCTGTTCCCAATCATCAAGTCTGTTTTTAAAAATATGTATAGAAGAAGAATAAAAATGGTTTCTACACCCCGGCCAGCAAGCTGAAATGTATGGGTTTTGATCAAATCTAGGCTTTGTTAAATAAATGAAATGGTTGAGGGGATCACTTTTTCCGTTGGTAATTGTCTCCAAACATATGTTTCTTATCAGATGCTCCCTATTGTTTAAACATATTAATGATAAAATGTTCCGTATTTATCTTCATTCAAATAAATGTCATCGCCAGAGTTCAAAATCTAACTCAAGCCTGAAAGTTGGACATCTGCCATGTATGCATAGTCAAAACCCCTAAATACTTCACCTTATACAGTATACAGAGCTTGCCGGATGAGCAAATGAGAAAAGCAGTCAGACTCAGCGAAAAGCACCATAAACAGGATAGGGTTGCAGAAATATAAAGATAACTATACACTATAAGGCATGTTCACCTCTGTGTTAAGTTCATCAAAAACAGTGGAGAGAAAAGTCCTACATGCAGGACTTTTTTCTCCTCTAAAAACACGTTCTCCCGAACAGAAACCAAACAGACCCCATGATATTCCATGGGATCTGTTCAGCTCCGTTCCTGTCAGTCACGTGCACTTTCGTTGATCTCCTCCATTGTAGAAATAATAGCGCTGAAATGAATGTGCCCTTAGATGCTTTTCTCAAGGGGGAGAGGTGAGTTGGCTGAAGCCAACTCTGATGGTGGCTTTGAGAACTAAAGGGCATTTTTAAATTCAACATACTCAAGCATTCTTTCCACTGACATCTCCTGTCAAAGAAGAGTTGGGAGAACCCCATACACATTGGTCAGTTGGCTCCACCAAAATCACCAACATTCTTCTTAAGAGTATGACCAGATTAATGAATTTACAATTTATGGTGTTCAGAGAATAAAGACATTCAAAAATGTAGACACCAGTGACTTTATAGTCATAGTCGCTTCCCGACTATATGGGATATTCAATACCTTTACCCATTGCAGGTATGATCCAACAAATTCTATTGACTTTTGATGAAGGCTGTCGGATTTCCAATGTTTTGGAACCAAGCACACATGCAATCAGAACTTTGAGCTGGCCATCCACATGAGCTAACTATTGGCTCATTCGGTCAACAGCTATTTTTCTGATCCCTTGTTCTGAATGATAGAGGGCGGAAACTGCTGCCAGACATGTCAGTAGCGGTTTATTTCTCCAGCAACAAAAGAATTGGGTATGTTAGAATCCAGAAGACCCAACCTTATCTCTCCCCAGACATCTGCCTTTGGGAGGGAGTCAGAAGCCCCACCAAGATTGATGGGTTTAGCTGCTAGAAACAGATTTGAGCTTCTGATTGGTACATAGAAGGTCTGAACAAGAAATCAAATATGAAAAAGGTTTTTATGGAGCATCCCTTTGCAACATTTTTTATCATTTCATTCTACTCATTTTGAGCTAAAATAATTTTTCTCCCAGTTTTTATTAAGTATTTTCAAAAGTTTTTCCTTTACAGCTTACATTTTCAGTGTATCTGCAGACAAGTCTTCTCCTTTTCAGTGAATCCGATAGAAAACTGCTCTGAAAACTGCCCTTGTTTCTAAACCTCTGACAGCTCATAAACACGAATTTGAGCTAAATTTGTTGAACTGATAAGTTTAAACTGTAATGAGAATTATGAGCCCCCGGGGATGTAGAGATAAAGGCTACAGATTTACCCATCAGAGCAGTTCTCTGATTTATTTTACTGAAAAGGGGGAAGCGATAGTCTGCAAATGTACTGAAACTGAAAGCTGTAGAAGAAAGAATGCTGAAAATTTTTAATGAAGACCATTTGAAAAATATTTTTAGCTCAAAATGAGTGAAATGATAAAAAAAAACTGTTCCAAAGGTGTCCATAGCCTTTAAGCACAGAACTTCATGGGGTCAAGGAGGAGTGAAAGAAGAGTCTTCATTGGGACTGGAATAAAACCTTTTTTTAAAATTATTTTTTATCTAAGGGTATAGTCACACGGTCAGGTTTCCTGATGCAATTTTGGAAGCTAAAATCAGGAATGGATCATAAAAGGAGAGAGAGCATTAAGGCCAGATACTGCACTTTCACTCCTGGTTTTAATTTCCAAAACTCCAACAGGAAACCTGAACCTGTGCCCGTACCCTAAAAGTATGAATGATTCATAGTTATAAATTTCACAAAAAGATGAGCCAGATGACAAACCCAATTCAGTAACATCTTTATGTCAACTCTAGACATCTAGAGAGAAGTCAACCTCTCAGCAGAAGTTTATAACATGTTGGACAGATGAGCTGATGCCATGAGGGATTTGAGGCAAAGATTGAGCCAGTCAGGCCTTTTGCTATGATATATTCCTGTGGTTCCTGTAGTATTTTTCAGTTATGGTGCATTCTTCATTAATTGTGCTAAGAAAACAGATTTTGTTTTTCCCAAGATCAGTACCTGGAGGTCACAAGAGGTGAGGTAGAATATGACAAGCATGTGCTCAGCCATTAAAAAAAAAAAGGTTTTATTGCAGCGTGACCCATAAACTGGGATAATGATTCTGCTACAGAGACTACTGTACATTCGGATAATGGCATCTGTGAATGCAAAATGGAGCAAACAATTCAAAGGGGACCTGATAGTGAGTCTCCCACTCTAATATGGTCTTCATATAGGCAACTCACTAAGGTTGACCAAGACCAGACCTAAGGCAATCAGCTGATATCAGGGAGTTACAGCCAGGCCCATTGTGATAAGCTGATGCCCAAGGGATAGAGATCCCAGACCTGTGGTGATCAGTTCATCTCAGGGGGTTACAGCGAGAACCATTGTGATAAACTGATCCTCGAGGGATAGAGACCCCAAACCTGAGATGATCAGCTATTCTCAGAGGGTTAGAGCCAGTCACAAGGTAATCAGCTGATATTTGGAGGTTAAAGAACCCAAATCCATGGTAATCAACTGATCCCAGGAGATTAGAGGTCACAAACCCATGACGATCAACTGATCTCTGGGGGTTAGAGCCAAACCCATGGCGATCAGTGGATATCTGAGTGTCTGAGTGATCCCAGATCTATGGCAATCAGCTGATTTCTGGAGGCTTGATGAACCAAACCCATGACGATCCACTGATTTCAAAGGTAGAGCCAGACCCATTGCTATCAGTTGATCTCAGGGGGTTAGAGATCACAGACCTATGGCGATCACCTGCTCTCAGGGGGTTAGAGCTAGAACCATGGCCATCAGCTGATCTCCAAGGATTAGAGATCCTAGATCCATGGAGATCAGCTGCTTCCTAAGATAACTTCTACTCAACAAGCTGTTGCCATTGTAAGACAATCCAAGTGTGGATGATTTCTTGAGTTTCAATCACAATTGCACTTTTAAACCTATGTTGTAGAATGTTGCACTTTGTAAATGTTAACATCCCGCTGAGTTATCAATGTCTCACAGCATCGTTCCAGCCTCTAAAAGCTTTATAAATATGTTTCCTTATTTTAATTTCCAAAATTCCAGTCTGGAAATAGTTGACAGAAGCATAAAACATCGGCAGCAAAGTTGGCAGTAATTAGCAAACTGCAAACAATTCCACAACCCGTCAAAGTAATTGAATTGTTTATATGCTGCTGAGACGCCAAAACGCGGAATAGATAAATCATTGAAAGCGAAAAGTAAACACCCTGGACCCAAGACTAATACATTTCACCATAATGATACATTGTAGCAAAATATCACTGCTGATGTATTCCATTTACAAGGTATTGCCTAGACGAGAAGTCTCTAATCTTTGTCAGGACATGCTGGGAGTTGTAGTTGCACAGCACTGGTTGCAGACCAATATTCCAGGTTTAATACCAGTCTGTGATTACAGTGTAATATGTGCCACACAGCATGCAGTGAAATCATACCCACTTTCAAAAACACGTACAGTAAGTGAAAGTCAAAATGGTAAAATGTGTACAAATGGTGCATTACAGATTTTTTGGGGAATTTAAGCCATAAGTCTATCCCTGAGATAGTACATTAGCTACTTTACAGTGTACACATTAGAAATGAAAACTCATTTTTATTGCTTCCGACCCATTTCTTCTCACATGTAAAAAAAATGTACGTGAAAAGACTTGGTTCTATAATTTACTACTGTATTCGGTGGTTCTCAGAGGTTAAAAGCATCGAACATCTTTGCAAAATTTTTCTTCTGGGGGGAAAATAAGCACATTTTGTTTCTAGCAATTTATAAAACAGACTTTATATACAGAGCAGCAAGTTAAATAATTATTTTTCCATGGTGGTATGTTATTCCCCTTCACAGACTTGGACGCTATTCCTTGCAAGCATATAATGATTCTTATTAGTATCACAAAAATTTATGTCTTTTTCCAGTTAATTTAGAGATTTAACCCCATTGCCAGCTGCTGCCAGACTTCCATCTGGAGCCCAGAGCTACGCAGATTTCTGCCTGAGTGACTGGGGCATAAAAAACCATCTACTATTGGTTGTTCTTAACCCTATTAAACCAGACATAATGCCTGGTAGTGCTGAGTAAAATTACACCTGAATTTTATCTCTATGGTATTCTGCTTTCAGGATATATGACATATATGATATTAATGCAAATGACCTATTTGGAGCACCAAAGGGCTGGCCATAGGGCTTGGAGCACAGCGAGCGCAATGTCCCTGTGCTCTGTTCACTCCCTTCTGCCCTTTGACTGACAGGGCTAGAATTTTCATCTAGCCCTGGGTTCTGGCACCATCTCTGAGTTGGCCCAGTGACTCAGCACTTGCTTAGTGGATCAGATTCTGCTTTTTGAGCTTAGGAAGCAGCAGGAGATCCATTGTGCAAGCACTGAGTCAGCTCAGTGACTCGGCGCTTGCACAGTGGATCTGATGAGCTCAGAAAGAAGCATGGGCCTATTGTGGATGTTAAAAGACTGTGTCTGGCTGGGTTGTAACCAACAAGTTTGGTGCCTCTACATCCATGTAACCAACAAGTTTGTGCCTCATGATTTTGGTGGTAACTGCTAAGAGTTACACCTCTTGAGGGAAAATAAAGACTTTGAGGCACATTTATTAAGACTGGCATCTAAGACACCGCTCTTAACAAGCCCTATACCCTGCGGTGGATCCACAGGAATTATGAAGAGGCGTTGGCCTCTACATAACTTCGGCGGACCCTCCGCCGCTTCTAAATTGTTAGTCAGCTTCCTAGATGTCTTACATTTAGACCATTTTCTACACCTAAAACAGGTACAAGAGCAGCGTCATCCCCCATTCGCTGCTGTAGGCCTTCAGAAAGTAGCTGAGCACAATCTCTCAATTATTTTTTGAAGTCCAAAATCAGTGAATGGAGAAATCAGCACATGCACAGTGTGCTCTCAATTTACAGCGGGTTTCAGGAGGAGATGGAGATTAGAGGTTATAATCCATATAGTCTAGAGCAGGGATGTTCAACCTGCAGTCCTCCATCTGTTGTAAAACTACAACTCCCACCACGCCCTGCTGCAGGTTGATAGCAGTATGCTGTCCAGGAATGCTGGGAGTTGTAGTTTTGCAACAGCTGGAGGGCCACAGGTTGTGCATCCCTGGTCTTGAGTATTATCTGTCATTACATAAGGTAAGGTTACTTTATTGCAAAGCACTCTATTAGCTAAAAGCATGTGTGTACAAATCATAGGAACGGAGGAACTGATGAAAAGCCTTTAACTGTAAAGCTCACAACTATATCAGTCGAGGTAAAAGAGCTTCTCTTCGATAACGTTTTGCATGCCTTTGACTGCGTGGATGAAAATCTCAGAACATAAAATCACTAATTTTTTTTTTTTTTTCGGCATCAAAATGAGGATGATTTCTGGCAGGAGACAAATGAATCAAATGCCCGACACCCATATTTCTATACATCTGTTTGGTATTGAACGGCCTTTCATGTTGCAATGATAAATTGTCTTTTACTGAAGCTTTTCCCCCTGGCGACTAGGCCCTTGCTGCAAAGTGTTGCAAGAGCATCTGCTTTTGATCTGAGGTCAGAATTGGGTTGCGGAGCTTTTGATATGATTGCTAGCCGGACTAACTGGGCCATTTATTTGGAACTGGAAGTGCTAATGTTAATATAAGGCAAGGCATGGATAAATTGCATGAGGACAGAGACGAAATACGAAGCGATCTATCACAATCCGAGGTAATGCAACCGGTAGCTAAATTTGGACAGCCATGTAGGAAAATTTGCTTGTGCCTGTCACGTTCAATTTTTCGCAGAAAAGTTTCAATATCCTGTAAGCTGACTACTGCATGGACTCGAAGATTTTGAGTAATTTGCTGAGTTTGAAGGAAGATACTATGTGACTGTTAGAGATCAAAAGGAAAGAGCATAAATATCCTATTATCCATATCCTTCATATCTTGGAGGAGTCACGGAGTATGTGCAGTATTAACTCTTCCCGTCAACCAAAAATCGGATGCCAGATTCCTCCATTAAGTTGTACCTTTGTACATACTTGACAGCTTTAAGGAAGAAAGAGGATGTGTTGCCTGAAGCATGCAATACCAAGGGGATCTGTCACCAGGAAGCTCATTGGTAAACCATCTAGCTTGTTCAGCTGAATGTAATGATAGCTTTCACTTAGCAACCCATTGCTTCATTCTGCAGAAACACTTCTTACAGTATACTAGTGGAAACCTTGAAAACAAAAAGTTGCAGTAATTTTCAGGCTGAAATCTTCATTCCTTCATTGAATTCCAGATATTCAGTTTACAACCTACGCCTAGTTTCAGATCTTCCTAATGTGGACATGTGCCTCTCAGTATGCATGCTTGATTTGTGTGTCCAGGATGATTCTGTCTTCTCCCCCTGCAAAATGCCTTGTGTGTGCTCTCCTCTCTATCTAGAGCCTGGGTGATCTGCCCTCCTTGTATCCTCTCCTCCCTATTCACAAGCTCCCTTTGCTATCTCTAACACTGACAGAAGAGAGGCCATCAGAAACAGCAGCAGTGGTCAGATTCAGATGCTGCAGAATCTAGTTGAGTGACTTTGCAGAAGCAAAATAGTAAGTCATTTTTAATTATGACTGTTAATAAAGTTAAGAAATAAATCACTGTAAAGGTATCCATAGCCTTAAAGGGGTTCTCCAAGTTATTATTATTGATGACCTATCCTCAGGATAAGTGATTAATGTCAGATCGGCAGAGGTCCGAAACGCGGGACCCCCATTGATCAGTTCATTGTTTACCTGTGCGCCGTCGCAACCACAGTGGTGAACAGGTGTAATTACATGAAGCCGTCCCATTTAGAGCTTCTTGTAATTACACCTACTCACTGTACGGCGCAAACCTTCTCCTCAACCAGTTGAACGTCAGACTCCCGCCGGTCTAATCCTGACGACCTATCCTGAGGATAGGTCATCGGTATTAAAATCCTGGAGTACCCCTTAAAATACTATGATTACATTCTCAAAATTGCAGTAGAGGGCCTATTTCATCAATAGTAAACAACATGTCCCCATAAACAGAGCCAGCCAATGCCTCTACATCAGAATAAAGAGTCAGCCAGACATGCTAGTTGGCCATTGCCTCCCAGCAATATACAGTGCCAATATAAATGCCTACTGTTAGAGATGTGTGAATCAATTGTGTAGAATGAAAATTTTACCAAAATTTTTCCAAAATTTTGGATTTTACAGAGTCAGTATCCAGGAGAATTTAGAGAGAGACATAGAAAACCAGAATATATATATCACCCACAGCTTTTCAGGGCATTTGAAGCACTTCTGATTGGGGTCAAATAGAGGCTGAATCGAATAGGATGCCCAATTTGGTCGAATCAGACTTGAATCAAATTTCCAGAAATTTTCTCATTACTGCCCACTGTAAACAGTACCATCCAGATTTCTTAGATTCTCAATTAGAGATACTTCTCTGGAGAGTCCATGACAATGCAGGAGAGTTGGCAAGTAATCTGAGACAGACTGGTTGCTAAGGAAATGTGGGCTGACAAACTGACAAACAGTGTATTCCTAGAAACCAGTGTATTTGGAAATAGGTAGGTCAGGGGCAGCCCATGGCAGTCTTTACCTTGGACTCCTCAATGTCAACAGACAGGTCACTATAGACAGAATTTTTTAGTCATGTAATCTATAGCAGACAATGTAATTTAATATTCATGACCTAAAATAACCTAACAAGAACCTAACAAGATCAAACACGAAAATGACATGACTGTACCGGTTGCATTAGACTCTCATGCCTCTACATGTAGTCACCGATTGATGTATACAAGCTACAAGACAAATGGGTTAATATGATTTTCCATGTAATGACATGAGTATTGAATAACCAAAGCAACAAGATCAGTTCTTCAAGAAACAAGAAGCCTTGTAAGGGGCATCTCGTCTGCCCTCTCCCGAGGTGTGACACTAGGTCAAATTCTGTAGGAGTTGTTTTAGTAACGTTCCCTTGATACAGCCATGATCATTTTCTTTGATGTGTTTACCTGACAGCCCCATTAAGAAACCTATATATCAGCCTGGATGTTAGAGACACGATGTCTGCAAAAAAAAAAAAGTCTTCAGTATGAAATAAAAAATGAATGAAGGCCGTGTTTATATAAGAGACTTCCTTCGACTTTGCTCTTCTAAGGTAATGCCATCAGGTCAAGTTAGGAAGACGGTTTTGTATGTGGTGAAAATAACTCTCCAGTGAATGCATTCACGGAAAGATGACTATGCCAATACGACAAAAATATTCTTCAAGAAGCCGCAATAATGGAAAAATATTGGTTAAGCAGCCACTTTTTCAGATTTTTAGCTTTTCACAATTTTTTTTATCTTAAAGGGGTTGTGCCTCGAAAAATATTCTATTCAAACCAGCACCTGGATCCGAATATTTTTATAATTGCATGTAATTAAAAATTTTGTATAGCCACTGAGTTATTCAATAAAATGTATCTGTATAGCCCACCTCCTGTCTTTTCTTTTCCTTATTTCTTGTCCAACACACTGAGGTGGTCGCACATGCTCAGTTTAAAACGTCAACTGCCACCAGCCATATGTTCTGTTAGAAGCTGTGGCAGTTACGGGAGAGAGCTGCAGCAAAAATTGGCGAGATATCTGGATCCATGTGAGGTCCAGGGCTGGTTCTAGCTTTGTTAGAATGAGACTGTAATGTACTGTAATGATGTCTGATTTTCATCTTTGAGATCAATCATGGCGTAATCCCTTTTAAGAAGGCAAATGGGCAATTTCTCAATGGATCCTACACCATTTTTGCTTAAAAGTGATCAAACAACTGAATAGTATGAATCAATACAGTTTATTAAGTCACATACACTCATTCACAAAAACATACCGCAAGCCAGATAGAAATGTTGGATTGCTGCAAAACTCAGCATGCAGTAAACGGTATGTCTCAAAGAAGATATGTAAATGTAATCATGGTGTGGTCTAAAAGGACACTGGTTCTTGCCACGGGAGTGCGTACAACTGCTTGTTTTGATGCCCTATAAAAAGGCTCTCAGAGGCTACTTTTGGATACACATTTTTCCGAGTTGACAGGTTTTAAAAGGGGACGCATCATCAGACTGAGAGAAGCAGGGCAGTCATTCTCATCCTCTTCACACTCAAATGGATGAGGTATAATTTATTTATTTATTTTGCCACCACAAAGAAATTCAGCTTCAAGACAAATCAAATTTTTCCTGTAATTCAGATCAAAGTCCACTTCAAATACTTCGATTCGCTCAGCACTAAATATAACCATGAGATATTGGAAGTGAAAGATATTGATGGTTCATTCAGTTAACCTTAGTACAATCATACATTTCACACAAAAGAAACTAAAATTTTACCCAGTGAGGGAAATCGGCCTTTATTTCCACAAAAAAAAAAATCTACATCACAGGAAGTAAATATAACGCGACATGTTATAGAAAAGGGACTAAAACCTAACGCAAATGAAACTGGATGGAAATGTACAGTAGATTTTACAAGTAGCCATATAACAAAATGTTCTTCTGGGGCCAATAATAATATGAAAAACCCCGTAGACAGTTTTATGAGGAATAAACACTTCATCGTTATGAGCTGCTGTCACCAAGCTCGGTGGAACAAGCTGACAGAATTGTCACTAACGGTATGGTTTCCAGGACAGTGACGCCTCAAAGGCACAGAGGAACATATACGCTGTCCTGTGGCCATTCACACTTTAATAGTCAGTCTGAAATTTTTGCTTAGGATATTTTGTTACATTTTATTCAATTTCCATCAGAAGTTGGATACATGTCACTTGCCATTTCCTTTGGAGAGTACTGTTTCTCCTTGCAAAGACTGCCAGATGGCATGGTTAGTCTTACAAGCAATGCACCCTGGGAAAAGGTATGAAAATGACTAACTGTCTCTCAAGTGCCATCTATTGGAGCTGGCTACCCTGTTAGTCAATGTCTGACTCATTAAAAAGCCATGGGACATGACCAGCAACTACACCAGAGACTCCTCCAAAAGTAAGGGACTGTCCTCAGCTGTTTTAGGGAACAGTACCCCCAAGAGCTACCTCTCCTCCAGCCAACCAGTACCCCGATGAGGGGCAAGGACCGCTAAACAACTATCTACAGATGGGTACGTTTTGGAACAGTCTCAGAATGGCTGAAATTGAAAGTCATAATTCCAAAGCTCTTTAACAGGTCACACCTTGACTTACAGCATAGCTCCCTCTAGTTGGTGGTAAAAGGGAGAAAGTTTTCTTCCATGTGAAGGAGAACTAATTTGCATTACCTCTGAATAGACTCATTACTAGGCTTTCCATCAACTTGAGAAAAGATTCTGTTCACTGCCCTAGCTCCGACAGAGGCAAAGTGACTGGTTGGTAGGCACCCACTAGTCGGGGCACATGACCTGCTGACACATCTCTAGCTGTACCCTATACCCTGGTATATAACAGATTGTTTATGAAATTCTAATATTTTTTTGAAACCCCGTTACACAACCTTGGATTCATGGTTGGATAACTGGACCCATGACTGGTATATTGTTCCTTACGAGACATGGGCAATAAGAGACATGGAATCATGACTCGAAGATGCTTCTTCCTAGAACCAGATCAGTTTCTTAACATTTTCAGTTTTATTACAGTAAAAATTACCATTTAGGCTCTTACTAAAAATGTATCCACGTGAAGTAGTAGCGTACGTCATGAGCTGCTGACAGCTTCAAGTGGAAGAGACACCCGTATACAAGTCTGGTAACACCTTAGCACCATTTTGTTTAAATACCCAAATTATCCTGACTCGTTGGATGGTGTAATCTCTTTCAGTTGATCCTTTGTGCTGTGGATTGAGAACAGACCTTGGGACAGACTATGGTAATGTCTTTCAGATGGGACTTGTCTGTCTATCGTTAGCTAGCTCCCTGGTGCCATAATCATACGAACAAGACAGTGGAACATCTTTAAGTCGATAGAAATCCCCATGGGTGGAATTCTTTACTTCGGAGAACAAGTAGCTTGCTGAGCTGAACATATAAACATGGAGCGCCGGGCAGCCAAAGGCACATAAACAGTCTTTAGATCAATGAATAGCTCATTTTGAGGCAGAAAGGCCTGATTTAAAGATGTTATAGGGTTAATAACCTCCATGGTAGTGGGAATTCGGTGTGAAATACATTACAGGCGCCAAGTTTTGAAATGAAAGGTGAAAAAAATGCTTCTGCGTTACTTCAGAGTTGGTTGGGGTTTTGTAGGCCAGAAGAGTGCTAATTGTCCATCATCTGATGAGACAGACTCTAATCAAATTCTACAAGAGTTCATACATACTGGCATTCAAGTAATGTTTCTAGGGATAATTATCTATGTACCTATGAAGTCCAAAGGAGCATGTCATGATACTGAAAATAGGATGCAAAACAGCTTTCCTTCAGGAAAAAGAAAACTATCTCTCTAGTGCCACCTATTGAAGGTAGCTTCCCTTTAAGTCTGGCCCTTAAACAGACCTTACAACATGACTAAGGATATAGGCAAAACCAACATTTACTCAATAGAAAGAGACCAATCTGCAGACAGATGTTTGGGTTCTTTTGACCCTCATCAGTAGAGAGCAAGCTACTGGTTGGCTCAGTGAGAGGACTCAGAGTCTGGGGTATCATTGCCTGGCCGATAAGACTCTGTTTGTCAACTTGGCATTCTTCACAAGGAGAAATATATTTCCCCAGAACCAAAGAGTTTTTCTTCTTCTTGAAGGAAAGCTACGTTGCATCCCTACTTTCCATTAAAAAGCCTCAGGCTGCAAACTGCGGCAAAGAGTACTTTGCCAGCAAGAGGCAACCTTCTAATCCTGTCCACAGGTGGAGTTGTCCTGGGTTTAAACATTAAAGTTCTCCATTAGATGTGCAAACTTTTCAATGGTAATCATTCGGGAAAAAAATGCTGCTGTGACTAGACGTTGCACTTATATCCTCATTTTTTGAACTTTAGATCTTCAGAAACCAGAAGCTGATGATAAATTAGTTGGGTATAGAACCGTAGGAACCACCACAAGGTAAATGACCATTTAATCACTAAGTAAAAGTAAAGCCTAAAGTTGGATTTGCATTCTTATTTGGAAAGTACTTGCCTCATGAAGTAAAAACCATGTTTACTGAGACTGTATCTACATAGTCCTACCTAAGTGCCTGGCTATCCACACAAAGTGGACATTGTGAGTCCAGATCTCTTAAAGAGCTTGATGTTAATTTAACATCAGGAACGGATAAATGCTAAAGTCCTTAAGTTAATACCCATGATGGTCAAGGCTTAACATTCCTAAATCTTAGCCTATTGTCCTCTTTGTCATCGTCTCAATGCCAGCAGCCTACAGACAGTCATCCCACCTGCGTTTGTCTACTCTTCAGAATTAAGGTAAGGCTACGTGGGCGATGATTGTGGACATATTTGGCCATCAACCTGCACTAAATATATACAAACAACCTTGTTTTTTCAGTTTCAAATCTATTACAGTTTGACCTTAAACCTTCAAACAGTGATATGAATCTCCAACCTTGAACAACATTTAGCTTGATTTTCATTGAAATAGCAACAGAATGCACCGCTGATCTGTTTCTTAATATACTTTTATACCATTTTCTGGCAGACAGTTCCGTCGGTCTGCAGCCACCACTAGGGGAGCTCAGTAGCTTACGGCCTACTGTTTTATTACTGAGTCGAATGTACTGTAGAATCAGTTTTCAGCAAGCTCCCTCTAGTGGTGACTGCAGCCAGCAATTTTACCATGTGGCGGCAAGGCATCTGGGGCTCGGTATCGGTGGAGTGCCAACCATTTTTGAGAAGTATTAAGAAATGAATCAGCACAGAACCTAGGATCTATCAATTCTAAAGAGCTAAAAGGGGGGGAGGCATTCACTTTTCAATTTAGAAGTCTGAATGACTTGATCATGACTAGAGATTAGTGAATTTTTGAAAAATTTAATTCGACAGCTTTGCCGAAGTTTAACAAGAAATTTGATTTGTTACAAATTAATTAGTCATAAATGACAAAGTTAAAACCCCATATAGCCTATCAATCAATGGGACCATTTTTAATGGTTACTTAGACAGAAGTGCACCTGCCTTACGGTTGTTAAAGGGGTTCTTAGGGAATTAAGAAAATGAAAATACTTAAATATTACTTTATTACAAATATATTTCTAAATACCTTTCATTGGTTATTATGGCTTGTTTTGTCTGGGGAGCAATCATTAGGCGAAATGGCCGCCGTCCTGTTAGAACCTGTCCTAACCACACAGGAGGACAAGTTACTTCAGAACACTGAGATAAAGAGCTGCCTCATCCTCCACTTGTCAGGGATTATGATCCTGAATACAGTTTAATATAATATTCAGCTTAATCTTTGTGGGAATGGAGTGTCAGGGCTGGGATACGCAGATAAGGGGTAAGTGATCCCAAAGCTTAATCCCAACCCCTTTCCCTGCCTATTGACCACTCAGGCTAACCCCTGAGCCGACAACCTGAAGACTGGAAATACACTAGCGAAAGTGCGGGGGATGGGAAGACAAACAAGACAGACAAACAAGAACCAAATGGGTAGTCAGGTAGCCGCGTCAAAACCAGGAGAGTACGTCAGGAACAAAATCAGCAAGCAAAGAGTAGTCAAAAACACGCCAAGGGTCAAAGAACATGAAGAGTCAAAACTGCAGAGCAAAAAATAGCAAACCAGGTAGTAACAAGGAACTCCAAACACTGGCAGCTAGGTTAAAACCAGAGGGCCTTAAATACCTAGCAGACCCCACCCAACCAGCTGACTGGGAGGAGAAAGCAAGAACCAAAACTTAACTCCTGAGATACCAAATAAACAGAAAATAAACAGACACTATATTGCTCGCGTTTTCCAGCGACCAGTAACAGGCCGCGAGCGAGAGTGCACACCAGCCACGTCCCTGGCCCCTATGACCGTTGCGCGCGTCCCCTGCCTGGCAGGGGACGCGCATCCACAGCCAGAGACCGCCGGCTGGAGGAGGAGCCTGCCGAAATAGCGGACGAAGCCTGACCACGGGCAACCACCTCGGCACCAGAGTCAGGGGCAGGACCAGCAGAACAGGTGCAATGACTGCCGGTCCTGACATGGAGTTTATGAGGAGACATGAAGTACAGAGAGGACGGACAGATTGTGGTAATGGAGACTGTATACAAGTGCTGCTGCTCATTAGCCACATCTGCTCATAGACTCCATTACTACAGAGATTCAGGTAAAGATTTTATCATCTGTATTCAGGATCATAATACCTGACAAGTACAGCAGAGAGGAGGATGAAGCAGCTCTGTACCTCAGTAGCTTGTCCTGTGTGATTAAGACAGGCTTTGTGTGTACTAATAGGACGGCGGCCATTTTATTTATCCTAATCATTGCTCCCTATCTTATCAACAGTTACCTGTTAGCTATGGAAAATTCTAGGTATAACGGTACATGACAGGTACCAGGTTCTAAACTATTCTACATTGTCAGAGGGTCATAGAATGGTATATAGAATGGTTTCGTAGCTGGCTAATAGTCATAAGATGGGGGTCTACCAGTTCTCTAAGATATACGCTATAGTGATATAGTGAGGCACAAGCATAAAGTGACAGATACACTTGAACTAATAGCTTTATGATAAACCTAACCTGAAGCTGTGGTAGAAATCAAAAGCCCACTACAATATTTACAGCCATTTACCCGGAGTACCATCCAATATTTAGCCTGGAAGGAACACTTCATTACCGCGCACATAAACAGTCTCCCCACCTCTCTTCCTGCTCTTCGCAGCTTTTCATGAACTATCATTTCACACCCGCACTCACGGCTGAGGTATGAAGAAATGACGAGGTGCGTAGTTTTACTTCATCTAATGACTTTCATTAAGATTTTCCAAACCACATAGAAGGAAGGAGAAGGTTGGAAGAATCTAGAGCAGTGGTCCTCCATTGGTTACAACAGTGTCTAAAAGCCTGATAAGCCATGCATTTATAGCTGAAGTTTAAAATGAATCACTTACTTACCAATCCTCCTGGAATGTCCCGAGATCTCCAAGAGAAAAGGGAGCGCTCCGAGACTCCAGGAGGGCAGGAGAGTCCTACAAATGACACATGTCTGCTCTGCTCAGTTACCTAACAGACAACACACCTGCAATGTCAAAGTAGCTTAACTAACCACTTGTATCCCACTTTTGATGTCACAATCGCTTTTCTGTCTTATGACCCCTTGTGATGTCACTGTAACTTACTTGACTGAAACCCCCTTGTGATGTCATGGTAGCTTACCAGAATGAAATTCCCTTGTGATGTCAGAGCAGCTACCTGACTGAAACCCATTTGTGATGTCATAGGAGTTGCTTGACTGAAACCTATTTGTGATGTTCCCTCCACTGACCTGACTGAACTCTGAAAATGATGTCACAATAGCTTACCTGACTAAAACGTCCAAGTGATGTCACAGCTGTTACCTGATTGAATCCCACTTATGATGTCAAAGGAGTTACTTGACTGAAACCCCCTTGTGTTTTCATAGCAGTTACCTGACAGAAACCCCCCTTGTGATGTCACAGCAGTTACTTGACTGAAACCCCCTTGTGATGTCACAGCAATTACCTGAAAGAATCACTCTTGTGATGTCACAGCAGTTACTTGACTGAAACCCCCTGTGATGTCACAGCAATTACCTGACTAAAACCCCCTTGTGTTTTCACAGCAGTTACTTGACTGAAACCCCCTTGTGATGTCACAGCAATTACCTGACAGAATCACTCTTGTGATGTCACAGCAGTTTCTTGACTGAAACCCCCTGTGATGTCACAGCAGTTACCTGACTGAACCCCCTTGTGATGTCACAGCAGTTACTTTACTGAAATCCCCTTGTGATGTCACAGCAGTTACCTGACTGAAACCCTCTTGTGATGTCACAGCAATTATCTGACTAAAACCTCCTTGTGATGTCATAGCAACTACCTGATTGAAACCTCCTTGTGATGTCACAGCAATTACCTGACTAAAACCCCCTTGTGATGTCACAGCAATTACCTGACTGAAACCCCCTTGTGATGTCACAGCAGCTTACATACAGTACCTGACAGAAAGACATTTATGATGTCATAACTGCCTACCTGACAAACACCATTTGTATATCGCAGTAGCTTATAAAGAGAGCTATTACTATTATTATTGTGATTATTTTAAGGTAGCTGTGGACTCCCTTATCTGCAGGAGCCCTGTGCAGCTGCACAGTTTGCCCATTTGGTATGCCCATCTTTTGTTATTTTTGGTTTTGCAAATTACACCATTTCTAGAACCCTCATCCCAACTTCACACATACTTCCCCAACAGGAGACATCAATATGAAGGAATGGATTTAATACGACTGGAATGCTCACATATTGAAATTTACCCATATTCTCTCCTTAAAATGTCACGTGGAGCACCCTTTAAAGCCTTTTTCTAGAAACGTCTTCCTTTTAAAGGGGAAGTCAGCTAATAACGTCTACATTGCACCTGTGCCCCATAAAGACAGTCACTTTTTATGGTGAAGGGCGAGAGTGGATTGAGTCCCCTTTAACAGTGCAGCATGTTCTCTTCTAGGCTTGCAAAATTGCTTTTACTAGCTTACCCTGCGGAGCGCTGGCCGTGATACCCTCACACATCTCGCAGCCGTTCAGCAGTTAACAAAGAATCCTTAACGAAAGCTTTTTTTTTAAATGGAACTGTTAAATTTAATGGACATTTTCACCGGCGTGTCGTGGAAGTAAATTGTTTCATGGTTTATACGTAGTCGGATCATATGGCAGGCCGTGCCGCTACGGAGAGGACAAATGTTCTTGTGTCCCGAAGAACATAGGGCTTTTCGTGCACAGGGGGTAACGCAGTAAATGCCACTTCCCCGCATCGTGGTAGAATGGGTTTATAAAGCTGCTCCACACAATGTTACCCTTGTATAGAATGTGGTTGGCAAAAAAAAGGGGCGAGCAGACCGATAGATCCCCATTGATCTGCAAGTTTTACTTTAGGAAATCTGTTTCATAGGTTCAATGTGTCTTTTAAAGGACCCTAAGTACTTAATCACGCAAAGCCCCAAGTCAGAGTTAATCTGTTAAATTTGACTCGATTTTCCAACGTTGTAAAATTTGGTCTAAAAATAATTGTAAAAAGAGGTGAAATTTCCATCTGAAACCTTACCACCCCCCCCCCCCCCACCTCCTTCATTTCCAGTTCTCTATACGGCACTGGGAATATTGAATCTCGGGGCCAGCATTAGAGGTCTATAACCTGTGAGGTCAAACAGGGTGCATTACCTGTCCTTCCTGAAGGGGGCACCATAGATGGCCTGATGGTGAGCACCACAACTCCCATTATTAATTCTACTGAATTTTACCTAGACATCGTTTTTATAAGTGCTTGTATGGAGCTGTTATTTGATAACTGTATGGTGGCACTATTTGAGCACTGCATGGTGGTATTATTTAAGCACTGTATGGTGGCATTTTTGAGCCCTATATATAGGCCCTATTTGATCACTGTATGGCGGTACTATTTGATCACTGTATGGTGGTACTATATGATCACTGTACGGCGGTACTATTTGAGCACTGTATGGTGGTACTATATGATCACTGTATGGCGGTACTATTTGAGCACTGTATGGTGGTACTATATAATCACTGTATGGTGGTACTATATAATCACTGTATGGTGGTACTATTTGATCACTGTATGGTGGTACTATATAATCATTGTATGGTGGTACTATTTGATCATTGTATGGCGGTACTATTTGAGCACTGTGTAGTGGGATTATTTCAGAACTGTACGGTGGTACTATTTGATCACTATATGGTGGCATTATTTGAGCCCTATATGTAGGCCCTATTTGATCACTGTATGGCGGTACTATTTGATCACTGTATTGTGGTACTATTTGATCATTGTATGGCGGTACTATTTGATCATTGTATGGTGGTACTATTTGATCATTGTATGGTGGTACTATTTTATCACTGTATGGTGGTACTATTTGATCACTGTATGGTGGTACTATATAATCACTGTATGGTGGTACTATTTGATCATTATATGGTGGTACTATTTGATCACTGTATGGTGGTACTATATAATCACTGTTTGGTGGTACTATTTGATCATTGTATGGCGGTACTATTTGATCACTATATGGTGGTACTATTTTATTACTGTATGGTGGTACTATTTGATCATTGTATGGCGGTACTATTTGAGCACTATGTAGTGGGATTATTTCAGAACTGTACGTTGGTACTATTTGATCACTGTATGGTTGCATTATTTATGCACTGTATGGTGGTATTATTTGACCACTATATGGAGGTGTTATTTAAGCACTCTATGGTGGTATTATTTGATCATTGTATGGCGGTATTATTTAAGCACTCTGTGCACTGACACACTCACCTTCCTGAAGGATACCTTTCTCCACCAGGCAGGGCAGAGGAGGTGGCATATGCATATTGGTCTGCTAAGTCTACTCTGAATACTTTGGTTTCCTTCTAGATGTTCTTGTTTGCGGAGGAAATTTACCACTTTGACTTTTCAATGCACTCCTGTAATTTTTTTAAAAAGTATCAAAGTTTCTAATTTACTTCATTAGAGCAAACCAGGATATGTCGTATCTCAAGGCAGTGTAAATAAATGAAATGTGGCTATGGAAAGATGTAAGGAGGAGCAGCGGCTTCCAGCAGACGGAGAGTTACAGCTCAGGCATTGTTAGTGCACATGGCGCTAGATGTTTATTTCACAGTTTGCTTTTTACTTGATCCTTGAGCTGCTGCAGTAGACACTTTATGTCTCATTTCCAGGGTTTTCTACTATTAAAGATTGTTCTATAGACTTCAAAGATGTGTCAATAAAGAAGTGCCTGAAAGGAGCGCCGCTAGTTAACTGCAAACTCAATTGAATGCTAATTTGCAGTGTTTAGTTTTTCAACAAGCCACAGACCATAGGCAAATCTGTGCCAAGAAATGTCAAACATTTCCATCTGTGCTCCTCTACCTCGGCCGAAGGAGAGTATCTTATAGAAGACTGCAAAAAACTGCTCTGCCAGCCGCACACCCCGTGGAAGACGGGCAACAGAAACACGCCGAGCAATGGCACTGATAGTATATCGCCTGTTAGGAATAGTCCGGATTTAGATTTCATTTAATAGCAAAATTATACGATAGATAGATAATATATAGATAGATAATAGATAGATAGATAGATAGATAGATAGATAGATAGATAATAGATAGATAGATAGATAGATAGATAGATCCACAGAAAATAAGTAGACAGATAGATGGTTTGTAGATAGATAGATAGATATTAGAAATAGTTGTAGATAGATAGATAGATAGATAGATAGATAGATAGATAATGATAATAGTAGATAGCTAGTTGATGGTGGTAGTAGTAGTGGTAGTAGACAGAGCTGTAGATAGATAGATAGATAGATAGATAGATAGACAATAGACCAATCGCAGATTATAGTAGATAATAGTAGTAGTAGTAGTAGATAGCAGAAAGATAGCTAGACAGTTGATGATAGTAGTAATAGATAGATAGATAATGATATTAATAATAGATAGACAGATAGATAGATAGATAGATAGATAGATAGATAGAGTAGTAGATAGATAGTTGATGATGATAGTAGTAGTAGTGATAGATGATAGATAGATAGATAGATAGATAGAATGATTGATAGATAGATGTTCTACAACCTTTCCGTCACTTCTTGTTTTTTTCAGTCTTTTATATTCATGACACCTTTCGGTCCACTGAGGTCTCACTGGTTTCTCTGGTTACTTTCCCATGTTACGCCCCGGTCTATGTCAGTAACTGGCTGGGCACCTAATGTGTTTTGCAGATAGGGCTCCCTCGGTGACACAGTTCAGCTTCCTCTTTTCACCAGAAATGAAGGATCTGCTATCATATCTTATTGAGCTTCTGGGCTTGATTCCATGCCAGCTGGAGTAATTTGGGCACTCGGCATCCGGTGACTGACGTAGTCGGCGAACTGGTATTTAATGTACGGAGTCAGGGCTGCTAAAGTGATTATACCCAGAATCTTAATGCTTCCCTGGATTGTGGTTTGGCGTTTAAACGCCAGGTGTCTGCCGAGTCCAATCATTATCCTCCTCGTCTCTGCGTGATTCATGAAATGTTACAAGTCTCTGAAAACAGGAATTTCTAATATCTTAAACCCTGCTTCTTGATGCTGTTGCTTGAGCACATGATGTACAATTTGGAGAACGTGCGTATTTTCATAAATGGCCTTGAATGTTCTGTTATTTTCCACACCTTCCATGTCTAGTTTCCAAAATATTCCGGTGACCAACACATTTTCCAAGTGTAATGTAGAAAATTAAATTAAATTAAATCAAAAGGGACATAGATGCCCGTGATGAGAACATAGTCCTGCCACTTTACAGATCACTCGTCAGACCACACATGGAGGACTGTGTACAGTTCTGGGCTCCTGTGAACAAGGCAGACATAGCAGAGCTGGAGAGGGTTCAGAGGAGGGCAACTAAAGTAATAACTGGAATGCGTGGACTACAGTACCCAGAAAGATTATCAAAATTAGGGTTATTCACTTTAGAAAAAAGACGACTGAGGGGAGATCTAATAACTATGTATAAATATATCAGGGGTCAGTACAGAGATCTCTCCCATCATCTATTTATCCCCAGGACTGTGACTGTGACGAGGGGACATCCTCTGCGTCTGGAGGAAAGAAGGTTTGTACACAAACATAGAAGAGGATTCTTTACGGTAAGAGCAGTGAGACTATGGAACTCTCTGCCTGAGGAGGTGGTGATGGCGAGTTCACTAAAAGAGTCCAAGAGGGGCCTGGATGTATTTCTGGAGGTAATAATATTACAGGTTATAGTTACTAGAGATGGGTCATTGATCCAGGGAGTTATTCTGATTGCCTGATTGGAGTCGGGAAGGAATTTTTTCCCCTAAAGTGAGAAACATTGGCTTTTGTTTTTTTTGTTTTTTTGCCTTCCTCTGGATCAACTTGTAGGATAATAGCCCGAACTGGATGGACAAATGTCTTTTTTCGGCCTTATAAAATATGTTACTATGTTATGTTACCTATGATGTCAATTACAGGCCTCTCTCATCTTTTTAAGTGGGAGAACTTGCACAATTGGTGGCTGACTAAATACTTTTTTCCCCCACTATGTTACTATGTAAAGCTTTGGTTGCTCTGGGGAAGATCTCCAAAATATAACACCACATTAGTCTCCATAGGATAGGCTATCAATATCCGATTGGTGGTGGGCTGCTCCCAGCATCCCTGCCAACCAGCTGTTTGAAGGTACTGCAGTGCATGATGTAGCTTCTTGATTGTATACCAAGCACTGTGCCATCTATTGGATAGTGGTTGCACTTGGTATTGCAGCTCAGTCCTGTTTACTTGATTGGTACTGAGCTGCAAAAAGGCCAGGAGACCAATGAACGTGAAGACACAGAATGAAGAAGAAGCCATAGAGCTTGCCTGAGCGCTACCAGCTGATCGGCAGAGGTGATGGCAGGCTGACCTCCACGAATATCAGATATGGATGACCTATCCTGAGGTTAGGTCATCAATATTTGAGTCCCTGGAAACCCTTTAGTATGAGAACTAAGAAAATTGAAGAATCCATGTCCTGGGAAACGCCTTAGTATGACCACTAAGGTCTTGGAAGAAGCACCAACCCTGGAAACCCTTTAGTATGACCACTAAGGTCTTGGAAGAAGCAACATCCCTGGAAACCCTTTAGTATGACCACTAAGGTCTTGGAAGAAGCACCATCCCTTGAAACCCTTTAGTATGACCACTAAGGTCTTGGAAGAAGCAACATCCCTGGAAACCCTTTAGTATGACCACTAAGGTCTTGGAAGAAGCAACATCCCTGTAAATCCCTTGGTATGACCACTAAGATGCTGGAAGAAGCAGTATCCCAGGAGAACCCTTAATAGGATCACTAAAATGGAAGAAGCCTCAACTTTGAATCCTTCAGATACAGCCATGTGTTCACTACATATGAATGCACAGGTCACTGCCTTCCATAGGATCAGAACACTCATCTTCCGCTGTTGCAATCATTTCCATGACTACAAGGTGTTCCATCACCACCCAATGCATCACATGGCCCCTATAAGGGCTGTTCACATAATCACATCAGTGGGCAGGTTACTGCTTCCCACAAGAGCAGATCACTCATCTTCTGCTGCTGTCATCACTCCCAAGATCTTATAGAGTAAAAAAACATCTAGTGCACAGCAAAGCCCCTCTAAGATGGAGCCATGTGGTTGTTTCCATAACCCTCATCAGTGGACTGGTCACTACCTCCCACAAATTCAGATTACTATTCTTCCTCTGCTTAAAGACAGATACATTGTGTAATAGACCATTTCTCCTGTGATGGCACTACAGCAAACATTTTCTCTTGCTGCCAGGTTCCCACACACATGACAGCAGATTGCTGGGTGTCGTGATGACCTTTAATCTGCTGTCATTGAGGTATCTTCATGGAAAAAATGATTTCTCCAAGTGAACAACCCCTTTAAGTAAACTCAACATTTCTTAGAGAAATGAGAACCAGCTAAAACAAGCAAATATCGTCATCTATTTTCATTGATATCTATGAAAACCCAGCAGCTAACGTTTTTCTTTGGTCAGGCCCAGCATGCACATATGAGGCATACAGAGGCCAAACATCAAGCTGAAGGATAGGGTTCACCACCAGTCCTACCTGCAGTAACCCCGGGCTTCTCACTGCTGAGAATAAGATGATTGTGAGGGTCTGTGACAACCCTCCATCATATCATAGCCAGAGCTAAATTAAACCTGGGCTCACGCAGAGCCGCCTCTGGACGACTCACATTTTCATAACCCGACCCCGCTCTGTTTTACACTCATACATGGAACATTCTCTTCTCCTTTAGTTTAAAAGATTGTGGATTAAACCCACATGTAACAAAACACAGAGCAGAGCAGACTGACCCTGACACTCGGGGGTTAAAGGAAGATTAACATAAAACTAAGTATAAATCTGTAATAAGGAGGGGGAACGGCGGAATACTGCTGAGCCTGACACACAGAGCGCTAGTCATATCAATAGATAACTGGTTCTACAATCTATCTATCTATCTATCTATCTATCTATCTATCTATCTATCTATCTATCTTCAGATCATTACTTATGGAAGTTTATCTGTAGCGTTTATTGGCAGTCCACCCCTGTATTTATCCATCTGTTTCTGTCAATCTATCTTCTTGTTTTCAATTCACCTATCATACTATGTATCTATAATCTATCTATCTATCTATCTATCTATCTATCTATCTATCTATCTATCAGGGGCAGACTGGGAACTTAAAGTGGCCCTGGAAAAATACTAAAAGGTCCAAATTGATGGAAGGCATGGCCACATTATACCACCCCAACAGAGCCAAATACCACAGTCCATCACAAAATACATCCCCAAAAACTTCTACTGGCCGGCTGTGAGGAGGGCCCAGATCGCCCCCTAGGCATCGACCCACCAAGAAATTTAGTCTGTTTCCAATCAGTCCCTGCTATATCTATCTATCTATTTATCTATCTATCTATCTATCTCTTTTCTATTTCGTATCTATCTATTTATTATATTTCTTTCTTTCTTTCTTTCTAGTAAGAAAGAAATGCATGGACGGATGTATTTTTTCAGCCTTTTAAACTATCTTACTAGTAAGTGAGCAAGGAACAGTGTAAAATCGTAAAAACATTATATGTTAGAACAAGCAATCTAAAGGGTTAACTAATATGTCCACCTACATGTTACTTCTTCTGACAGTAGGAGCTTATAGGTATAGATATAGATGAATTAATATACAAGGAAACAGAAAGATAGATAGATAGATAGATAGATAGATAGATAGATAGATAGATAGATAGATAGATAGATAGATACTAGTTAACTAGATAGATATGGGATAGATAGATAGATAGATAGATAGATAGACAGATAGACAGATAGATAGATGATAGATAGATAGATAGATAGATAGATAGATAGATAGAAAGATAGATAGATAGATAGATAGATAGATAGATAGATAGATAGATAGATACTAGTTAAGTAGATATATATGGGATAGACAGATAGATAGATAGATAGATAGATAGATAGATAGATAGATAGATAGATAGATAGATAGATAGATAGATAGATGATAGATAGATACTAGTTAACTAGATAGATATGGGATAGATAGATAGCTAGATAGATAGATAGATAGATAGATAGATAGATAGATAGATAGATAGATAGATAGATAGATAGATAGATAGATAGATAGATAGATAGATAGATAATGTAGTTTATAAAGTATGTGTCTTCTGGATACATCAGTGAAGGATTGTGGTTTGATATGTTTGACTTCTTACATACTTGACATAGTGTACGTTTTTCTGGTTGTCGTGAATGCTGTCCTCAGAACACACGCTATTCCTGTCTAATGGGGGAATGTCTTGCTCCCCTGTCATTACCTTCTTTCCGGGTCCAATTTGTGCTGTCACTTCAAATTACCCTCTATCCCCCATAATAAATAACAGTCCTGGTTTCTCTTTCTCTTTTTTTCGAGGTTGGAGAGTCCTGATCCCAGATATCCTGGAGGAAGCAATTTCCAGCCTCTAGGAAAACATTAGCTCAGATTTGGGAACCGCAAGTGCTTATTGGAAATGTTTGTTTCTCTGTTTCAGTTTTTTACTTCTGAATCCTTATTTTTTATGCTTGTTTTGCTGGTTGCTTTCTTAGTCTTTGAGCGAGGGGTCACCTGAGTGCACGGAGTACGGAGATCTGAGAGGTAGAAGCCATTACCCTATATCCGGAATTTGCTGTAAACTGCTGGGACCTTCATTTTCTATCCTTAGGTTAGCGGATCAATGTCTCTAGGCTCCGATCAGCTGAGTAAAGGCGCACAGAACTGTACAAGGGCTCGTTCATCGGGATCTTTAAACATGATAACAAATCCTGGTTTGCAGGTGGCTGATCGCACCGTGTAATGGGCGCTCTGCTGCCGGCAAACAATGAGACGGTATACGGATGAGCGATGCATTAGTGATCACTCATCTTTATACTGAGGAGGAGATCACTGCATGTAATAGCCGCAGTCTCCTCCTCTAGTGAGCAAGCGACTGATGGGAGAGAACGCTTTCCACCCGACAATTGTCTGCTCTATCTGTCGGTGTAATAGGGCCCTAAGGAACATTCTGATAAATCCCTTTAAGAGTCATTTCTTCAAAGCAACTGCGTCCACATATCTACAAGCATCAAAACTGGTGCCAAACAAGCAAGGAGCAGAAACCAATCTGGTCTAAGCTTTCATATTTTACAGGGCATTTTTTCAATGAAAGTAGCAACCTGATTGGCTGGTATAGGCAACTGCTCTACTTTTACTGGTTTTAAAGGGCATCTGTCAGCAGTTTTGTACCTATGACACTGGCTGATCTGTTACATGTGCACTTGGCAGCTGAAGACATCTGTGTTGGTCCCATGTTCATATGTGTCCACATTACTGAGAAAAATGATGTTTTAATATATGCAAATGAGCCTCTAGGAGCAACGGGGGAGTTGTCATTACACCTAGAGGCTCTGCTCTCTCTGCAAACTCCGTGCCCTTTGCACTTTGATGGACCGGGCCAGGCAATGAAAACCTCATCACACCTGACCCTGTCAATCAAAGTGCAGAGGGCACAGCAGTTGCAGAGAGAGCAGAGCCTCTAGGTGTAATGGTAACGCCCCCATTGCTCCTAGAGGCTCATTTGCATATAGTAAAACATAATGTTTCTCAGCAATGCGGGCACATATGAACATGGGACCAACACAGATGCCTTCAGCTGCCAAGTGCACATGTAACAGGTCAGCCAGTGTCATACGGACAAAACTGCTGACAGATGCTCTGTAATAAATCTTTCCAGAGTGATCTGATGGATCACAGGGATTTCAGTATACTTTTCTCATACATGGAAACAAAGATGTAGTCTATGTATCAGTTTCTCTAGATTTCAAGATTTCTTCTTGCTGTCAGCGAATGGAAACACTCTTGTTTAAATTCATCCTCACCATTATGCTGTGTAGCTTGCTACAAGAGCGAGCTCTGCTGCACCTTGTGGTGCACCTGAGCGTGGAGGCATGAGGAGATCTTTTCTGTCTTTGATGGGAATGTGGCTTACTGGCTTCTATTCCCTGACTGCAAGCAGTGAGAAAGCTGAGAATTGATACAGACAGTATTAGAGAACTCATGTAAAATATTATATTTCATGCTGTATTTGTGTATATCGCTATGTGTGAATATTTATATTTTGATATCTCCTAATAATGACAGCACCCCAACATGGCATG
Source organism: Rhinella marina (assembly GCA_900303285.1). Lineage (NCBI taxonomy): Eukaryota > Metazoa > Chordata > Amphibia > Anura > Bufonidae > Rhinella > Rhinella marina. The sequence goes on along the minus strand of ONZH01009270.1, from coordinate 96,540 downwards.
CAAAGGGTTAAAAACTGTAAGTGAGACCCTCAGGTCTGTTTGCAAGATAAGCATCTTAATGTACCTGGTAATGTTCCCTTCCAACACTAAATTGCTCTGTTCTGGTTTTCTGGAGTAGTATTTCAGGATACTCTCGGGCAGGGAGGAGGGAAAAAACTTGTATTTAAATTAAACCATATCACCTACAACCTGCCAATACATGATAGATTTACTGCTGGGGCCTCAACTAGTAGTCACTAGAGAATGGCACTCTTTGGGATTCTAACTTTTTCTATCTTTAATAAAGTATTGATTCTCCTCTATGCTTACCCCCACCCTGTGCTGTCACATATAAACGACCTTGAGTACATGGACTGTACATTGCATTATTCCTCTGGCCTATATAATGTAATTGATTCAGTTTACTATGTAAGATCTACAGCTGACCTGTATGTACATTTATTTAATACCTATGTGCTATTGTCGCTTTTATGTATTGTTGTACCTTGTTTGACATGTTTATATTCCAAAATAAAATAAAAATTAGTGTCTCTCAACTAGTAGTCACCAAGGGAGCCCATATACAAAGAGACTGGAAAAAAGTGATAATCATTAAGGGTTTGTTACTAACCTAGTCCTTGAATGTAAACCTGAAAGTTTTCATTCACTGACAGCAAGCAGAGGTCTTTAAAATGGTGCAGGCTGTCCCTCATGTTTCTATCATCTATACTGTCAGAAATCATTATAAAGTGAATTGTTACATTTCATCTTTAATCCCTTAAATTGTTTTATAATAATTAAATTGTTATTATTATTATATAATTACGTTTTATTATTATTATATTATTATTATTATTATTATTATTATTATTATAATTATATCATTACTTTTATTATTATTATTATTATTATTATTATTATTATTATTTATTATTATTATTGTTATTGTTGTTGTTGCTTTTTGTATTTATTTTTGTTATTATTTCATTCTACTTATTTTGGCAAAAAAAAAATGCTATTTGCCTTTATTAAACATTTTAAGCAGTTTGTCCTCTGCAGCGTGCAGCTTTTACTCTCTCTGCAGATTTCTCTCTCGCCTTCTCAGTGAAATCCATCAGAGATCTCTAGGATCATAAACACTTGATCAAACAGATAAGAGTTTAGTTTAATTATTTTACAGTTGTCAAACCAGCACCTGGATGTGAATACTTTTGTAATTGCATATAATTAAAAATTTAGCAGAGCCACTGAGTTATTCAATAAAATGTATCTGTATGGCACCACCTGGAGCTTGTTTTTTCTTATTTCTTTGACCTGCTCACTGAGAAGGTCGCACATGCTCAGTTTCATCCTTCATCTGCCTCCTCAGCTGTGATAGGCAGAGCATGGACACGCCCCTTGAGCTGTGATAGGGAGAGCTGAGACATGCCTCCTGAGCTATAAAGGGCAGAGCATGGACACGCCTCCTGAGCTGCAGCAGAAAAGTCACGCCCCATGAGCTGTCAGCTTGATATAAATCTAGCAGAGCAATGAATGTGGAGATCTCTGGATCCATGTGACGTACACGGCTGGTTCTAGCTTTGTACTATATGATGTATGATTTTCAGTTTTTACATTAGTCATGGGAAAGATCTTTTAAATTGAGTGTTTAATAGCTGTCAGGGAACTAAAGACTGAGCTATTAGAGCATCTCTCTGACTTCACAGGAAAGGAGAAGGAACAGTCTGCAGATACAGTAAAACTGAAAGCTGTGGCAGACAAACTAAAGACAAAAAAAATAACTGGAAAAAAATGGAAAAAAAAACAACTAAAAAATACCTTGCAGATAGGAGATAGTTAGATAGATAGATAGATAGATAGATAGATGATAGATAGATGATAGATAGATAATAGATAGATAGTTAAAAGATAATATAGAATAGATAATAGATAGATAGATAGATAGATAGATAGATAGATAGATAGATGATAATATAGAATAGATGATAATAGAGAGATAGATGATAGACAGAGAGATAGATAGATAGATAGATAGATAGATAGATAGATAGATAGATAATGGATAGATTTTCTTTTAGTTCCACATCTCCAGTCATTCATATCATACACAAAACATCTGTGTTCCTTTTCTGAGAGGAGTGGAAGAATACAGTAAGTCAATGGACCGTACTAGAAATCCTTCTTTCTTCCAACAAGAGGCTTTAAAACGTGGCATCCGGAGCATTGTGTGTTATGAATGACCTCCGACCTGAGCGCTTTAGTTACACCCCTGATGAGAATCCATATTTCCGTAAAAGATTACACCCCTCCCCCCTCATCTTCCCACACTCCCATTTGGCTATTAAAATAATTACTGTCAGTCTTTTTTTTTCTACTGCTTTCTGGGGTCATAAAATCCATAAGGAAAGTGTTTTCCTGTCTCTCTTATTTTATATTCTATATTTCCAGAAGTCACTTTACGCAGAGACGTTGCGAATAAGATGACTGCTGACTCTGCGCAGTTCAGACATCCAGGTAGACGAGGTCAGGAACGCGTGTCCGGAATGCCATTATTCTTGTCAGCTTTTCACTGCTGCTTAAGACGAGTGGATTGAATGGCTTATAGACAGAAATCCAAATCCACGGTCTTACAGGAACGCCAGAGTCACTTACAGTCTCCGACATTCGTAATGAAGCAGAGATGGCTGTGATCTGGGCATTTCCCAAAAATCCATGGTGACAGGTGGTGTATTTCATTTTCTCCCAGGCCCAGGCTTTGAATGAGTGTCACATTACTCAGACCTGAAGTAAATTTGCAGCTTGAAGACTTTCTTGTCACCTTTTCTGTATTCATTACCGTCTTGAATAACTGCAGTAGGAGCAACGTCCAACCTGTCTAAATATTCAACCCTAAGAAAGACGGGCGTCTCTGGTTTGGTTGGTATCAGCTGATTTGCATATTGAGACTGATTGAAAAAGACCTACTAGCTTAGATGTATATTACTCCATATCCTACCTTTAAAGGGGCTGGGGGGGGGAAGTTTGGCAAACCCCCCAACTTTACCAGACCTGTAGAGGAAATATGACTTTCCTGCTTCCTTTCTCCTTCTTCTCCAGGCCTGGGATTCCCTTTGGGCTCCTTCGATGTCAACCTCTGGTTTCACATCGCTGCAGCCAATCACTGGCCATGGTGGAGACTGGACTGGATCCCCTTGCATCATGTGACAATTTGTCATGAAGTAAGAGGAGCTGGTGACCCCTGAGGCCAGTGATTGTCTGTTACGATGTCAAACCAGAGATTGACATCGAAGGACCCCACCAAAGCATTGCAGATCTGGAGAAGAAGGAGCAAGGAGCTGGTCTGGGAAGCAGGAAAGTCATATTTCCTCTAAAGGTTCGGTAAAGTTGGCGGTTTGCCAAACCTTCCCCCTTCCCCCCATTCTTGCACAACTCCTTTAAAGAGGCCGTGAAAGAGTAACACAGACCTCCCAGAATGGGCAAGCTGCGGTGGAGATAATACTTTTTGGTCCTCACCATTGGGTTCGGTGTCTAATGCTCCCAGGCCGGCTGTTCCTCTCAACAGGTTGCCATGTGGCTGCTGCAGCCAATCACAGGTCACAACGGTGACCTGGTCCTGTTGCATCGTGCGGCTAGTTGTCGTACCTGCACCCGTCATGTGTCCCCTCACAGACGGATGTTGATCAAAGAGGAAGAGCTCTCTCAGGTGCATTAGACACCAAACCCAGCGGTGGGGACCAGCTAAGTATGTACTCCACCGCAGGTCGGCCACTCTGGGAGGTCTGTGTTACTCTTTAATTAGAATCAATCATTATCCTTACAACAGTCCCTGTCTTGCACCATTGCTCACACTACCTTCCCACAGCTTTCTTTGCTCATCTTCATGGTACGGAAAGACTTAGAAGACATTTTTTTCCAGGATGTCTAGTCACCACCAGACATGAAAGGAGTGAGAAGGGAGGTAAAGTGTCATCCACAGATAAGACGGAAGACATATCTTTATGAGAAACCAATTAAGAGAGAAAGAAGTGGAGTGAAAGGAGAATTAAGACTTAAGACGACACCAAAGTAGCTGTCCATTCAGTCTGAGTCAACAAAGACTACTGAGTGCATGGCCTCCCCCACCGAGGGGGGAAACTTAAGGTGCATGAAACTTGAAAGTCTTCCTCATGACTTTGGAGAAGTTTTCTCCAGGGCTGACACAGACCTCTTTGTTTCCATGTTTTGTTTTCTTTACTTGGAAGGTGAAGAATGGACTTTATCCCACTTGTCCTGTCTCCGATATCTGAACTTCAGCCTAATCATGTTGCAACAAAGGACGGGTTAAAGGAATGTTTCATCCACTAAGATAGAGTGGTTGATAACTCAGCTCTACTTACTTGAAAGATAGCTGACCTCATTTACGCAGCCATGTCCCAACACTGTCGGAGCAAGAACTAATCAAGATAGAACTTTCTCTTTTTTATTTTGGCTTCTTTGGAAAGCCCTGAAGAAGGCAACTTTCTCCTTAGGATAGGACTGACGCTTGGCTTAGATTGAACCATCTTCACCAGTGAAAGCTCTAAAGTAAAGATGCTATTCCAATGAATAGATCTTATTAGAATCTTTTTTTTTTACATTATTTTGAATTTTGGGAATGATAAGGATAAAGGAGTTGTCTGGCAGATCTAAAATTCTTAGAAAATTGGAAAAATTGGTTTAAAAAAAGCAATGCTCATCTCACAGATCCACCACTACAGCCATTCCAAGGCTTACTGGGTCACCTATTGGACTATACTGCAGTGGCTTACATAAGCCAGTTATTGGTCAAGAAGAACCAGGAAGTATAGGCTTGGTGGGGATCTAGTAAGCTTTGAAATCACCTCATCAGGAATCCTTAAGTATTGTTTGTTTTAGATTTTTAACCTATTCTGCCCCTTTTCTTAACCCTTAGACAACCCTTTTAAAGGGATTGTGCACTAATTTCTAGACCTCTTATACTGACGGGACCCGCATTGTTTATCATACTTATATGACCCCTGGTGCTGGGTCCCAGTTCATTCGCTTCCCAGCTTCCACTACTTATCTCAGGTCCCATCATGTAAACTTCCTTTTTGACTCCTCTGCAGCCAGTCACTGGCTGCAACGGTGATCTGCAACCTTTGCGTCACATGACCATTTCACATGATGCTAGCGGAGCAGAAGCCAGTGACTGACCACAGCAAACAAGAGGTTTACATGAAGAGACCTGAGACAAGCAGTGAACAAGCCAGGACCCATCCCCGGGGATCAGGTAAGTATGATCACCAATGCAGGTCCCAACTTTTTGGCATATATCTGTTGCAGACTGTGGTGCAAAGATTATTTGTAATACAATCTGCGACTGTTTCCCCTTTTCCAACTCTCATGCTAGGTCTAAAAAAGGGGCGCGTGGTGTGGGTGGGTAAAAGGGCAGGCCTGTCTCATTTATCATTTTCTACACCTGTTTTAGATGTAGAAAATGGTCTAAATTTACGCCAGCAAGGGGGCTGGCTTAGATTTAGACAGGTGTAAAGTCCACCTAAGTTATGTAAAGGACGGCGTTTCTACATAACTGAGGCAGATGAACCGCCAGCGCTGCAGGGATGAAGACAAGCGTCTAAATCGCCTGTCTTCATAAATGTCGCCCATACTGTCTCGGTTTGGTTAATTGGCTCTAATTTTCAAATAACCTCATTCTAAGGGCCCATTCAGATGGCCGTAGTGCTTTGCGGATGCGCACAAGAACACGGATACCGGGTCGCAACCATAATAGAAAATGTCTGTTCTTGTCCGTAGTTGCGTCACGGAACGGAACCACAGACAGACAGTACATGGAATGCAGACAGTACACGGTGTGCTGTCCGCATCTTTTGCGGCCCTATTGAAATGAATGGGTCCGCACCCGTTCCGCAAAATTGGGGAACGGATGCGGACTCATTCGTACGGCCGTCTGAATGAGCCCTAATGGTTCTCTATTGACTCCATTTTTCGCTTTTATGATATGATGCAAAAAAAAATTTGGCACTTTACATAAAAATATTTCCATACATACTTAAAGATTCATAAATGTTCTCACAGCTATATTCCAGCAGAAGTAAACCAGGTTCAATATAACCATACCTTGATCGTAACAAACCACATACACCATGCCCTGGGGTCATACAACACGAATACAACCTAAAATCCAGAGCTTATTGGATGGAAAATCAGGTTTATTTTGTATTTCTTTTTTTGTGACTGTATCTCATGTCTACTGTATGTCCTGACTGGTATCACTCCAGTACTTGAGTATATCATACACAATATACACTTGCAATGTGAACCCAGCTGGCCATTCATAGTTTTTGGAACTAGTCTCTATGTATCTGTGCTGTTTATATAAGTAATCTGGGGGGGGGGGGTGTCATATGGAGGAATCGTTAAGCACCTCGGCTGACATGCTGCTCTCGACACCCTCTTATTCACAACTTTAGGACATTTTGTTTTCATTTAGAGAATCTGCTTCGTACATTTGGATAAATAAGAACCACGTGTATTGACTTGGACTCAGTCATGCTGTTTAGATCTTTGCTGGTTGAGATGTGTGAGAAGGTGTTAAATGGTTGAAGGCTTTACCCACAGACAAGCAGATTAATTCTCCTGTTCACAGAGGACTCGATTTACAGTTGATATTACCCTCGACACCAGATCTGAACATGGCCATATATTTTGGAATTGTCTCCATCCAGGGGATTAGCTTTACGGCAGGGATCCTCTACCTTCGGCATTCCAGCTGCTGTGAAACTACAATTCCCAGCATGTACACTTACTTGGGGTCCTTGTAACTCCCACAGAAGTGAAAGGAGGATTCTGGGAGTTGTAGTTTCAAAACAGTTGGAGAGCCGGAGGTTGCTGATCCCTGCTATAGGGGGTGCAGAGGTAGCAGTCGCGACTGAAACCAGGAGCCGGAGGGGCCCCAAATACCCTTGTGCCACATAAGAAGACGCTGGTATTATAGAAAGTGCATGATGGTCAAGTTATACCTCTGGCTGGAGGGAAGGGGTTAGGTCAAGAATTTAGCATGGGGGAGGGGTTGCCGTTTCAATTCTAGCCTCAGACAGCAGGAAGGCTATGTGCTTCCCTGCCCCTGGTCACTGAGGAAAGGGGGCCCCAAGCTGAACTCTTGCACCAGGGCCCATGAGCCTTTAGCTACGCCCCTGTAACTTGACAGCTAAGTCATTGCCGAGCCACCACAACACATTAGGTCATTAGTATCTGATCAATCAGCGTTCAACACCCGGTACCTTCATGATCCATCTTCCATCTTTCTAAGTCAGTAAGGTCAAGTTCATCTGTCACATTGCCTAGACACAGCTAAGGGCTCGTTCACATGACCGTTCAGCCCTTCCTTCCTATAACGGAGCAGGAGAACGGAAAGGATGGATTCGGGACATAATTGAGCTGAACGGAGTCCACGGGCCCCATAGACTATAAGGTTACCGTTCAGAAGATGATTTTTGGAGCGGAGGCAAAAGTTGTGCATGCAGGACTTGTCTCTGCTTCAAAAATCTTCCTCTCAGCGGAAACTTAACGGACCCCATTATAGTCTATGGGGTCCGTAGTCTCCATTCAGCTCAATTATGTCCCGAATCCGTCCTTTTCATTCTCCTGCTCCTATAACGGAGCAGGAGAACGGAAGGGCTGAACGCTGATGTGAACGAGCCCTAAGTCCCATTCAAGTGAATAGGGCTGAGCTGCAATAACAAGCATAGCCACTATATCAGCCTCCTCCTCGAACAGCTGATCAGGTATCAGACCACCACTGATCAGATACTGATCCCAAGAGATCCCAAGGAGAGGTCATCATTATTAAGCACACAGAAATCCCCTTAAAGATGTAACACTTAAAGGGGATGTCCCATGAAAAATATTCTACAGTTTTCAAACCAGCGCCTGGATCTGAATACTTTTGTGATTGCATGTAATTAAAAATGTACTTATAGCTGCTGAATCATTCAATGAAATCTATCTGTATAGCGCCACCTGCTGTTTGCTCTTTTACTAATTTCTCTGTCCTGCTCACTGAGACGGAAGCACATGCCCGATTCCATCCTTCGACTGCCATCAACTGCAGCAGAAAGGACACACCCATAAGAAAAGACACAGTCCCTAAACTGACAGGTTGACATAAATCTAACACAACAATTGGAGCAATTAATGGGGAGATCTCTGGATCCATGTAAGGAACAAGGTTGGTTCTAGATTTATTAGAAAGAGGTTGTCATGTTCTAGATATGTATGTATGTATGATTTTCATTTTTTACACTATTCATGGGATAACCCGTTTAAACTTAGATCCCCCTAGAATTTTATGGTTTTTAATTCGGGGCAGCTGGCAGGCACTGAAGATACTAGGGGCACCAGGCACTGATAAAGGAGGAGGATGACGATACAGTTCAATATGGTGGTTGTTGGATTCCACAGATTCCCATGGTTTATGGCGTACATAATTGTGAAGGGTGCTAGCTAATACAACCACACCCATAACCGTCTGAGGTGCTGGTTTGTACCATCTCTTTTTCATGATATTTGGGTTCATTCCCCCATACTCTTGTTCACAGGAATAGGTTCTCCTATGAGCCATAACTGAGAGATGAAGCCCCCTTGGGACCACCCATGCCCTTTTGGAGTTACCACGTTTCAGTCTAATATCCACCTCAACAGAGCCAAATACCACAGTCCATCACAAAATACTAAAAACTGCCCCAAAACTTCCAATGCCTGGCCATGAGGAGGGCCCAGGCGACCTCCTGGGCATCGGCCCCACGGGAAATTTCCCTGTAACGTCTATGGCCAATCCGCCATGGTCAATAGGCCTCATAGCAGCTACACGTTCTGCATCTAAATTAATAATGTCAGCTCTAAACTTTTGGAAAATTTAGAAGGTTACAGTAGAAGGTCGATAAATCACTACAGACGACAGGAAATATTTTTCAGTGGCAGATGGACACCAGATCAATGTTTTTGTATCTTCCATACTTCTCAACAGTCCAGTTTCCCAAAGAACTGTCCTACAAGTCCAACCAAAAAGTTGCAGGTTTATACATATATGCAATAAACATGCATTGGGGGAGGGAGGAGGGTAGAAATATTCTACAAATTGCAAATAAAAAAGTCTCTATGTATAGTTACAAGCAATACAGAGGATTAAGAATTGACCATGAAGTTATTGCTTCTCATTTCCTATACCCAGATCTTTCTTGGAGTGAAGTATTATACATTACATTTCTGCATTTACCTACATGGCATGAGGAGCAGATTTTCCCTGTAATGCCAGACTGGTGATTCTTCTGTGGGACAAGTTGGCGAAATCTCTTAGCAATTATAGTCCGTGGTTTTAATGTGATGAAATCTGCGGTCTACCCTATAAGAAAGGCGCCAAGTCTATTATGGCTCACTAAGCTGTGAAGGCACATACTCAAGAGAAATCCCGTAAAACATGTTGTTGTTTGTTTATGATAAAAAATATTTTTATACAAATAAATAGAAGAGATTCCAAAGAAAGGGGAGATTGCAAATCTTGATAAAAATTTGGGACCTAAAATGGGTTAGATTTAGTTTGACTGACTCATGCACAGGGGTGCTATAGGGCCCCTGGAAGCTGAGGGACCATTTATGGTTGGTCACATCCCTTGTGCCATTGGTGCGAGCTGATACAAGATGGTGAATTGGCCCAAGGGTCGTGGAAGGACATTGAGGGAGAAAAATACTTTGTGTCCTTGGTGGAGAAATACTAAACTCAACTCTCTCAATCAGACCATCACTGCGACCAGAGAGGGAATTGGAGCATCACACTTTATGCTAATCAGTCAAATGTTCTTGTTATGGATAAGCACCTAACTTGAGCATTTTTTCTGGTGCTTCCATGGTACTCACCCTTTAACACTATACAGCAATATGGACTTCCTTGCAGGTTAGCAACCAGACTGCTACCTCCTGGATAGTCCCAGTGTAGTAGGTCCTGGAGCTCTGGATATAGAAAATGCGCCAAAAATGCAGGAAAACCACAGGTACAGTCTGAAAAGGCACCAAGGCTTGCATGCTGGTTTTACAGATCCAGCATGCGCACAGTTAAGAAAGATTTGCTGGTGGGGTAGTGGTAAGGCACACACAAGGCAGGCAGGCTGAGAACTTGACTGGAGCACAGACAGAGAAGACAGACTGAGTTTACTTAAACACAAACTGAACTGAACTTTGGTTTATAGGTGTTGGATCACATAGACACGGTGAAAGCAGAATGTGGAGCACAGCAGTGACACAGGCAGAAAATAACAAAGGATAAACGCTAGTAAATTCAACATCACTAGACGATCAAAAACCATTGCTGGTCAGTGGTCACTAAGGAAACTAATGATCAGGCACCCTCTGCCTCGAGAGGGTACCTTATATACCCAAGGACCTTCAGCCATTGGCTGGGGAAAGATGTGGGAGCTTGCACACTGGCCATTTAAAAGGTTGGAGGTGAGCATGCATGCCTTAAGGAGCATGGAAACAGCAGCATGGAGGGGACGCTGGCGACCAGGATACCAGAAGACATGATACAGTGTCCAAACAGCTCTTTTCTGGACATCTATATCTAGGTCTGTCAAATGAACAAAAGTCTCTCATACTATCACCCCAATTCTACACCTGCTATTATCATGACAATTACCCTTCAGATAATATCTTCCCCTCACAGCAGCAGTAAACTGATATTGGATTACCTATCTATACAGGAGTTCTTATCATTTGTGATCCTGTCATTTCTACTTAATAGTCAGTGACATAGTTCTGTTAAAATCAAGGAAAAATAGCCAAAAATTCTAAAAATGTTTTTTATGCATATTGAATGAAAAATACCCTTTATGTCAGCAGTGTCCCTTTGAATAATAATATTCTCCTGTAGGTCTTTTTCAATGAGTCTGAATATACAGCTCATACCAACCAAACCAGAGACCCCCCGATGTAGACAGAACTATTTTCGGGTCATAGCCTTTGACTATAATGGGGATCGGCAGGGATCTGGCCTGTCTCCAGCATTAGTGTCAGCAGTTTGCCTGACAAAAACCGCTATCTATCTGGCCGAATCCTAGTACTAATGCTGGAAAGAGGCCAGATCCCTGCCGAGTCCCTTTATAGTCAATGGAGCCTGGCGGTGCTCCCGCCATTTCCGGCTATGCTGGATATGATGTCTTCTAGTAGGCTGCCGAAACAGTTTGCCAGAAGAACTTTCCGCTAGTGTGAAACTAGCCTTAGAGTTACAGTTTCTCTCTGAAGAGACACATGTTGTGCTCATTTTCATACTTTTTCCCATGATGCACTGCCTCAAAAAAATAAGTCTCTATACACTGCTGTGTCTCCTCAATGAGAAATATTCCCCCCTGTGCAGCCGTCTCTGTAGTACTGCATTACCGCTATATCGTGAAACATGATCTTCTCCATGAGCAAACCAATGGAGAGTCAATGGACAAGTTCAGCTCTGCTACATCTGTCAACTCTTATTAGTGACATTTTTATTGGTGATTCTTATTCTGCTTGCAGTACGTCACACTGCACTCTACACTTTAGCTGTTATAGCCCTTTCATCACATTGTGAGAGCTGATGAGGTCGTCACTTGTGGCTGCGTCTCCCTGGTGGTTTATTACTGACAGAAGTGACGCCTCCAGATTATCGCTACATCCCCGGCACCTTTATTTTCTGTGCCCGGCATGATATAAATGACAGCTGTAATGATCCCAGAATAGGAACCATGTGGTCGGTGATTTCCAGTTTCCTACCAGTCCGTTCTCTCACTTAAAAGTTGATGGATTTACAACCCACATCTACACATTTTGAAAAAATACATCAAAGGGGTTGTCCGGGACTGTGCCTAAAACACCTCCTTCCGCTAACTTTTAGAGAAAGGACACTTTAAGCAGTCCCTTCTATTCCATCACTCCGCCGATTTCAGGAAATGACCACCAGACTGGCTGCGGGGTCTTCCTCTGGAGACATAACCGGATGAGGTCGTCTTTCTTCCTCTTCAGCTACATCTACATAATACAGCTGACCAGGAAGAACTGACGAGGAAGAGCCAGCATGGCCGTGATCTAGAATCGGTGGAGCGATGGAATGGTGAGAACATCTCAAAGTGTCTTCTCTCCAGGGGTTTAGCGTCAAAAGGCCCTTAGGTAGAGGTCTGGAGAACCTCAAGTGGTGAATATATGAAAATATCCCTAAGATAAGACAATGGAGAGTGAATTAGAGAAGCCCTTCAACCTTTTCATAAATGGGCGTTACACCCCTCCAAAAAGCTTCAGAATCAAATTTTGAAACAATCGTTGACATGTCCCAGCAATAGATCTTTGGCCTCCTCCGCCGATTCCATGAGATGATCACCAGACTGGCTGTTGGCTCTTCCTCTGAAGACGTGACCGGATGTGCTCCTCTTACAAAAGCCCATCAACCTTTTCTGTCATAAATTGGGGTTACACGCCAATGAAATTTTGGTGCCATCGTTGACACATCCCCCAATAGATCCTTGGCCTCCTTGAGGGAGAAGTATCAAAACTGGTTGAGAAGTTCCTCATAGTAACCAATCAGGTTGCAACTCTGAAGAAGGAAAACTGGGATCTGATTATTCTATTTTTTGATAAATCCTCCTCATAGTAGCTATTAGTGTTGGGCGAGCATGCTCACCGGAACACTATATTCGTGCAAGCATGGCGATGCTTGGCACATCACAGTGTTCGGCTGAACACCGCGTTTGCTCGAGCGCCATGCTCGAGTCTCCTCCCTGCACGTTTCTTGGCTGCTAAGCAGCCAATATGTGTGCGGGGAAGTACTGTATTCACTGTAATGCCGTAGCCATGTTGGCTACTGGCATTACAGTGATTGGCTGGCCGGAACGCGTCATTGGGTGCTATAAAGCACCCGATGACACGTGGTTTGGCTCAGTCTTAGTCAGGGAGAGCTGCTATAAGGAGGGACAGATAGTGTAGGGATAGGATTTGGCTAGGCAGGTTTAGTTTTTATTTTCAAAAGACCCAAGAGTCATTTTAAGGACTATTGTTTTATCTGGCTGCAACATCTATAATTTTTTTAGCTAAATTTGCGCAAAATTGGCTGGCAATAACACCACCTGCGCTACCTGTGCTGTATAACGTTTGTGTATCCTAAATACCTGCGACATCCAGTGTATTTTTTTTCTGCCGCTAATCAAGGCGACATTACCTGTGCTGCGTCTGCTGTATAACGTTTGCGCATCCTAAATACCTGTGACATCCAGTGTATTTTTTTCTGCTGCTAATCAAGGCGACATTACCTGCGCTGCGTCTGCTGTATAACGTTTGCGCATCCTAAATACTGTGACATTCAGTATATTTTTTTCTGCCGCTAATCCTCCCCATGCTGTTCCCAAACCATTTCAGTGGTGTTTCCATCATTTTCTGACCTTTTCCTGTGAACAAGACACCCTCCCCTCTTCAGAGCAGGGGGTGCCTGGTTTAGTGCTCTGGTTCTCCCATTGACTTCCATTGTGCTAGGGTGCTCTGTAGAGCAATCGAGCATCACCAAGTGTTCTACCTGAGCACCAGAGCACCCAGCACTTTGGTGCTCGATCAACACTAGTAGCTATCAAAGCCCATAGTTACCAACAGTCCCGAATTTGCAGCGACTGTCCCTACAAATTCAAGTTGTCCCATGTCAAAATGGGTGGGACTTATGTTAATACCACCCATAAATGGGTGAGCCCATGCTGTACGGGGGCGATCCCAGGACATGGCCTTTTTGGGGAACATCATACTCCCTGGAAGAAACAGTTGAAGAGTCAACACCTAGTGGCTATAAGGAGTACTGCACATTTGTGAATGTTTTTAGAACTTTTTCCAGTAACTTTTGGAGGGCGGTATTTGATTTGGGCCGCCCATACCTGTAATTCACCCTAGGAAACCTCGGGTATTCATGGGAACATTTCCATATAGAATTCTACAAAGTTTTTAAAAAGTTAAAATAATACCATATAGAGGATATATGTCCCTTTAACCCCCAAATGCTTAAAATGCGTAACAGAGTAATGTAAGGTCAGGAACACATTAATGGTGCCAGAGTCAGCTTAAAATGTTATATTTAATTACACCAAGGACTCGCAGAATGGATGTCTGCCACGGCTAAATTACTTTGGCTGGGAAACTGATAAAAGCAGAAATATTATGCAAGGAAATTCATTTTGTTGGAGGTGAAGTGAAAAGAATATAGCGGTGTAGGAAACAGCGGTAATATAACGTGACACCAATTTTTGCCTTATTAAAAGAAAAACTATGCTAAAGTCCTGATTTAATATAACACGACTCATGACTTAAAAGTGAGAAGGGTTTTGGATGGGTTTACGAAGGTCAGCCATAACATTTTAGGCAGGGGACCATACATTTCTGAGAAAAGCCATGAGTCTACGAAAAGTTGAAAAGTCAACGGTGCAAGTATGGTGCCAGATATGAAGAAATAAATGAATATCTACCATAAGAAGGCTGCGCCAGATTAGAGAAAGGTCAAAAGGGGAAAATGCCAACTCTCCTCAGGATAGTCTCTGATGTTTGGAAACCCAAGACCAGGGAATTATTTGCCATATCCCAGAGTAGGGTACTTGCAAAGTGTTTTTGTTATGTAATGCTATTTCATGTTTTTTAATATGTTCATATCTGTGTATGGATCAGTCTGGGTTAAAAATCCTGCCCTTATGAGAAGTTAGGTGTTGGACTTAGGTCCGCCCCTAGCTCAGTGAGCAGTTTGCTAGTGGAGGAAGTGAGAGGTAGCTAGATGTGCTCACTCCTCAGAGGACTAGGCCTGAACTCCAGAGAATCACTATATCTCAGGGAGTCACAAGAAAAAACATCTCTACTACACAGAACTCCAGAAAAAGAGAAAGGAAAGAACAAGAAGTTCCAGAATCTGCATAGCCGAGCAGTAGAGTCAGTCAGGCTGATTAAGGCGGATAGACTTTAGTGCAGTGAAGGGAACATTGCTGAGACACCCTTCACTCTTTGACACAGTCTGGCCCATCATATCTTAATCTTGTACCCCTCAGCTGGGAATTACAGCCACAGATTTTGCAGAGAGAGACTTTGGAGAGATAGAGGGAAGGAGTACTACAACTCCCTTGGTTGCTTATATCCATACATTGCTATGTGGAAAGATTTGCACTGAGAATTGTTTGAAACTGTGTATAGTACCGTTGGATGTACTACAACACCAATTCTGCACTGTAGTAAAGATAGACGTTGATCTTCTACAACTGGCCTGGTTACTGGGTCCAGCACCATTCTCCGGTTACTGCACCTACATCTCCTGTTGTGTACCTGTAAAACACCAACAGCTCCCCAACTACCATCAGACAGGAGGCCCAACGTCAGGGAAGAAAGGGTGCGCTCTCCTATCACTGTCCTGGCCCCAGGGAGGAACAGTGTGAGGATTGCCACTGTAAATGATTACAGCAGCCAGAGCTACTACCACTCCCATCTTCCCCTCCCGCACCTCCCACGCATATTATTTGCGCATAGTTTTGGCGGTATACATTGGTATATGTTTGGTGGTATTTTTTAGGCACCATGTACATCTCTTATTTGAATATTGTGGAGCCATTATTATGAACTACGGGAAACTGGAATAAATTAGAGGATATATAGAAATCTAATATATTTCTGAAAATTGGAGCAGTCTTAATAAATTCCCTTGTGCTCTTTTTTTCAAAGAACAAAAGAAAGACACAAAATAACTTTATTTGGATGTAGTAGAGTGGAGTTTGTCACTTGCCACTTAATAATATTTTCGCAGAACTGCAGGTATCTACTGAGCCACATAGTAATAATCACTGTGTAGCAGAGCGACCATTGAACTAAATGGGGTTGTAGCATTACTTGCTAGTTGCTGAGACCCCAGAATTGCAAAAAATCCAATACTCTTCTGTGATTTTGGGGTCATGGTCAAGACAACTTGAGTCATGCTCCAACAACATTCATTTCAATGTCTGCACGGCTGCACAGTGATCATTGGTCGCAACCAAGATCACCGAGTAGCCCCAGCCTTATGCATATAACACTATTTCAATGATAGATTCAACTCTGCTACATCTGTATAATGTACCTACACCGGTAAACTATACATATTGCATAACAATATTGAAAGATTTATAGAAGACAGTGATTGATGGTTGTGGCCAAAATCGCCATGTAGCCCCAACCTTAGGCATATTACATGAGTTCAATGACAGATTCAGCTCTGCTACATCTGTAAAATACAAATATTGCATAAACTACATCAAAAGATTTATAGAAGATTTTATTATCTCGGCCGCTGCTGACCACTTGCTGGACACAGCGGGGCTGCTGACCTCTGCTAACAAGTCCTGATAATATTCACAGGACCTGGGATGCACCATTTGGGTCCAAATCAGGTTCACACATCTGCGCGGCAGATACTGATGAGCAGCAAACTGACATCAAAAAGCCAAATAATCTGTACTGAAAGTCCCTGATAACTCAATCACAGCGGGTGGGAGTTTCAGCCTCCGGAGCTGAAAGGGTTAACCCATTGAGAAAACCGACCATTGTAATAGATGTGTGAGAACAGTCCCCTATTCTTCTGGAAAACACAATTAGCACCCTGGTAATCCCATCAGTGCTCCAATCAGGGCTGGGGGGCCCCTGGGATCTTATTTATGGCATAGCACACAATCTGCCAGCCATTGACTGGACCCTCCCTGCAGACCCTCTGTAAATCCCGCTGGATTTTTCCACTTCTCATGAGATAAGCGGGGCCCGAGATCTGATGCAGCCACTTATCTCCACGGATCGATTGGGCACATACTGTATGTCTATGTGACATAGGATCCTTAAATATGACATATGAACTACAGCACGGGATTCCCTTGAAATTGGATTCTGGTGCGGAATAACCCACAGTGTGAACACGGTCCAAGGTACAGAGTTCCATACAGATTAGGCTACTTTCACACTAGCGTTTTTAAATTCCGGTATTGAGTTCCGTCATAGGGGCTCAATACCGGAATAAAACGCTTCAGTTTTGTCCCCATTCATTGTCAATGGGGACAAAACTGAACTGAAGACAACGGAATGCTCCTGAAAGCATTCCGTTCCGTCTTCAGACCGGAGAACAAACCGCAGCATGCTGCGTTTTTCTCTCCGGTCCAGGCATCCGCACCAAGACGGATCCAGAATGACCCCCAATGCAAGTCAATGGGGACGGATCCGTTTGGTGTGATACACCAGTAATCCGGATCTGTCCTCCATTGACTTGCAATGGGGGGTCATTCCGGATCCGGCTACACATATACAGAAATACATACAGACATACATACACACACACATACACACAAACACATACATACTCACATACTCCAGGCAGGGACGCCGGCAGCATGTCTTCACGCGCCTCCTGCGCGCAGCTATGACGTTTCCCCACTGCGCCCAGCAGAGGGCGCTGTGGGGAATCGTCATCACTGCGCGCAGGAGGCGCGTGAAGACGTGCTGCTGGCGTCCCTGGCTGGAGTATGTAAGTATGTATGTGTTTGTGTGTGTGTGTGTGTGTGTATGTATGTTCTCTGTGTCTTGTCCCAATGTCTGTGTCAACATGTGTGGGGCCAGACCGCTGCTCCGGCTCCACACATGTATCAGCGGCAGCACGGATCCATCGGCACCCTTTAGGTGCCGGATCCGTGCTGCCGCTAGTGTGAAAGAGGCCTAACACCATAGATCAATCCCGCAATTCTTCTATGGTCTAATTTGTATGTAGCGCTGTCAGACCCCCTTAGATGTCCCGATTTCAGCAAGACTGACTAATGCGTGACTTTCCCTCGATGGTAGATGTCAGGGAAAAAAGAATCGGGCATGTTGGATATCAACATGCCCAATCCTTTGTTCTCATGGGTGATAATAATTATATCTCCCATATTCCCCTCTCTTTATTGAGAACACATGCATGCCCAGCCAGTTGTAAGGACGGGTTGGGGGATGATTATTAAACCTCCCTTATTACCTTCTTTCTATACAAAACACATGCATGCCCAGCCAAACCGAGTGTTCATGTGTATGGAGGGGTTAGAAGGAGTAGCTATCAGCAGAACCTATGTATCTGGAATTTGTGGCCACCCATAGGGGAGTAAATGAATTGGCCGTGTGAGATACTTTCTTCCGAATCACGGATGGCCTTTCCTTCCCTAGCTGCCAGGGGTCACTTCTCTGCCCCCATTCCGTATCCGGATACCCTTGCCAAGACCAAGGGGCAGAGATGTCCAACTTATGGAGGGTCTGTCACCTCTCCCGACATGTCTGCTTTAGTAAATTATGTTATTCCTAATGAAAAGGCAATTTTGGGACATGTATTCTTATTCTGTGCCATTCCTCTGTTATTCCTGCTAGAAGTTTATGAATAAAAGTACAACTGGGTGTTACCAGTTGGGGGTATGGCCTTGCACAGTCTGACATTATTCAATCAGTGCTGCTAGTATCAGCCTGTGCAGGGACACACCCCCAACTGATAACACCCAGTTATATTTTTTTAAAATAAAATAAAAAAAACTTCTAGCAGGAATAATAGACGAATAGATGCACTAGAACTGGTATTGCATAAGGAATACAAGTACTGTTGTTACTAAGGTAGTCATGTCAGGAGAGGTCTTCTTTAAAGCTTCTAGGCTCCACCGGCCACCCACCTATTGTACATGCAAAGTTAACCCTGCTTTCTTAGGCTATGTCAGGGATCGGCAACCTAACAAACTACAACTCCCAGAATCCTCTTCTCACTTCTATAGGATTTACAAGAACAGCTAAGTATGTGTGCGTGCTGGGAGTTGTAGTTTTACAGAAGTTGGTGGCTGACCCCTGGTCTATGTGCACTTGGGCAAAATCAGAAACTAGACATTTTCTGCCTCGTAATCCACGTCCCGAACATCAACAGCAGCTTCCCATTGACTTCAATGTGAAAAAAAAAACAAAAAAAAAACCTCGACCATGGGCCAAGAGCAATTTTGATGGTGATTTTCCATAGAAGTCAATGGGAAGGGGTAAAATACATTGATGCACAGGAGCACAGGAAGTGCATCTGGAGAGTATTTAGCGGTGTTTCTGCGGCCAAACAAGTCCTGTTTTCAGCTCACAGTTCTGCTACTGATTTTTCTATGGCAGATTTATCCATGTGAACATAGCTTTAGGGCTCATGCACACAAACGTATTTTCTCTCAATTTTTTTTTTGCAGACCATATGCAGAACCATTCATTTCAATGGGTCTGCGAAAAAAATGGAAGTTACTCCGTGTGAATTTCGTTTCCGTATGTCTGAATGTCCGTTCTGCCCAAAAAATCGAACAAGTCCTATTATTGTCCGCATTACGGACAAGGATAGGACTGTTCTATTAGAAGCCAGCTGTTCCGTTCCGCAAAATACGGAATGCACCCGGACGTCATCCGTATTTTTTGCGGACTGTAAAATACATACGGTCGTGTGCATGAGCCCTTACTGTTGTCGAAATGCTGATGGTCTGGAACATGTAATAATCCTGTCTTGTTATGGTCGCCTGGATGCCAGATCATGGGAAGTTTGCGCAGCGCACGTTTTCATCACTTTCTGAAAGGGATCTGGCGTTAAACTGGTTAACAAACTTCAACTTTTATTGAAGCCGTTTCCTAAGGAATGCTCACAGTGACATTATGCACACAGATGAGCGTTCTTGACCTGTCAGTCAAAGTCACCGGGAAGCAAAGATCCAATCACAAGCACTTATGACAGGGCGGCCATTATTATAATTGGTGTGTGGATGGCGGGTAAATAATCGTCCCTCTGATCACTATTACCCACATCCAGACAGGCGGTATCAAATAACGTTGGTTTTCTGCCAGTTGTGTTTTTCTTTGGCTGTGACAGAGTTTGTGACCTTAGGAAAAAATTGTCAGTCCTACGTCTGCGTGGATGTGAGGTGGCCGATCAAATCCCGCGAGCTATTAGGTGACACCACCGAAAAAAAAAATATATGACACCCTTTCTTCTTGTGTGATTTCCCAAATGAACGGGGATGTGGATAAAATTGCAGCCGCTTTAGAGCCAAATTTCCCAACCGCTTTGATTTTCAGTTTTTATCTTGTTGCCACCTTAAAAAATATCTAAAGAAATTGCATAAGTAGCAATTCCGTAATACAGTATACAAGGATATTATAGGTAACGCTGTTATAAAATTTACTTCCGTGTAAACCTGGCGACTTTGGAAGTAATGCTTAGAATAACGCCATATCACAAAGCCGTAAATCATCTTTAGGAATTGCTATTTATGCAATGCTCAAATGGATTATTTAAGGTGGCTCCAAATGCAGTTTCACATTAAGCATATTGGTCATATTTTACCTTCATTGAGACTAAGGGCTCATGCACACTGACGTATGTATTTTGTGGTCTGGAAAAAATACGGATGACGTCTGCTGCATTTTTGCGGAACGGAACAGCTGACCCCTAATAGAACAGTCCTATCTTTGTCCGTGATACGGACAATAATAGGACATGTCCTATTTTTTTGCGGAACGGAAATACGGACGTACGGAAACGGAATGCACACTGAGTACCTTCCGTTTTTTTTGTGGACCCATTGTAATGAATAGTTCCGCATACGGTCCGCAAAAAAAAAATAATGGAATGGAAACGGAAAGAAAATACGTTCGTGTGCATGAGCCCTAACTTCTGTTTTTTCTGCGGACCCAATGAAATGAATGGTGCCGCATACGGTCCGCAAAAAAAAAAAAACGGAACGGACACGGAAAGAATACGTTTGTGTGCATGAGCCCTAATGGCGGTGTTTCTGCAGCACACAGATATTTGCAAAACCCCATTCAAAGGAGTTCAGAAAGAAATCCGCCGTGTGTGAATTCACCCTAATAATCTTGATCAAGTGAGGAATTTATTTTTTAAAGGGAAACCGTCCTCTCCAGTGGTAAGGGTGTGAAATGAGAGGGACTGACGTGAGTAGAGCGATGCAGAGTATTTCAGCGCTATATAATATACAGGTTTTAAGTTATTACTAAATATGGAGGAATAAGTGAGGAACCGATGACTATCCCTCATCAACCCCCGCGCAGCCTTGGCTTTATGAAATAATAAAATATGACGTGTACGCTTTGTGTAGTGTTACTGTGTTTGCAGTTTGTCTGCTTGTGACAGAGAATTTGTAAACTTGTCTGTGGGTGAGTATTGTTGTTGGAGCCCAGATGTATATTGCATCCAGCACGTGTAGGCTGCGGATAAACATACAACCCGCCGGGTGCCCCATGGTAACACATTTTACACAGGGGACCTGGAAAACTTTGAATCGGGAATGACTCAGTACCAAAAGCATCAAAGACGTTTGAGCAGATTTCCCATTGAAGTCAAAGGAGAAAACCGCAGCAGAACGACGACGCGGGCGACAGATGTTTACAAGAGGCACAGCACGCAGAGATACAGACCCCCCCCCCCACATGTGCCAATCAGAAGCTCTGGAAAGTTAGCTGACACCACTTAGGATAGCAGTTATATTGATTGTCACCAAGTTTTCCTAGAAATAGATATAACTGAGGAAAGGTTGAAAAGAATATGATACATTGTAAAAGAATACAGTAAAAAAGGAGCTGTAAGACCGAATCAATCACACACTTATCCTTCATTAATGGGTCATCGTCACAAATATCTGTCGGTGGAAAGACTCTTTATTACAGATATACTACTGTATATCTATCTATATCTATCTATCTATCTATCTATCTATCTATCTATCTATCTATCTATCTATCTATCTATCCCATATCCATATGGTGGATAGCACAGGACAACACTTCCATCTGTAAATTATTCACCTGGGTTTACAAAAAGCTGTAAAAAGCAACCATGTATGTTTCAAGCATATGATCGCATAACCCCATGGTTTACAACAGCCATATAATTCACACCAGAGGATACATTATCCCGTATATAATACACTATAAATATCCATATGATATCTTACAGTATTCTTTCTTTCTGTCTGTCCTTATACTTATTCTTTGTATCTATCTATCTATCTATCTATCTATCTATCTATCTATCTATCTATCATCATTGTTATCTTTCTTTCTTTCTTTCTTTCTTTCTTTCTTTCTTTCTTTCTTTCTTTCTTTCTTTCTTTCTTTCATTCCTTCTATCTATCTATCTATCTATCTATTTATTTATCTCATATCTGTGTTTTCTTTCTTTCTTTTTCTTTCTTTCTTTCTTTCTTTCTTTCTTTCTTTCTTTCTTTCTTTCTTTCTTCTTCTTTCTTTCTTTCTTTCTTTCTTTCTTTCATCTATCTGTCTGTCCCTATACTTATTCTTTGTATCTATCTATCTATCTATCTATCTATCTATCTATCTATCTATCTATCTATCATCATTGTTCTCTTTCTTTCTTTCTTTCTTTCTTTCTTTCTTTCTTTCTTTCTTTCTTTCTTTCTTTCTTTCTTTCTTTCTTTCTTTCTTTCTTTCTTTCTTTCTTCTTTCTTTCTTTCTTTCTTTCTTTCTTTCTTTCTTTCTTTCTTTCTTTCTTTTTCTTTCTTTCTTTCTTTCTTTCTTTCTTTCTCTACTCCATGCATCCATAGCACCTGTATTGATAAATCCCCCACATTGTGCACTGTAGCAGATATACATAAGGCCGCCATATGTATTCAGTAGATCCAGAAGACCCCTTTATGTCCCATCAGGCCCCTGTGTTTCAGTGTGGAGAGAAGCAAACCCCAGGACCCTACAGACACTGTCCTCCCCCAGTAAAACTCAAACAATTCTGCACACACCTTCTTAGAAGAATAAGGTAGATAGTAACCTGCGACCACCCGGTGCTGATGGAGAGAAGCTTAATCATCTCTGATAACCCCAAGCAGGGACCCTCACCTAATTCAAAACTCTTTGAATGGGAATCAATGGAGTAAGCTTTCTGCTAATGAGACTTCCCATTCATGTGCAATGATAAAAGCCAGATTGCTGAAAAATGTGTGTATTGTGTCACACGTGATAAGGTCAGGCCTGGGCGTAGTTCTATTTTTCCTGTGTTCGTTCGTGACTTGGCCGAAGTGGACACCTAGTACTGCCAACACTGCTGGAGCTGGACACGGGGGTAGTAATAATGAGCTGCTAATTCCTTGTTACGTCTCTGGTGTCGGCAAATTTTACAAGCCCTGGACACCATTAAAATGTTACTGTGGATTTTCTTTGGAAGTTTATGAAGGGTTCTTCTCAGGTTTGGGATACGTTCCATTGCCATCAGTCTCTGTTGCAATGTCACATCAGATCTTTGCCCATAGACTATGTATCCCTATTAGTCCCTGACGGAAACCTGTAGGCAAGTTTCAACTGATGGCATCTTGCCCAGGAGTTGGACATTGTGGCTGGAACAACCTGACGGTGAACCCTTCGCAGGGAGGCAAGTAAGTGGGCACCACAGTAGCCCATCAGTCTAAATTCAATAGACATGTATGTCTTACCAAATGCATCTTTTGGTGGCCCACATTGTGGTAGCCAATGGCTACCTGTAGAGTATCAACACATGGTTCTCCAGCCCTGTGGAAAGATCTACTTCATGACCCTAGCATCATCACAATGTCTTCATGTGGGTTGTCCTAATGAGATGCCATGCTCAAGATGCAATGAAATACAAGATGCTCATATCTGCCACATTTTTACCCCTCTGTGGCAATGTTCTCAATTGTAAGGCCTATGGGTACTATCCAGATATAAGACATGTATGTCTTACCAAATGCATCTTTTGGTGGCCCACATTGTGGTAGTCCATGGCTACCTCTAGAGTATCAACTCATGGTTCTCTAGCCCTGTGGAAAGTACTACTTCATGACCTTAGCAACATCACAATGTCTTCATGTGGGTTGTCCTAATGAGATGCCATGGTCAAGATCAATCATGGTCAATGAAATACAAGATGCTCATATCTGCCACATTCTTACCCCTCCGTGGCATCGTTCTCCATCGTAAGGCTATGGGCACTGTCCAGATATAATCTAAGCAATTCTAAAGTGCATATCACTGAGGCATGAGGAACAATGTGTCTTACGCCTCAACGATGCCACTAGCTTCTATTTCTGACAAAAACTCCACGTTCTTAACTTAACATCAAAAACTTAAGGTCTTACCTGGGACAGATTGAGCCTGTTAAGTGGATGGCATTGCTCCTCAACCCTCTCCACTGCTCCAGTTTTCTTCCTCATCCTGTCAGCTTCTTGTGCCAAATATAAATCCAGAACTGGGACGCCCCGAGACCTTATATCTGACTCCGTTAAAGAGTTCACCATGAGCATCACCCATACAGGTCTCTTCCTCTCCCAGTTGCCAGCGATCGCATTAAAAAGGTAATCAGCGTAGAGCCCTTTGCCCCTCTGGTCTGGGGTCATCCAGTGGGGCATCATTAGCTTCACATACTCCAGGTGCCTCTTAAGTCTCCTGTACAGGTCCTTGGGCAGAACGTCCTGTAGATTCTCCCCCTGAGGAAGCATTTGACAGCTGGCCAGAGCTGAGATGGTGTAAGGATCTGTAAGGTCCAGCTCAAAGTAGACATTGCTACTATCCTGAAAAGCTTTCTTCGAGTTCTGGGGTATAAAATCCCATACTCTGGTATAAGGCACGTGTATAGTTCCAAAGAGATAAGCAGGTGGATTCCTCTTGATGGTCCACAGGAAAGAATTCAGCTCTTCTTGCTAAAAAAAAAAAAACAGAAGGAGAACATTAAATCAAAGTTCTTAAATAGAATGTTCCTGCCTTTCATTATTACTTTAGGCAAGTAGTCCTGTCCTCTACCAAGGATATCATTCTTCTGAGGCCCCAAATAAATTTTTGTCATCAGGCCAGCTTAGGTGACACATGGTAATTTTCTTATCACTCATCAAGAAAGACATCTCCTCAGCAAGCAGCATCTTGTCCAGCGGTCATTCCCAGTTCAGAGACACCATGGGGTGCACAAATAATGGACTGAATCCTCTCAGTGCAGATTCCAATAAATAGGATTTGAATCAAAAGCTTTCTTTTTACCCCAGCCCCCATCCTAAAACCAGACTGATGAGTTCCTACAGTACGGTAGGATCGTTATTGCACGTCTTAACCCATAAGATTCAGTGTGTTTTGGGCTATAATTCAAATTTTTCTTAGTATTTTTCGGGAGAAAAAAAAAGTTAATTTAAATATAGCATTTACAAGATAGAAGATAGAAGATAGATAGATAGATAGATAGATAGATAGACAGATAGATAGATACAAGAGAGATAGATACAAGAGAGATTGATAGATACATAGATAAATAGATAGATAGATAGCTAGATAGACATATACAAGATAGATAGATAGACATATAAAAGAGTGATAGATAGATAGATAGATAGATAGATAGATAGATAGATAGATAGATAGACATATACAAGAGAGATAGATAGATAGATAGATAGATAGATAGATACTATGAAATAGATAAGATAGATAGATAGATACTTTGAAATAGATAGATATGTTTATACATGAACATGAATAATAAATACTTAATAAAATAAATAAATAAATAAATTATATATACAAAGTTGCATGTGTGTACTTTTGCTAGTACAGGCGGATAGAGAGATAGATAGATAGATAGATAGATAGATAGATAGATAGATAGATAGATAGATAGAGATGATAGATAGATAGACAGTTTCAAAAACTAATGACTGTAGTGAGCAAAAGAGCTTGTACTCTAAAGAGAACATCAGAAGTACTTGGTATCACACTCACCGACTTGGGTAGTCCACATTGACCAGTATCCATTGGAAGTCTTCTGCACAGGACCTCCTGCCACAAAAGGGCGCACGCGACCAAGTAGTACAGGATGCCAGCCCAGGTCCACATGGTTCCCCCTGTAAAGTGACAACTTCAGAAAGCCTCTTTCCACATTGAACAAGTGCAAAGAAGTTCTTATTTGTGGCTGCCTGCAAGAATCTCCTGCGCTCTCTCTCAGAAGGGATGGGGTGGCAGGGCAGTGCAAGGCTCCTCCATGCTCCTGGCTATAAAAGAGGTGGCGTGGAGGTATTGCCAGGGTGACAGGGGGCTGATGGGGGCGAGGGGTGTGCTGGGGGCTGCTAGGTGGAGAGGTACATGAAGGCAGATCCTGCTCTGCATGTCAGTATCACACTCTGTAACAGCTGGGAAGTTACTGAGAGTCCCATCCTAAACTCCTTGTCAGTGTACTCCTCCCACTAGAGGGTGCAGCCACACAGCTCTCTCCACCCCCCAAAAAAAAGTCCAGCAGAAGAGACGCTCGCCTGCAATTTGTGATCTCGTGTAAGGCTGGGACAGAGGACTCCGAGGACAATGCTAAACCAGAGCAACAATTATGTCATTAGCTTCTATTCTCTTGTTTGTATCCTTGTTTGGATGCAGCTGGAACTCCAGGTACCACAGGGACTATTCACACACAGAAGATTTGGGAGGATTTCCCCAAATTTGCCAATCTCAGATTGCCTGATTCTTTCCTTTTCTTCTACAAAGGTTTGGAGATCATGGAGATACGATCCCAGCAAAATCCACAACCCGTCTACCCATGATACACATGAATGTGATATTTCATGCCCCATTCACTTGCACTGGGAAAATTTGGTGCATAATAATGATGGCGGCATGGATTTAGGAATCAGAAAAGCCATTTATTAGATTTTTTGGGGATTTCTCAGGAACTGCAAATCTGTAGCACAAATGAAAAGTTTGAACCATGGATGCTGTAAAAATCACAATGGAGTACATGTGTGGCTGTGTGAACGCATCCTTAGTAGTATTATCTCAGGATAACCCTATGGGATGGTATTAGTCAGTCACACAAAACCGCTGTTGCTGGGGCTCAGTCCTTTACTGATGCACTGATTACAGTTGACCCCATGCTGACCCACTTACCTTAAAGGGCTTTCCAGTTTGCATCAATACTCTTTTAAACTGATCGTTTATTAAGATAGCTGTAATTTTGTAATGTATTTCTTTTACCTTTATTGTTCCTATCTTCTGTTCTGGGCTTTGGTCACATGACCATGTCCATGCAGCTCTTTCGTATTTCCTGTGATGTCATATCCATGGTCGGGGAAGTGATAGGGGAGTGTCTATGTAACTAGCTGGGTGGGAGGAGTTATAAACTAGCTGGATGTTGTTAGGGGCAGTCATAGTGGAGTGTAGGTAACAAGCTGGTGGGAGGAGCTATAAACTAGTTGGGCGGTGTTAGGGGTAGTGATAGTGGAGTGTATGTAACGAGCTGGATGGGAGGAGCTATAAACTAGCTGGGTGTTATTAGGGGTGGTGATAGGGGAGTGTCTATGTAACTAGCTGGGTGGGAGGAGTTATAAACTAGCTGGGAGTTGTTAGGTGTAATGACAGGGAGTGTCTATGTAATTAGCTGGGTGGGAGGAGCTATAAACTAGCTGGGTGTGGTTGGGGCAGTGATAGGGGAGTGTCTATGTAGCTATCTGGGAGGGAGGAGCTATAAACTAGCTGGGTGTTGTTAGGGGCAGTGATAGGTGAGTGTCTATGTAAGTAGCTGGGTGGGAGGAGTTATAAACTAGCTGGGTGTTGTTAGGGGCAGTGATAGGTGAGTGTCTATGTAAGTAGCTGGGTGGGAGGAGTTATAAACTAGCTGGGTGTTGTTAGGGGCAGTGATAGGTGAGTGTCTATGTAAGTAGCTGGGTGGGAGGAGCTATAAACTAGCTGAGTGTTGTTAGGGGCAGTGATAGTGGAGTGTATGTAACAAGCTGGTGGGAGGAGCTATAAACTAGCTGGGCGTTGTTAGGGGCGGTGCTGGAGCTGTGGCAGAGGAAGGAGAAGTGCATCATGGGTTTGGTTGGATACAGCAACAGGAAGTGCTACATACAGGATGGAAACAAACCAGAGGGATAGGTTTACACCACTCAGGTCAGAAAAGTCAAAAGTCATGGTGAAGTTATACATGAGGTATGCAAGTACATGAGTATATCTGTTAAAAAACATAAAAATCACAGAAAACCCAATTACATTGGTTATCCCATAAGAGAAGGGTAGTCACCTATTCACAAGATAGGCGATACATGTTTACTGCAGTGCTGCTCCCATTCACTTCAATGGGAGAACTGCTGCTGTTGCCAGCTCCGTCCACTACACAGAGGATGGAGCTGTGTAGTTCTGGTGCTGACTTCCAGAACAGGAGCTACCTTGAAACAGCTGATTGGGGCGTTTACAGAGTGTTGGACCCCACTAAGATATTGATGACCTATCCTGAGGAGTCACAGAACATCCATAGAAAAATACTGGATAACCCCTTTAAACATGACATAATTAAAGCACATGTACAAACATTACTACAACACTACAAGTACAAACAAAACTACTTTCAGCTAAAAGTATGAAAACATTTATTGAAGTGGTGTAGAATGTTTTCACACCGCACTACAATGTGTGAACCTGCTCTTATTGTTCAGAGTTGCATTCACAATTCTATAGGCTTCAGAGCTGCATTCTGCCAGCATTCCTGACCTTTCACCAACGGGGATAAACAAGTGGTATAGTAAATAGTGGTTTGATTGTATTATTACAGGATAATTATCTTTTCACTGTTGGAATCCATGTCACTGTTAAAAGCTGTGTGCATTTGACATCTAAAATAGACCATTTTCACCTACTTACCATCTACTCCCATGGCCGCTCGCCCACCAGATTTACCAAGTGTACTATTTTTTTAGTGTCTGCATTTTTTATGATGGTATATTTTATATAATAAAAGCAAATTGTTGCAAATCTGTTATTCTCCCCTTCATCTAAGCATGATACACACATATTTATTTAGCATGAGATAGCATGCATCTCAATGGTAGAGATCAGGTGTAGAAATTTGAGTTGATATTCCTGTATACACAGGGAAGGCTCTCAACAACTGATTAGGACCGCCCCCTGGACTCCTAAATCCAGGATGAACATGGCTTTACATTGTTTGAACGCAAAATATACTGATTATTTTTAAAGAAATCAATCTGCTATTAGCACAGCAAGTTCAAAGTCATAGATTTCAGTAAATGTCTGCCTTTTTAACACCATGTGCTGTGCTGATTCATTCCTTAATATATCTTTATAGTGGTTAGAGCTTCATTTTCCTGCTACCGAACCCCAAACCCACTACACAGAGATACAGCTAAAATATAAAATTGTACTTG
Source organism: Rhinella marina (assembly GCA_900303285.1). Taxonomy (NCBI): domain Eukaryota; kingdom Metazoa; phylum Chordata; class Amphibia; order Anura; family Bufonidae; genus Rhinella; species Rhinella marina. The sequence goes on along the minus strand of ONZH01009270.1, from coordinate 67,333 downwards.
CCTGCAACCACCACTCGGGGGAGCTTAGGAGCTTACTGCATAGTGTATTTTCATTGTGTTCAAATGTATATGCTGTATGCAGTAAGCTCCTAACATCCCTCTAGTGGTGAAAGTAGGAAGGGGGGAAAAAAAAATATATAATCATTGTTTTGGGCAGGAGCTTTGCATTTGGGGATGAAAAAAGCAAGTCCATATCCCTTTCACCTTACTTTGGATTGCTGCCTCATTCTCTAATTTTATATTCACTGGCCTTGGAGGGATTGCACTAACAATTCTCGGATTTTGACAAGTGCCGATGTTTCTTTCTGTTACATGATATATATGTTCAAAGCAGCTGTGTCATCAACAATAACCATTTCATGGGAGGAGCAAAGCCTTGAAATGATGCGCCATCTAGTGGTCAAAATCGCATTTCAATGTATAATTCTGAAATAATACATTCACTCATCTGGAAATCAGTGCACACTATCTATCATGTAAAGATCAATGTGATCTTGTCACATGTATCTATGACATATCAGAAGCTCCTGACATCATTTCTCCCTCTAAAGAAGGTATTAAGTCTAACAGCCTAGAAGTATATTTTGATTTTCAATGCAGCTTTTGAGGTATCTCATCTTTTGTTTTTGAATCAAGGTTTCCCTTTACCGAAGCTTCTTATATGGGCAACAATTATATGAAAATTCAATTTTTCTCTCTTGTAGTGAAGTTCCTTTTAGCTTATTTATTTTACTCATTTATATAGCGCTGACATATTCCACAACACTTTAGTTTAGTTTATAACATTATATTATTTCTGTAATGCAAATCACTCATCCATGCCCTAGATGTGCAGTGAGCTCATGATTGTATGCAAAAGTCAATCTCCACGAGAAGAGCCAAAGTGGGAAAAAGTGCAAAATACATGAAAATTTTAAAAAGTAAACTATATAAAGAAAAGTAATAATAATAAAAATAATAATAACACATTTTAGGTCAGATAAACTTAATTAAATATCTCAAAATGCAATATAATATACACATACACATATAAATGTATAACGCAAGGCGATTGCTTAGCTTATTAACTGTAGTTTGCTGGAAAACCCAGAAGAAGAGTTTCTGTTTCCTGCAGCACCCCCACAGGGGAAACAAAGTATTACACAATAAGTTTTCAAATTAATGAGTTGTTTGGCTTGGCTATTTTCCCTTCCCGAGGCTTGCTAAAAAGTTGGACTTTGACTCATAGGGAGACACTTCCACAAGGGGGCGCTAGCGAGATGGTTCTCTTTCCTTGGATGATATCTCTTTACATATTATTTTCCTATGGAGCATTTCCAATAAGTCTCCATACCAGGCAGTACTTCCAGTAAGTCATCAAACAGGGCTTGACTCTTTAAGTAGATCTAGTACCCTGTTTAAGCTGAGTTGTCTATCTACACGATAGGTCTTCCAGAGCGAGAGGTGCTCCTTATAACTGTACTCTGGCTAAGAGATGAGGATCCTTCTAAGGTTTAATTGCTTTATGACAAGAGGATTTATAAACTGGAAAACTCCTCTAAGCTTTTGAATTGCCAAGTTTTTCCCTGTACAATTCCAGTTGAATTTCAGTGTATTTTCCCTCCTTTTAGTCAGTAAGTACTGTTCTTCCGAACCTCCTTGTCCATAAACAGAGCACCAGAACTACACTGAGGATGGACACTCATTCAGAACTGCAGACATGAGGGAGCAGCAAGTTTCAGTTGGGATGTAACTGGGTATAAACATGAAGATTTATGCATCATTCAGTGTCTTACAGGACACGGCTTGATCTGACTACGCTGCAGTACGATCATCCTGGCTCTGACACATGGTTCCATCTGACTACGCTTCAGTACGATCCTCCAGACTCTGATAAGCCTCCATCTGACTACACTCCAGTACAATGCTCCTGGCTCTGACACACAGTTCCATCTGACCACATGCCAGTACAATCCTCATTGCTCCATCTGTTCTATGTTCCAGTATGATCCTCCTGGTTCTGACACATGGTTCCATCTGGTTAAGCTTCAGTAAAATCTTCCTGGCTCTGATGCATGCCTCTATCTGACTACACTCCAGTACGATCCTCCTAACTCTGACCCACAGCTCCATTGGACTACTCTCCAGTACGATCCTCCTGACTCTGACCCACAGCTCCATCGGACTACTCTCCAGTATGATCCTCCTGGCTCTGACCAAAGCTTCATCGGACTACTCTCCAGTATGATCCTCCTGACTCTGACCCACAGCTCCATCGGACTACTCTCCAGTATGATCCTCCTGGCTCTGACCAAAGCTCCATCGGACTACTCTCCAGTATGATCCTCCTGGCTCTGACCAAAGCTGCATCGGACTACTCTCCAGCATGATCCTCCTGGCTCTGACCCACAGCTCCATCAGACTACTCTCTGGTATGATTCTCCAGGCTCTGGCCAATGACTCAGCTTTACTATGCTCTAGTAAAATGCTCCTAGATCAGACCAATGGCTCCATCTGACTACGTGGTAGTAGTATTACCTTTTGGGGTCTGTCTATCTGACAGTGCTCCAGTTTAGCCCTACTGGTTCTGCTCTGACTTCTCTCCAGCCTCATCCTCTGACTTGTCACAACCCAGGAGAAAAAACATGAGTAGAACAACTTCTTGCCTAGCTATGCTTGGGCACAACTTTCATATAGGAAACATCTTTAATTGGTGCCTCTATGAAACAATGCATTTTGGCGTAAAAAATGCTCCTTTTTCAACTCAAAAGAGATTCCCTACTGTCACAGCCCCTTCGTTCTCTTTGTGGTGGCCCTTGGCTTTTTTCCTGATCCTTCTCCAGTATAGTAGTTGGTTTCTACTGGTGATCGTAACCTGGGGTGGTCATTCTGTACCAAAAACCATACCTCTTTAAGTGTAAACCCCGGAGTGATCCCTCCACAGACCAGTCTGGCGACCAGCACCCAACCAGTTACAGCCTTAAAAAGTTCCACTTTCTAGTCAAGAGACGTAACAATTAGTCTTTACACCTCTTTTTCCTATCAGGAGAGTGCAGCATGACGTACCACCTTCTGAAATTTGTATATGTATTCATCTTGTAGGTAAACTGCTTTCCATCAACATATAGCGTATGGATACAATGCTGAATGGGTGTAGGGACAGAATAACAACTGTGTGCACTCCGCCTGCAGTGAAACGTAAAATCAGCTTGTCAGATGACGGCAGAAAGAATCATTGTGCTTCTAATTGCTTTGGATGTTTTCAATCTGCTGCCAGTTCTTGGATGGTATTCAGTGTGCATTTCAGCTGTAAGCGGCTGATAAATGGACCTGTGTCTTAGACGAATGCCCACCTACATCTACTGACTTTTCAGTATCTACTAGCGCTTAGTACTACTGCTTATGACCATACATTTCACGCTCCATGCTGGAAGGATGGAAAGGATAAGAGTTTTTTTCACCATAATTTACAGTAATATTTATTCAAGAATTGCGCAATTTGGACAAACACTTTTTGTTACAATGTTCTCCTGACCACAAGAGGAGCACATGGGAAGTCACTGCTGGGACACCCATGATCAATCGTAATTTGTGAAGATTTGGGTATAAGTTTTTCAATTTCCCTGCAGTGCTACCACTAGAGATAAACAAAATTCTTGAAAATTCGATTTGGTTGATTCGCTGAGTTTTACAAATAACTTCACTTTTTGGCAAATTGCTTAGTTACGAAGCGCATTTTTTTTAAGTAGTTGATGCAATAATGCGGAACGATGATTGTGCCGCCACCCCATCATTCACTCTCTCAGATGCCTGCGTTCATCGCCGATCGCAGCATCTAGGATTAATATTAAGGCCTTTCAGGGGTTAATCATTAAAAAAAAACTCAGATTGTACTTAGCTTACCCATTTGAGTGCAAAGAGGCCGCCACGGCCATCTTGATTAAAGATCCAGCACAAAGTCTCTCATCATGTGCGTGATGACATCATCACACTGGCCGGTGTGGTGACATCATACATCACCGCACACGAGATTTCGCACGGGAAATGCAAGGGATGCAGCAGGTATGGTCATATGTGGGCCCTGGAGTTTGAGTGGTCCCTAAAAGTTGCACTGTTCTGTAGGCGATCAGTTACTTTTAATGATGTATGATATTTGGGAACCAGGGCTATAGGTAAAAGTTCATGAGCCCTAGTGCAAAACTATAGCTTGGGTCCCTTCATGACCAATGGCTGCAGCCCACCCATAACTTTCAGATGCATCTCTGGGAATATTATTTCTAATTATCTGTTTCTCTGGTGAATTAGGGCAGTGAAGAGGTTAATTTCTGTTTCTCATGGTCTATGACAGTAAATATGTTAGTGTCAGTATCCTTGGTAACCTAGGGCAGTGAAGAGGTTAATTTCTGTTTGTCTTGGTCTATGACAGTAAATATGTTAGTGTCAGTATCCTTGGTAACCTAGGGCTGTGAAAGGGCTAATGACAATATTACTGGTGGTCTAGGGCAGTTACGATGTTAATGACAGAAATTCATGTGGTCTAATGCAGTAAATGGGGTTAATGCCAGTATATCTGGTAATCTAGGACTAAGAGGGGTTAATTCTCTGGTGCAAAATTATAGCTTGGGATCCTTTATGGAACTTCCCTTCATGGCCAACCATAACTTTCAGCTGCATCTCTGGCACTGTTCACTCTCTGTATCCCTGATGGTCTAGATCAGAGAAGGGGTTAATGTCAATTCATGTTGATCTATTACAGTAATGGTATTCGTATCCAGGGCCGCTTCTAGCTGCTGCCTGAGGTGAAAAATGAAATGGCGCCCCCTTCCCTTGCCCCCATCAGACCTCAGATCAGCGTCTTGTGCCCCCATCAGACCTCAGATCAGCATCTTGTGCCCCCATCAGACCTCAGATCAGCGTCTTGTGCCCACATCAGACCTCAGATCAGCGTCTTGTGCCCCATCAGACCTCAGATCAGCGTCTTGTGCCCCCATCAGACCTCAGATCAGCGTCTTGAGCCCCCATCAGACCTCAGATCAGCGTCTTGTGCCCCATCAGACCTCAGATCAGCGTCTTGTGCCCCCTATCAGACCTCAGATCAGCATCTTGTGCCTCCATCAGACCTCAGATCAACACATTGTGCCCCCATCAGACCTCAGATCAGCGTCTTGTGCCCCATCAGACCTCAGATCAGCGTCTTGTGCCCCCATCAGACCTCAGATCAACACATTGTGCCCCATCAGACCTCAGATCAGCGTCTTGTGCCCCCTCAGACTCAGATCAGCGTCTTGCCCCATCAGACCTCAGATCAGCATCTTATGCCCCCATCAGACCTCAGATCAGCGTCTTGTGCCCCATCAGACCTCAGATCACCAGAATGTGCCCCCATCAGACCTCAGATCAGCGTCTTGTGCCCCCATCAGACCTCATATCAGCTTCTTATGCCCCATTAGACCTCAGATCACCAGAATGTGCCCCCTATCAGACCTCAGATCAGCGTCTTGTGCCCCCATCAGACCTCAGATCACCAGAATGTGCCCCCATCAGACCTCAGATCAGCATCTTGTGCCCCCATCAGACCTCAGATCACCAGAATGTGCCCCCATCAGACCTCAGATGAGCGTCTTGTCCCCCCATCAGACCTCAGATCGGCGTCTTGTGCCCCATCAGACCTCAGATCAGCGTCTTGTGCCCCCATCAGACCTCAGATCAACACAATGTGCCCCCATCAGACTTCAGATCAGCGTCTTGTGCCCCCATCGACCTCAGATCAGCTTCTTGTGCCCCCTCAGACCTCAGATCAGCGTCTTGTGCCTTGTGCCCCCCTCAGACCTCAGATCAGCCCACCCAGCCACTTAAAAAAAACATAGTTACCTGTACTGCGCTGCCGCTGCCCTCAGCTCCCATGCTCCACTGTCTTCCCTTCCGGCGCGCACTATGACCTGACACTGCGTCAGGTCATTGTTGTGCGCCAGAAGGGAAGACAGTGGAGCGCGGAACCTGAGGGCAGAGGCAGCGCAGGACAGGTAAGTATGTTTTTTTTAAGTGGCTGGGTGGGCTGATCTGAGGTCTGAGGAGGGCACAAGAAGCTGATGGGGAGCGCAGCGCATCCACCAGCAGTGTTTAACTGCTGTGTGGATGCCGCCCCTCAGAATTACATAAAACTGCCGCCTGAGGCGAGATCCTCATCTCGCCTCATGGCAGAAGCGGCCCTGTTCGTATCCATATCCCTGGTGATCTAGAGCAGTGAAAAGGGTAATGTTAAATTTGCTGGTGATCTACAACAGTGAAGTGGATAATGAGACTTCTTGAGGTCTAAGGCAGTTAACGGATTCATTTAAAGAGGTTGTCTTACCTCAGACAGTGGGGGCATATCACTAGGATATACCCTCAATATTTGAAAGATCCGGATTCCACCTCTGGGACCCCCACCTATCTTAAGACCTGAGCCCGCAATGTGAAGGAGGGCGCACCTCACATGTGTGACCGCCTTCCTTTAATTCCTGTGGGAGTTCCAATAATAGCCAAGCGCTGGCTCGGTTATTCCTATCAGCCCCATAAAAGTGAATGGTGCAGTGTCCGCACTTGCGCAGTGTGCTTCCCATTCATTTTAAGGGGACTGCTGAAAACAGCCAAGCACACTGCTTAGCTATTTTCGGCATTCCCATAGGAATGAATGAATGGCAGCCATGCATGCATGGTGCACCCTCTTTTACTTTGTGGCCTCCCTTCGAAAGATAGGTGTGGGTCCCAGAGGTGCGACACGCACCTATAGGACATTGGGGGCATATCATAACAATATGCCCCCAATGTCTGAGATGAGACAACCCCTTTAAGTAAAGATGGTGGTCTAGGACTATGAGGGGTTACTTCTCAATGTGAGGATTCTTGGTGGACTTTGGAAGTATTCAGGTTAATTCCAGTATACCTGGTGGTCTAGTGCAGTAAAGGGATTAATGTAAGGATCCTTGGTACTCTATGGCAGTGATTAATGGATCACAGATTACTCACCTCTCCAGACTCAGACACTCTCCAGAATTGCCCTACTTTTAACTTCCTGCTTTGTCTCTGCAGGGGTGAGCGCAAGGAGGAGATAGAGAGGACTGTGCAGCTGTAACTGTAATTCTATGGTCATTAAGGAGCAGTTAGCATCTGGTGAGGGGGGTCTGCGACAGATGTGACATACCGTTATGTGCTAGTCAATGCAAGTTTTTACTAAAACAGACAGTTCAGAAACCAACAGGTCATCTTTAAGATTTAGCTATATAAAATCATCTGTACATATGGCATTATTTTTCTAACACATGTTCAATCATAGCGGACTATGCATTGCAATTGCTAGACCGAAACATCAGGTCCCATTGATGGTGAATTACAGTGATCCTCAAAAAAATATTCACTTTAAATGGGCATCGAACAGAACACATACCTGGGGCCCTCCTTTTCATCTTTTCAACAGCAGATCTGCCTATTCCCAAGCTCTTCTTCTGCCATTGATGATGGCCAGGGGTATAGCTAAAGGCTCACGGGCCCTGGTGCAAAAATTCAGCTTGGACCCCCTTCCCTCTGTGCTTTGTGGCCAGGGGCAGGGAAGTACATAGCCTTTGTGCTGCCCGAGGCAAAAATTGAAACAGCACCCCCGCCATGCCAACTTCTTGACCTAACCCCTTCCCTCCAGTCTGAGGTGTACCTTGACCAGTATGCACTTTTTATAACACTGGTGTCTTCTTATGAGGCACAAGGGTCTTTGGGCCATTTCAGGCTCCTGGGCCCGGTAGCAACTGCCACCTGTGCACCCCCTATAGCTACGCCCCTGATGATGGCTACAATGTTTCTCAGACTACTTGATGCACCCTACACATGTGGTAGTCCAAGACACATTTTTGCTGCCCCCCAGGGGGGGATTGGCCATAGACTTTACAGGGAAAGTTCCCGGTGGGCCGATGCCCAGGGGGCCGTCTGGTCCCTCCTCACAGCTGGCCAGTGGAAGTTTTTGGGGATGTATTTTGTGCTTCTGGCAGTATTTTGTGATGGACTGTGGTATTTGGCTCTGTTGGGTGGTATAATGTGCCACAATATGGTGTTTCTGGACCTGTCTTCCATCAGTTTGGACCCGACTACAAAATGGAGCCACGTTTAATATTTTTTCCAGGGCCACTTTAAGTTCCCAATCTGCCCCTGTGCCCCCCAATTGGCCAGTGCTGGACAATCCAAGAGCAGGGTGGGTGAGCAGAAAGTGTCATGGACAACCAATGCCCAGTGGGTAACAGAAGCTTTGTGGCTATCTTGGATGACAGAAGAAGAGCTTAGGAACTGGTGGAGGTGCAGCTGAAAAGATAAAAAGAAAGGCACCAGGTAAGAGTTCTTTTTGTTTTCATGTGAATTTCTTTTCTTGAACCCGAGGGTCACTTTAATACAGCAGAATTGTACTGGGCATACAAATTTGACGTTATGTTACATATCCAATTATTATATTATCCACACATTGAACGGCTATATTTGTTGTATTTGAGGCACCTTGACATTTAATAAAGCTAAAAGGTAGGTATTGTTACCTTCACAACGGCTCTGTTAGCTCCAAGGCTTTTGATAAATAGCCTTCATTATTTTCTATTATGGGGGTGGGGGGGGAAATCCCAGATCAAAAAAGGTGCACATTAATTCATGACGAGAAAAAGAAAAAATGTAACAGCTTAATCATACATTTGATCTTGTATTTTTGATAATACCCAGAGGGCTTCTTTCTCTCTTTTTTTATTTTTGGCATTGAAAAATGTGGCCGGTTTCTCCAGGATGAAGAATAAAACATAATGTAGAGTTTTATATTCATTACTGTTCTTATTGTAGCTACAAAATCATTGCCGGAGGTTTAGGAAAATGTTGCCTTTTTGAAATCTACACATCCCACTTTAACTAGAAAGACAGTTGTGAGAACGGAAAATGTTTCTGGGTTGTTAAAGGGGTTCTCCGGGAATTAAGAAAATTAGAATACAAAATATTACAACATTATAAATATATTCCCAAATACCTTTCATTAGTTATAATGGCTCATTTTGTCTGGGAAAGATCATTAGGAGAAATAAAATGGCCGCCGTCCTATTAGTACACACAAAACCTGTCCTAATCACACAGCAGGACAAGTTACTTCACAACACTGAGGTAAAGAGCTGCCTCATCATCCTCTCTGCTCTGCTTGTCAGGGATTATAATCCTGAATACAGTTTAATATGATATTTAGCTGAATTGTTGTGGGAATGGAGTTCATGAGGAGACAGAAGTACAGAGAGGACGGACAGGACAGACTGTGGTAATGGAGACTGCATAAAAGAGCTGCTACTCATTAGCCATATCTGCTCATGAACTACATTTCTACAGAGATACAGCTGAAGATCTTATCATCTGTATTCAGGATCATAATCTCTGACAAGCAGAGAGGAGGATGAGGCAGCTCTTTACCTCAGTGTTGTGAAGTAACTTGTCCTTCTGTGTGATTAGGACAGGTTCTGTGTGTACTAATAGGACAGCGGCCATTTTATTTCTCCTAATCATTGCTCCCCAGACAAAACGAGCCATTATAACTAATGTAATATATTTATAACAAAGTAATATTTAAGTATTTTCATATTCTTAATTCCCGGAGAACCTCTTTAATACCACAAATTAGACCAAACCTGTAGGTACTGAGAGATGCCGAACTGTAGATAGATTACCAATATGAACCTCAAAACACATTCATTAGAGTAAAAGGGCCTAGCTGAACATAACTATAAACCTAAACAGAATCCTAATAACCCCCAACAAAATTCACGAGAACAATATATAAAAGATATACAATATTTTATAGAAATCAATACACATAACATGCTGGTGAAAAACCGGGGCAAGATGGACATAACCCCACATTACTGCTGCAGAATAGGAAGCATACCATATGCCTATACTGATATAATATCAGTAAAGTGCCACAAATACAAAAATTATACAATAGTGTACACACATAAAAAGTAGTACAAATGACCCCGCTGCACAAAAAAGCTACTAAATATAATACTGGTACTCCCGTCCCTGGTAGAGACTCTTTCAAGTTAAACAAGTAATACGAAAAAGAATACTAGCTTATTATATACATAGTAACCAATCACATAGATCACTGCTAGAAAGTCTATCCCAGCATTGGACCTCTATATAAGTGCAGCAGAAGTCATAATAGTCCAAATCTACCTATAATGGAGAAGGTTCGGTCCAATTGGTATGGAAAAAAGATCCCTTGACACGCGTTTGAATCCTGCAATATGCGGATCCGCAAAACACAACGGCCGTGTGAATGTAGCCTAATAATAATAAAGTTTATTATTTTAAAAAAGGTGTTTAGAATTAAAGAAAATGGACAATGACATTCATCTAAAATAAATCTTTCTAAAGCCTCATTCACACATCAGTGTTTGGTCAGTGATTTCCATCAGTGATTGCGAGCCAAAACCAGGATTGGAGCCTCCACAGCCATAAGGTACAAGGGAAAGATTTGCTCCTGTTCTGTGTTTAGAGCCACACCTGGTTTGGGCTCAAAATCACTGATGGAAATAACGGACCGAACACTGAAGTTGTGAATGAGGCTTAAACAAGGATCACGCAGCAGGTCGTCGCCTGCATGGCCATACAATGAAATCCGCAGCAAGAAATTTCAAAATACACGGCCACATCCGCCCGTACAAAGACATTCACAAATATTCTTGCTCTGCATAATTAGTGTCTCTCTTTAACCACTTACAAAGCCTTAGGAATTGTCTAATTTCCTTTGTTTTTGTTTCAAACGTCTGAAGTTTATTGTTTCTCTCTTTTTCAGCGTTTTACTCTCCTTTGTTGTCGCCGTTTCCTCCCATATTTCTGTATGGATCCGATTAAATAACATTCTTTAAGGCAATTAAAATTGTTTTGAGCCACAAACTTTTTCACAGAAGTTTTCTTAAAAATACCATGTTGAAAAGCCGCAGAGAATCTAGAAATGATGATGGAAACCAGGGAGCTGTCATTTGATAATCACTTATAATTGTAACTTTTAGAATGGTAGGTTTAAAGGGCATCTGTCAGCAGTTTTGTACCTATGACACTGGCTGACCTCTTACATGTGCACTTGGCAGCTTAAGGCATCTGTGTTGGTCCCATGTTCATATGTGCCCACATAGCTGAGAAAACTGATGTTTTATTATATGCAAATGAGCCTCTAGGAGCAACAGGGGCATTGCTACACTTAGAGGCTCAGCTCTCTCTGAACTGTCACAGTTTAAACAGGCAGTGTAAACATGATCACACCTGGTCCTGTCAATCAAAGTGCAGAGGGCGTGGCATTTGCAGAGAGGGCTGAGCCTCTAGGTGTAATGACAACGCCCCTGTTGCTCCTAGAGGCTCATTTGCATATATTAAAACATCATTTTTCTCAGCAATGCAGGCACATATATACATGGGACCAACACAGATGTCTTCAGCTGCCAAGCACAAATGGAACAGGTCAGCCAGTGTCATAAATACAAAACTGCTGACTGATGCCCTTTAATTTGTGATTTCACCTTTTATAAAATGAACGTTGCCATGTCTGGAAAGTGACGCTGTTCCTAGTTGGCTGCAGCGCTTGTTTCAGTGGCAATGCTCTGCAAGTCAGGATTGTCATTATCAGGTGTGTAAACGTGCTTTTAGGCCACATGTACGTCGACACATGTACGTCCGGTTTCGGCCCTTATAAAAAAAAATCTGCAAAATTATTATTATTACTATTATTTATTATTATAGCACCATTCATTCAATGGCACTTTACATAGGATAAGGGGTGCACATACATAATACAGACATTTGCACAAAACATGAAAAAGATGAGTTACAAACTGGTACAGAAATATAGAAAATGGTCATGTGGCGTCCATGTTTTCCTCGCTCCCATCTACAGAAAGGTCTCAGCCACAATACGGACAAGAATAAGACCTGCTCTGTAATTTGTGAAACTGCCAATAAGATTCATGAAAAATATGGATATGTGATTTAGAAAGTAGTTTGTCACGAAGAAAAATTTTTTGTAAAATTTGGTGAAGCAGCTGAATGGAATTTTTGAATACTTCGCTGGTTTCTAACCCCCACAAATCGCCAAAATGAGGAGACAGAAGCACTCAGAGTGCGCACCACCAGGTCCTCCCAGCCCCCCGATCATCATGGAGACGAGGACGCAAGCCTTCGGCGAGGATGGAGACTGGCAGCGCTGCAGGGAGGGAGCGCACTGCCGGCTCCCCGTTAAACAAGCACACTCACCTATTTCTAAGAAACGATGAATGGCGAGCGCACCACCCAAGCATTCACCTCTATGAGTAAAGCCAACACTCTCTGCTCTCTGTTCACTTCGGGAGTCCCATTCTGGAGAGAGCAGCAGGTCTCAGGAATGGGACCTGTCCCTATCTGATATTGAGGGCATATCCTAGCAATATGCCATTCATGTCTATTTAACTCTCTCTGTCAGACCATCTCAGCCAGAGAGCACTTCCCACTCAATTATAGCATCGCACATTCTACTAATAACTTTGCCTAAGCCAGTCAAGAGAACTATATAGCTATCATACTGTTATACCAATTCTACACGTACTATTATCACTAGGATTACCCGTCAGCTAACATATTACCCTTAAAACAGCAGTAGACTAACAATGAGTTACCTATCTATGTAGGAGCTTCATTTCTCTGTGTTGACTACTAGTACAGAAGACAATATTTTGAATTTCATTTTTAATGGCATAATAGTGCCGAAATGAAAGAGAAAAACAACCAAAAATTCGGATTTTTTTTCTATGAATATCAAGATTAGAGATGATTGAAGTTTTGGAAAATTCGATTCGGCTGCTTCACCAAATTTTACCAAAAAAATTGCTTTGTTACTTAGTAACGAAGCACATGTTTTTTTGTAAGTAGCGGTTGCAATGACAGGGAGCTGTGATATCGTTGTTCCCCATCATTGTATCTCTCAGATGCCGTGTTCATACACTATCGCGGCATCTGAGAGTAATAATACAGTGTAGAATTTACATTAAAAAAAATTAAATCATACTTACCGCCTCCATTTGCTCAAGATCTTGCGCGAAATCTCGCACGGCTCACACACAAGATTTTGACCTAGATCGTCAATCAAGATGGTGTGGCCGGCCCTACGCAAGCAAATGGAGGAGGTTAGTATGATTTTTGTTTGTTTTTTTACACTATTTCAGGTTAAATTAATTCACGGCCATGAAGCACAAGGAAATTCAGCTTTGCGGCAAATCGAATTTATCCACTTGCTTGAATTCGATTCGCTCATCTCTAATCAAGAGTAAATAAAATTCTAATTTGTGACAGAGGAGTCGCTTTAATGATCAGCATCTCAACAGTGATAGATACCAGAATGCTGGTCAGATAGGGGTCAAATTATTGTGTTTGCATAGACTGAGACTATCACTGTTTGCTATTGTGTGTTAATGGGAGGAAAAGGAATGAAACTGGCTATTTATTGGGAAATTGGAGCTCTTTGACTTGTATCCTGACATGCTTCCAATATTAAACCTGTCTAATATATTATATTTTACACATAAATTCAATTTTTTATTGCTATATTTCCGGGACATTTTTTCCCTGTAAAAACATTATTGGCCGAGGCTCTACTCAGTTTGGCTTTGAGGTCCGTGCCTGAAACTCCTCAGGAGAAGATAAGCTGTTTATTGAATGTGTCCCCACCCGGCCCGAGATTCCATTACACAATGCTCACACTGCTCACACATAATTCAGTGGAGACCTATTCAGTTCTGGGGAAGAACCTCAAGAATTATGTGAAATCGGACAGAGACTAAATTAGCATTATCTGGGGATTTTTTCGGAATTCGAGATTTGGACTGTGGTCTTTGTTATGAAAAAAAGTAAATTTTACAATAATTAAGGCAGCAGGGGTTTAGTAACTTCATATGTGAGAAAATGAACACGTATGTCAAGGGAATTTCCAGCTTCAATAAGGGTTGATTAGTTTCTTGACTAGGCTGATATAAAAAAAAATGCTCTAAAAAGTTCTACGCAAGAGAAGTAAAAACTTTGCTCACAAATGGAGAATGCCAATAGGGTTGGGTTCACATGGGTTGGATCAGGGTTGGACTAGGGTTCCTTGGGCCCATCTGAGAAGATTATTATTGGGGCCCAACCCCCATATTATCAATAATGTCTAAGAGGTTTTGATTCAACTGCAAATGTTTTTTCAGGATCTTTAGGGCCCACAATGTTATGACAGCCTGGACCCACCAAAGGATCCTCAGCAACTGTGGTGGGCCAGTCCAATGCTGGGTTGAATATTCCTTTAACAAAGCTTTAGAAAATCCACAGGGAAATCTGTAGCGGCAAATCTAAATTTAGTGTTGATTTGTTCATGTTGATTTCCTCCAGCAAAGCCCTCACTATCTCATCTGCAAGGGTCTGAAATCCTTGCAGATGATTCTGTAGTAGCTCCGCCACTGAAAGTCCATTGTTTAGAAGATTGAGCTGCTTACCACAGCCTTCTCCTATGGAAGTGACTTGGAGCAGGGCCACAATAACCAGCTCCATCCACTACACAATGGACGGAGCTGTGTAGTTCCGGCAGCTTCCTCCAGTGCTCGAACTACTTCAGAACAGTTGATCAGTGGTCATGTGGGATGTCAGACCCCTGCCGATCCTCTATTGATGGCCTTTTCCTGAGGACAGGCCATCCTTATAAAAATTCTACACAAGCCCTTTAAGCTGGCCATAAAAGTAACAAATATTGTCAGCAATCTGAAGAATTCAGTCATTAAGTACAATTATTATGTGTATGGTATTAAAAACTATCTGCTCCATGGTTGGAAAACTTATCATTCATGCTTCAAAAACCTTTTCAGTCATAAAAACTACAAAAGAGTTTGATTCACTATTGTCCAGGAAACTTATTATTCATGCTTCAAAAATGTTCCCAGTCACAAGTTGTAAAAAACTGCTATTGTAAAGAGTTTAGTTCATTATTGTCCAAGAAAAATATACACGATGAATTTACGGTAGGAAACATTTCCCTATTAAGAAAAAAGGTTGTATCATAGACAAATCTTTAAGTACTTCTCCAGCTTGAGAGAACCATGATTAGAGATGAGCAAATTTCTAAAACTCAGTTTCTGGTCCAACTCAGCTGAATCAACCATTCGAATAAAGTTGACCCTAATCGAAAGTGGTCTGATTGTTTGAAAAACTCTCTCTCTCTCTGTAACTCTCTATTTTTTTCTCTCTCTCTCATCTCTTTCTTGATTCTCCCAAAAGAATTCACACAAAATTCGGGTTCATTACTAACAGAACTTTTTGAAAAATTCTGCTAGAATTTTTATATTTTTAGAATTACTCATCTTTAACTATGACACAACTTATATACAAGTTACGCCAGGTTCATACTAGCATTATGAGATCCGGCAGCCTGCTCTATTAGCCTGTTCCAACATAAATGGAGGCTGTTGGCCAGACAAAAAACTGTGGCATTTGTTTGTCCGACAACTGGTATTTATGCCGGAAAGCAGCCGGATCACCGTTCCCTCTCTCTATAAAATTCTCTCTATTTTTCTCTCTCATGTCTATCTTGATTCTCCCAAAATAATTCATACAAAATTCAGGTTTATTACACAGAACTTTTTGAAAAATTCTGCTAATTTTAGAATTGCTCATATTTACCTATGACAAAACTGAGCTGAATTTTAGGAACTTACATAGAAGTTACGCCAGGTTCATACTAGTGTTAGGAGATCCGGCAGCCTGTTCCATCAGCCTGTTCCAACATAAATGAAGGCTGTTGACCAGACAAAAAAGAGTAGAATTTGTCTGTCCAAAACCAGGCCGGATCACCGTCAAATTCCATTATAGTCAATGGGATCCAACGGTAAACCGCCGTATCTGTCTATGCCAGATACAGTGTAATCCAGTAGCCTGTTTCTCTGCCGGATCAGGCTACGGTATTTCGTAACACATAAGTGAACCTACCTTTACTCTTTTTTTTTTAGAAATGTATTTTTGTAAATCGTATAAAATAGCCCATTATGCTTTTGCTGACATTTTTCTTTCTCTGATTTTTTTTAACTCTGAATCTTTGAAGATGCTCTATTAGACACGTTGGCGTCATCTTTCAGAATTCATACCCTTTTAACCCCATGATGCTAATTTAGAATCACACAATTTAACTCATTAGTTTTTAGGTAATGGGACGTCTTGTAACCCCGCAGAGCATTAGGTCTACCAGTCACATAGATGAAAGCAAATTGTTGAGGGAAATCAATAAATGTGACCTTCGTTTGCTGATATATCTTCATATGTGAGATAATGGTTGGCAACACAATCCTGAGTATCAGACTAATGACTTTTCTATTTCACAAGTCATTGAGAGCCATTTGAAATGCATTCATTAAGATTTGACAATGAATAGACCTTCTCTGGAAACTGTGAAATTCTCTGTTTATCTAATTTACTCAATCACTTAGAAATTCTCTTCCAGTTATTCTAATGACCTGTTTGAATGTTTAAAGATAGAAAAAAAAAACTCAATCAATGATTATCTCAAGTTTCCCTTGTGGATAGATATGTCTAAGAAAACCCAAAGGTGCCATTGATCCGTTTATCATGCGCACATAGACATGAGAAGTTGATTAGATACAATGTTTTGGTATCAGTATTTTTGGAAGCTGTTGTTGGACACATTATATCTCTTCTAACAAAAAGTCTGAAGTAAAGGTGTCAAATGCAATTATATCTTAAGGGGTTTTCTGAGACTCTAAGGCTACTTTCACACTAGCGTTTTTAAATTCCGGTATTGAGTTCCGTCATAGGGGCTCAATACCGGAAAAAAACGCTTCAGTTTTGTCCCCATTCATTGTCAATGGGGACAAAACTGAACAGAAGACAACGGAATGCTCCTGAAAGCATTCCGTTCCGTCTTCAGACCGGAGAACAAACCGCAGCATACTGCGGTTTTCTCTCCGGTCCAAGCATCCGCACCAAGACGGATCCGGAATGTCCCCCAATGCAAGTCAACGGGGACGGATCCGTTTGGTGTGACACACCAGTAATCCGGATCTGTCCTCCATTGACTTGCAATGGGGGGTCATTCCGGATCCGGCTACACAGAAATACATACAGACATACATACATACATACATACATGCATACATACACATACATACTCACATACTCCAGGCAGGGACGCTGGCAGCATGTCTTCACGCGCCTCCTGCGAGCAGCTATGACGTTTCCCCACTGCGCCCAGCAGAGGGCGCTGTGGGGAATCGTCATCACTGCGCGCCGGAGGCGCGTGAAGACGTGCTGCCGGCGTCCCGGGCTGAAGTATGTAAGTATGTATGTGTTTGTATGCATGTATGTACGTGTTTGTGAATGTCTGTATGTATTTCTGTCCCAATGCGCTGCTCCGGCTCCACACATGTATCAGCGGCAGCACGGATCCGTTGGCACCCTTTAGGTGCCGGATCCGTGCTGCCGCTAGTGTGAAAGAGGCCTTATACTGATGGCCTATTCTCTGGATCAGTATCTGATCGGTGGGAGTCCAAGACCTGGGACACCCGCCGATCATCTCTTTGAGAAGAGACCAGCATTTGCAGTAGCGCCGTGGCCTCCTTCAAATTTCCCTAGGCCAAATGACATCACGTTCATTGGTCACATGACCTAGGCACAGCTCAGCCCCATAGAAGTGAATGGGGCTGAGATGCAATAATTTCATACAAACCTCATCCATTTGCGTGCGAATAGTCCGTCACGGCCATCTTGATTGAAGATCCTACTTGATGACGTCATCCAACACCACACAAAATTTAGTGCGGGATCTTCAATCAAGATGGCCACGGCGGACTCTTCTTGAGCAAATGGATAAGGTATTTTTTTTTCTTTAACAGATTAATTCCTAACAGCCCCCAATGGTCATCTCAGATGTTGCGATCAGCGATGAATGCGGCATCTGAGGAGTTTAATGACCGGGGGGGGGGTCAGCACCATCACCGTTCCCTGTTATTGCATCCGCTACTCACAAAGAAATGCGCTTTGTGACAAAGCAAAGTAATTAGTCACAAAGCAAAATTTGGCGAAGCAGGTGAATCAAATTTTTGAGAACTTTGCTCATCTCTAGCTACTTGTCAGTATCTTACAGAACCCCCTACCCCTTTGTATATATTCAAATGGAGGTGGGTGATCAGGTGACCAGACACTTCTCCATTGCATTCAAAATGACTGAATATGGTTACCATCAGTTACAGATAAAAAAAAAGTATCACTAAATATGAGACTTCAGGATCATCCTGTGCCCATAAGTATTATGATTTCCTCTCCCCCAAGGGCTGAAATTAAGTAGTGATGATTCAGAACCAGAACATTTGTCCAAAATCCCAGATTGTTTCCATACCACAATGTTTTTTGCCGATTTTCCACTGAAACCCAAAGACGAACACAAAAGAGAACATATTGACAAACTAGTACATAGACAGGAAGAATTTTATTACATAATTATCTTTGATTTTCTTGGTATTTGGCAAGAACCAACATCTGACTACACAGTCTGGGTTATTTTCTATACAAATATGTGAAACTTGACAATAATTGATTTGGAGCTTTTAGACGCAGAAATGAAGTTTGCAATGGAATAATTATGAAATAATTATGCAACAATGGGCAGCTCGGTGGATCAGTGGTTAGCACTGGCGCCTTGCAGCACTGAGGTCCTGGGTTCAAAAATTACGAAGGACAACATCTGCATGGAGTTTCTATGTTCTGTTTGTGTGGGTTTCCTCCCATACTGATTGTGAGCCCCATTAGGGTCAGCTTGATGCTAATATCTGTGGAATATAGTAGCGCTATATAAGTGCCTAAAATAAATAATAAATAAATCAATACTGTGTTTATCTTAAGAACCCTTTAAATGAAGCAGCTTCTCAAATGATGTCCTTTGGGGCATCCCCTGTCAGTTTAAATGATTCTCTAGATTAAAGGGGTTGCCCGGGTTCAGATCTGACATACCCATATTTTCACCCAGGCAGCCTCCCTGATTTTAGCATCGGAGCATGTCATGCTGGATCACGCAGGGCAAGGTTTTTTTATTTACAATAATATACTGTTTGGCGGAAGCTTCCACCCAGCAGCGTGTTTGGTGACATCACCGGCTCTGATGGGCCAACTTTACTGCTGCCCTAGCTGTTTTACAGGCTAAGGCAGCGCTAAAGCCTGCCCATCAGTGCTGGTGATGTCACCGGGCTCACTGCTAGGTTGGAAGCCTCCACCTGGCAGCCCTAAGGAGAGCCCGGTGATGTCACCGGATCTGCTGAAAAAGCCTTTGCCCTGAGCGACTCAGGGGGGCTGCCTGGGTGAAAATATGGGTATGTCCGGGTTCAGAACTGTTCCAGATTAATTCCTTTTGGACATGATTTACAGTTTGGGAGCTGTCTGAATAAAAATGAGTGAAATGCTCAAAATTCAATTCAGGTTCGAATTGGCCTAATAGGTCAACTGATTTGAATCACTCTCTGAGGTCTCCTAGAATGCATATTTTTCTCTCTTCACCTTGAATTTTTATAAAAAATCTAGGTTGAATTCAATTCTTTAACAATAGATTTGCTCATCTCTATGTCCGCAGTATTGGTCTCATTGTGATGAGACCAATACTTCCATCCATTACTATTGAAATAAAGAGAGTCACCGCTCCAAGGTTGGATGTCACAACGAATATAATTTTTTTACTATTGGTTGCCCTGTAAAGAAGTTTAAAGGACATTTTTGAATCACAAAGAAGCACATCATTTTACAACTCACAAAATGTTGCTGCTACGACAACCAATAGATAGTAAGACAGAAGACAAAATAAGACAACCAGAAGGTAGTATAAAGTGAGTTTTAAGCCACGCATGAAATTTATCATCCTTCCTAAAACACTGCAATGAATTTGGCACATCTTTAGACTGACTAAGTTTGCATTATTTTGAGGATTAGTAAATTTGCCCCAATATGTGAGAAGCTACCAGATGCAAACAAGCATGCCTGTGTCCAGATGGTTGGCAGACACCCAGAATGGTATCGTGGGGAGCAGAATGTGCTCCCCTGTTTTAAACAGCTGACCATGAATGGTGGGAGATGCGCTAGGTAATAATGAAAATGTGTGGCTTATGCCCACTTGTTTGCAAGCCGTCTTGGCTTTTCAACAACGGTTTAGTGGCTTGTTCCTTATGGCGGCAGGGAATATTTTTTCATCCAAATAGCATTTCAGAAGCCAATTACCAGACACATTCACACCTAGTAGTTGCCTGCAAACACTACGAGAGCAGTCACTGGCCTCTTGCCCTGTGGCTCCTCAGCTTATTAGACTGTGCGAGAGAATTCATTTAGAAGTAATGTGATGGAACTGAATATTTTCATGAAATTGACTGTGCAAGCAATGATTTGTACAGCTTTGGGGTAATGATCTTCCGCCAGACAGAATGTTTACTAACTCGTTGATTGCCCTCGCTCATTCTCCAGCACCGAAACATCTTGTGGCTGAAACAGTTTACACAAATGACTTGATTCCTGATGAAATGATGTTGGCGGAGACAGATCTCACATGCTGTATAACACAAGGCTGGCTTCTTGCTTGAGGTTCTGCATGTGCATTAGCTACAGTAGACAAATCCCTGGCTGTGGATGCGCAGGCAGCACTTGTAGTACATTGTGTTTGTTGATGATTGCTCTATCAAAATATCCTTACGTATTCTGGAATTTCTTCAATTTACTGGATGGTCTCTAGTTAACTGTTTTCTAACCAGTACATCATTTTCATATTCACTTTCATATTTTAGTCTATACATCACTGGGTATTTCTTGTCTTTCAGTGTACACAGGAATAGCTCATCAAAGAACAAAAATTAGGTCATTACTTAAAGTGGTTGGCCACCTTTTGGAGGTATATTTGGCAAATACCCCTTCTGGCCAGATCTGCAAAAAGGAAGCATACTAACCTGCTCCATATAGCCGGCTCCTTCACTCTCCTGTTTTGGCTGCCTTATTTGGGTCCTCCACTATCTCTAGCCGGGACCCAACAGTGAGGAGCAGGAAAGTATGCTTCCCTTTTCAAGGTCTGGCCAGGAGGGAGGGGGGGTTTCACCACAATATACTGTGGGGAAAATGAGTATTTGAGACGCTGGCAATTGTGCAAGTTTCCCACCTACAAAGAATGGAGAGGTCTGTAATTTGTATTGTGGGTACACAACTGTGAGAGACAGAATCTAAAAGTATGATTTCAAATAATGAATTTGCATTTTATTGCATGAAGTAAGTATTTGATACTATAGAAAAACAGAACTTAATATTTGGTACATGAACCTTTTGTTTGCAATTACAGAGGTCAGAAGTTTTCTGTAGTTCTTGACCACGTTTGCACACACTGCAGCAGGGATTTTGGCCCACTCCTCCATACAGACCTTCTCCAGATGTTTCAGGTTTGGGGGCTGTCGATGGGTTACTTTCAGTTTCAGCTCCCTCCAAAGTTTTTTGATTGGGTTCAGGCCTTGAGACTGGCTAGGCCACTCGAGGTCCTTGAAATGCTTCTTACAGAGCCACTCCTTAGTTGTCCTGACTGTGTGTTTTGTGTCATTGTCATGCTGGAAGATCCAGCCATGACCCATCTTAAATGCTCTTACTATGGGAAGGAGGTTGTTGGCCAAAATCTTGCGATACATGGCGCCATCCATTTTCCCTTCAATTCGTTGTAGTCGTCCTGTCCCCTTTTTACAGAAGCACCCCAAGTATGATGTTTCCACCCCTATGCTTCACGGTTGAGACAGTGTTTTTGGGTTGAACTCATAATCATCCTTCTTCTTCCTCTAAACACGGCAAGTGGAGTTGATAACAGAAAGTTCTATTTTGGTCTCATCTGACCACATGACCTTCTCCCATGCCTCCTTCTGGATCATACAGATGTGCATTGGCGAACCTCAAATAGTCTTAGACATGTGCTGGCATGAGCAGAGGGACCTTGCGTGACCAGCTGGATTTTAATCCGTGACAGAGTAGTGTGTTACTGTGGTCCCAGCTTTCTTCAGGTAATTGACCAGGTCCTCCCATGTAGTTCTGAGTGTGTGGACAAGGTGTCTTTTATACAGGTAACCAGTTCAAACAGCTGAAATTAATACAGGTAATGAGTTCAGAGTAGGAGGGCTTCTTAAAGAAAACCTAACAGGTCTGTGAGAGCCAGAATTCTTGCTGGTTGGTAGGTGATCAAATACTAATTTCATGCAATAAAAATCATACATATTTTCTGGATTTTTTTTAGATTCTGTCTATCATAGTTGAGTGTACCTATGATAAAAATTACAGATACAGATGAGTGAATCTATTTGCCGCTTCATAGATTCGATACAAATCTTGGAAATTTTTTACACTGAAGTGAATCCGAATATTTTTAGATTCGATTTGGAAGATTCTTCTGAAATCTTTGTACGCTAACGCTACGTACGCATCATATAATTTGTACGCTAATGCTATGAATCTGATAATTTGTACGCTAATGTGTACATTTTCAGTTAAGTAGCGTACTTTTACTGTATGTTTGTTCTTTGTGTTTGTTCTTTAGGCCTAGACAATAATACGCTAAAGCTTCATACGCACTTTGTACACTCAGGCGTAAGTATTCGCGGGAATGTTCGCAGAACATGACATAATAACGAATGATTTGTACGCAGCTTCGACCGAATAGCTTCGTATTAAGTATGAATCTTTTAAAAAATTTGACGAAAATTTGGCGAGGCGAATTTTGGATGATTCGCTCATCTCTAATACATTACAGACCTCCACTCTCCATTTCTGGGCGCATTCTAGGTGGGAAAATGTGCAAAATCGCCAGTGTATCGGAAAAATACTTATTTTTCCCCACATTGTATGAGCTGGTGAGTCTGGTCAACATTAGCACTTAAGTTTTGCATTGACATGAATGGACAAAACTGAAGCTTTTATTGAGGAACTCAATCGGAATAAAAACGCATATTAGATGACTGTTGACCAAGCACTTATCCAGCTGACAGCTGTCTTTTCTGACTCTTCATCGAGATGCATGTCCATCGTGACCGATACTTTTTTTCTTCTGAACTCTTACCTTGGGGAACAGTTAGGTGGCTCCATACAAATTAGAATATCAGCTTCTCCAGAATCAATAGACCAACTTTTATCCAATAAGTCCAATCACTCAAGACTGGTGGGCCACACTGGTGACATAGGAAATATCCATAATTTTACTAAAAGTGAGGAATCAACCATTCTAAATTAATCTATAAATGGAATATAATCCTATAAAAATATTTCATATGCAGTCCTCAAAATCTGGATTACTGATACGCAAAACAAACCAAAAATTGAGACTTTATCCTTTATTTTTGTAGATCTAAAAAAAAAAAAAAAAAAAGAAGAAACTCAGGAAATACGAGGGTCATAGTGTAGGAAAATTAGAACGTGAATACTTGACATGGCCATAAGTGAAGAGGAGGAGTGTGGAGGAGGTGACAAGGGTGTGAAGGGTGAGATAGGGTTGAATGGTGGCATAGAGGTTTACAAGGCGTGTTGAGGAGGTGTTGATGGAAGTCGAGGAGGGAAGGACACTGGGGAGTATAATGAGGGACTGGAAGGGAAATGAACATTTGGATAAGATGAAGAGGGAATATACGCAGGGAAAGCGTGAAAGGAAGCCAGTTCATTTTTTCTTCAATGTATACATTTCTGCCTTTTCAGCAAATGTATTTATGGAACATAAACATCGCCCTCATACATATTACATGTCTGAAACATCCCAAATTTCATTATATGGAATGTCTACTACAAAAATGAATAATAATAAAAATAATAATTATTATTATTTGTATCAGTGGTAGCAGTAATATCAGTAATAGGACTTATGCACACAGCCATATGTATTTTGTGGTCCGCCAAAAATACGGATGATGTCTATCTGCATTCATTATTTTGCAGAATAATCCTATCCTTGTCCGCAATACAGACAATAGTATGACGTTCAATTGTTTTGTGTAACCGAAATCCGGGAAACAGAATGCACACAGAGTAACTTCTGTTTTTTTTGTTTTTGCGGACCTATTGAACTGAATGGCTCTGCATCTGTAACGGACACGGAAAGAAAATACGCTTGTGTGCATGAGCCCCTAGTCATAGAAATAGCAGTAGTAGTAGCAGGAGTGGTAGTAGAAATAGCAGTAGTAGAATTAGTAGTAGTAGCAACAGTAATAACAACAGTAGTACTAATAACAGTAGTAGTGATAGAAGTATCAGTAGTAGTGGTGGCAACGGTGATGGTAGTAATAGTAGTAATAACAGTAGTAATAATAACAGTAGTAGTACTAGTAGCGGTAATACAATAGTAGTAGTAGGAGTAGTAGTAATATCAGCAGTAGCAGTAATAGTAGAAATTGCAGTAATGGTAGTAAGCAGCAGTGGTAGTAGTGTGAGTTGTAATAAATATACCAGTAGTAGTAGCATTAGTAGTAATAACACTAGTAGTAGTAGTGCTGGTGGTAGTAGTAGTAAATAGTATTAATAACAATACAACTAGTAGTAATAGCAGTAGTAGTAGTGGTAGAATAGCTTTTATAATCACAATAAAATGGCTTTAATCTGGCATTAACAGACCGTGATTGGTACCATAACAATGCAGATTTTGAAATATTGCTTTCAAGAAAAATGTCCAGAGGAATAGGACAACAAATAATAAACTATCTTATTACTACAGAGACTGATTATCGTTGTTTATGCTCAGTTTTCGCATTGCATTACCATGCTAACTTGGTGTATTCATTCACTCACAAAACTGAAAAATCTGCTGCATACAGCATATACAGTATCTGCAGTATTTCTTGTGTGAACCTGTCCATACGTCCAGATGAAACTAGTGCCGGGGTGTCAGGATTTGAAAACAAATTTATGAAAAAATGTAAGGAACAATCGTCATCCATTATCATTTCAGAATTTTCTGGCATCCAATAGTCCAGGCATTCCTATAATCTGGATCTTGTTTCCAGCATAGCACTGAATAAGATTCAGGCCTAATTCACACCTAGTGGCCAACAGTCTCAAATTTGCAGGGACTGTCCATCATTTTTGGTCTGTCTTGGGACAAAAATAGGCAAGGTTTACGTAAACCCTGATCTTATATGGGCAGTCTCACCCAGTTTGAGGTGTTCCTGGGATGGTGTTTATTGCACCTAATTTACCAACCACAAAGTTGGCATATTAGGTGCAATAAAAACCATCCCAGGAACAGTTTTTTGTCCTCGATTTCCTACAACGATTGTAAACCAAAAACCAGGTCCGGGTCTAAAAGGCGGTAAAGGATTGAAGCTTTCCGTAACACTTTATCTCTGGAAACCACTGAGCAAACAATGACTGTATGAATAAGGCCTTACCAGTTCTGAGGCTCCGGTGACTACAGGCTTATGCACACAGGTTTGCAGCAGGCACCGTGGTGCACAGGGGCGGACTGGGAACTAAAAGTGGCCATGAAAAAAAGGTAAAAGTGGTAAAAAGTGTTGTAGGTGGGTCCAAATTGACGGAAGACGGTCAACATAATTAGTCAGGGACAACAGAAGTAGGCAGGGCCAGCAATACCATAGTGTAGAGCAATATACTGCCCCAGCTGAACCAAATACCACAGTGCAGCACAAAATACTGCCACCTGCATCACAGTATTCAACTGTATTGCTGTCCTGAGGACGTCAATACAGTTGAATTCAGGAGGGCACCTGTGGCTGCTGGTCAGGTGCAAAAGAGAGAATCAGTTTCTCATGAAGCTGGCTGGCGGCCGTGAGGAGGGCTTGGGTGGCTCTCCTAGGCATTGGCCCACCGGGAAATTTCCCTGTAGGGTCTATGGCTAATTCTCCTCATGATGGGCCCTACTGCCACACAGACTCTTTTAAATACCATATGTATGGAGATATTTGCCACATTATTTATAGAGAAGAATATATCTGTACATATGGAGTCCATTGGAGCATGCCAAGTTTTTTTTCTGTTGGATTTGGATAGAAAAACCAACACAATACCTGATAATCCTGCACTTGCCAGATCTCTACATGCTTATGTTCTATTGACTTATTGTACGTTACATTTTTGCTGTACTGTACTATGGTGTTTATTTGCCAGTCTCTACAAGATTTGCCACGGCAGCAGAAAGGCAATGAGTTCCATTCACCTCGGCCTGCTAAGTGACTGAATTATGTTTAACTCTACACAGTGCAAAGAAAATAATGTTTCCCCCAAAGCCCCAGAGGAATCCGGCTGTCTCCAGAATACAAATGATTATTGTAAAAAAAGAAAAAAAAAAACTATTCCTGTTCTAGAATTCATTTTTCTAAAAAGTCATTACCAGTGCACATAATCAGCAGGAAGTGACCTTCAAGTCTAATTAGTGGAGCATGGCTCGAAAAGGACTAAGTGGGACGGAACTTCAAAGTCAATGTGTCGTCTGCTGCCCGGTAATGAACTATTAATGAGGCAATTAAGTGCTTATAGACGTGGTGTCAAAAAGACTTTTACTAATCGGCAGCAATAGGAAAACCGCAAAGTGTTTATTTTTGGTGTGCTCTGCTCAAGCCCTCCAGGTATTCCCTGCTAATCTTAGGCACCCAGTAAAGACTGGATAAAAGCAAGTCATCCACCAGAGGCTAAGAAATCAAGGCAAATATGTAGACGGATGACAAAAATAACTTACTAGAAATGAGTGAATTTCTTAGGGTCAAGAGTTAACTCAAAAAAGAGGAAAAGTTGTATGTGTCCTTTATAATTTCTTTCCTTATGATTCATTCTTGATTCTGGCTTCCAAAACTGCATCAGGAAACCTGACCATGTGGCCATACCCTTAAAATTCTAGTCTGGTCCAATTCTTTAGAATCACCGGTCTAATCAAATTTGGGTCTGAATAAACTATACCCATATCAAAACTACTTGCTTAGAAAACTAACTTTGTCTCTTTCTCTCTGCCTCAATTCTCCTGAATTTGTCAGATTTTTTTGAAAATTTCCCATCAAATGTACTAATTTCAGAATCAGTTTGCTCACTTCTATAACTTACCTAGTAACAATTCAATAAACCAAACTGAGGGCAGCACACACTAGTGACAGAGAACCTGAATGAAACACTGGGTCCCTTACTTTTTTGACCAAGTCGTTTCCTTAAAACTCCAAGACTCTAAGAGCTGGAGTTCCATTATTCATGAGCCTTGGCTGCCCTCGTCCTCCTGCTGATGATTGACATCTCTCTTTCTTAACTATATACAGGGTGAAAGCTGTCAATCAGTAGCAGAG
Organism: Rhinella marina; assembly: GCA_900303285.1. Lineage (NCBI taxonomy): Eukaryota > Metazoa > Chordata > Amphibia > Anura > Bufonidae > Rhinella > Rhinella marina. The sequence continues at coordinate 40,001 of ONZH01009270.1, read as the reverse complement.
GCGGTGGTGAGGGCCAGGGGCTCAAGAATATGAAGATTTACACTTCATTGAGTGGACTTGAGAACTGGAGGTGAAGCTGCTCAATAGGGAATTTAAGAAAACAACTGAGTCCAAAAAGTAAGTGACCCACCAGTTCAATCAGGGTTTTTGTAAACAGTTTATACGTCCTTCAGATAGGGCTGCAAAAAACGGGTGACAGGTTCCCTTTAAAGGGATTGTACAGGATTAAAAAAGTGTGACCACTTAATTTTTTCAAAAACAGCACTACACTTGTCCAGTGTGTTATGGTCTTCACCGCGTTATGGTTTGTAACTGAATCAATAAAAGCCAAGTTTTATGGTGTTTTAAGTGCTGGATCATCATCTGCATGTGTTCATATGGCTGTTAATTTTTTCCATGCATACTTGAAATCAACACTTATTTAATAACACATATGCAGATTTTTCCCCCGAATTTATTTCCCTTGTGGATGTTTGAATTCTTTTGAGAACACCTTAGAGGGGCTGTCCGAGTGTTTACTACTGATGACCTATCCTCTGGATAGATCATCAGTATGCCATAGGTGAGGATTCGACTCCCGACACCCACCACCTCGGTAAGCGCTGCAGCCTCCTCACAGCTTACCAAGCACAGTGCCGTCCATTGGATAGCAACTGTGCATGGAATTGCAGTCCAGGCCCATTCACTTGAATAGGACTAAGCTGTGCCTAGTCCATATTATTGATGAACAGGAAGAGATCACGGTGCTCATGGAGCATGGTCTCTTCAAACAGCCGATTGCTGGCAGTGCCAGGAGTTGAACCTCCACCAATCGGTCATATTAAACATATTAAACACTCGGACAACCCCTTCAATATTGCATAATTATCTGAAGTTCCCACGATTTGGACCATTGCCGTGCCAGTATTGCTTCCATTTTACATGAGAGATGCAAGACGCACTCCATATAAAACAAACATACAACTAATGACTTAGGGCAAACTGCAGTCTGTCTGCCAACCCCTGAGACAATGTTCCCCTTTGTGAATGAGGTTTTCTTCCTGTGTGTCTGACTAGCAATGTATCAGTGCATTGAAATGCTTTGTTCTTGCGTTGCGCGAGGTGATCTGGTCAGTGTAAGCCTCGGTGGGAGCAGAGGGTGTGTGACACATATTATAATGAAATGTATGAAATGAAGTTCCGTCCTTTATGCCCTAATCTGCAACACACACAAGAGGCTTGATTAATAAGTATATTGATACAACCAATCTGGAGACATACAAGGGACCTACAACGTGGTGACGTAAAAGGAAGTCTTTGTCACATTCTTCTTTTCATTCTGCTCAATGATGGTCCCGGGGGAACTGAGATTTTGACGCTGTGGAGGAGAAGGATGAAAGTCATTTTCCCGTAGCTGACAAGTGTTCCATCAGTGCTTTGTCACCACTCAACTTTGTAATGATGTTGAAGTGCAACGGATGCCTTTCTTGGTCCTGAACAGACAATGAAAACTTTCCTGATTTATGTCTCATTTCATTTATTCTGTTGAGAAAGGCTTTTCCACAATTCGCTCCAATCGGAGAGAAATATGGAGGAAAAGGCGCACAATCGTGTAATATGTTTTTATAAATGCGAGAATAAAAACTCAGGAAATAATGGAGGCTCACCTCTTTTGGTTGCGCTATAGGCACAACACTATTGAAGGCATGTAGTAAATCGATTTGGGACTTGATTCCGGAGGTTGTGTCGTATGCAGCCGCAGAGTGTTTTTTCTTGAAGATGGGGATTTGCCAGATCCCACCAAGAGATATATAGCAAGGACGAGGTTTGTTCTGCTTTCCTGGCGCAAATAACACTTGATCCAGATGTTCCCAGGATATGACAATAATTCTTTATTAAAATTGCCAGACGAGTATACAAAGGCACAACGCGTTTCGGGGACACAAGAGCCCCTTCATCAGGTGATAACACATATAAAATGACAAAACCATTATTTATACTGTTAGTACATACCTTAGGGTGACAAAGAAACCGCCAAAAAAACGCATTGGGGGGCGGAGCTACAAGGTCACTGAGCAGTCTATCAGAAAGCTCTATACAAAGTAACTAAAGAACATATCTGTGTTGTTCCTGATTTAATAAAAGAAAGGTTTAATGTAATAAATTAAAAAAAAAACCTAAGATCCCTAAAAAGAATAAGATATAATCTAAGTGCCGGTCATGTGACCCGCTAATCCAGCGCTGATGTCGGGCGCTTGGATGTGTAGCGGGTCACGTGGTTTCAATAAAGAACGCCCATAGGGAAAGTGACATGGGGAGGTAACGTTAGGGGGCCGGTCATGCTACGTCATGTAGTCTGTTGCCAAGCAACTAGACGCCGATGTTCGCACGGGAGAATCTGCATCGGCCACCTCGGTCACGTGCTGTTTAGGCTACGTCATGCAGTCTAGTTGCCGGGCAACTAGATGCTGACGCTCGCAAGAAGAAATCTGTATCGGCCGTACTAGGTCACCTGACCCGCTTCCTCTGAGGTGCTAGAATGACACCTCTTATATTTCTAGTGGTACTCGCAGGTATATTAAGGCAAAATTGGGGCAATAAAACGATGTGATGAATAAGATATTTATATAAAAGGATAATGCATAACAGTATCTATATGTATATATATATATATACACATATATATAAAAAAGGGGTATGTAAGGGAATTTTCATTTCATTTTCATTTATTTTCAGCTATGATCACTGATCCGCATGGGTGTGCACATAAATAATAAGGTCTCACCCCTGCTGAAAACATTTATCAAATGCAATGTCTTTGTTTACAATTTACGGATCACCCCTGAGCTTACAGTACCCAGCTTTTCATCTTCTTAACCCCCTCTCCAGTCCGGTGCCCTCTCCTGCCACCCCACTGAGGTCTAATGTTGTGGTTCATGTCTCTGGGATCATTGCCTTTTGCCAGAAGCACTTTTTGTGCTTTTCTTCAGACAGTGCCAAGAAGTCCAACCAGTAGACTGACATATTGCTGAAAGCCTATGCCATTGAAGTGCTTGCTGATGTATTGTATGTATTACAGTGCAATTAAAGGGGTTGTCTAGGATTTGAAAAACATGGCTCTTTTTTCCAAAAACAGTGTCACACCGGTCCACTGGTTGTGTATGGTATTGCAGCTCTACCTCATACAACCAGTGGACAAGTAAGTAGCCATCCTTTGTGTGTGAGAGTATATAATGTGCATGAAAATGTATAAATGATAACTTAGAGGGGAATTTATTACTTTTCCATGACAGTTTTCTTTTTTTTTTCAACACATTGTTTGTGACTTCTTAAATGCCACTTGTAATAAATTTGGTTGGAAGCGGCATTTTTCCAGTGCCCTTGCCGCACAGAAAGAGGGTGTTGCGACAGAGGAGTATGGGCCCCGGCATATTTATCTTCTTTTGCATCAGTTTAATGGCATGATCTTGTGAAGATTTCAGTTTAGGTGCACGGACTGCATGCAATTCATCACAAAATAGGCGCAGCCTCCGAAAGCGCACAGGGATATCATAGACTGGTGTAAAATGCTGGTTTATGATACATTCCCCCTTAGTGTTGAGAAACATGGCAGTCAACTATAGGGGTTTTTCGAGATTTTCATATTGATGGTCTATCAGGATAGGTCATCAATATGAGATGGGTGGGGATCGATCCGGCACCATTTTACTATGCTATATCAGATCGAGCTAGAGAGATTCAGTGGAGGTACACTTCAAGAAATCTTTGCTGTAAATTCCCTTTCTAACCATAGAAAACAGAATTCTCTCCAGACACCTTGGTGGCATTGGCACGAATTAGCTACTCGGGAACAACTTGGCAAAGTAGCATGAATTGGAACTAGAATCGTCTATTTTATTTATGACTATGTGGCATGGCTTGTACCCAACAGTAATGAGGCTACTGAAGTAGTCCTACAGAGATTCCTGCTGTAGATGTGAAGGATGTGGTTCATCTTGCATTACATCCACAGTTGTGTTAGGTCAACCATGACCTTGTTCTCAGCAGAAATGTCAGTAAGAATGATACTTCAGGGTGGTTTTGTCATGTGGATAAATCTTCCCTGGGGCACCAGCTATGATTACAAATCAATTTATCTTGGGGAGCTTTCACTTGAAGCTGGGTTATATCATGGTTACCGATGGACAGAAGATTAAATATGTGACTCCGGGCTGGTAAGGGCTGGTTAAGTAGCCACATGAGTGAGGAGAGCTATCAACATGAAAAAACCTGCATGAGACATAGAGCAGGGCTAAAAGGTCATGTGAAGGGGATACAGAAACAAGGCAGCTAGCAGTTGCTTCAATCTTTCCTCTTGTACTTCTCCACCTCTTTGTGTCAGATCTTGTATTCACTCATCATCTAGTCTTCTAAATGGATGAGTTCTTAGAGTTGATTTTTAACTACGGTGAAAATGATATTTGTTATAATGGTCAATTTTATGATTCTTTATGTTAGGAGTTATCATCACAAAGTGATTTGATACATTGTAACAAGTAAAATATTCTATTTCTGGTCAAATTCATAAAAATAAAGGAACTAACTCATAAAAACAACCCCTGAAGTCATTCAAATGGCCATGTAACACAGTAGACACATGTGCTATAGTTCAGGCCAGGGTTTTTTGTGACCTTTTTCTAGTCTAGGATACGTTAATCCCCCATTGAGGTCTAATGTTGTGGTTCACCTCTCTGGGATCCATTGCCTTTTGCCACAAGCTCTTTTTGTTTCACTGCAAAGTAATCATGGCGCACAGGAAAGCTTATTTGAAGTGGAATTGCATCTTAAGACCTCATGTGAGAGATTCTTGAGTATTTGCATGTTTACTATTGTTTGAATCCCTAGATTCTGGTTTATAAACTACTCTACATACTATACTTTGTTCTCGTCGAGCCCTTTGAAAATCATGGTATATTTGGTGTTACAATTTAACAGATCAACTTCGACTCAATCTTATGATGATAAAACCCATTTCTGAAGGCCTTTGTTATGGCAGTGGGTGTGAAGCCACTGTGTCAACCAACAGATTTGGCTTTAAGCTACTCAACCTGCCAGTCCCCTGATTGTCACCTTTTATCTCCTAAACAGGGATCTTGACTTCGCTGCAGGTGAACCACCTCTGGAGTAATATCTGTGCGGTTGACTGATGACCCATGGGGATCAAAGACATTAGTGCAGAGCATCAACAGGTCAAGCAAATACATAGTCAAGGAAAGGCTGAGGTTGGTGGAGTGCATGCAATATGGGAATTGGTCTGAAGTCAGGGCAGGCAGTGAAAGATCAATGTGGAGGTCAAGCACAGGTCAAGTTAGGCTGCAGAGAGTCAAAGTACTGTAAACGGGCAGAGGTCAGTACATAGGCAGACAACAGGACACAGCACACCTAGAAGGAACTTAGTAAGCTAAGAAACCTAATTGCTCCTGCATCCTCCCATAGAGAAAAGAGTCTGAAGTACCCAAGGGTAGCCATCCATTGGTTGGTGAGGAACATGTGCTATCCCCCTAAGAGCCAGAGGGAGCACGCACACACGTCCTAGGAATGGTGAGGCATTGTCAGCAAGCAGGCAGGAACCATTGGACCCACTGGGAAGAAGGGCTCAGGATGCAGATCCAGACCACTGGGTAAAGTGGAGTGGAACAGCGATGGTTCATGGCCACTGCTGTAACGTCCTTCCTGGTAATTACCCTTAAAGGGAACCTGTCACCCCAAATATGGTGCTTGAACTGCAGGCAGCAGGTTCTAGAGCAGAAGATGCAGGTCAGACTGATATATAATTTTTTGGTTTGGTTTTTGGTAAAACTTGTAATTTATCCATTTAAATTCCTGCTCATTCTGGGCTTTGAAGACAAGGAGGTGGTCCTATCCGTGATTGACAGCCTTCCCTCTATGACTGTGTATACAGAGACAGCTGTCCTTCACTGATAGGACCGCCTCCTTGACTTCAAAGCCCAGAATGAGCAGGAATTTAAATGTAAAAATTACATGTTATACTCAATATTTTCCCAGAAAACGATGTACCAATCTGCTCAGCTTCTCCTGCTCCATAACATGCTACTTGTAGCTTACATTGCATTTTTATGGTGACAGTTTCCCTTTAAGTATCCTGACTTTCATACTTGTTTTTCCCACTACAGCTAAAGTACAATTACCACCAATCTGCAACAACACAGGGGGCCACAAGCTGGAGACCCCACATGGAGTTATGGAAAAAGTCTATAATTGTATGAGGGTTTAAGAGTGAAGAACATCAAAACCAGTAGCAGCAAGAGGTTTGACTATCACAATGAGTTCAGCAAGATGAAAAGTGAAATTGTAGCCACTTCCAAATGACACAAAGACGTGACCGCTTCTGAGAAATATGCCAACACTTCCTAATGGTAAATAATATTCACGTCGTTGGTAGTAACATGACATACAATTCTCAGTAGACTTTTTAACATTCAACTATTTTACTTCCTGTTTAGTCTCATTAAGTCCAGACTAATGATATTCTCATCTGTCCACGGTTCCTCACATGTGTCACCCAAACCCTTTCCTCTTGGGACATTCGACCCTGGTCATTCCTTGTGTGGCCAGCTACTCTGGACTTAATCATCATTAATTGATTGTTACAACAGGTCACAGTTATATCATGTGCAAATTACATATTAGATGAGATAAATGGCAACAATTCCCTGTAGCAAAGCTGCAGAGCACAAGTTGCATGTAGTCATATTGTGAAATAATTTCATTCACATTTTGTATTTTTCTCTACTTATATGCATCATATAACGATGGAGTAAAACATTGTATGGAACTTTTTGAATTTCAAGTAAATCCTAAGTAACCTAGACATAGCTATTTAGCTGTATGGGACCTAGATTCTTTTAATAACAGTCCTGCCAATAACCTGTCCACTTAACCTGACTATGTTTGTTCTGACTACATATGTATATGGCAAGGGGCTGGGACATTCTTAAAAGGAGTCTATCACAAGAAACTGACTCAAACCAGACACAATGTCCTGTAGGGCTATCTCATCTGAATGTAATGATACCTTTCTCTTAGCGATCCGTTGTTTCATCCTGGAGAAAAAACACTTTTAGTCTATATGGAAATGAGCAGTTAAGTGCATTGAGGGCGGGCTCAAAGCACTGAGTGCTCCCTATACAGAAGGAACACTGGTGGCCGTACCATTTCGTTATGGGTCATAAGGACTTTTTGATTATCAAACATAACTAAAAAAGATCTGGCAGGTTGGGGGTCCAAAAACATTGCAGTCCAAAAGGCAATATTGTAGTGGTACTGGATGCAGTTTTCGATGTAACAGAGAATATATTATTCCTATGAAATGCATAAAACAACCAGAGGTACAGGGAGCATATCAAGTCTTGCTCTCCAATTACGGCCATGTCCATGGCATCAGCCATAGCAAAATTACACAGGCAGGCTACTTGAACCACCAGATTAGTTGGTGAGGCATTAACTTTTATATATCTACAAAGTGATGAACCCTTGATATGTCCAAAACTTCTCTGCTGTCTCCCTCCTTTGGATTTCCTTGCTGGAACTTATATCAACCTTGTTTTCCGTCATTTGGTTACCTTCTGGATCTTCCCTGCAAGAGTGTATCTATAGTGGTACAGCTGTAGCAGTTGTACACAGCTTGTGAAGTCTAAGGGGGACAAACGGTCCATTGTCTACATAAGAAGACACCATTATAAATGGGAATATGTGTAGGACCAAGTTATGGCTTTTGCATGGGGCACAGAAGCCTCAAATTAAACTTCTATTATTGGATAACTCTGATTCTGACTACCTTCCTGGTACTCTTATTGCCCCACAACCTTTGATAAATACGTCCTCTCATCCTGTCCCAACATCTTCAGAGACACATGCCACTCATTGACCACTCCAGGTTGGATCCATTTTTGGTGATTATTCTAACACATTTGTATAAACCGATACACTACACTACAATACACTACTACTGTGGGCATTTCTCATTTTGACCCTAGTCAACCATAAGTATTTTTCATTTTTTTCTAGATTTTGTTATTTTATATTTTATCGCTTTTTATGTTGAACTTTAAAAAATGTTAGTTTTTTTTTTCATGTTAATATGTATCATATTCTATATATAGCGTTAAGTTCTTGAAAGAAACCAGAAAGGTATGAAATGTCTTGAGGTTATAAAATCCCGGAAAGTTGTCTTTAATTAAAGGCAGATTAATTGGTTAATTAAGGGGTAATTAGACAAAATCTTGGAACCTAGTTTGTTGATTTCTTTCGGAGACTGGGCTTAGCATGCTCTGTTCTATAGTTACGATGTTTGCGAAGATGAAGGTTGTCACGTCTCTGTAGAAGTCAGCCAGTGATTACATGTTTATGTAACATCTAAATAAGACAGATGTTTGTTTCGTTCCTGTAATCTTCATTGAGAGGTGAATTTGCCTTTTTAACTTTTAGATGTAGCAATTGTCCACTGAGCATTCTGAGCCTGGTCGATTAGGTCTTATTAATACATTTAATATAATGTTTATAGGTTCCATGACATATTTTATCATATTGTTGACAGCCAGTTTTGTGTTGCATTAGTGGGCAAATGGAGAAATCTGAGCAGTAGCCTTATATTGACCTGTCATTGTTCATGATGATCATATTTATGATATTGAAGTGCTCTTTGTCTAAAAATTGGCAACCTAGATTTAATGACATTATAAAAGGTAATACCTCTAAGGATGCTTTGGTCTCTGCTGCTCTTCACTTTCTAGTCTGGGAACAACACACAGGAGATATATGCAAAAAATAGAAAAACTAACCTGGATCGCACATCCCCATAATATGCTTTTGATCTATAACTGCTTCTCAGCAAAATTCTATTCATTTCTCAGCACAATATTAAACGTACCGCCCCCTAAACTAGAGGCATTAGTGTACATTTTGATCAAAAGGCATAAGCCCACTGAGAAGCAGTTATAGGTCAAAAACATATTATGGGGATGTGTGATCCAGGTTAGATTTTCTCTGTTTTGCAAACACACAGGGAGATGTATGGAAAAGAGCCAATCATGTGCAGCAGTAGAGACCTGCCTCTGCCAATGATTGGTTGAGTGGTCATTTCCAGCCATTTCTTGTGTCAGGAACAGGAAGTGGAGAGCAGCGGGGACCAGAGCAGCATTGTGAAGGCAGTTCTGAGGGATCAGGGAGCTGAGTAATGTATATCTTTTTTTAACCCATTATTAACCTTTAAAAAATGTATATTCCTCGGGAAAACATCTTAAAGAGTTTTTGTAACCATTAAAATTGAGTAGCAGGTAAGTTTACAGGCAATTGACCTTAAGATTTACATTGATGGTTTTTCTAATGGACAGGGATAATGCACAAAATGATGCTACAATGGTGGGATAATGTGCGCTGTGAAGTTACGGCACAGGAATAATGTGCACAGTGATATCACAATACAGCAAGAATGCTCACAACGATATCAAAATAGTATGATACTATGCATGATGCTGTAGAAATAAATCTGTGATATCACAGCACAGAAATAATTCAAAAAAGTAATGCACTCTTCCATTGTTCATATACTGTAGGTCACTAACTGCACATATGTCTGAGTGCAGATGGGTCAACAACTGCTATGCCTGCTACCCTGGTAGTTACACCCATGGATCTTGGGATATGTTGAGCCAAGAGCAAAGGTAAGGAAGGGAACATCTTACATTCAGTAGATCTTTATATTCCATGCAACCTCACTTGGCTTATTGCAATGTCTTCTAACTAAAGAAAAATATTAAGATGTCTGCTCTAGGACCTCAGGCATGGCGTCCACCAACAACATCTAGTCAGAAAAGAATGCAAACTAAATGATAACAGTTGTACTTTTCCCAGGAGCCAAGTATCCATCCTGCCATCCAGTCTCTTGGGTTGGTTCCTACTCATGGTTCTTATTTCTGGGCCGCTGGCGTCATGGGGTCGTCTAATTCAATTCTGCAATGCTTTATCCATTTTGGCCATCAAACTTTATCAAAAACTCTTAAAGTTAACCTTAGGAAGCCCAAATAAGCAAAAGATTTTGCTTTTCCATAAAATGATGGTGGTAGGGGGACTGCTATTACAGGACTTACGGTACGGCAATGCGGTCAGGTTTCTGCATGCAGTTTTGGAAGCCAAAATCAGGAGAGGATCCTAAAAGCAAAGAAAGTATAAAGGACAGACATGACTTCTCTTCTTTTTTGAATTCACTGCTCATTTCGGCTTCCAAAGCTGCACCAGGAAAACTGACCGTGTGGCCATACCCTAAAAACCCTCCTGCTGATATCTTTAACCCTTTCAAGATGGCAGCCTTGACCGGTGGAAAATAAACACTTTACTCTTTGTCGGTGGAATAGTCACATAATAAACAAGCCTCACGATTCCTGAACGCACTTCATAGATGATTAATATATATTTTTGTTTGCACTCAGGAGGAATATATGAAAGCACCATTTCGCTGACAGTGGTTTTCTGTTGAAATCTTGGCAGTCAGTCTTACACCAAGCTAGTTGTTATTCTTACAAGGATCTCTGTTCCTTGAGCTTAGCTTCAGGCAAATGACAGTCTTTAGGCAGAGTCCGAGACTGCATGGATAAACACCTGAAGAGTCAGGGAAGGAGATCATAAGAAGCTGGGGAATGGATCATAGCTCCACCCTAGCTCACGAGTGACTGGGATCTGGAGCGGAGCCCGACCAAAGTCTGGTTTGTTTTTTATTAGCTAGTATTAGAAATGTGTCCTTATCGAAACTCAGACAACAGATTCCAGAGTGGAGTCTGTAACTGAACTTAAATCCAGACATACCGATGGGAAGATCATGATTTCATCAGGGACACTGTTGTCTGGTACAGAGTTTACCACTTAGTTATTACATATGAGGTCAATTAATTAACAGATGTATAACAAGGCATTTATGTCAATTCATTAACTTCTACGTCCCTATGGCTCAACTTTTGGCAGGATTATTAGAGATATTTATCTCAGCATCAGAAAGTGGATGGGGTGGCTTTGCAGATGTGTGGTCAATGGTCATAGTTGTTAGAGGATTTGGCTCGATCAGGGTTTGGTTTTTGGTCAGATTATTTTTTTGTTTTTTGTTTTGATTTTTGATTTGTAGTTATAGCTCCACTATTCCTGAGGGTTTCTGTTAAGAAAGATTAAAATGTGCACTACCAGGGACCACAAGAGAGGAGGAACCCATAGCAAAGATCAACATGGCTCCCTCAATTGTCCAATATACAAAAGTCCAAAGTACACTTATTTTGCAGTAAACAAATGAACGTATAAAAGTAATACTTTACTGATTTGCACAATCCTTCCAGCATACGTAGGTTCAATCCAGATAACAAGGCAATGTTTCAGTCTACATGATTTTTTTCAAATGGTATCTGGTATAGAGATAGAAGAGGCATGGGTTGACAATGCCACGACAATACTGTGCAAACATTTAAGCTGCAAAAATAGAAGTGTTAATTAGAGATGAGCGAATCTATTCGCCGCTTCGTAGATTCGTATCGAATCTTGGGATTTTTCAGCTGCGAAGTGAATCTGAATATTAGGTGATTCGCTTCTCTTTTGTACGCATTCGCTACGTAGTGTGTCCTATAAATTATACGCTATTCTACGTATAATTTAGTTACTCTATACGCTGTCGCGTACAAATTCAATTCAGCGATGCAGACTTTTCCCTGGTAGTTACTCTATACACTGTTGCGTACGAATTCAATTCAGCGATGCAGACTCCTCCCTGGTAGTTCCGCCCCTTTCTCCAGCACGGGAGGATGACGAGGCAACTCAGGAAATTAAGTTTCGCATTCGTGCGCCTCATCCCTTTTTCCCCCTTTTCAAGTTATTTGGGGAGCCCCTTGAAAGAGGGTTTTTTAAGGAACCTTTGCTGCTTTTTTTTTACCTATGTGGATTACAAATTGCGACTGAGTTTGGGACTCTGCTCCAGTTCTATGACAAGCGTCAGAAAGAAGAAAAGAGACTTAAACGTGTCCGTGAGCATACTAGGTAGGTGATATTTAAAATTTTTATATTATACCTATAATAATGTATTTGCACTTTACCATATACATGTCTTGAATATTCGCTCTGCCTCTGAGGAGTGCACGCCGCGGCCTCTCCTCGTACGTGCCTGCGTATTACGTAATCGCTTAGACAATAGTACGCTGAGATTCGTAAGCTATTTGTACGCTCATGCGTATGTCTTCTAAGAAGTTGCGTACATTTTGTAAATGAACGGTCGTTATTAGTGAGCGAATGTTCGCTAATAGCACATAATAACGTATATTTTGTACGCAAATACAACAAATCTATTTGTCGAATATACGAATTTTAGGAAAAGTTCGGCGAATGTTCGGCGAATAATTTTTTGAATGATTCACTCATCTCTAGTGTTAATAGTTTATTTTGATGAAATAATAATATGCAAAGTGGATGAAGAAAAGAGAAATCTAAATTAGATCAATCAAAATCAGAATCAGGTCTTCTAGGTAGACTTGCGCACAGTTTTTGAAGGAACTCAGGGAGGTTGCTCCTGACATCTTGGAGAACTAATCACAGATCTTCTGTGGATGTAGGCTTGTTCAGATCCTTCTTTCTCTTCATATAATCCCAAACAGACTGGGTGATGTTGAGATCAGGGCTCTGTGGTGGCCATATTATCATCCTAGGACTCTTTGTTCTTCTTTATGCTGAAGATAGTTCTTAATGACATTGGCTGTATGTGTGGCATCATTGTCCTTCTGCAGAATAAATATGAATCCAATCATCAAACACTTACCTAAAACTTTTGCATAGTTACAAATGCATTATGGTATTGTATTTTGTCACTGTCACAAATCAGCAGGTGTGGACCCACTGTGCCTTGTGCCCTACCTCCTCTAAGGGCGTTGTCTAAGTGAACCCCTCGTTCTTCACAATACCCCTGATGGTGGGGATAGACTTTCCGAGGGGAACACCAGGTCACTACCTCCTGAGGAGGGTCGGGACACGAGGCAGCTGGTCCAGGGGGACCAGGGGATACCAGCGATGGTACCTGTAGTACAGCGGTGGTCAACAGGCCGGGTCGAATCCAGGAGAGGTAATGCAGGACCGAGGAACGAGACAGAAGCAGAGTCAGACAGGCAAGGGTCAGGGCAGGCGGCACAGGAACGTAGTCAGGCAATCCGGGTCGGCAACGGGAAGGTCAATGCAGGCAGGCGAGGATCAGGCGGGTAGCGGAGTCAAATAGCAAGGCACGGGTCAGAACACAGGAACACGAGCAGGAACAGGTATCACCAGAATGCAGGGTAGGACCTTGACACTGAGGCATCTAAGGAGAGGGCGGAGCAGCATAAATAGGTCCAGGGTTGGTCAAAGAGGACATGTGACCAACCCACATGACCTAGCATGGTCACATGATCAACCAGCTCCAGCCCAGAGGGAGGGACGTAATACAGGGCAGTTTGGAAGCTCTGGAGTGGAACATGCAACAGCACTACACAACCAGAGCTCAGGACTGCAGCAGTGAATGGAAAGCTCACCGCTGGACACAACGCCCAAAACGGCAGCGGTAAGCAGGGGTACAGCGGCGCACAGCAGCCGCTGTTACAGTCACCTGTGCTCATTGTTTGTTTCTTCCTCCACACCATTTCAATAATCATTGAGGTAATTCCCTTCTTCCCTTACTTGCTAACAATGCAGTTCCTTTGAAAAGGGAAGTCTGGAAAAAGTTCTTAATGTCCAATAGCCATGGGGAACTCATATGGAAAACCATATGGATTTCACCAAAATCAGAAAAAAAGTTAACTTTGTAGGAAATAATTAAATCCATCATGAAGTCCGCAAAATGAAATCTCAATATCTTCCTTGGGAAATCCAGTTAGATGATCATATGGTATGAAGTCCTTCACAGATCTTTAGGTCTATAGAATTCTTCAACCAATTTGGTACTGCTAAGAGATTCAACACCCTATCATTGCTTTCAAGAGTCAGCAATATTTTAAGCCCATACCACTACCTTGCACAAAGCAGCCTCAAAACTAACTGGAAATGCCAGTTTTTGGGCATATTTGCAGACAGGACATTTAAAAGGTATGATTATAATGAGGTAGTCTCTAAACCATTAAACCCTATTATTTTCTTCATATTTGCTTGACACAATTCCTTTCAAAACCATGGGTCCAAGATGACATTGTTTTTAGCAGTTGGACCAATCTGCCATGCAAAGTGGACACATTTCCCTTTGGCTGTAGCTGTAAAAAGCCCCCATTAATTATACTCATATCAATATTTGTATTAATGGAAATGTATTGAGGGCAAACTTTCCTCACAATTTCTCTGAGGGTATGTTCACACAGAGTATTTTAAGTGCTGGAAAACACTTGACATGAAATTTGCATCAACTTTTTTTGCCTGCGTTTTATTTTACTGACACGTTTTTGCCGTGGTTTTGAGTGCGTTTTTGGCATGGATTTTCATTCTTGCCACTTTCAATGGAAATTCTGAAAGTGGATTATGCTTGAATCCACATCAAGAATGTCAAGAATGGAGAGGACACCTCTTTTTTCTGAGGTGCATGTTTTAAAACCACAAGTGGAAAAAATAGCTGTATGGTTTAACATTTGGATTCCGAACTGAAATCAATGAGGAAGTTCTGCATGCATACCCTTCATGTGGACATACCCTTCAACTTCACACATGGCCACGCTAAAGATCCCTAACACAGCACCCATAGATATATCAAGGCCATTGTTGCACTTCCATGGATTTTTAATGGCAGCACACATTGCCATTGGTTCTGTAATACGGACCAGTAGGGACGAGTAGGGAGCCCATGGAAGATGCCAAATTGAAATGCCAAAAGCAACACTGTCATTTCATTACATAGCCAATATGAACCTTATTAAATGTAAAAAAAAGCCAGTCTACAACATGGAGGAATATGTTCTTACTCTTCCATTCTGTGGTCAGCTTGTGGACCTAACCCACTTTTACACTCTCAGAAATTGCATACACCAAATGCACAGTTGTTAATAAAATATAATTTAAAATGCTGTTGGCACAGCCCTCTTCCAAATGTTTAAAGTAGGGATCGGTTCCAGTTCCTATACCTAAATGTTCTGATGTATTAAAATAATATACGGGTCTTTTTTTTTTATAGAAAGGTTTGACTTGGAAGCCAACTTGCTGTCATCGCTGCATAAGCCATAGCTGATGAATGTAAGGGCAGCCAAGTTCTGGACAAATCATCAAAGTCTTATCAAGAATGCCAAATTCAGAACTTTTCCCTGGTGCTTGATGGAGCCGACATGATAGCAGAAAATGTGATCATAATACAGGATATTATATACTATTGCAAAGATGAACTAAAAATGTATCAAATCCATTACTTTTACTGCAGAAGGACTACAAATATAGTATGGTTTATCATTAATGCTGTATGTACAAACCTTCCATATTACCGCTATACCACACACAAAAATCATACCACATACATACATTGTGCTTCTATATCACATTCATACAGAGTATCGCTATACTGCACACATATTAGTAGTGCTATGCTGAATACATAAATATTGGCATATATATATATATATATAGTGATCCCTCAAGATACAATGACCTCAGGATACAATATTTTCAACAACGGTCTTTTCTGACCCATCGTAAGTTGAAACCAGACTCAACATACAATATCTAAGGTCATCAACCAATCCAGATCACTTCTCTGGTAAAATAGCTTAGTTAGCAGCTATTCCTGCCTGTTATAGGTAAGGACTAATGATGATCGAGTACCCAGGTGCTCGTATGCTCGGGTGCTCTGGCCGAGCACTCAGGGGTGCTCAAGAGCGCGGCCGAGCACCCAAGCATAATTGAAGTCTATGGGAGTAAACCAGGGTGCCTGGTTTAAAGGGGTCCCCAAAAACCCCCCAAAAAACCACAGACACACACACAAAGACATACTTACCTTCTCTGGCAGCTCCCGACCTGCTCCAGCAGGAAAGACAGCAGCTCCAGCAGAGTGGTAAGTTTTACTACAGCGCCACCTGCTGGAGGGAGGAGGGAGCTGCTGGGAAAGGTAAGTACGGATCCGTCATGAACTCCATTGAAAGTCAATGGAGGACAGATCCGTTTACTATTGTGTCACACCAAACGGATGCGTCTTCCATTGACTTTCAATGGAGTTCATGACGGAGCCGTCATGACCCCAATGCAAGTCAATGGGGACGGATCTTTTTACTATTGTGTGACACCAAATGGATCTATCCCCATTGAGTTGCATTGGGGTCATGACGGATCCGTCTTGGTGCGGAGAGGGGACTCAAGCAATGCACTCGAGTACACTCGGTGTTTGGCCGAACACTGAGCGGACCCGAGCGAAGGCATGCTCGGCCGAACACTAGTAAGGACTTGTTTTATCTGTCTTAGTTATCTGCTTATTTTTCTTAAATCTTCATTTTCTCTTATCTTGGATGACATTTTTGGGCTTTGGAACCGATTACTCAACTTACAATGGTTTCAACATACAATGGTTGTCCTCGATTAAAATCAATATTAATATTCTCCAATTAAGGAGAAAAAAATGTATATAGGCCTGCCCCATGTTTATGCATTAGGTTTGGAGTCAATGTGGGGCAATTCTTTTAATGTCTATGCCTAACATGCTTATAGACCAGTTCCTTCTAACCAGGGTTTTCAGGAGACATACAGTAGAACATGCTAACAACAAGACCTGTCAATAACCATATCTGAGATAAGTTTTAGCAATGGACAAGAATTTTAGACTGCTTCACCTGTGGCTACACCAAGTTTCATTAAGGCAGGTGTGACATTAGGGGTTCTCCTCTGGTAAGAAGATTGGGATCACTACCATAAACCATGATTAGTCTGGAATAGAGCAGCAGTGACATCACTCACCACCATCGTTGAGCCAGAAAAGGAGCAATGGGAAGGAAGTAGTATACTTTAAAAAAAAAACAACTTATCTCTCACCAATGCTTAGTATAACCCACAAAGAGGGAAAATGATAACCATTCAATCAGGAGGAACGAAATTGTGAAACGTAGTGTGAACATAGTGCACTTGATAATTCTGGCCACAATTCTTGAGATCCATTGTGCCTAGGACAGCACCAACCATAAATGATGAAATCCTATGGAACCCTTTCCAGCCAAATGATACTGATATCACTGTATGGGTAGAAACGATCCACGTAAGTAACCACTGCAAATTCTAACATTACTTGGAGCCAAAATATTAGATACAGAATGATTGGTATTAGATTGTATCCTAATGAAGATGAGGGTGATGACAGAAAACATTACAATATTGAATCTCCAAGTGACATTTGAGTAGAAACATAGAGAGCATTGAAGTCTCATGTAAATGGCAGTGTGCCCAGGAACATTGCGTTTTATAAACTTTTAACTGCAGGAAATTGACGTTAAGCCAGGAGCTGATATGTACAAGACAGAAATGCGAAGAGAGAGAAGATCAGGCTCGGAATATATAATTTCTTTTGAGCAGAAATCTGGCAAACGTCTTTAAGTCTTTGGTTACTCGAATCATTTTAATTTAGCATGTTACTGCAGTAATATGTTTCTTTGTATGTTTTTCTTTTACTGAATCACTTGCTATTGGCAGGGAAAGTAGATATATAAAATTCTGCAAAAAATATTACCTTACGCTATTATATAAAAATTAGAGCAGAACATTATGTGCAATAAAGTGTCGCAGAGGAAAAATGTACAGGCAATTTGTGCAGATGGTTTTTGACACATTTCTGGGGCAAACTGGTTTTGTTCTGCAAAAACATATTGAAAGGGACATTTTAGGACAGAAAATGTGCTGAATAATAAAAAGTTGCTTACTCGCATTTATGTCGTGATGTGCAAATGCTGTGTCCAATGAAAGCAAAAAAGTAGTGATGATGTATCATCTTCCATCATGTGACAATGATACGACCGCATCATGTGTTGGTTTTGGCTTGTAGACACATTGGCACCTGAATTTTTTTTTTAAATGTTACATTTTACATCACCACCATCCTCCTTTTAGTCAACTTGTTCCTAAAGGCTGATGTTCAAAGGCTGCTAAATCTATTTCCATGTTGATTTTGCATAGAAAAAGACAATTTCAATTTTCAGATGAATTTGGATGGAATATCAGATTGTAATTTTTTAAAAAGAAAAATATATGGTATATTTTTATTTTTGCAAAAAAAATACTGTATGTCGGTAGCTGATTCCATGATTGACTCTCAAGGACTGGTTTAAAGTATCAAAAATAGTTAAGAACTAGAGATGAACGAACTTCCTAAAATTAGTTTCAGGTCAGATTCCCTCAAAAAGGCCTAGAAATTTGATTTGGGTATGGGTAATTTTAAAGCCTGGAAAAGTGTATACCTGTATCTCTCCCTCCATTTCTCTCCCTCTCTTTCCATCATCTCTACATCTCTTCCCATTCTTTCCCTCCATCTCTCTTTTCATCCCTCTACCTGTCTCTTTCTCCTTCTCTCTATGTTCCTCCCTCTCTCCCTTCTTCTTCTTCTTCTATCTCTCCAAAAATGCTATCATATTAAATAGAGAGAAGTGAAGTTCGTAAACATTCGATTTGGCTGCTTCGCCGACTTTTTACATTAAAAAATTGCTCTGTGACAAAACATGCATTTCTTTGTAAGTAGCGGGTGCAATGACAGGGAATGGCATCATTGAACCCCTTAGATGCTGCGTTCATTGCTGATTGAGGCATCTGAGATGAATATTAAGGCCTTTCATAGGTTCATAAAAAAATTTAAATTGTACTTACCTCATCCATTTGCTTGTTCTAATACCAAGAAAATAGCGAAAGTGAATCCACTATGGATGAGATCTTTTCAATCTTGCACTCTGCATATGATTATTCTACACTGATGTTCTGCTGTTCTCCATTATGCAGTTGTTTCTCGCCCAATATTTCTGTTAAATCACTTTTAGTGGTGTTACCTTTTACATCTAATTCTGCTGCAAAGAGTTTCATTGCAGGTCTACAAGTTTACAGTGTTACCTGGTGGAGCAATGGACTTTCCAGACCTCCCTATAAATACCAAGGGTCCGTGTGTAAAATAAAAGCTTTACACCCAATGACAAATCATTACAGCTGAAATAACCAGCACGTCAAGTGTTTGCTTAATTTGAGTCGTTTTTTAAAATGGAAACAATGCATTGATCACGCCTGTTAAAATATCACTTCAGTGAATGGCACGTATATTTATACAATGCCGGAATAAGGGGCATATTACCTCAGACCTAGAAGGACATTTTTCCACTAGCTGATACAAGAGCCGGTAATATGTATTATATAACAGATGTGGAGGTGTTCAGTTTTGGTATTTTCCAATTGAACTATATTTTTTAAAAACTCATAATAGTGTTTTTGTTTAATAAGGGCAAAAGAAAATGTATTGCAACACAGATTTTACTTGCAATTCACTGTATCAAACTTACTTGGTCATTATTTTAATCAAAATAATTTAAAGGGGTTATCCCATGATTAATGGAAAAAATGAAAATCAGACATCATATAGGACATGACAATCTCTTACTAACAAAACTAGAACCTGTACCTCACATGGACCCAGAGATCTCCACATTCATTGCTCTGCTAGATTTATATCAAGCTGGCAGCTCAAAGGGAGTGTCTTTTCTGCTGCAACTCAGGGGGCGTGTCTCAGCTCTCCCTATCACAGCTCAGGGGGTGTGTCTCAGCTCTCCCTATCACAGCTCAGGAGGAAGTTGAAGGATAAAACTGAGCATGTGCAGCCGTCCTAATGAGTCGGTCAAAGAAATAAAGCCATTTCAAAGAAATAAAGAAATTAAGTGGCACTATACAGATACATTTTATTGACTAACTCTGTATCTATACAAAACTTTTAATTACATGCAATTACAAAAGGATTTAGATCCAGGTGCTGGTTTGAAAACTGTAGAATATTTTTAGTGGGACAACTCTTTAAGATACATTCAAAAGCCAACTTAGAGGGCATCACCAGATCTATACCTATGACACTGACTGACCTGTTGCATGTGCTCTTGGCAGCTGAAGACATCTGTGTTGGTCCCATGTACATATGTGCCCGCATTGCTGAGAAAAATGATGTTTTAATATATGCAAATGAGCCTCTAGGAGCAACGAAGGTATTGTCATTACACCTAGAGGCTCTACTCTCTCTGCAACTGCCACGCCCTCTGCACTTTAATTGACATGGCCAGGTGTGATATCTTTTCCTGGATTTTTAGAAGGGGAGGATCATGTGACCAGCTTCCTGGGCGGTCAATCCAAGCAACTTTAGAACGGTAAGTACTGCTATATTATAAACGTATGTGTAATTAAGGTGGCAGTGGGTTTCGGAAGACCCCTTTCAATTTGGAATGACCTGTAGAAAGTGTTTAGAGTAACTTGCATGTGGTGGGTATTGGTTGGTGGAGGTGCCAGTTCTATAATCAGAATCTGAAGACCAGTTTTTATGCGAAGTGTGTGGTATTCTTTTTCTGTGCACACATGTAGATCAAAGTAAAGGGTAATTTTAGATGAAGTTCACCAAAAATGTAATCATAACCCTATTGGGTATGCATATCGTAGCCTCTGGACATTACTCCTTGTTACTTGAGACGTCATAAGGAACAGACCTGGCCAGACTCAAGACTGCACTGGAAGCCTGAATCCAGATTCTGTACCTACGCTGCATGTCACTAAAATGCAGAGGTGGAATTTAACCACAATGCTCTACCATTAATTGAAAATTAGAAACAACTTTATCTAGCAAATGACTAATTTGTTCTGTTTTTATTTGCTGTGTTCCATTTTTAAGAAAAATAATCTCACATTTACCCTTCAGTTCTGATGCGGGTGTTTCTTTCAATGTTTCTTAAAATAGATGGTTTCCATGTGGGTCTTATTACAGCACAACAGCAGGACCAGATTAGGAAAATGCTGATAAGACCATAGTTCTGGGTCAGTTTCTCTAAAAAGGTCCAGAATATTTGTCCATTTAGTACCAAGCCTTCAGAATTACTGCAGCATGACCATGACATTTCTAAGAAGAATATTTTTACCTTTTAGTAGATATTTTGTACCTTCATGACCAGGTAACTTGATCTACATGCTGGCCACAACTTTTCCTATTATCAAAAAGATTCTTTTATTAACCAATCTCACTCACCAGATTTTTAGGCTTTTAGTATGGAAAAATAAATTCCATGTCAAAGACGTCAACTCTGTTCTCATCAGCGTTGTGGCTTTCATTGGTCGTTGTGTTGAGCGCTACACACATGGATACAATGAACTGGACGGTAACTTTTTTATTGCATCACATGCTCCAAAAAACTTGCTACACTGTGATGGCAATGCTACAGACGTGAGAATATTGACTGCAATTTGTCTACAATACCATAACCAAGGCAACCCGACTTTACAACCTGTTTATTCCACAGCAATGGAATACAACTTGGCCATGGAGCACAGGATATAGAAAGATTCTGAGTAGAATTGACTCTCCAAATGATTCTTTAGAATCAGGATTCGGCAAATGTATTTAAAACACTCATATATTGTTAGAATCAGAATTTATTGAGAAAAAAATTCTGACAAATTTTGATTCTGTGGAGAGATAGAATTTTCAGGAATTTAAAGTACTTTCCATTCAGGTAGAACCATTTAGTACCCAAATTGAATCTTATGGTCAATTTGGACCCAAAATGAATTTTAAGAAATTTGCTCATCTCTGGTTCTGACAAATTCTAAAGGATTAAGTAATGTCAACTGAAAGTCCAGTTGGAGATGATCGCTTATGTTAGGGGAGAAGAAGTTTTATTTAGATTCTGGTGGCCACTCTTCTCCTCCTACCTTTGTTTGGCTGACTCAAAGGATAAACATAATCCCTGGTCTACACGGCAACTTTGATCATGTAACGATGCGGTACGTGACATAAAATGTGACCAAGGCAACCTGTTGGATTTCTGGTTGAAGGGTCTCACATAACTTTGAGATGTTCTTGTAACCTCCCTGTGATTTGGCTGTTTTTTTTTACATTCATATTGTTGATCTACAGTTGCATTCGAATCACATTTTCTGGTTGCCCAACTTTGACTTGATGTCAGACAAAAGCTGCAGTGTAGCCTTAGCTTAATAGCAGTATCAGACATGGTAACTGATGGTCAAAGTATCTATCAACCAAAAATTTTCTGCTGTGTGCTTCCAGTTTTGGCCTTAGTAAGTTTGTAGACCACTGTTATAGCCATATGATCCTACCCAGAATATAAGTTTTAGGGGGCATCCCAGTGGTAGACTGGGAACTTAAAGTAGTCCTGGAAACAATCTAAAAGAGGCTCCATGCTGTATTACTGTCCTGAGGACAGGGATGTAGCTGAATTCAGGAGGGTACATGTGGTCCTGCCATTAATTACTAATGAGAGCATGAGATGTATGCAGCTAGTGGCCACGAGGAGGGAATTGGGCCACTGGGAAATTTCTCTGTAAGATCTATTGCCAGTCCATCCCAGGGGCAGCCCAACTGAAAAATTTAGAGCTTCAATAAGTTGGTCTTAGATCACTGGCAGATGCCAAACTTTTATAGTGGGTTTAGTATGCTATGTATTTGACTGGAATTCTTCCATACTGTCTCCACCGCTCCACATTCCTCAGACTAAATACCAACCTACATTTCTGCATTCCACAAGATCAAAATGGAAAGATTTATGGGTGAATTGAATCCCATGGCCATCTTTCAAAACAACCTATATTCATTTACTACGATCTTGCTCCACATAAACAAAACTTTTCAGTCTTTACTTTCATTTGCCAGTTGAAACACAGCAGAATTCCACAAATATAGTTGTAAAGGACAAATCCCGGCTTCACTGTATCATGTTGCTTCAGTCAAGAGCAGCCGGAATGGGCTCACATGGATTAGGTTGCCTTAGATTGGATGGGAAGACTAGGAATGTGATGTGACAGGTCATGATTAAGATGAAATGTGCATGCTTTCGTTCACGAATGAGCTCTCGGTAGACCACACACAAACCAATTTGATCCGTGTTAGATAAATATTTTTTGGCTGGAAACATGAAAGCTTTTGTGGTTTGGGCACCCCAAAGTGATCTGTTGCTGAAATTCATGCACCAATGAATGTGTAAACCACACTCTGATATAACATGTTCCTGTCTGGAAAGTCTTGGTATTTCATAACAGGTATATAGAAACAACTTACTTAAAGGGTATGCATATTTTTGCAATGATTTTTAACTGGAGTAATGCATCTAAAATAAAGAAGGCAACTTTTAACATGATCTCGATTAAAGTTATCCTACAGTTGTTAAATTACAATTAAATACAATTAAAGTTGTGGTTTACAGCTCCCATGCAGACTGGTATATATCCATAGTTACACACCACAAACAAACTCTGTGTTGGTAATATCTTTCAGTCATGTGTTACTCCTGTTCCTCTGCACCTTCTCTAGCTAACCTACAGACAGTAGTAGAGACATCATGAGGAAGGGAGTAATAGAAGACTGCAAGATCCAACGACACAGGGTTCTGTTTGTAGTCTGTAACCATGGAGATACATAAGTCTGCATAAGAACTATAAGAACAAAACTGATAATATTTATTTATTTATTCTGTTTCATTCCATTAGACCAATAAAAATGGTGGGGAAATTATCATTTCTTTTAAAGGGGTTTTCTAGGATTTTACTACTGATGACCTATCCTCAGGATCAGTATCTGATCGGTGGGGTCGGACCCCCGGGACCCCCGTGATCAGCTGTTTGAGAAGGCACCTGCGCTTATGTGAGCCCCACGGCCTTCTCTCAACTTTTCCTAGGCCAGTGACGTCACGTTCATTGGTCATGTGGCCTAGGAGCGGCTCACCCTAATTCAAGTTAATGTGGCTGAGTGCGATACCAAGCACAGCCGCTGTACAATGTACGGCGCTGTGCTTGGTGAGCGGGGAGAAGGTAGCGCCACTCACAGGAGTGCTGGTACCTTCTCAAACAGCTGATCAACGGGTTCCCGGGTGTCGGACCCCCACCGATCAGATACTGATGACCTATCCTGAAGATAGGTCATCAGTAGTAAAATACTGGAAAACCCCTTTGAGTGATCAGTTTTTACAATTTAAGTAAAAATAGTAAGTAATATTTTCCAGAAAGTTGTCCTATCTACAAATACACTAAGGTTCTATGACAATTATCCTTAAAGGGTTTACTTGTGAATTTTATATTGATAACCTATTCTTAGGATAAGTCATCAATATCAGATTAGCGGGGGGTCTGACTCCTGCCACCCCCATCGATCAGCTGTTCGAAGAGGCATTGGTTCTCCGTGAGTGCTTAGGCCTCTTCCTAGGCCAGTGACTCCACCATAAATCGGTCACACGGCGAAGGCGCAACTCAGTCCCATTAGAATGAATGGGCCTTAGTTGCAATGCAAGTACAGACGCTATACAATGGATGACGCTGTGCTTGGTAACCGGCAAGGATGCTGCAGCACTTAGTGGAGCTCTTCAAATGGCTGATCAGAAGAAGTGCCGGGAGTCAGATCCCACCGATTGGATATTAGCTTGCAGATAGGCCATCAATATCAAAATCCTGCAAATTAATTTAATACATTTCTGTTATTTCTTCCTCCCCGATTCACATCTAAAGTGAAGTAAAAATTCTGCCGATTGATTCTTGAAAGATCTTCATTTTCCCATATGACCTAGCAGTTTAGTCCTGTTTGGCCTATTTCCATTGGAGCTCCTGCAATGTAGTGGCATCCTGAAGTTAGCTTAGGCTACTTTCACACTAGCGTTTTAAAATTCCGGTATTGAGTTCCGTCATAGGGGCTCAATACCGGAATAAAACGCTTCAGTTTTGTCCCCATTCATTGTCAATGGGGACAAAACTGAACTGAAGACAACGGAATGCTCCTGAAAGCATTCCGTTCCGTCTTCAGACCGGAGAACAAACCGCAGCATGCTGCGGTTTGCTCTCCGGTCCAGGCATCCGCACCAAGACGGATCCGGAATGACCCCCAATGCAAGTCAATGGGGGTGGATCCGTCTGGTGTGACCATAATGGTAACCGGATCCGCCCTCCATTGACTTTCAATGGAGTCCATTACGGATCCGGGTACACATAGACACATACAGACATAAACATACACACACATATAGACATACAAACACACATACATACTTACATGCTCCCCGGCAGGTCTTCGGAGCGTCAGGACGGCTCACACAGGTCACGATTCCCCACAGCGCCCTCTGCTGGGCGCCTGGTGGAATCGTCAGATGACGATTCCACCAGGCGCCCAGCAGAGGGCGCTGTGGGGAATCGTGACCTGTGTGAGCCGTCCTGACGCTCCGAAGACCTGCCGGGGAGCATGTAAGTATGTATGTGTGTTTGTATGTCTATATGTGTGTGTATGTTTATGTGTATGTATATGTATGTACTGTGTGACATGTGTGGGGCCGGAGCGCGGTTCCGGCTCCACACATGTCACTGCGGCAGGCCTGATCCGGCAGCACCCTTCACCTGCCGGATCAGGCTGCCCAGTGTGAAAGTAGCCTTAGAAGAAAACACAATGTCATTCCAAATCTAATCGAGATAAGATAAGTAAAATATATGCAGTAGAACATTCATATACAATATTTATACACATCAAATGGTTTTGTACAGGCTGTAATAATAATTTCATGAAACACTTATGAGAATTTTAGTTTTATGTTAAACCTGTCCTAACAGAATATCAATATAGAGACATGGAAGAAAGCCAGGTCCACTTATGATAGCAGATGAATGAGATTTTGCAGTCAGGAGTTCCTCAGGTGCTGGATGACAATGGGGTAACAGCGTGCCTCTCTTCCTTAGCCAGAGTGTTTAAATATAGAGCTAGAGCAGAAAACAAAATATATTCCACGGGTGAAGGAGAGCCTAGCTATGAGTTGTGGCAATAGGTTAAAATACTTATGGGTGCAGGCCAGAGCCAGCCTTTTGGGTTGTGCAACCTATGAATCTCCTTAGGAAGCATCCATATTCGAGACCTCTACAAATCTTAATATTAATTTATTGTAGTATTTTGATATTATAGTTGTAATTAGATTAATGTATGCAAAGAGCTGTCATTTGTTGGTATTATTTGAGCACTACATGGTAATAGCTGATGCTGAGGCATTTTGTTATACATTAGAAAAGGGGGACTACATAAAAAGTTGCACATCCAAAAATGAATTTTATTTAATCTAAATGAGAATGATATAACTAACTAGCAAATTTCTAAATCACTTCATTTAAAAGATTTGCCCCCATCCACCTGAAAAAATAAGCTGCAAAGTCATGGCCACTAGGGGTCTCACTTTCAACTATCTTGCAGTTCACTGCTTGTTGTCGGCAAGATCTGTCGCCGGTAGTGTTCAGCAAGTTCGGCCGAGCATGCCTACGCTCGGGTCTGCTCGGTGTTCGGCCGAACACCGAGTGTACTCTAGCGCAATGCTAGAGTCTCTTCCCCGCACGTTTGTTCGTTGCTACGCAGCGCGGGAGAGTACTGGCATTCACTGTAATGTTGATTTGTATGCCAATGCGTACGAATTTGTATGCTAATGTGTACGCATTGTGCGCTAATGAGTACAAATTCAGTTAATTAACTTTTACGAGTGAAAGGAGTAAAAGAGGAGAAGTTGCGATTCTGACCTTTTTCTATTAACCAGACACCCTCCTATCTTCCGAGCGGGGGGTGCCTGATTTAGTCCCATTGACTAACATTATGCTCGGGTGCTCAGCCAACCACTCGAGCAACCCCTAGTGCTCGGCCAGAGCACCCGAGCATACGAGCACAGAGGTGCTCGCTCAACACTAGTCGCCGGTAATAGAGACACAGAAGACTACTGAGAGGAAGTGGGGGCGTGTCAGAGCTGGCTGAGATCCTAAGCCTGATAAAATAACTTCTTCTACACAGCTTCTGAATTCACAGGAGTTTCCTGCCTTTCAGTTATTTATTCCTCGTTATCTGTTCTGTGTGCTCCAGAACTAAAAGCAGACATAGTGGGAATCAAGGGAAAGGACTTGTAGCAGTACAGTTTTGGCAGACTTCCATAGAAGGGAGACACCACTGCTTCTGAGTGAAATGCATCTAGCTGCGCAGCTGAAACAGGGAATGATATGGCTGTTTCTTCACAGTTAGGATTTATATAAAGATGCACATTCATTATGCAAACTTTGTTTCAAAACTCAGGCATGCTTTAAAGCCACAAAAGCCATTTGTGGGACCAAAATACCCACAAAATTTGCCATCTTAACCTGAACATTTTTAGAATCTTATGGATATATCTTTCACATTGGATATCATGTGTTTCAATTATTAAGGATGTACTGCTTTATCTCCTTTAGATTGTCTAGGCATTATTGTTTTTCATATTGATTATTAGGTTTGCACGTATATGTAGGTCCCACATAGGGCTTTATTGTATACAATATTTTAACTTCTTGTTGTGGCTTTAATAAAGATTGCCATATTTTATTCATTTTTCTATGTGTGACTTTGTTATGTAATCCTCCTTTTCTAATGTTTATCACTATTGGTTTTTATGGACTACTAGTTTTGCACTCCCTTTCATTTTCAGAGTGCCCCCTATAGTTGCATTTAGAGATGAGCGAAGTTTCCCAAAATTCGATTCAGCTGTTTCCCCGAAGTTCATATAAAAATTAAATTTGTGACTAATTACTTCACAATTAGTCACAAATCACCCTCCACTGTATGTAGCCATGCCTCACATCAATGAACCCCTCAGATGCCACATTCAACGTTGATTGTGGCAACTGAGGGTCATATTCAGCCTATCAGAGGGCTAAAAAATATATATATGTACTCACCTCATCCATCTTGATTGAAGAAAATGTGCCAAATCTCACAAGCTGATGTGATGATGTCACCACGTCATCATGCTGGGCAGACAAGGTGGTGTAATTACTGATGATGTCACTGCGACGGGCCAGCGTGATAACGCGGTGACTTTACATGGCAGCACACGTGAGATTTGTCACGTTTTCTTCAATCAAGATGGCCACAACAGCCTCTTTTCGTGAGCAGATGGATGAGTTGAGTATGTCTTTTTTTGTTATTTGCTGCCATTTCAGAAAAAATTTTGATTACCATGAAGCGGCTTAGTAACAAATCCAATTTTTCCTGAAATTCGGATCAAAGTCCACTTTGTTAACTTCGATTCACTCAACATTAGTTGTATTATAAAAGAGGTATTCTGTGGCGCTTGTATTTTTGACCCTTACACTACTCCTGAGACTTACACTATTTTACAGTGTTTGGTGGTGACAGCACTATATAGGATTGTATGGAAGTGTTAATGAGAGACTAGAATCGATTCAGACAAATGAAACCCAAATGAAATTTGATCTACTTGTTTATCCCTAGTGTTTATAATAAGATACAGTATGGTACAGTTAGGAGTACACAGAGAGGGTGCCAAAGACACAATACAGGGCAGATTCATCCTAGCATGTCCTCTATAAAATATAACCATGGGCAAAAGTCAAGGGATCATGGTCTACTTTCAAAGTATATGTTTTAATTCTTCTCTACTCTAAAGTCCTAGAACCTTCAACAGAAGTGGAAGTAATTGTTTAATACAGCCACATACCTAAGCACTGAACTGTAGGTGTGATGATCGGGTTCATTGAAACTGCGCCTGGGGTAATCTTTTTTTTCTGATGACCGAGATCTTCCAGGTCATTGCTCACCTAGTAAGGACACACAGGAATTCAATTCCCAGTCCAGACATTGGTGTATATTGAATATGTCATTTGGTCAGCTTGGTAAGAAGACTTTTCACGGGTGAATGAAATGAGCAGCTCTTCCAGATGATTGAACAGGTAAATCTTGTTAGGCTGTTAATTTTTGCTATTCAAAATTCAATCACCCTTTAACTTGACCTGCTACTTAAGGGACTTGCTACGTCTTGGCGGCAAGGCGCCTCTCTGTAGTGTGTCGTGTAGTAACGTCAAGGAGGGAGGAAAAAGGCACTGTATGTTTATAGAAGAACCAATTTTAGTTAATTATTCTGAAGAAATCATGAAGGTATCTATTTTTTCTTTTAGATCTTGGCTCCCTTTCTTTATAATATATAATATGTATATAATATTGTGTACATTATTAGATAAAATAATTGTATATGGACATAAAACCGGATAAAGATGTTTTGCAATTAAGACAACCTTTATAAAAAGATATCATATGTTGATGTTGACGTTCAGTAGGCATTTTAGGTCCCTCCACCATGTGGATGTTTGGTGTAAGAAGTGAGTTCTAGAGATTGGGTGCAGCACAAGAGGAAACCTGGGAAGGACTAACTAGTAAACAAGCATGGCAAGGAAATTCATTGCTAGAGAATATTTACAGACAGGAATTGGGAATATAAGGGACTATAATGTAATGGGGAATATAAAACACAGGAAAAGTAAGAACTGTTGTATAGTTTTTAACCAGGATAAAATGATAGGATTATTAAATGTCCATCACTGCCTTGGACATGTAGAAGACATAACCAGTTCTCTAGGCAGTAGCAGGTCATTGATTCAGCAGTCACCGTTCTGATCGTATAGAGGCAGCTCCAGTTTGACAGGTCACTTGTTGGAGGTCATGCTGTCTAATAACCTGAGTTGTGTGCCAGCAGTTAAGCAGCTTTGTACCTTACAATTAGTGTCACAAGTCGCTACTCTGAAAAACAAAGAACAGGAACAAGTGTCCATCACAACTCACTGAAGACATGTCCTTCTTCAGCTCCAGTGAACTCACAGGAAGGGTAAAACAATGGGATAACAAAATAGAAACTTGGGAGATTCATTAAATGAATGGCTGAGATTGGAATACTTGTTCTATGTGGTCACCAATTGTGGATACAGTTTTGAAAACAGCCAAGGCAGTAGAAGTGAACGGGAGCTACAGAAACACCATGTAGTAATGATATATAAATTAATGAACACAACAACAACAATGTATTTCCATATTTGATCATCTTAAAATGAAGTACCATTAAAAAAATGTAAAGTTCTAAAAGTCGTTGCTACTTTCATTTTCCCACACAAACTTTATTTAGATTTACAGTCATGATCAAAGCTCCTTCTACGGTAGAGTTGGCAAGCTTTGAAAATGGTGGTTCAAAATTGTTGGATCAATCCTGAGATCAAAAATTTCAGTTATACAGGTTTTTCTTTTTTGCTGTAATTGGCATCTAACAAGGATGTCATTAGTGAAAGGTTATTTATGGCCTAAACATGTATGTACATTTATCAGAAGAACCCATCACAGTTCTGCTAGGTGAGGCGACCACTGACCACCATATCTACACAGTAATTGAATGAAGAGATGACCGCGTATGCACATAGAGTTATAGCTGAGCTCCTTAAGTTACACATTTCTTGGTCGGCATATTTTCTCCCTTCCATTCAAGCCCTGCTCCAATTTTTCACATAATTGGCAAGTATTTTACATTATATTTTTCCCCTTTTGTGTCAGGGTTACACTGTACACTCAAACGCACACTGGTAGGTTCTTTGGCTTCCCATGGAGTTGCACTTTGTATGCACTGTACACATAGTTCATGCCTGAGACAGGATTCTGGAATCCTTCTGCAGGGGATCCACCAGGCTGCTAACTCCTGAAGTGGTCTCTGTTCAGTGACAGCTGACTCAGTTGGGTCAAGAGACACTGCTGTGTGACACCAAGGGGACAGACAAGAGCAAGGTCAAAGAACAAGTTGGTTCATATAAACTGGTAAACAGGCAGAAAATTGGGCAAATGGCACAGGGTCAATTTGAAAGTCAGACAAGAGTCAGGGGCAGGCAGAGCAGGGTCAATCCGGAAAACAGGCAGAGATCAGGCACAGGAGGTGAGGACAACACAATAAACTACCTTTGCAGGATTAGACAAGCTAATACCTTATTGATCAGGTACCCTCCCCTGGAGAAAGACTCCTTAACCACCTAACTTTTTTGCTCCAGTCCAGCTCCTGCAGTGGGAAAAGTAGCTAACTGGAGGGGGAGGGCTGCTTTAGCTGCTTATATTTCTGGTTTGGTAGAGATTTGTATTTGTATTATCTGAAAGCTGACATTCCAAGCTTTTATACAATACCAGAGTGACAGTAATCGGTTCTGTACATGGAAGATATCACTGATAGAAATTGGAATGCTGTGAATGCAGCTGAAAGTGAAAGTAAAAACAGAAAAAAATTCTCCTCTGTTGCTTGGACTTTAGCTTTCGGGCAAAACAGTTAGGTGGTTAAAGAAGGACATTGATTGAGGACAGATCAGTCTATGCACTTTCTCGTCAAGAGTTGGGGAGCGGGCACAAGCCCTAAGGAAGCAGACCATGAGCTAACAGATAGGCAACAGAGGTGGGCAGAGGAGGCCTGCAGTGTGGAATCAAAAAGCTATGGGAGGGGTGAGTATCCTGGAAGCCACAGCCATCATGAGTAGACAGATGCTGATGGCCATGGACCGCCAGCATTAAGAGCTCTTGGTCTATAACTTAAATAGAAGCATAAAAAATGTTGTAAAATGCTGTAGTCATATGTGAGACATTAGCTACAACCTCAGTGTGACATCTCCCAATTATAAAGAAAGTCACCCACAATCCTGTGCTTATTCCATGGTGACTAACTGCAAGTTTATGAACAAAGTGAACTTAAAAGAAAAACAGAGCTGGAAATGAACACTTGGTGTTTTTGAAACTGTTCCTTTTTTTCTAGCATTTTGGCAAAAAAAGAGAATGTTCCTTAAAATATTAGAAATGAGTCTGTTTTTAATATATTGCTGTGAAAGTATGTGCTTCATGGCAGAGGATTAAATCTTTGTGTAATCTGATTTTACAGTCCAGTTGCATTCAAAAACAAAATCTTGTATACGGCCTTGGACATTTATTTATACAAACATGATGTGAGGCTCGTTATTTTCCTCTAAATATTAGGTCCTGCCATGTAATTTCTAATAATAATAATCACCTCTGGCCAACAGGAGAAACTAAGTCATGCTGAGACATCAAAAACATTTTTGGATTCCTCTCTGACTTGTGATATGTTTAGATGGAGGAAGTTTAGGTTTCAAATAGAACAAGGAACATTGACAACCCACGGGATTTATTTCTGTTAATGTTATACGTTCCATTATGGCATTGGAATATATAATGCACAGAAGGAGGTAATTGAGGGTACTGGACAAAAAAAAATCCAAAACCAACATGATGGAGGTACACATGTATTTTGAGATAACTTTTATTTAAATAAAGATCTTTGTAATGGAATGTATTTAGTTCCTTGTTTAGGACCTTTTTAGGACCCTTTCCTTATTTAGGACCTTCAGCTATTAACTATGGATAATGAATTTCCCAAAATTTGTCTCAGGTCCGATTCGGCCATCACATTTGAGTCAGTACAAATTAATTCTGTCTGAATCAAAAGTGCCTTGATTGCTCTGAAAAGTTGTATATGACATTATGTGGCTGCTACTTCTTTGGAGGCACATTATGGCTGGCAACGTAACAATTTGGGAAAAACTAAGCAAATATATGACCGGTGGCACTTTCATCTCTGATCTTCCATATATTTGGAGAACTAGGGTCCTCTAATTCTGTTTAGCACCACAAACAGAAGAAGATGAGGTGGCCACCCTTGCATGCTGCTCCATTGTAGTTTATGGGAATGGTTTTTATGATTGACAGGAGTCCCAAAAGTTGTACTCATACCTATGACTTTATGCCATGTGTCTCAGATGGGAAGAAATCATAATAACATCACCTATGCACAGAATAGGTCATAAGGATTTGTTCAGTGGTTGGGTTTGACTGCTAGAAACTCTTACAGAAGCAGCCCACTGGCACCATTGCTCTACTTACCAGTCCTGGGTTTCTGTATTTTGGCGGCACAGACTTACCTCCTGCTCGCCCCTTCCCGGCAGGCCCAGCCACCAGGGTTGTTCTGTCCCTCCACACAGCCTGTGTCCTGGTTGCTGGAAAGGTCTCCCTTTCTCTTCTCCAGCACTCTCCCCTTGCTCCTAAAGGTCCAGCACATGTGCAACCTAATCTGCTCTAGTCTGTGGATAGATACATTTTGGTACTGAAGGCACCTTTCCTGTGATTATTGTGCCTGTTTCCTTGATTGAGACCCTCTGCTGCCTGACCCATGCCTGATCTCTGTATTGATCCTTTGCTGTCCTCCTAGACCTTGGACAATTCACGGTAATGCGCATACTCTGCCTATCCTACCCTCAGCTTGCCTTTGACTACAGTTCTGCCCAATTCCTGCACCAGTGTCTCCATGCTGAGTCTACTGTAAGAGGTGGGGCCTGGTTGTTCCCCTGCAGCAAAGTCCAGATCCCTGTATAGGGGTTAAAGGGTGAATACCAGAGGACTGAAAGATGAATGCCTTTAAGAGTAGCCCAAATTCAAAATTTTGGTTGACACTGTGGTTCCACACCCACTGCAGTAACAAGAATCTTCTTTTTATGAGAATGAAGCTAATAAAATGATGTTCACATGTGGGTGCTGTTATTCAAAGGGACTACCAGAAATACCCACTGTACATGGCTTCACCTCAGCAGTCCTATAGAGATGAATGGGGTGTCAGATCGTGTGCATGGAACTCAGGGAACCCTGTTCTTGTGATCGGTTGAGGTCCCAGTGGTCATACCCCCACCAATCAGATACTTACTAGCTACCCTGTGGATAGGTGATAAGTTTTTATTGTGGAACTACCCCATTTAAGTTTTAGCCTGGCCCTTTTTAGATATGTGAGCAACATGTGGGCTATATCGTAGAGTGAAAAGAGCAAATGTTAAGAACATGAGGAAAACAATGTTGTGGTGTTGTTATAATTTTTCAGTATATAAATGCTTGATGAATCCCTTCAGAGCATTGCCATTGCATTTAGTGTCCCACAAAGACCTTTCACTGGTTGATGTATCAGAAGGTTAGTAACTGGAAATTCATTGCTGATCAGTACAACCTATGTGGATAATTAGAAGCACATTGTCCCTTCAAAGATTATGGGAAAAAAAGAATTATTTTGAGTTATGAGGATTTAGGTTAGTGGAAGCATATGCTTTGTAGCCAGGGGAATATCTAAGGTAGATCTATGACATATATTTCAGTTTTCTGCTACATGAAGTGTCCATTAGAATAGTTCGCTACTGAGAATCTCCTTGGACTAAGAATGCTTCCTTGACCGTCACTGGCTTTATACGTCTGAAACTAGCTTAACGAAATGTTGCTATGCAAATTATGTCTCATCTAGCCTTGGAAATGTAATGTAATGAGAATATATTCCATTACAGTATATACAACAAAGTACAAAAAGAAAAATTATACTAAAATAAATAAATGAATCCTTTTCACTTTTTTTTTCTACCTCATCAATTTGGCATATAAGGTTTTCCTATACGCTGTATTCCATACACTTAAAGGTTTTGTCTCCTTTGGACATTATTTCTTCATAAGGATTTCCTGAAAATAAGCTAATCACAGGCCATCCAACTTCTTACACCTCCAGCGATCAGATCTGTGAGAAAAGCTGGTCCAAATCTTTAATTTCCCTGCAGTGCCACCACAGGAGAGATTAGGCATTACACAATCTGAATATAATGCATGGATGAGCCAGGTTGTCAAAGATGGAGATGCTCTTTGTTGCCACTGTCTGCCTTGGCTTATATATGAAGGTACTGAGAATGTGGTCCCATATCTATTTGGGCAGAGTTGCTTAATAGGCTGCTTGAAAATGACTACGTCTTCTCATCTGTACAACCCCACTGATACCTTGGTATTCTGATTTAGAAAAATACTGATACTCAGTTCACAGTTGTCAGAGCTGGGGGCTGGCTGGTAGATCTCGGTCTGCTGGAGCTTTCTGTGATAAGGTTTCTCAATTCAGGTCACCACACACTTGAAAGATCATTTTGCCAAAAGTAAGCAGTGCTCAACCACTCATTAGCAAGCATCTTGTTTCGGTAGAGTTGGATGGGATGAGAAGGCTGCCAGACACCTCTGACACTACTTCCCCATGGGACAAGCCAAAAGACTGAGGAATCAATTCTAGTTTTTTTGGATGGCAACCTATAACTATGGGTCTTTGAAGTCTAAAAGTAATGTGAACATCTTTAGATCCATCAAATTCAGTGAATTCTTCCAAAAAACATGCAATATATATGGCCAGGTTTACAACTACAGACTAGCCTGCTATGCATATTTGATGAGGAATTATGGATAACAAAAGTTGGTCCTCTATTAAATTTATTTTGCATTGGCATAAGAAAATTGGCCAACAATATGAGGGCTTCAGGCAGAACTCTTTTCAAGGCTACTGTGTAGCCCATCCTTGTACTTTCACATTTCTGTTTAGAAGGGATGTGGAGTGTCGTTTCGTTCTCCACCTCAAGGAAGCAACAAGACTAGAATCTCTTAAAACTAATGGTGTCAACTAGAGATGAGCAAATTTCCCAAAATTCGTTTGAAACTTTCGAGAAATTCAATTCTGTTACAAATTGACTCTACTCAAATCAAAAGTACTTTGGATGCATGGAAAACTCTCTCTCATCTCTAGTTTCAGCTAATTTCTCAAATGAACTCGGAGCATCAGATTCTAAAAATAAAGGGTCTTCTTTCTTCAAAAAATAAAAAAAATGCTCCCCTCATCCTTAGGCTGTAACTTGTATCTCAACTAATCAGTAGTGTTGGGCGAGCATGCTCGCCCGAACACTATATCCGTGCGAGCATGGCGCTGTTTGGCACACTGCGGTGTTCGGCCGAACGCCGCGTGTGCTCAAGCGCCATCCTCGAGTCCCCTCCCCGCACGTTTCTTGGCTGCTACGCAACCAATCAGCATGCGGGGAGGTACTGGCATTCACTGTAATGCCGTAGCCATGTTGGCTACTGGCATTACAGTGATTGGCTGGCAGGAACGCGTCATCGGGTGCTATATAGTGACTTGTGACCAGGCTCAGTCTTAGTCAGGGAGAGCTGCTGCAAAGAGGGACAGATAGTGTAGGGATAGGATTTGGCTAGGCAGGTTTAGTTTTTCTTTTCAAAAGACCCAAAAGTCCTTTTAAGGACTATTGTTTTATCTGGCTGCAACATCTAGTTTTTTGGGGGCAAAATTTGCGCAAAATTGCCTGACCTTAACACCACCTGTGCTGCGTCTGCTGTATAACATTTGTGCATCCTAAATACCTGTGACATCCAGTGTATTTTTTTCTGCCGTTAGTGACAGCGATAGTCCCTGCGCTACGTCTGCTGTATAACGTTTGAACATCCTAAATACTTGGGAGTCCAAGATGCATCCAAACATCCTCCCCATGCTTTTTCAATGGTGTTTCCATCGTTTTCTGACCTTTTCCTGTGAACCAGACACCCTCCCCTCTTCAGAGCAGGGGGTGCCTGGTTTATTGCTCTGGTTCCTCCATTGACTTCCAATGTGCTTGGGTGCTCTGTAGAGCACTCGAGCATCACCAAGTGTTCTACCCGAGCACCCAAGCACTTTGGTGCTCGATCAAGACTACTAATCACCAGTCAGGTGAATGAATCCAACTTACACTTCCCAAAGAGATCGGGACAGTGCAAGGAGAGGCGAACTGTATATCTGCAGCTAGATAGGAAACTCCAAAAATGTCCAAGTACTATAGAAATTAAAACCAACAATTGTTATTTTTTTCAAGATGAGTTCTGGATGAAACACAGACATTTTTGCAGCTGAACTGTAATACGGGACACAGCCCATGGACAGATGTGGCGCTGCTTTTTTTAATCTTAGACATTCCCCTGAAGATGGACATATCCTGTGATATAGTATGGAATGTTTCCAGTATAGAAGGTCTTTCTATATACTAAACCCAAAAAATATGAAATTATTGGCTGATAAATATGATTTGTTTAGACAAAGTAAAAAATACACTTAGAAATTTAGCTTGCTCTAAAATATTTGCCAATTTTTACATCCGGTGTTGTTTCAGGGACAGCTAAAGGACAGACGCTTATCGGCACCTGTGTCTCCTCCACCTTTAAAATGAACATTCTCTTTTGCTGACTTGCTCCAGGGTTTTAAACATGTCAGGAACTCATCTTTCAGACACTTTATTTACTAAAAGAAATGTTCTTTCAATTATAAGATTCTGGTACTCATTAAACTTACTGTACTTAGGTATAAGAGCTGTGCGGAGATCCGAAAAAAAAGTGAATATTAGGATAAGGAATATTGTGGAGATGTCCTAATCTAATGATTCCGATTGTTATGTTACTTGCTTGTCTTTCCCCGTATCTCACATTAGACGTCAATACAGAGGGTCATGGGCAACCAACACCACCTCTCTACTGAACTGTATGGAGACTGCGGTGTCTGGGAATCAGAAAACAGCGGTCACATGACCTGCGTTCTCCCAGTAGATGAGAGGTCCATAAGTGGGACCACAGGCATGTGAATGGGAGTTAAGCTGCAGCCAAACGCCACAGCCACTACACAGTGGATGAAGCTGTCTGCTGAGAATGGCTGATTGATTGGGGGCTGGGTAATGAACCCCCACCGATCTGATATTCATAACCAGTGGCGTACGTAAAGAAGTAAGGGCCCATAGCAAGGATAAAACCAGCCCCCTCCGCCCCCACACACACACACACACAGGACAGAACGGTTTCTGCCTAAACCCCTTTCAATGACCCTTGGGCCATTTTTTCCCCTGCATTATTTGCTAAAAGTTGTTCCACTAGAGGGTAGATTCCTAACCAAGTTTACACTATCAGTAGAAGAGGAGATGATCCCAACTTAGACTGGGCCCCCTCTTGTCCTGGGTCCCATAGCAGTCGCCTGTTCTGCCGCTATAGTAGTTACGTCTCTGTTGATCATCTATCCTAAAGGGTGTATTACACCTGCCGATTTTTCAGCGGATGATCTCTAACGGGTGTTCATAGTGACGCTTGTGAGTTATGATCTGGCAGTCTGGTACTGCCACCAATGGCCCAATGAACGAGCAAACAATCATTCATCAGGCAATCCAAATCTTTTGACAGGTTAAAAAATGATTGTTTGCAGGCGGCAGATCATGGTGTCTAATCACATATCAGTATAGGGAAGATCTATTGTATAACGATCGCTCCTCCCTATACTGAGGAATAGATTATTGCATGTAATTGCAGCAGTCTCCTCCGCTAGAGAGAAGACGATTGCTGAAAAAGAATGTTTCCTTCCCAACAATGGCCTGTTAAACCTTTAAGGATAAGCCAATATCTACAGCCCAAGCAACCTCATTAATCTCCCTTTGTTATAGCTTAGGGAGGCATTCTGTGCCAGGGTTCTGTCTGGCTTTCACCAAAGTTTCTCAACAGGGTTGTAGAACTCTCTTCCTGTGTATACATAGTGACCTAAAACATTGTGTTGTCCCATCAAATCTGAATACTTTTATAATTGCAAGTGATAAATATTTTGTATAGTCACTGAGTTATTCAATAAAATCTGTCTGTATAGTGCCACCTGCTGCTTGCTCTTTTACTTATTTCTCCATCTACCTCAGTAACATCACTCATGTGGTCGCACATGCTCAATTCCATTGTTCTATCCTTCAACTGCAACCAGCCAGATCAACTGTTAGAAGCTGTGACAGTTACAGGGAAAGACCTGCAGCAGAAAGGACATGCTTACTGACCCGTGATTCAGAGAGAGTTGGGATAGGGAAAGAGCTGCAACAGAAAGAACGTGCCCTGTGAGCTGTGATAAGAAGACAGATGCAGCAGAAAGGACATTTCTTAAAATAAATCTTACTGAGCAACTGGAGCAAAGTATGAGGAAATCTTTGGACCTGTGTGAGGTACAGGGCTGGTTCTAGCTTTGGTAGAGACTGTCATGTACTAGATGATGTCTGATTTTCATTTCATACCAGTTTACGGTGGGATGCACAATCATGTAAATATTTGGTGAGTTGGAGGTTTAGTCTCTACTTTGGTTTAATGTTACTCTTTAAACCATTTGAACTTGCACTTTAAATGCGTGATTGGGTATATATATCAGACATATATCAGTTCAGATAAGATCTGGGAACCTTTGCTGCAACTGAGAAGTGATCTATGGGAGCTGCTTCCGCAAATATCTTTGGACACCAGACAGAAAAGTTTATTTAGTTCTCCATCATCACGAATGTGGATATGAGTGTCAAGAAACTAAACATATATGTAGCAAAACTGCTGATAAGAAAATGTCCATAGAAGGGAAAGAATGCTGGAGCTTCTATTTAAGGATTAAAGCTTCACGTCACTCATCCCGCTTTTGGGATACAGCTAGGAGCATATGGAGGCATTATAATAAAAGGACAATTTTTTGGCCCTTATTCTTCAAATTTCCCAAGAGCCAAGATCTGAGATGTTTTTCACTCCAGACACTTATAGCGTAGTAGTAAGTAAAATTGTAGAATGAGGTGTCGAGATGGCTGAGTGACAGGAATTGGCAACAGCGCAATTTGACAATGAAAGTCTAACTAACTCCAGGCAAATGCTGAAAATTCAGATTTATGGAACTCTACTAAGTCTGAGTTCATATCACCGATTAGCTTTCCACTCTTCTGATCCATCTGAAGAAGAGAGATAAAAAAACAGGATCCTGTAAAAAAAAAAACTGATCCTATAGCATCAGTTAGGGTGGGTTCACACTGGCGCTATTGATTTCTGTTATAGGTTCCGGTATAACAGTGTTATAACAGAATATAACGGAATTCTATGAATGGAAGCCTATAAGAGGCATTCTGTTTTGCTTCCCCCTAATACATGTATATGGGGGCACATAAAGGTTCCGTTATACATGACAAAAAAAATAGTCTTGGATAAGGCTACTTTCACACCAGAGTTTTTGCAGGATCTGTCATGGAACTGCAAAAACGCTTTCAAGACTGATCAGTTTTGTCCTAATGCATTCTGAATGAAA